>CM074282.1:6969989-7579989 GCA_037194245.1 Opsariichthys bidens
GTATTAATTACTCTCTCTCTCTCTCTCTCTAAAAAGAGCATTATTAATATAATAATAATTAATAATTGCATGAATAATAATTGCATTGTTTATTACTAATTACTTTCTAAATCATATATCAACCTCAACCAGTTCAATACAATGATAGACATGAAAATGCTTTTTTAATTCTTTCAAATAAATAATATAACATTGCATAAATTATTCTTGAACCGACCAAAGGGAAAAGATTCAATTAAAAACGTTAAATTTTGATGTTAAATTAACTATTTTTATAGCCTACAGTATTTAAAACTATTTAAACTAACGATTAAACATATATATATATATATATATATATATATATATATATATATATATATATATATATATATAAGTTAAACTAACGATTAAATGCATATATATATAAATATATATGTTAAATTAACGATTAAACTGATATATATATACGTTTAATCGTTAATTTAACGTAAATATATATGTTTAATCGTTAATTTAACGTATATATATATATATATATATATACGTTAAACTAATGATAAACGTATATATATATATATATGTTAAACTAGTGATAAACGTATATATATATATATATGTTAAACTAATGATAAACGTATATATATGTATATATGTTAAACTAATGATAAACGTATATATATATATATATGTTAAACTAATGATAAACGTGTCTATGTATATATATGTTAAACTAGTGATAAACGTATATATATATATATGTTAAACTAATGATAAACGTATATATATGTATATATATGTTAAACTAATGATAAACGTATATATATATATATGTTAAACTAGTGATAAACGTATATATATGTACGTTTAATCGTTAGTTTAATATATATATATATATACGTTTATCACTAGTTTAACATATATATATATATATATATATATATATATATATATATATATATATATATATGTTTATCATTAGTTTAATATATATGTTAAACTAACGATTAAACGTGCACATATATATACACGTTAAATTAACGATTAAATGAATATATATATCTATATATTTAACTAATGATTAAACGTATATATATAAATGTGTGTGTGTGTTAAACTACCGATTAAATGTATATATATACGTTAAACTAATGATTAAATGTATATATACGTTAAACTAACGATTAAATCTATATATATATATACATTAAATTAACGATTAAACTGATATATATATACGTTTAATCGTTAATTTAACATAAATATATATGTTTAATCGTTAATTTAACGTGTATATATATATATATATATATACGTTAAACTAATGATAAACGTATATATATATATATATGTTAAACTAGTGATAAACGTATATATATATATATATGTTAAACTAATGATAAACGTATATATATGTATATATGTTAAACTAATGATAAACGTATATATATATATATATGTTAAACTAATGATAAACGTGTATATATATATATATGTTAAACTAGTGATAAACGTATATATATATATATATGTTAAACTAATGATAAACGTATATATGTATATATATGTTAAACTAATGATAAACGTATATATATATATATATGTTAAACTAGTGATAAACGTATATATATGTACGTTTAATCGTTAGTTTAATATATATATATATATACGTTTATCACTAGTTTAACATATATATATATATATATATATATATATATATATATATATATATATATGTTTATCATTAGTTTAATATATATGTTAAACTAACGATTAAACGTGATTTTTTTTATATGTTATATAAACTAACGATTAAACGTACATGCGTATTATTGTTTTATTGCTCTTTTTCCTTCATTTATTTGCCAGACCAGTTTTAGCATTGCTAGTCCAGTTTGGTCTTCCAAAAATCTGCGTTAATCTCACACCACCGACGGGTAAACCATTGACGATATTTCGGGGGTAACGAATCGATATTTATTCATAAATATAAGTTATACAGCGAACTTTAAAACACCTTCATGTCCCAGAATTTGACGGAAAAACAGTACTTTAAATGAATCATATTCTGTAAAAAGCTGAGCTAAAAAGGTAGTATTAAAAGATGTATTGCCCTTTCGTTGCTGAGAGACAGTCACCCCTGTTCAGCGAAATGGTTTCGTCCAAATCTATAACAGGAAGAGTCGGTGTTTACCGTTTGCGAACAGGAAGTACCATGCCATAATCGATGCAGTCTGTCAAATCAGCTAAATGGTGGTGGGGGAAATGATCTCGAAGTGTTTTTCCGCTGCGCAAAGACTTGGTCGAAGTTAATGGAAAGGAAACGCTGAGAGTTTTGCAATAATGGTGCCTACTGGACAGGAAAACTGGTTTGCCTAGGCTCCCTGAGAGGTGACACCGCCATACAGGTAGCTGTAATGTATAGGGTATAGATCAGTACACAAAATGAACACTTCTCCTGAATACTGAGTGACAGTTAGAATGGGAACCGAATCTAATATGGGACGTTAAGACCTTGTCCAGTGTGATTCTGCCACTGTTGATACAGTATAAAAATACTGACATGACATGTTTGGAAAACTTGCATGTCATTGCAGCAGCCATATGCCAATCATTACTATGAGCTCTTAGTCTGAATGTTATTCTCAGATTGTCATTGAAATACAGGTAAGGGCATTGATTGTTAGATTATAACGGACATTCTGCTACTTTTTGACACGTTGCATGCTCCTCATTGCATGTCATACCATGTTTCAGTGGTCAATGGTGTTTTAATTATGACTGTCATCAGCATGCATATGAAGGAGACATTTTGTCTTTTTATAGCTCAGGTATTCTGTTCATTATGTTTTTTCACTGACAGTGTGATAAGCTGACGAGACCATCTCAGAATAAGGATGGGTGCTGAGAGCAGTGCCCTGCCAAGCTGTGTGCTTGAAGAGCCGCTGCTGACGCTTCCCTCTGGTCTTACCATGTACTCCGCCCTCCTCCGGGATGGCAAACCTGCCTCCGTCTTTGTGCACAAGCAAGACAATGAAGAAAAAGTCAATAAAGCTGCCAAGGTATAAGTGAACAGCTAATAAGGAAATAACACAGTTGGGCTGTGCAATTAATCGCAATCGCACAACAATCACGATTTGAGCACATGCAATTTCTAAATCGCACAAGTCTGCAATTTTATTTGTTAATTTATTTATATTTTAATTCAGAATACTGCAACGTTACTGTGCGCATGTTTAAGATGTTAACCAATCAGAGCTCACTCAGCACACCGCACAAATTAGAAAAAAAGCAAAGCGGGAGAACAGAATAGGCAAACAGGAGGAAAGAGGAAAAAATATGGATGCAGTTCAGAATAAAAATGATTTGGTACCAAAGAGAAATTCAACATCAGTCGTTTGAGAGAATTTTGGATTCAGACACTGGACAAAAGATACCAGCTGCTAGTTGCTATTCCCGAAATATATGAGAAATGTAAGGCAGCGTTGAATATGAGTTTAAGCAGGTGAAGACACTTTTAAGACACTTTTTTTTTTTTTTACAGTTTTGTTTATCAAGCAGTTAATCCTACTGTACAGTATGTTACTTCATTGTGAAATGTGTGCACTAAAATACAATTTTGAAGTTTACTTATTATGACTGGAATTTCAGGTTAGTTAACCTTAATTTATTTTATGTTGTCTGTTTTAAAGACAGTTAATTACAGTTTTGTTTATGAAGCTGTGAATACAGTTTCTTCATTGTGAAACATTTTATGTACTACTTGTGCACTGAATACATTCAGAATGTAGCATGTTTGAAAAAGCAAAAACAATTACCAAAATTGCAAAATAAATGGCAATATTGATTAAAAAAAATCGCAATGTGATTATTTTGTCCATATTGCACAGCCCTATAACACAGTCATCAATAATAAATTCATCAATGATATATAAATATGACAGCCTACCTATGTCATGTACATTGAAATGAATTAACCTGAGATAATACATCTTCCTTTACAGCACTTAAAGACATTAAGGCATCCATGTCTTCTTCGCTTCCTGTCATGCTCAGTGCAGGATGGGGGTATACATTTAGTAACAGAGCCAGTTCAGCCATTAAAACGGCTGCTAGACAATCTTACTCCCGAGGAGATCTGCGCAGGCCTCTACGATCTGCTGCAAGCACTAGTCTTTCTACATGACAGGGTAAGAGTCCATTTACATTTAATTTATTATTATTATTATTATTATTTTAGACATATGTAATAATATACACACATTATTCTAGCTAAATCGTTTCTCTCTGTCTCTTAGGGTAAATCGAGTCACAACAATGTGTGCATATCCTCAGTGTTTATCAGTGAAGATGGCCATTGGAAGCTTGGGGGGATGGAAACTGTCTGCAAATTTTCAGAGGCAACACCAGAGGTGACATCCGTGACTAATCGAGAACTAAATTAGGCCTTAAACATACTTTAAAGGTACACTATGTAACTTTTGACCCCTAAAAGTCTAAACTTCATGAATTTAGCAGAAGAACATTTTTTTGGTTGTGCGGATGAACGTGGTTATCCTACTGCTCATGAAACATTCACTGCTAGGTTCAAGTGATATAACCAGTTTAGATTGAAAGGATCTCAACCTGTCTAGCAGAAGACGTTACTGTAGTTATTCGCATTATTAGACATGATACTTCCTTGAAAATAAATTCCAACACATCACTTCAACCATAATGAAATAACCCTTCACAATAGATAATGCTTTACAATTAACTCCGTCAGAGAGCTGCACGTGGCAATTTATCTGTTCAGTAAAATACCTTACTCACCTATTGAGTAATAAAAACACCATCTCTGTGTCGCTTTTACATTTCGAATCCCTCGGTTCTTACCATCTCCAAAAAAACAAGTCAAAGTTGATTCTCACTTTATTGCGAACTCTTGACGCATTCTCTTTTTGCAAGCAGAAGCTCCTCTATTTTTCTTTTTTTTTTTTTAATGGGTGAACTGAGCATTCTCTCTGTCAGCCTTTCTCGCTCATTGTGACAACTGACCAATGCCACTCCCATATGTGTCAAAGTGGCTGGAGCAACTTTTCTCTATTTACAGTTAAGCCGAGACTCGCACAGGCAAGTGACATAAGTATGCAATTTCCCACGAAAGTCATCCCGTTTGGCCTAAAATAAACATATAACAGGCTTACCAGAGTTAATCAGGGTAAGACAAAAACATGTTTTGGAAGAAGGATTGATAATGTATTGACTAATAATTGAAATTTTACGTAGTGCACCCTTAAAGGAGATGCAAATCCTTTTCCCCCCTGGGATCTCAATTTCTCTTTTGTTTCAAGATATTTTTAATGTCATGTCTTTTGTTAAAAATAGTTAAATATCTCTAACTTTTTGTATGTGTGACTTCCTCTCTAGTTTCTCAAAAGTATCCAGAATGTGAGGGAAAATGGTGCCATTCCTCCCGAGGAAAAGGTAGGTACCATATAGACCACCGTTCAAAAGTTTGGGGTCAATCAGATATTTTTTTTTTTTTTTTTTTTTTTTTTTTTTTAAAGAAATAGTTTTTTTCTGCAAGGATACATTAAATTGTTGACAAAATCAGTTGATGTTTATCATGTTATGAAAGATTTCGATTTCAAATGTTCTTTTGAACAGTTCTTACAACAATTTACTACAACTACAATGTAGCACAACTGTTTTGAACATTGATATTAAATAAGAAAAGTTACTTGAT
The DNA here is from genome assembly GCA_037194245.1 of Opsariichthys bidens. Taxonomy (NCBI): domain Eukaryota; kingdom Metazoa; phylum Chordata; class Actinopteri; order Cypriniformes; family Xenocyprididae; genus Opsariichthys; species Opsariichthys bidens. The sequence continues at coordinate 6,975,697 of CM074282.1, forward strand.
TCAAATTACTTGAGCACCAAATCAGCATATTAGAATGATTTCTGAAGAATCATGTGATACTGAAGTCTTGAATTATTATGCTGGAAATTCAGCTTTGTCTTTGCAGGAATTAATTAGATTTTAAAGTATTTTAAAATAGAAAAGTTGTTTTAAATTGTAATAATATTTCATTGTATTACGGTTTTACTGTATTTTTTTTATACAGTAAAAAAAAGACTTTCAAAAACATTTTTTTAAAAATCTTACCAACCACAAATTTTTCATCATAATCAGATTCGTTGCTGGAATTCACAAGGCCTGGGACAAATTACAGGCTGATGACAGCCTTGATCAATCTAAGTAAAATAATTAAAAATTTTTTTTTTTTTTTTTTTTTTTTTTTACAGCTTGAAGGATTCAAAATTCTTCCGACAAGCATGCCCACTCCCGAGACGCTTTTTCATTCGGGGTGATGGTGGAGGCTCTTCTTCCACTCCTGACGGGACATGGTTTGTAACGCTCTTAATTCGACAGACGCATGTAAAGCAGGCTGAGTGTGTCTAGGATTCATCCTGTTGTGGCAGTTGCTAAGCCCTTACTGCTCAGACATTGTGACATATTTGTTAATGGACTGACAACTGCGATGAAAATGATTTTACACGTCAGAGACTCTTTAAGGAAAAATTTTCCATTCAGAGCAGGTCATGTTTTCATGTTTAGAGAACAAAATGATCCACATGAGCAATGTAATAGTGATGCAACATTTTGGCTTTTATGTGAGTTTTTGGAGCAGAGGCTCAATAAAAACACATGTGTGGTTGTCTTTGTGCTATCTTTTTTTCTTTTAGCGAGTCTCACTCACTTAATAGTTTTTCCATTCCCTCTTTCCTACATGTTTTTATTCATTTTCCATGTCTGCTCCCCATCTTTGTGACCTCCATGTGGTCCTCCACCCAAACTTTCTGTCTCAGTCTCAGATGATTTGTTGGAGAGTCTAAAGACCATGCTGCAGGCCAGCCTATTGACCCCTGACCCCATGTCTCGCCCATCTCTCAGCAGTTTGCTGACTCACACTTTCTTCAGGTTCGCTTCTGAAAACGACACCATTTAAATTAAAAGTTTATTTGTGGTAAAGTGTCTTTTGTGAAATCAATTTAAATTGAAGTACCTTTAATCTATTTGACTGTTTTTGTAGTATTTTTTTGAACAAAAAATGCAGATTAAATTTTCCTATCAAAAGCTGATTTCCTTATATTAAAACAAGATGATTATTAAGATGATGACATGATTTAAATAGATAGCCTAATCTTTGCGATATTTATCTCTTATAGAAATGACTTCTTAGATATCATGAATTTTCTGAAGAGTTTGACCCTGAAAAATGAGGAGGAGAAGAATGAATTCTTCAAGTAAGCTTCTTTCTCAAATACACTGTCTTTTTTAGAAGCATGACATGTTTTGTCTGAAATAGCTGTGTGTTTCTGCAGATTTCTCTTGGACCGAGTTCAGAACCTCCCAGAGGTGTTAATTGCTACACGTCTGGCTCCTAAACTGCTCAATTCTTTAGTGTTTGCTGAGCCCATGGCTGTGAAAAGCTTCCTTCCTCACCTCCTACGGCCTAAGCAAGGTAGAACCAGTCAGTAAACCTTTTAAATAAAGCTTACTGTCCACTTCATTGGTCTTAGTGGTGATGCAGACTGTCTGTTTTCTGATGTACAGACTCGAGTGTAAGCGCGGGAGAGGAGTGTCTTCTGTCTATGTCTTTGTATCGGAGATACGTGGTTCCTCAGCTCCTCAAGCTCTATAAGATGAATGAGGAACACGTCAGGATTGTGCTTCTTTCCCACATTCACATCTATGCAGAGTTCTTTCCTCATGAAGAACTCAAAAAACAGATTCTTCCTCAGGTATTTTGAGAATATTTGTGCTTCGTAAAACTACTGTAAACTTTGAATAAATGTCAACTTCTGAATTTACTCAGTTAACATTTCTCAAATGTATTCAGGTTTTGCTGGGAATGAGAGATACAAATGACTCGCTCGTCGCTCTGACGCTGCAGAGCTTGGCTGTGCTTGTCCCGTTGCTGGGTGCCCAAGTGGTTGTTGGTGGTGAGAGGACAAAAGTTTTTAAACAGACAACGCCAAACTTCACCAAGTCCACAGAGGTCACCCCAGAGAGTAAGTATCCTGTAACTGGATTCACATTTATCCTACTAAACGTCTTAATGGATAATGTAATTTTTAAATCAAATTTAGAGGCTCATATGAAACACCTTTGATGGTACTAGCATTGATTTCAGGCCACTGGAGGACGCTGCTGCATCAATTTCTACATAATTATCGATTTTTCTTTACCTAAAAGAGGAGCTGAATGCACTACACTTGAAAACAAAAAATTTAGATTAATCATTGATTTCAAACGGATTTATCTCTATTAACAATTTATAAAGATATGTATAATGTTACAAAAAACATATATGTACATCTAAATTGTAATTTTTCCCTCTGCAGCATCGCCCGTGCACATTGTTGGGCCATCACATCCCCATATCTCACAACCACCCAAAGTTCTGAATCTGTTCCCTAAGGGCTCAGAGGACAAAAAGGTTGTTATAGAAAATATGTACACCTTCCAAGCAACTAAAAAAACCACCGCTCAGCTCACCATTGCAGAGAGAGGAGGTATGCCACAACTGACACTTAAAATCACTTTTAACAGTATACATTTCTTAACTACTTATTCTCAAGCAATAATTTGAAAAGCTTAATGTGTCTTGAATTAAATTTATTTGTCCCTACTTGGTATTTGAATGTGCAAACCTTCTAAAACGTGATCTCTCCAGCATTTAGCAGTGAAATGTCGTTCCCTTTGAATGGGTACAAAATGGGTGCACAGGCTGCAGACAGCATGAAAAGTAACGGAGCGGTGAGATCCGACGAAGACTGGCCTAACTGGAGTGACACAGAGGAGGCAGAGAAAGACAAGAGCCAATCAGTCCAGATCAGCATTCAGTCGGCAGACATCCCAGTTCAGAGCAACTCTGCTATACCAGCTGACAATGAGGATGAGAGCGAGGAACCCTGGGATGATTTCGAGGACTCCGAAGTGATCTCAGAACAATCACCCTCCACTCCTTTACCAGTCTCTATACCAAAGACCTCAACAAACAGCAGTGTGTCATCTCTGTCTGAACCTAGAGGTGGCCCTTCAAGACAGTCAAAAGCACTCAAACTGAACACTAGTGTGAAAAGAGCTCCAGATCATAACCATACCTCATCATGGGACACCGGTTGGGATCAGGCAACGGATGCCCTCAAACCCAGCAAAACAAACTCCGCATTGGAGCTCAAGCCAAAAAGCCCTAATGCTGGTAGTCTCGGAGAGGAGTTCACAATTGCGGTGAAGAAGAAGCCAGAGAAAGATCCAGAACTAGACTTCTTTGCAGACATGGTCCCAGATATAAAGCTGTCTTCCTCATCTCTTCTGCTCCCTGTGGAGAGCTCGGCCAGTGAACCCATCACAGGACACACAACATCAGACCCATCGATAGATAGACTAAGCCTCCCTGCCAAATTTGCTGCAGCTGATTTGACTGAGGTAAGTTCAGCTGTGCGACCCAGCATCCATAACTACAGTATGACGACGAATAACGCTGAAGCATGTGCTGAACTTTTGTTTTGTTTTCACAGACGGAGGCAGAAGGTTGGGGTGATGACCTCAACTGGGAAGATGAGAACGCTTGGTGATCAGTGTGGTCCTCTACAGAAAGCCATATGAGAGAGATTCGCTTACAAAAACCGTTACATATGCCATCATGACATTCACTAAAGACCAACCAACTGACAATTTAAGAGAGTAGTGTGACTTTTCAGATTCCCACACCCAATCCAATATGATAATCTACTGTCGCAATAGAAATTGTTTGGCTACTGAAAAAGGTTCTTAAAGGTCATAAATATTTAGTTTTTTCAAGATAGCATGATGGACCTAAAATATGCCAAATCCAATTAGGAATCCTTCAGTTATGTTGCACTGAGGATGGGTACATAACGCAAAAATACATCCACTTTTAATGTTGGTTTTATTTGTGCCATACAGCTTTTGTGTCGTTCAATAAGCCTTAGAGGACAGACCGCCTCGACATACATACATAGACTCTAATTTGTTCACTAGAGAGCCTGACATAATTTATTTGTATTATCAGCTGCTGATTAAATAAAATGGTTTTATGGTATTTGACCTGTTTTGTTTACTTTAGAGATGTACAGTATTAAATTAAAATAAATCTGGTGAAATTTTTAATTCATGTTGACTATGAAATTTTAAACAAATCTCCCACTGACTTAAGGCTAATTGACACTGCACTGACAGACATCAACCAAAGCCAGCAGACGTGTTTGTTGGATTTCAGATCAGAGTGTTAGCCCGTTGGTCAGCATTTGTTTTCAGTGACTGAACATGTTTCAATCTGTGTTTGTTGGGTCATGGAATGTCTGGGCAGTATAGTATGATTTTCCAACAAACTGATGTAATCTGGTGATTGTTGGTGTCTGTCAGTGTAGTGTTCAATAGCATTTAGACTGGTTTACAATTTAAAATTTAACTGAAGCCATGTCATTATAATTTTTAAATGCTGAATTCTCTTATTGTTAACATTTCACAACTGGGGGGTGGGCAGTTGTGATTAGCAAATCAGACTTGTAATCCGAAGGTTGCCGTTTTGAGTCTCAGTACCAGCAAGAAATGTTGGTGGGGGGAATGAATGAACAGTGCTCTACTGCACTCTCATTAAACACAACTGTGGTGCACTTGAATAAGGCACCCAACCCCAAATCGTTCCCTGGGTGCTGCAGCAACATATAATTTGCCCCGGTGTGTTCATGGCGCATGTGCACTTAGATGGGCGAGATGCAAAGCACAAATTCTGAGTATGGTACAGCATACTTCACTACATGTCTCTTTCATCCATGTTTCTCAAAAAAAAAAAGACTCATAACTCTAGCTAAACCCCAGGCCTCTACAAGCTTGCATTCATTTTCCAGTGCAATGGTCACATCTCAACAACTGACATCCCCACCCCTTTTTTTTTCTTTTAACACTCTGCTGTAGGGCATGTGGAAGAAAGGATCTGTCACACCTTCTGTTTTATTGCAACTAACCATGTAGCTGCCTTTACACTATTATATCATGCTTATGTTCATGCTGCATGCACAACCCCCAAAAAAAGGAATGGCTGCTGAGCATCACAATAACTGCAAGCACTAGCATTTAATTGGCATGGTGGCATTAATATGGTACGTTAATGTCATGTTGGAATTGCTATAATTACAAGTTGCAGCTCTCCAACAAATCAAGTGTTTACTAGTCTTAGTTACGAGGACGTGAGTGCTTTTTACGTCCAAAGTTCCGACACCGGTGGTAAATGCACCGTTAAAGTGAGCCCTTTAGACATCAAGATCTGTTGTCAATATATCCACCAGACACAGCCAACAGAAATACTAGAAGCTATAAAATCTACAAAACAATCCATTTTAATAAAGCTTGATGATTAAATGGTCTTTTGGAGTGACCTTTTTCCATATAAACTTCAATACAAATATCTTAGGTGACATCAACATATGTAGTGGTATGGAACAAACAATACAGTATTGTGTTAAAAGCAACCAGAGGTAGAGGTGGTGTTTTGGTTGAGTCAGGGCTGCTCTTCAGTAGGGGTGTTGATTTGAGTTATCAGTGTCTGTAAGGCCTGAAGTCTGACCCTGACCCACTGCGGAGGGGACGGGATGTGTCCAGGCCCCTCTATAGCCTGCAGGGCTTTCAAGGCACATTCTGCTGTCTGGAGGTATCGCTCATACTCCTCTTCTGCTTTGTTCTCCTGTCTTGCCTTTTTTGCACATGGCTGGCACAGAAGAATAATTAGAGAATTAGTCAACTTTGTTCCAAGTATATGGAACAAATAGGTATCCTTTCACTCACTCACCTCCTCAGTAAGTGGTGTGTGAGCAGGTGAGCTGTTCTCACGCTCCATTTGCTCATGGTGTTTTTCTATTACACTTCTCCACTCCTTCAGACGTTCTAGTCTCATTTCCCCAGACTCCTGCTGTGAGACGGTCTATAGAAAGTAATACAATGATCTATATAAGGAACACTGCAATAAGACAAAATAATAAATTTAAGTCTACGCATCTCACTTCTTACCTTACTGAGGAAGTTTAACACTTTGGTTTTGACCTCCTCTGATGTCAATGTTTGAGAAATCACTTCCTCATGGTTGGTTATCTTAAAGTTGAAAAGAGACACAAGCTAGATTACAAGTCACCTTAATACCAATATATATGTATAAATAAATAAACTGATGAGATTATTTTTTACAATATGAATAAATGTATATTAATAATAAAAAGAGTTCGTAAGAAAATACATTACAGGATTGGCTTGTTGTAGAAGGAAATGCGCCCTTATGTTAGTTATTATAAGCTGGTTTTTATGTTTCAAATATATATATATATATATATATATTATACATTCACTTCTGACTTACTCAAACACAAATTTAATAATGGAGTATACTGCCTGTTTTTACATAAAAAAGCTACATACTAAAAATAGTTTTATATTGGGAAAATTCTGACCTCTGCAAAGAGACCAAAGGCCTCCAGGACATGATGGTGTATCAGCCAGGATGGGTGAGTCAGGAGACCATTAAACTGAGCACTGATTCTTGGCAAAACTTGGCACTGCAGTCACACACATACATATTTATGTGCACACAAAGAGAAATGCCTAAATGAAAGAGACTCATTTGAGGTCTTTTAAACACCTTACTCATACTCCACTAATACCTGAATATTTGGAGGGAAAAATATTTTTCCCAAGGAAGCAAGGAACTCCAAAGCACCTAAAAGCAGGTCATCAGAGCATTTCTGGATAGACAAACCACTCAAACAGGAAACAGCCTGAAAAAAAAAACAAATATCAAATTAATGAACAATCAAATGAACAAAGATATATAAAGCTTTAATTGATAGAGAACTATGAAGGTCCTAAAAATTCACAGTAAAAATTGAGGTGAAAGAATGATAATGATATGATCACCTGAATGATGACATGTGGCTCTAGATTTTTGATCAGAACAGCTGATATTGACAAGAGTAGCTTCACAGTGCACTGGAGAGGAGGATGAAGCTGCACCTGATAATAGTGAAGAAAACTATAAACCCAGTAACAACTGAATAAGTGAAACTGCTTAAAATATACTTAAAGGGTTAGTTCACCCAAAAATTAAATTTTCAACCCTTTTATTTAACATTTAGTATTATTATTTTGATTAGAAGATATTTCAATACATTTTCTAATTATAATAAAAAACTAATCCTTTTATGAGTTATACAAGGTATATTTGTTAAATGATGACTATAAAGGTAACAGAATTACATTTAAAAATTACTTCTCATGTAATTTCACGAACATTCGGTTAAAGCCCCGCCCACTTCCGGATTTATCCGAATACTAATACAGATACAAATAATTCTGAGATTGTTGCAGATACAAATATTGGCTCCAATGCTCACTCCAAACTGGGATACATTTTGCTGTTCTTTTGAACTTTCTATTCATTATTTATTTGAAATGGAAATCTTTTGTAACTGTAAATGTCTTAACTGTAACTTTTTATCCATTTAACACATCCTTGCTGAATAACACAGTGTCAATTTCTATTAGGGAATAAAAAAACTCTTACTAACCCCAAACTTTGAAACAAAGTTGTGTATATGTGAAATCTGGTCACCTGGTTGCTACTCATGCGGCTCCACAGCTGAGAGATGATCTTCACACATTCAGCCTGCAGGCTGCTCCCTCCAATCACCAGCAGCACACAGCCCAGTATCTGGTTCTGAATCACAAAGAGAAAATAACGAGGTAAAAGTGATACTGGGCATATTTATCATTATAATTGACACCCTGGCCTTAAAAACCAGACTTGCCTTTAAGATAAAAAGGCAAGGCTGGTTTTTAAGGGCAGGTTGTCAAATATAATTCATACACTATGGATGTGTTAATCAACAGCACAATAAAACTTTAAGTGTTGAAATAAAAATTAAAGTCCCTGAGTTTTTCATGGCCAAGTTAAATGCAGGCTTTTGTTTTGTGCCCATAATCAAAACATTAATCTACAACAACCCTTATCAGAATTTGTTCAAGGTAAAACACATTCGCAGCCTTGGAACTTAAATCTTGATATAAGACTCTCCATTTCTTCTGCCAACAGATGATTAGCACAAATGGATAAATATGCGTGTCTTGAGTAATGAGTAGCGAGTAAATGTGCCAGAATATTTGATTGTTGTAAAATTAAGGCCTTATGTGATTCAAAATATCCTGTTAAGCATCAAAAGTTTATGTGGTTGTTGGCAGCACTGTCACTTCAGTTTCCTCACCAGTCTCGGTATATCTCCCAGCCTGTGGCCACTATTCTGCCATTCCTGCAGCACAACAGAAGCCCTGGCGAGCACCTCTTTCTCCACCAACATACGAGCCTCCACGCACAGACACCTCAACAGAGTGTGACGCCACACACACAGGTTCTCCTCCTGAGAGGGAGGGAAGCGCTCCACAAACTCCACCTGTCACAAAAACACCTCATGATATTTAGAAATGTACCAGTGTGCTAAGACAGAACTGTGGGGACACAAATAAACTCTATTTGGAAGCCAAAAAAAAAAAAAAAAAAACTAACAAACTCATCAATGTTCTGAGGAAGTTTTCTGCAGAGTTGTTCGCATGCTATATCTGGAAAAGAGAAAAAGAAACCAACCTGGTGCTTTGGAGTCATGAGAAAAAGCAGGCGTCTAAGCAGCAGGGCCAAGTGAAACAGCTGATAACCCTCACCAGGACATGACCTTATCTAGACAGTACAACAATAATACGGGTCACAGAAGGAACTAGTTCAGTACTAAAGACCTTATATTTTATGGAAATGTTTAGACAAAATATTCAAACTGAAAAAAATCATCTAAACACTTTCCAAAAGTTCAATTACAATGGGCCCATAAGTATTTAGCCACCTTTAAAAATGTCAATAGATTTACAAAATGCAATAATTATAAAATATGAAAGATTATGTAGAAGATAGGAGAAGTACAGATTTGAAGTAAAACATAGATGTATGTTTTAAAAATTATGACAAATATTTGAAATTTCAAAAAATTTGAGGTCTGGAAGAGAGATGAATACTTTTTCTCCACAAGAATGCATTACATTGATCCAAAGTAACAGAAGACACATTCATAATTTAACAAAATATTTCCATTTCAAATGAATGCAGTTCTTTTGAACTTTCTTTTCATCAAAGAATCCAGAAAAATGTGTTACATTTCCACAAAAATACAACAGCACATCCGTTTTCTGAAGGATCACGTGACACTGAAGACTGGAGTAATGACTGCTGAAATTCAGCTTTGAAGAAATGAAGTTTTAAAATATATTTAAACAGAAGACTTCTATTTAGTTGTAATAATATTTCACAATATCACCGTTTTTACTGTATTTTTGATCAAATAAATGCAGATATGATGAGCATAAGAGACTTCATTAAAATGTTATTAGCATCAAACTTTTGAGGTTGTGTGTGTGCATTTATATAAAACAATTTCAGAGCATTTACAATAATACCAAGCACACAAGACAAATGTTACAATAATGTTGTGATGGACTAGTGTGTTCTTCCCCATGTTCATTTGACACCAATTGTCAGCTCAGTCTGGGTGTAAGAGAGAAAAAGTGTTCCCTGTGGTCCCTCATCCCAGACAAGTTTCCAGAAAACTACAAGAGCACAGAAATGTCACATTCCCCACAGATTCCACTCACCAGGTGAGCAATAAGAAGAACATGGTGAAAACACAACTCGGCTGTGCCATACCTGAAGAGAGAAAGAGAGAAGACAACTCTGATATTGTCCAAAATGTTAAGTTTAATTTATTTATAAAGCACATTTAAAAACAGCCATAAGACTGACCAGAGTGCTGTACAAAACATTTAAATACACAACCTAAAATACACACATTTCCAAATTACTACTTGTATTCTTCAGTGCACTATATGTTTTCTTTCCTCCTTTTAGACAACATGAACAAGTCTTAGTAAAGGATGGTTATCATTTTGAGAAAATTGGGGTTTTAGAAAGTTGACTCAACCACAGTGATAAACTTTGGAATTTTGTACTTCTGAATAAATTAAACACAGGAATGTCCCCAGATTGTTCATGCTCAGAATCTATGGAAATTAGTAGTCACAGAAGTCTGATAGTCTATGCTCCTGGGTGTGTGTATCTGTGTGTACTTACCGTGCCAGGAAGCACCAGACATCTGTGGCCAAGATAGCCGTCTGTGTGTCTGCCTGTAATACAGCAGCTAATAGTGACCGCTCCTTAGAGAGGGAAACAGAGATGACTCCAAGATTATAAGTTTCCTTTTTCTGAAAAAATGTACTAATAAATATTTGTCACTTAGCCAGTAGAGAATGATTTCAGCATTCAATATCTAACACTACTTTGAGCATAAATGTGAGCTAATGATTAATCTTTTATTTTATTGTTTTCTCTGCGAGAACCATGCAATCATAGAGTGATCACAAAAAGAGCATGACAAAATAATGATGTCAAGACAAGTCAAGCCGTGACTTGTCTTTTCAAGGTTTGAAGTAAATTTTATACGTCACATCATCCAAAGGGAAGCATCACACTTAAACAGAATTCAATAAATGTTCAAAAGAGATCACTGACCAGTGGAGGGAAGTGTTGCAAGGGCAGCACAGCAACACAAGCACACATATGTACACACACATGCTGGTGTAGACTGACTCTACTCTGAGCCTGTCCTCTCAGCATTACCCCAGGTAACCACACCGGAACTGCACGCTCCAACATACACTGCCGGAAACTCTGCAACACGGCCTCGAACACAGACCATCTGAGGAAAGAAATCGTTTTTTTTTGCTGCTATTATGTAAAAGTGAATGACTACTAAACTATTTAATCTATCTTATTTCTCACACAATATATATTTTACACATTTCAAAATTTAAGAATACAGATAACGATTTATTTAGTAAACTAGCAATCTTACAAATAAAACTGAAAATGTGCACCAAGCCAATTCTGGGAAGGCTGTACACTTAATAATGCACTGAATCAGTGTTGACTAATTTAATTAGTTAATGTTACTAAATTATACACTTGTAAAGTACCTGGGAGTTTCCTCTGAAAACTGACTACCATCACTCCATAGCCGCAGCGCCTCCTCTGGCTGGGAGGAGAGTTTACCTAGTACATTCACCAGTAGCAGACACTGTGGTAGACAAAGCTCTGTAGTGCTCTCTTAAACACACAAACAACAAAAAAACATTCAGAAATGTGTACTATGTTGTGCTGCTCATGACATGCAAATAAAAATTAGATTATTTGGATGTTGTGCTAATTTGTATTTATTTTGTTCCCTCGTAATTTAGTTAAATCTGTGCCATTATTTAAGTAAATCAAGGGAATGAATTTATTTTATTTTTTTTTTTTTTTTTTTTTTTTAAATCACAGAAATAAAGTGCATGTTGCAGTGAAGGATGCATTGCCCTTTAACAATCCAAGGCCAAAAGTACTTATTCAATTTAAATGACCAGGAAAGGCACAGGATGTACAGTCAGCAAAGTGCTGTGGACAGTCGGTCTCCCTACATTTCTTATATAATCATATCCTTTATGTGAAAGAAATTCATCACCTATTTTTTTCTTTGTAGACCAATGACCAATCACTCATATTAAAAACAACACAACAACCTTACTGACCAGGTTATATATGATATATGAGCTTGCAATGGACAAACATTTTTTTGGGGAGGAAATGTTAAAAGAATGTTCCAGGGTTCAAGAGGACACTGGGAGAATTCAATGTAGTTTGAAGAAGCTCACGGTGGTCTGGGTCCAGGACAGACTCAGCAAAGGGTTGGAAGGACATCAGCTGTGTCAGCATGACATCCATGGGAACCAGAACTGCCACTCTCAAATCCTCACTAAGAGCAGGAGGCACAGACAGGGCACACAAAGATGGGGGGAACTTGCTAAGGAGGGGAAAACCACAAGCTCAATTAGACATAAATGAACAAAACAAGTAGGGGAAAAAATACTTTCACATGATTTCAAAATTAAAATCCTCATGTTAGGTGTTGACCTTATGCAATATACATTTGATTACCTGTGGATTTGGAGATACAACTGATGAAATCGACAGCATGACTTGGCAAGGAATGCTTTAAATTCCTATGACAAGATTAAAAAAAAATTTAAAAAAAAAAAAACATTACACCATAATAATCATGGTTTTGATAAGATAAATTAGTTTTCCCCTCAATTACCTTTGTGTAATGGACTAATGTGTTGGAAAAAAACCTACACATTTTTGTAGCTTTTTGGAAAAGCTTGTATTCTGGACAGTGAACAACTTCCTACAAAGGAACAAAAGGAGGAAGGCAGATATGAGCTGACCTTTTATATAATTTGCTTGTCATTACTATCCAACAAAAAATTCCCTGACGCACATTTTAGGGTCACCATTATTACCATGGCATAAATAATCGCATCTGTGAAACAGAATTTAAATTGAATTTTAACTAGCGGCCGACTGATTATTTCATGGTCGATGACAAAGCTGACATTTTAGAACCGGGTGGCTTATAGCCAATAAAAGTCCAAAATATATATAAATAGTAATATAAATAATCTCACACTGATTTAAAAATAGCAGAAGCACATGCATAACATTGCTGAATACTTAATATGTACTACATTACAAATAAATAATTATATATAATTATGTAAAAATATGTAAAATAAATAGACATAATTTAGATATCTAAATAATTTGTAAAAAATAAATAAAAGAATAAAAAGCAAGTAAACACTATAACGCTCTGGGAATTAGGCCTGTCGCAATAATTACAATTAATAATTTTTGGTAATGTCACCAACATTTTAGCCAATTGCGCCGCACCGGTCATCTCATCTGCTCTTTGTGTGGAGGCGAAAGCTGGGTTCAGGGACCTCCACACACACAGACACCGAAAGGTGTTAGTGTTTTCATGACGACTACAGTTTTTCCATTCCATTTTGTTAGCAATATACAAACAGTTTTATCTAATAATGTATTAGACAGAACTGTTAAACCATAAACTAATGAAGATGGAGAATGGGAACACTGTGTGCTCGGGTGCTGGCGTTCTCAGTGCTGTCAAAATAAGTTTCCGACACATCGGCCAAACAGAAAACTTATCAGCCGATGCTGATAATTAAAAAATTCCAAATATCAGGTGATCTATAGGTCGACCACTAATTTTAACTGATGAGTCTGCTTCACCTGTAGGCCTGCCTGTTGGATCTGTTGAGCCAGCTCAAGACAGTTCTGGACAGATGTACACAGGTCTTCACACAATGAGAAGGCTATGTCAGTGTGGTGAAGCCGATCTTCTACTAGAGACTGGTACTTCACACTCTGTCTGAAATCAAATAAAAACTGTCAGTATATGAATTTGTCTCATTTATTTCTTCATATAAATTTTTGATTTATTTATTAAGTATTATATGTAATTTATAATGTCTGAACATTTCTAAAGGAAAGGGCAAGAAGTTGTTTTTTTTACTTTGTAACATTTTCAAGTAATTTAAAAGAAGTTACTGCACTTATGTTACGCGCATTCAAAATGCTCACATTACATCAATGTGATATAACGATCTCTGTCCACACTCAAGACCGAAAACGCATGTCACATGACTGTTTGCGCACACGTGTAAAAGTTGACTTTTGCACTCTTTGCTGCAGTATAATAAAAATCAGAGTTTAACTGCACAATGTCTGCTAAAAAGGACCATAAAGTCAGCAAAGCATGCAGTTCCGTCTCCATGTTATTGTTTATATGGTCCTCGAGGCTGGGTTACAGAGCCAATAAGAGAGACGGCTCTGGTCTGGTGCTGACAATTTTAGGGGCGATTTCAACCGAGGGGGACAACCCACCCCCCCAGAAGGCTTTATACAGCAACATCCTGTACCGGGACTCAGGATACCCCAGCTACACCCCTGTCCACACAAATTTAATTGAAATGACTGCAGTAATCGATTTTGGACAAAATAAAAACCCGTTCCGATTTATGGCCGGTCGACCAGTGCATCTCTATTCACATTATACTCACTTAATGATAAATTTCCACGTGTTGGCATGTAGTGCAATGTCCAAACTGGATATGATCGAGCAGATGTCCAGCAAACTGTGAATCACTGGAAGACAAAAAAAAAAATCTAAATAACTACTGAAAAGCATATCCATCTCTTCACTAGTGATTACATGAAACAGACCAAACCTTTCCTTCACACAGCAAAACACAAACCTGTGATAATAACCGATACTTCCTCCTCAGATGCAGTGTCCTCCAAGTTAATTTTGTCCAAAAGTTCCATCAGACCCTTCTGCAAAGAATAGGCCTCTTTAAACAGGCCTTGAAGCAGATCGCCCACCAATGACAGCCTTCCGCTGTACATGACCTCACTGTCCTATGAACACATCAACATCATAATGAAATTAACAGCAAATACAATTCTCTACACAACCACTATAGCAGTTCACAAACAAACTAAAACAGTCAACAGCCTTTTTTATGTATTTACAGGCCATGCCTGATGGTGCCAAAATATGTTCAATGTACAATTTAAAAAAATAATGTACCTTGCAGTGCTGGAAGGTGTCCTTAAGGACTCTGAGGATGCAAGAGGGTAGCGAGCGAATGGCGTCAATGGAAAAAGACTCTTCAAAGGAACTGACATGACGCACACAGCCAGAGAGAGACTCCAGGGTCTGGACCATCATCTGCCCAAAAACACATTAGCATAAAGCTCTATGACCAGCAAATGAAGAAAACTGTACTGCGATACACAAGCTTGAAATATTATTAAATAGGAATATTCAAACCTTCAGTATATTTCTCAAAAATCCATGCAGCTCTGTGTTCTGACTAGAAAGGCCCCCAATTTGCTTGCTGATTTCTTCCAAAAGACCTGCAAACACTTTTACCACCTGTGGATTGTTCACGACAAAACAAAAATATGCTTCGTTTTGAATAATTCAAGCAATAGAAAAGGAACAGGCACAAGTACTTAAGTACTTGAAAGTGACAGTGACAACTATCACTGAAAAATAAAAATCTGATTGGTTACGGCACCTTTTCAGGCAGTACCTTGAGCTCCAATCGGTTAGCATAAAGACAGCATGCTACCCAGACCAGAGAACTAAATTATAAATATTGGTTTGAAAGTGATCTGCCCTCAAAGTGCTTCAATTTAACGTTGTTTTCAGCAAGAGCTCACACAGCTGAAATAGCAATGTCCCGTTATTGACTAGGTTATTGGTTTGTTTGAAACGATCTGATTTCTTTCAGATGCTGCCTTAAAAAAAACACTGATGCACTATTAATTATAATTAGCAGTAGGCGTATTATTTTTCTCATATTATTTTCATTAACAGTATGGTTTAATTAAAATCATTTTATTATAGTCATGGTACCCAGAGTACTTTTTTAATGAGCCATCACATATTTGAAAGGAAAAAGTGACAAGATGTCTACAGAACAGGCATTTTGTGGGAATTTAAAGATCAAACCTTGGGTAAGACAGTGGAGAAACATCCCGTCTCTAATTCAGATGAAGAAAGATGAGGGAGGAACCTGCTTGTGATTATTTGCAGAATATCTGTGGAGACAAAAATCAAACAAAATAGGATAAAATATTGAAAAAAAAAGCAATGAAACCACCACAATATGCAATACACAGGAACTTGATGCAGATAAGCCAATTAAATGTCTCAAAATCAGACATTAATTACATATATCACAAAATGATAAGACAATAAATCTCAGACATACTTGTGTGTTCTTCCCAGCTGTCAGTGTCATGATGCATGGCGTGCACACGCGTCAAGGACAATCATTACACCTATGACAACTGAGACAGTCCCAAACGATCAAATACACGTGTTTAACTCCTGTCTACGTTCAAATTTTGCCTTAAACTGCTAATGTGTGCTTAGGAAAGGATATAACTAGTTTAGGTAGGACAGTTTTGAGTTCTTGTTGACAGGTCTCCTGGTTCCATTGAGAGACTTCATCCAAAAGAGTCACTTGAGACATTGTGGTCACTTGTTTTCACAACACACCTGCGTTGAAAAGAAAGTTGCAACTTAAATCGATTTTTATACATTTACGCATCGCATATATCGATGGCAAAACATGTTTTGGGGGTAAAAGTTAACTTAACCGTTATTTTATTCGTTTAACAAAGCGCTTCACACACCGTTTTCAAACTAATAACTACTTAAAACTTACCAACTCCCCCAAAATGGAAACAATAGCCCTTATTAACAAAATTATGTGATAATTAAGGACAATAATAAGATCCTGAACACATCTTCAGGACTTCTGTTTTGAACTCGCATTTCCTTCTGCTGCTGGGCGATTTCATTCGCTAGCACTGGATGGGGTTTTCTTAGAAAAACGAAATCCGTTTCAAGACCGTTTTAAGCGCTATTTGTGTCATATATAACGATGTGCAAATCAAATTCGCTCATTAAGTTTCTGTCCGTTTAACTAATGTGCTTTACTAACGGTACGGTGGTTATGAATCCCCCTCTAAACTTAATATGGTACGGCTCCAAATTTCCCGCCGTTTTAGGTAGTTTTAATTCACACCGCACTCTACGGTGATTGGTCAGAATGTGGCATACATCATTTATGGGCCAATCACAAACGCAACGTTGTTTTTAGCGCTGTACGAAGCGGTTGCGCAGCCGGTGAAAAACTCTTATAGAACTCATCTGTTGAAGTGCTTTTACTGCAAGTTTCTAGAAGTTCATTTTGCCCGGCTCAGGCAGATGTACATTTTTCTAGTGTATCGTCCATGCATGCTTTGAAATGGGACCATGGATTCTGAACCAAACAGTAAAGAGACCATTCATATAGTACATAAATATTTATTTACAAAAATTAAACTAGACTTTTTTCTTGATGTTGGCTCTCCCAGATATGAAGGGGACCAACTTGGGCTTTTCCCTCCCACTGGAATTCTGCAATGACAAAAAAAAAAAAAAAAAATCCAGTCAACAGAAGTTAGAATATGAAATCTGCAAACTCCTTTTGGGCTTGGTCATATGGAGAAATATACCTAAAACGTCTGAGAACACACCATCAGTCCTCAATCCACAGCTTGTGTCACAACAGCCACACACCTGATCACTTCCATCAGATCCAACCCATCTAAAACAATTGTCGAGAGGATGCACGTTACACAGAAAAACAATAAATCTATCAAGTATAATGGCCACAATGTCAAATACTGTTCATGACATGAACGGTGATGTGCCTTTAAGAGGACTATGATATACATTATTGTTTGCACGCTGTTCTTACATCAGCGCACAGGCAGAGAGCTTGAGTGAAGAGAGATGGCTGCTCTACCGCCGATAGCGGTTACAGTATGCTAAGGTGTTCACATCCACGTTGATTTGTAACGTTTATCAGAGTGCTACTTTCCAATTTCATATTTGCTCCCTTACATGCATGTGAAGAGTGTGCCTATTGTGAGAACTATCTATAAAGACTCGTGGGACTAGTTAATTTTCCTCAGGTTCCCTTTCTACATAACACTCACCCATCTGTTCTGAAAGAACAAGCCTTATGATCCTCATCAATCTGGGATGAAGCCGCACTAGCTCTTAGAAGGCAGATGATAAAAATCCGTTGAAGAGCAGCGCCACTGCTTTCCTGCTGGAATCTGAAGGCCTCCAACTGAAATTGCAGTTGGTCATCTCGCACCCGGGTAGAAAGTTGGAGCTGGAGCCTGTATTCTTTGCATCAGTAAGGCAACTGAAACACCAAGAGTCTTCATGAGGATCTCAATTCCTCCACTTATATAAAAAGTTCAGTATAGGATTTCTTACCCATGATTTTCAATAAAAGAATACGTAGGAGCAGAGTTCACATCAGGGCCTGCAGTGGCCACACAGTGGTCCACAAATACACGAAGGGGAATATGGTTGTACTGCTTCACAGATGCCTGAATATTGATGACGTCACCCAGGAAGAAAACATCTGAAAGCCTTTCAGACATCCAGTTATCTTAAAAGACACAAAGCAATCAATCATTCTAAAAACACTATTAATGAAAATATGGAGCAAAAGCAATACAAACCAGTCATGAGCTTCAGGGAGAAATGCAGAATGTCCTCAGCAACCTTGGTGGACATGTATGGGATCCAAGTTGGCTGCAGGTCACTACTGCTCACATTCTGCCTCCTGTAGTGAAAGACATTAATTTCAAAGCGACTTGAATGGTAAAATGACATTAGTAGTGCAAAACAACACTTTACCTGGGGTAGTGGCATTCAATGCCAATTGTAACACCACTGGACCTTACAATTGGAGTGCTCTGAAATGCCTCTGGTCTATAATCTAGTGTAAAGATATACACAAGCTCATCCTCAGTTGCCTGTGAAAGGGATTAGAATCAGACAGATACAGCAGGGAAAGCATATAGAAGCATATAAACAACCCAGTTAAGCCAGAAGACATACCACAAGCTCGCTACCACACTCCTGAAGCGCTGAATGAAAGTGGAGGACTCTGGCAGCTGCATCAATGTCCACAACACCACAGCCCCCCAGAGAAACAAGAGTGGGCTCCAGGAGCTGGCCAGTACCAAAGAAGTCCTGCTTCACTTCCAAGTGAACACCATCTTCCCAACACTGGACTGCTACGCTGTTTGAGGGTTTAGGCTGCTGCAACTCAAAATTAAAATCTGGCTGTGCTGGCTCTTCTGGGACTACTGGGAACTTCCAGGCCAGCTCGCTGACTGGGGGCTGGAATTCTTGTTTAGACTGAATACTTGAAGGCGCTAGATTTAGAGTCCGCAGGGTAAACTTGGGCCTCTGAGAGTGAACTTTATGAGGTGCTTTGATTGGTTTCCACTGCTCCCTAAACTGATCATCAACTCTTTGAGGTTCTTGCGTCAGCACCCGAGGCCGAAATGCCCTAACATTTGGTCTGGCACCAAACACATGATCAAATGCAACCAGCACTAAAAGCCCAAGTACACAAAGCCTAAATCCCATTATTGCAGCCACCAGAATGCCACACAGCCACACTGCAGTAACATGATTTAGCCCTTGTTTATATTTCCATGAATACTCTTCCCGCCTCCACACCGCCAAACAAGCTTAATTGTTCAGTGGACCATCCTAATCACAGAATGCCTGTTGCATTGAAGTTCACTCATCAATCCCACAAAACAAATAAAACTCAATTAATAAAATGTGAAACAACAGTGCTTATTTGTAAACATTTTATAAAGTATATTAACCTTTAAGTTAATGATAGATATTATTTCTTATGTCTGAGCTCTTGTCTACACTGCAAGTTACTATGAACCACAGGTTACTCTTCAACTATTTTACAATTATATATTTATTATTTGAAATTAAGACGGATTGATTTATTTACTAGTATACATTTAGATGTATATAAAAAATTGAGTGGTTCTTGTAAGTGAGGGCAGGAACCGGGAGTTGACTATAAATGAAAGAAATTACCGGAATACACTGTTACTGTCTAGAGAATGTATGTTGGCTGCCAATATTGTTCAACTATATGCCACACCCCTCTACTTCAAAGAAACACTTTCTTTTTTTTATTTCAACATCCTTGCCTGTAAGTGTGAACACACACACCAGCCACAAGCTAAGGGAAACAAAAGCCTCTTAAGAGACGGCTGTGTTGGTGATAACATCTACAGGAACTTCCAAATACAGCTCCATTATGTTCAAATAGACTCCAAACATGTCACAGGAAGATGGGAATTTCATATAGGAAATAAAACACAATAAATCACAGCACTTTATCTTGTTCAGCCTTACTACTTATTTTTTTTTTTTACAAATACAAAGCAGTACTTACCTTGAATTAAAATGAATTACTATTAAAGCTTAGGAACTGACAGTTTACTAAAAATGACTTCAAAATTATATCAAACTTTTTTCTTTTTGAGAAGGCCATTGCTCAAACACATCACTTGGCATTGGAGCCTATTAAAATAACATTACAAGAACCAGCAATACACTATTGACTTTAAATTTTAAAAAAAATCCAGTCTGGATATTTGAGTAGCTTATTCATACCCCCATAAGTGCACAAAAAAAAACAATTATGGTGCCAGTCTGTAAATGACTAAAGCTGTCTAAGCTCTCTCATTTAACCTCTTAATGCTAATAGACAATGAGGGTCACATTCGTTTATTCATGGTCTCAGGACACAGGAAACTGCTAAAAAAAAAAAAAAAAAAAAAAGAACATCAGAAAAAGGATGGAAAAATCGCTTATGCACAACAGGACATTGTAAAATGAGGTTAATAGGTTATATTGTAAAATCAGATATTGGATAACCATATAAATGTAATGCTTTGCAAAATAATGAGTCTTGACAATTTAATTGTAATGATGAAAACATAGTGTTTGGTGAAATGTTTTCACACCAAATTTGAATCCATACAAATATGTACGCTTGTATCTCAATGGCAAATTTCTCAAAGTCGTCCAGCAAGTATATAACTAGATATACCATCCATGAATCATACAGATGCTCATTTATCTGTTCCCAATCTCTAAACAGACATATTCCGTGACAGAGACAGGAGACAGGATATGTTTATCACTGTGCAGAACACACGCAGAGTTCCTGTGCAGGTTAGACTTCGCTATCAAGGTTAAAGATCCAAACTTTGACACTGACCGAACAGTGAATGACTATTCCATTTGTATCTCATAAAAATAAGGTATAGCTAAGTGTTTTTTTTAATTTTAATAAATGTTCATGCCCATGAATTCAAGTGCTCAATTTAGTCTTATTCCATAGTGATTTCATAGTCTTTGAAGACAGATTTGAGCTTTTCCACTGTAACAGCATGGTCAGCCTTCCCATATCCCTAGAAAAAGAAAAGACATGTGAGACTTTAAAAGCAAGTTTAAAAGCAATGTCTGGTTATTTCAAATACAGAAAAGGCCCAAAAGAAGAGTACACATATTTTGATGCACTGTGGTTTGTGCACTTTTCATACTGGTCGATTTTTAGCATATGGAAGTGTTTCCTTATATTTATGAGGTGATGTGACCTGATCTCTCATGAAACGCACTTGATAACAATAGAAAATATTTGATTAGACCTACTTACATCTCTATGAAAAACTACATTTGTTGCAGGTGCCTATCTAACCCCTGTTGTAACCTTATCATATTTTATGTTATAATGGTTACAAGTATTACCGTAGACTCTCCAAACACCCGGAGTTTCTTTTCTGTGTTGTTGTGCTCAATCTTGCCGCCTCCAAGACAATTACACTCCAGTCCCAAGGCCTCCATAGCAGGACTTACTTTTTCAAATATGTGATCTGAATAAATTAAGTAATGAGAAGAATAAAGAGTGAAAATCAATCCAGCAATACTACCCATGATAATGTTTATTTTGAGATTTGCTGAAACGGATCTGGGGCGTATTCCAGAAAGCAAGGTTAACTTACTGTCACATAAACCCTGAACTCTCTGTTGATTAACCCAAACCTCTCTTACTCGAGGTATGTTGATTCCAAAAGCACATCAGGGAGTAAGTTCAGCCAACCCAGAGTATGTTCCCGGTTAACACACAAGACATTCTCAGCCGAGCGACGAATCAATGATTCACCATGGAAACTGACGCCAAGAAAAAGCGCTCCGTTCTACTTCCTTCTTCTTTTGTTTAATGGCGATTTACATAATCTATTAGTGCACATCGCCACCTATTTGGTAATCATTTGTGTAATCATTTCTCAATCTTTTTATTGAATAAGTAATCTTTATCCACTGAGAATAGGATTTATATTGTTTGTTTGAGGCTAAATATTTAATAAGATATCACATATGTATTTTTTTATTATAGAAATTATAGAATAGGAAACATCCTGTTATAAAAAGGAAAAAGAGCAGATCCATGTGTGAGATTACAATAAATAATTACATATATAATATTATATATAAATTGTAAACACATTTAAACATTATAATAGTGCTTTATGCTTTATATGTATATAAAGCACTTTTATACATATATGTACGTATGTATTGTATAATATATATTTTATATATATATATAATAACAGTAACTATGTAACAAATTTAGAAATGTAGTTACCTTAATAAAACTATATTAACTAAATAACACATCTGAATACCTCTTAAGAAAACTAACCCTCAAACAAAACCTGATCCGCAGCAGGTTATGTTCATAGAGGAAGTTGCTATGGTTACTTACATACCCTGAAAGTTAACTCCGTTTTTGGAACTGAAAGTTGAGCTTACTTACTCTTAAACACACCTGGGTATGTCACATAACCTGCTTTCTGGAATACCCCCCTGTTGAGCCTGTCAATATTTTTTATATTCAACTTTATTATTACAAAAAATAGCGATTATTATAACAAACTAGAATCTCAATCAAGCCACCAAATCAATGTAATGTTACTTGTCAATCATTTATACCAACGTTTTTATGTTGACAGATATTTTTCCTCAATACCCATAGGAACATAGTGAATGTGACCAGCTGATTTATTATAGATTTATAAATAGAAGGATAAAGTCAACTCGCTGGCTTGCAGACAGACATTCAGGCTATTGCACTTGATAGCGTGCACACTTACTGTGGTACTCCGCGGTTTTAGTTCCCCTCACTATCACTTTATGTTCAGTTCCACCTTTGACCTTTATGTTCACTAATATATATTTAAACTTTCCCTCTGGATCAATGTCGACATCGGGAACTTTGCTCAGAGTGTCTGCCATTTTCGCTGTGGCAGCTTCAGGCAGCACGCGATCCTTATACAGTCATCATCACGAACTACAAACCGGAAGTAGGTAAAATAAATAAATAAATAATTAAATAAATAAGGAAAAAAATTAAAACCGTAAATTATGTATATAAATAAATTAGAAATTGTTGAAAGGAGTAAATTAATACAGTATAATAATTTGGCAGATCTGGTTACATACCGTTTTTGTCAAACATGGGGAAAAATACTTAATTTCGTCAGAGTGACACTGGGCTTGTTATCTCGCCGGAACAAGCCCCTTCCTGTCCGACCTGCGGATTTTCCCTCTGAGCCCACACTAGCATGCAAGTTTGTCTAATCAAAATATAAAATGTTGTGCTTCTTGTATTACACATTTTTCCATATTGTTTATCTTGGGGCAAGTCTTGACTCTTTCCCCTTTTTTTTTTTTTTTTTTTTTTTTTTTTACTTTTATAAAAAAGTAAAAGAAAAAGTTAATTCAATATAGATCCATTCATTCATTCAGTTGCATGAAGGTTATTTAATCTATTATAGATTTGGTTAACCCTTGTCCCATTTAAAACTAAACTAAAATCTATCAAGTTATAGCCTATAACCATTGGATTTTTCATTATTATGTTTTAAAAACTTAAATGGTCACAATCATTGACCATTTAAGCATTTGTTGTTTGAAAATGTTTTATAATGTTTTAATTGCTGCCCCCAGGATTGACGTGATTTAGATGGGCCTATCAGATCCGTTGGAGCCAAAATAAGCATTTATTTAGCAAGGAGACAACAGTGTCACTTTCGAGATGAGCGTTGCTGTGTGTAACGAAAATAACGGAAAAAATTCAGATAAATATCACGTGTTGGCATAATATTTTTATTGTGTGCCATGCCTAGGGCAGGAATTGTCAAAGTCATAAAAGTCTGACAAACATTTTTCAAATGCCATTTCCACCACTGTCATTTCCACAGTTTCAAGAGTGCCATAGTTGAAGAAGTAATTTGAATTAATTCATTTTAAATTCTAACTCAGTATTGTGTGTGACCACTATATTGTAATCAAAGTAATCCACACGTCGATCATTTAATGAGTAAAAAGAATTAAAACAATCATCCTCAATTTGAGTGTGTTTATATTAGATTTGCTTTTAAATAGACTTGTTTGTATTAACATTAATATTATAAGATATTAGATAAGATATCTGTCACATATTATTTTGACATCCATTATTTGGCTATTTACTTTTCTGCTCTTTGGTCAATTGTCATTTTCCGGTCCCCTCACTAATAGCAACTATACGGAAGCTGGTATAACACTGTGAAAACACACTGAGTCGAGTGGCATCCGAGGAGGGTCAAGGTCTCTCAGAAATCAAGCTACAAAAACTCAAACTTAAAAACGAGAAACCTCTGGGGAGACTAAGTATAATAATAGCTTTTTTTTAGCAACAGCCCAGCTAGGTTTTATTTCAACAAATTTGTCTCTCGCACACTGATTCCTACTTTTGAATTGAATTAAACTGAAGTGTATATTTTTATGGAAGTTCTGTGTAATACCTCTGTTTCTTCTTCTGTTCTTATTACTTTTGTTTAATACCTAGATTTAAATCATTGTCCTACAATCGTCATATATGTCATATTTACGTGACAATCACTTCACTGAGTAGATTATAAAAGTTACTATTAATTGGATTTCCATGGAAGATTTAGTAAAGGTGCCAAATGGTTACTGGCAACATGACAATTCCTACTCATGCCCCTCTCGACCCATATTGTCTCTTTCCTTTAACAACAGAGTTGAAGATATTCACAGGAAATGTGTCTCCCTAATCCAAAAAATGAAAGTTGGAATTGTTCTTCTAAAGATACATATTCAGTTTTGAAACTGGACAAATATACGCATAGGAGAAAGATTACTGTACATGATAATTTGTCAAAAAAATTACAATTTTAATTAAATATCCTCCTGTGGCCGAATAAGTTTAAAAGCTCTACGACATTTCCTGAGAGGTCACTTCCTCATGCTAACACCTTGAGAATGTTAAACGAAAGTGAATGCAGTTTCCTCCTTGATCAGTGCCAGAGAGGGGTTTTTCCAGAGACTAGAATTCCACTGCTTTTATTGGTTGATGTCACAAGTGGATTCGGGAAGGGAAGTCCTAACCCATAGCTGAGCTTCTATATAAAGGACCCAGCATTGAGATTCCCAAACTAGAATATTAAATCAGAACCATCATATTAATAAAGACCTACAGAGACGACCGTCAACAGGACCATTTCATATCTGTACATTGCTGACAATGGTAAGTAAAGCATTTAAAATAGGCATTTCTATAATTTAAGTATCAATAAATATTATGTTCATCCAATTGATATAGTTCTTTAATTTTGCAGGGCGTTTGCAACCACATACCTTTGCAATTTTTTGCCTTCCTTGTTATTTCTTCAGGTAAGAAAGTAAACTATTCTAGTGTATAAACTCTACTGAGTAAATACAACTTGTAAACATAGTTCATTCAAAGTTTCAATGGCTTTCTGCAGTGCTAAACATATGGAGAGGCACTGAAGGCTGGTCGTACCATTACTCCGACTCCAAAATGAAGTGGGAAGATGCCAGAAACTGGTGCAGGCAACAGTTCACTGACATGGTGGCCATCCAGAACAAAGAGGAGATTTCTCATCTCAACAACATCCTTCCAAAAGTCTCTGGATATTACTGGATTGGCATTCGTAAAATTGATGAGAAGTGGACCTGGGTGGGAACTAACAAGAAACTTACCAAGGAAGCTGAGAACTGGGCAGAGAAGGAACCCAATAACGGAAGGAAAAATGAAGACTGTGTGGAAATATATATTAAAAGAGAGAAAGATGAAGGCAAATGGAATGATGAATCCTGCCTAAAGAAGAAGACTGCACTGTGCTACACGGGTAGGTAGACTTAATGCATTTATAAGGTGTTGTAAGATCTTCTAACCAATGCATTTTCAATTTAAATGAAAAAAGAAGAGGCATTTTGCTGTATTTGTTGTATAAATGAATAGTTCTGCACTTTTTCACCCTCAGCGTCCTGCAAGGATGACTCTTGTGTTAGTGGTCATGGAGAGTGTGTAGAAACCATAAACAACCATACATGCTCATGCTTTAAAGGTTTCTATGGAGAACGATGCGAACATGGTGGGTAGTGATTCTCTAGATACTGCTCTAGATACTATATCTCTGTTGACATTGAAAAGTAAAATGTAACTATGTTACCTTTTTACCTTTTCAGTGATAAAATGCGAACCAAATGAAGCCACACCAGCAGATCATGCTCATGTCCAGTGTTCTCATCCCAATGGAAATTTCTCGTATGACTCTCAGTGTGAATACTCCTGTGAGGAGGGTTATGAACTAAAGGGCTCCAGTGCAACGAGATGCACTTCTACAACAGAGTGGTCAAGCAAACCACCAACCTGTGAACGTGAGTTCACTTTGCACTGACGAATTTTTACAGATGATGTTCAAAACTGCTCAAATTAAATTTCTTTAAAATATCTGTGAATATTTTTACAGTTGTTCAATGTCCAGAGCTGATCAAACCACAGGATGGTGCAATGCGATGTAATCATCCGATGGGCCGATTCAGCTACCGATCCACCTGTGAGTTTGAATGTGAAGAAGGATACAAGCTGCGAGGCTCCAGCTCCTCTACACTGTTCTGTGGGGCAACCAGACGCTGGAACGATTCACAACCCACTTGTGAAAGTAAGAGGGGTCATGTTTTTACATAATCTTTAGTTATAGGTTGGCTCTTAGTTCTTTCAATCTATGGGCATGTCAGTTTAATCATGGTCCTGTTTTCTGTTTTTCAGTTTTAAAATGCAAACCGGAGGATCTCACCCCATTGGATCATGCTAGCGTCCAGTGCTCTGATCCTACCAACTTCTCATATGACTCTCAGTGTGAATACTCCTGTGAGGAGGTTATGAACTAAAGGGCTCCAATACAACGAGATGCACTTCTACAACAGAGTGGTCAAGCAAACCACCAACCTGTGAACGTGAGTTGAATTTGCACGGAACAATATTTACAGATGATGTTCAAAACTGATCAAACTAATTTCTTTTAAATATCTGTGACTATTTTTACAGTGGTTCAATGTCCAGAGCTGATCAAACCACAGGATGGTGCAATGCGGTGTAATCATCCGATGGGCCGATTCAGCTACCGATCCACCTGTGAGTTTGAATGTGAAGAAGGATACAAGCTGCGAGGCTCCAGCTCCTCTACACTGTTCTGTGGGGCAACCAGACGCTGGAACGATTCACAACCCACTTGTGAAAGTAAGAGGGGTCATGTTTTTACATAATCTTTAGTTATAGGTTGGCTCTTAGTTCTTTCAATCTATGGGCATGTCAGTTTAATCATGGTCCTGTTTTCTGTTTTTCAGTTTTAAAATGCAAACCGGAGGATCTCACCCCATTGGATCATGCTAGCGTCCAGTGCTCTGATCCTACCAATTTCTCATATGACTCTCAGTGTGAATACTCCTGTGAGGAGGGATATGAACTAAAGGGCTCCAATACAACGAGATGCACTTCTACAACAGAGTGGTCAAGCGAACCACCAACCTGTGAACGTGAGTTGAATTTGCACTGAAGAATATTTACAGATGATGTTCAAATCTGATCAAACTAATTTCTTTAAAATATCTGTGAATATTTTTACAGTTGTTCAATGTCCAGAGCTGATCAAACCACAGGATGGTGCAATGCGGTGTAATCATCCGATGGGCCGATTCAGCTACCGATCCACCTGTGAGTTTGAATGTGAAGAAGGATACAAGCTGCGAGGCTCCAGCTCCTCTACACTGTTCTGTGGGGCAACGAGACGCTGGAACGATTCACAACCCACTTGTGAAAGTAAGAGGGGTCATGTTTTTACATAATGTTCAGTTATAGGTTGGCTCTTAGTTCTTTGAATCTATAGGCACGTGAGTTTAATCATGGTCTTGTTTTCGGTTTTTCAGTTTTAAAATGCAAACCAGAGGATGTCATCCCATCAGATCATGCTAGCGTCCAGTGCTCTGATCCTACCAATTTCTCATATGACTCTCAGTGTGAATACTCCTGTGAGGAAGGTTATGAACTAAAGGGCTCCAATACAACGAGATGCACTTCTACAACAGAGTGGTCAAGCAAACCACCAACCTGTGAACGTGAGTTGAATTTGCACGGAACAATATTTACAGATGATGTTCAAAACTGATCAAACTAATTTCTTATAAATATCTGTGACTATTTTTACAGTGGTTCAATGTCCAGAGCTGATCAAACCACAGGATGGTGCAATGCGGTGTAATCATCCGATGGGCCGATTCAGCTACCGATCCACCTGTGAGTTTGAATGTGAAGAAGGATACAAGCTGCGAGGCTCCAGCTCCTCTACACTGTTCTGTGGGGCAACCAGACGCTGGAACGATTCACAACCCACTTGTGAAAGTAAGAGGGGTCATGTTTTTACATAATCTTTAGTTATAGGTTGGCTCTTAGTTCTTTCAATCTATGGGCATGTCAGTTTAATCATGGTCCTGTTTTCTGTTTTTCAGTTTTAAAATGCAAACCGGAGGATCTCACCCCATTGGATCATGCTAGCGTCCAGTGCTCTGATCCTACCAATTTCTCATATGACTCTCAGTGTGAATACTCCTGTGAGGAGGGATATGAACTAAAGGGCTCCAATACAACGAGATGCACTTCTACAACAGAGTGGTCAAGCGAACCACCAACCTGTGAACGTGAGTTGAATTTGCACTGAAGAATATTTACAGATGATGTTCAAATCTGATCAAACTAATTTCTTTAAAATATCTGTGAATATTTTTACAGTTGTTCAATGTCCAGAGCTGATCAAACCACAGGATGGTGCAATGCGGTGTAATCATCCGATGGGCCGATTCAGCTACCGATCCACCTGTGAGTTTGAATGTGAAGAAGGATACAAGCTGCGAGGCTCCAGCTCCTCTACACTGTTCTGTGGGGCAACGAGACGCTGGAACGATTCACAACCCACTTGTGAAAGTAAGAGGGGTCATGTTTTTACATAATGTTCAGTTATAGGTTGGCTCTTAGTTCTTTGAATCTATAGGCACGTGAGTTTAATCATGGTCTTGTTTTCGGTTTTTCAGTTTTAAAATGCAAACCAGAGGATGTCATCCCATCAGATCATGCTAGCGTCCAGTGCTCTGATCCTACCAATTTCTCATATGACTCTCAGTGTGAATACTCCTGTGAGGAAGGTTATGAACTAAAGGGCTCCAATACAACGAGATGCACTTCTACAACAGAGTGGTCAAGCAAACCACCAACCTGTGAACGTGAGTTGAATTTGCACGGAACAATATTTACAGATGATGTTCAAAACTGATCAAACTAATTTCTTATAAATATCTGTGACTATTTTTACAGTGGTTCAATGTCCAGAGCTGATCAAACCACAGGATGGTGCAATGCGGTGTAATCATCCGATGGGCCGATTCAGCTACCGATCCACCTGTGAGTTTGAATGTGAAGAAGGATACAAGCTGCGAGGCTCCAGCTCCTCTACACTGTTCTGTGGGGCAACGAGACGCTGGAACGATTCACAACCCACTTGTGAAAGTAAGAGGGGTCATGTTTTTACATAATCTTTAGTTATAGGTTGGCTCTTAGTTCTTTCAATCTATGGGCATGTCAGTTTAATCATGGTCCTGTTTTCTGTTTTTCAGTTTTAAAATGCAAACAGGAGGATGTCACCCCATCAGATCATGCTAGCGTCCAGTGCTCTGATCCTACCAACTTCTCATATGACTCTCAGTGTGAATACTCCTGTGAGGAGGGATATGAACTAAAGGGCTCCAATACAACGAGATGCACTTCTACAACAGAGTGGTCAAGCGAACCACCAACCTGTGAACGTGAGTTGAATTTTGCACTAGAATATTCATGATCTGTTGTTTTAGTATTCTTATGACTTTTATTTTTATATTTTTTGTTTCATTTTAATTGTAGTTTAATTCTTTGTCATTTTGGTATGTCAACATTTGTCATCCTTATTTGTTTTTTACATAATACCATTTAATTGAATTTTTCTATACAAATTTAATTTATTAACCTGTAAACATGAGTGGAATTTATGTTGTGCAAGGAAAACACATCAGATGTATATTTACAACTGCTTTTTTAGAAAAACTTACTGATCTATTAATAATTTTTCTTCTTACCACTCAGTTCTTCACTGCCCAGCCCTTTACAGTCCTGTCAATGGAGAGCTGAGCTGTACTTCAAGCTTTAGTTATGGGAGCACATGCAGCTTCAGTTGTGAAGAAGGATTCCTGCTCCAAGGGGCTTCAGAGATCAGCTGTACAAAAATGGCAAAGTGGAGTCAGGAACCACCTCACTGTGAAGGTAATAATCAAACTCTTGTCTCTTTTACGGATTTACTGGTTGATTTAACATATTGCATTTTAAAATTTGTTTTAAAGTCTCACTCACACTGTCTTTTTTTAACTCTGTAGCAGTGGTCTGCCCTCAACTTCTTGAGCCAATCAACGGACATATGAACTGCTCATCAGAAGAACCCAGTTTCGGCACCGTCTGCACCTTCAGCTGTCTTGATGGCCACCAACTTATCAGTAATGAGATAATGACGTGCAACCTCAATGGGAGCTGGTCAGGGAAGTGGCAGTGTGTCAAGGTAAACAGCTAAGAACGATTGTTGTGCAATGCAGACATGTAATTTCAGTGATTAAGTGAGAAAGTCATTCTACAGCTTTCCTTTTATCTGTATTTTTAGCTGATCCTGATACTTCTGCATCACTTCTCAAAGCGTTAGAAGTGACTCTCGGGGTTGCAGGTATTATCAGCAGCTCCAGTCTGTTCCTACTCTACTGGTTACTAAAGAGACTGAAGAGTAAAGGTGAGTCAAACAGCCTACTGATGTATTTTTTTAACGGCTGTGACGATCCAGTATCTCATATATAATTGACTAGAATATGTTCTTCCATATTATGCTGAAATGCTAATTTATATATCTTTTTGGTTTCAGCTAACAAGTTTGAACTGATAAGGTGAGATATTTGCTTATTTAGCAATTTTATCCTTTTTTGTTCTTACATTATTACAGTTGTTATTGATCAATTTATTGCACTTGGTGTATCCATAAAGGACTATATCCTGTTTAATTCTTTTGTCTATTTTAATTTTTAGTAACTCAGATATTGAGGATCCACCACAGGTTTATAAGAGCAGTGTTGACAGTCTCATATAGAGCAGAAGAGCATCAAACTACACATGGTGAGCATATATATTCCTCATGCACATATACAAGACAGTATGGCTAATGATAGTGTTGTAGTTTATTCCAGTGAACAATTCATTGAAAAACTAATTCAACCCTCCTTTTCACAGGAATCTATCACTACTGCATCGCTGGACATAATAATGTCATTTCATTTTCAAATGATTTGACACTTAAATGTGATAAAATATTACATTACATTATATAATACTCAGTCTAATGGGCAACAGTCCTAATTGAATGTGATTTCTACTTCCCAATGGAAGCTTTTATTATTTACTTGACTGAACATATTGTTCTGTACGGTTTAAATATTCTCTTTTTATGTTATTAATATACAGTGCTTTTTGTATTATTATTGTATTATTTATTGTTCCATAACAGTATTGGTCTAATTACAGTTTTTGTAAATGAAAACCAATAAAGTTTGACTTTCATGATGTCATGACTTGGGTGTTTCAATGCCTATTCCTCTTTCAGATGGGAGCCTAAATCCTCAAAAAAACATACATTTATCATTTTTCTATAGCATAATTAAACATTCAATGTGTTTGCTCATTCCATTTAGAATGATCAGCAGTATATGAAAGGGTTATTTAAAGGGATAGTTCACCTTAAACTGAAAATTAAATGGGTCATGAATGGTATTGTTTTATAATGTTTCTTGGGGGTGCATGTATAATGTTAGTATGATTTTTACTCCAAAAAGGCATTTTTCTTACCCTGATTTTAGCCCTCTGATTTGAATGCTCTGTTTTAAGAGGTGAGACTTCAGTGTAAATGCCCACTGCTGTGATTGGCTAACATCTTTGCATATGAAAATAGCTAAGTATTACATGTGGAACTCTTTCAAAACATTTTAGCACATTTTAATACTACAGTGCTAAAGGTTTACTAATTGTGACAAGTGTTGATTATAGCATTATATTTAGTGGCATGAAAGGTTGCAGTGATGAGCATAAAGCCTATCACAGACATGTTGAGTGCACGAATGCAGTGATCTCGACATTGTAACTCGATTTCTGCACAAAATAACAAATGTTTTCATCAAAACTAACAGTGCAGACACAACAAGAGCTTCATCGATTCAAACGGGAGTTTTGGTGAGAGTCAATGAATCGCGCTTTTTGGCTAAACCCTTAGTTTTTCACTAAACCCTATTGTATATCCCCAGAAAACTTAGAATATATGGCATATGTTTCATGGGATCATTCTGTGATACTTTTGCATCTTTTTAAAAAAAAATTGATGCTGGTCACTAACATTAAGTGGACGAGCCTGAGTTGGACACTTTTTAAAAATTCTACTTTTGTGGTCCATAAAAGTAAGAAAGGAATATGGCATTAGAACAACACCAGGGTGAGTAAATGGTGACTTCATTTTCATTTTAGGGTGAACTATCCCTGTAACACCTAAATGAAAGCTGGAATTTAAGTCACTGCACCTCTTTATCTTTTCTCACCGGAGTGCATAAACCCAAGCATTGTGAATGCAGTGAAAGGTTTTGTTTAAATAACCCGGGTCATGTTCATCTGAACGTATCCTGTGACTGTGTCCTTCCCTGAAGGTGCATATAATCAGGGAGCATTTGTTTGTTATATAATATAAAAAAATATAAAAAAATCTTGAAATGTACAAGATTTTATAAGTTTTATTTTATTTTCATAAAATGTTTTTTTTTTTTGTTGTTCAGTTATCAAAATCATCATCATGTGCATTTCAGCACAATTCTATTTGTGCAAGAGATGATTTTATGTAGTGATAAAAGAACATGTGAAAGTTGACCAACCGTTTCCAGAAAGTGGCATTTTTTTATTCAAATGGTACATACCGTTTAGTTTTTCAAATCTGGAAAGAAAACATCCTGCAATTTAATCTGAACGACTGATATATATGGAGGGAAAACCCACTTCGCTAACAGAGCAAAAGAGACTTTAGGTGAGAACAGACCATTGAACAGCAACTATGAACAAAATTGCACTAACAACAACTGATTTAGTCGAAAGGAGACTAAAGAAGACCATGGTATGTATGAGTCTTTGCATTTTATAGTGCAATAAAAACATTTTTAAAAAGACTGCATTTCTATGCCCAATTAAAGAGGCTGTTTTTTTTTGTTTAGACTGGAGGTGTTGTGAAGCTTACACCTATATCTGTGTACATAGGAGTTTTCTGGCTGATACTGGGTAAGTGTCTTCTACATTCATCAACCTTCAAGAATAAAATAAGTTTGAGAAATAGATTTAAGTTGAACTTTTCATTTCCAAACATTACAGCCAGTGTTGAAGGATGGAAATATCACTTAGGCAATAACACGATGACATGGAATAAGTCAAGGGAGTGGTGTCAAAAACATTTCACAGACATTGCGGAAGTTTACCATGAAAATGTAACAGATTACCTTACAAAACTTGTTCCAAGTAAAGACTCAAGTCCTTATTACTGGATTGGACTCAGAAAGAACAATGACACTTGGACTTGGGTTGCCAGTGGGAAGATCGTGACCTATCAAAACTGGGGAAATGGAGAGCCCAACAATCTTAAGACTGGTGAAGACTGTGTGGAATACATCAGCAACCCAAAGAATAATGGCAAGTGGAATGATGAAAACTGCAAAACTGCTAAGTATCCTTTGTGTCACGAAGGTAAGGAGTCTGAGTTAGTTTTTCAATTTGTTCATTTATTTCAGAGTTAGAGCACATGTACAGAATCTTTATGTAAATAACCTTAATGAGTCTATGAAAGACATCTCTGTAAAAGAGTGTTTTATAGTCCTGAAAGGACGCTTCTTATAAATCTATCTCTTTTCTTTCAGCACACTGTCTAAACGAGTCATGCAGTGATAGAGAGCTCTGCATAGAACGAGTCAACAACTTTACCTGTGTGTGTAAACCAGGTTTTTCTGGGCCACACTGTGAAAAAGGTCAGAACAAACAGTATTTCAACAAATGCAAAGTGGTGAAATATCTAGCGATGAAACATGTTATAATTTAAATGAGTGGTTCTCATCAGGTGGCGGGGTCCAGGGGAAAAAACAATGTTAAATGGATAAAACTATACAAAATTCTCAATTGTTTATATTCCAATAATCTTTACTTTTAAGACATTCCTTGATCATGCAGTTTTTTTTCTCTATCTCTCCAGTCGTATCATGTGAGCGACTATCCACACCACCGCATGGCTGGATGAACTGCGCCGGTCAGTATGGGGATCATTCCCTCAATTCAAAGTGTAAATTTTCCTGTGCTGGTGGTTATAAGCTGAGAGGCACAGCTGAGCTCAAATGTAATTCCTCAGGTGCATGGAATGTACCTCCTCCTTCATGTGCAGGTACAGTATGCTTTAATATTATGATTCTGTTTACATATCTTAATATATAAATGTATTTATGTAAGATTGAGTTGTTTTCCCATAGCAGTGGAGTGTTTTCCCCTTCTTTTGTTTGGTGGTGGATTGGTGAACTGCACTGAAGGACATGACAGCTCCAGATCTGCTTGTAGAGTACAGTGTCCACCTGGACATTTGCTGCTGGGCTTCGCTGAGTTCACCTGCGGAGCTGATGGCATGTGGGAGTCTTCCTTTCCATTGATGTGTGCGAGTAAGGAGGTCGCAGTTTTCAGTTGTGTACCACAGATATTGAGTATAATGAGAGCACCATGTTGGCAATAACAGTGTGTAATTTTTTTTTCTTTTGAACAATTTCATTTGAATTTTTTTTTTTTGGTTATTTAATTATTTAAAAATATCATATCCAAGAAATATTCAGAGAACCCTTCCAACCGAGGGTCAATTTTCTATATTACTACACTGTTAAAAAATTACTGTAAATTTTACAGTATTATACTGGCAGCAGGGTTGCCAGTCAGTTACTGTAAATTTTACAGTAGTGTTATTGTAATTTCATTTACAGAATTTCCCTGTATTCTCTGATTACAGTAAATAACTGTATTTTTTTTTAATTATGAAGGGTCAATTTACAGCAATATTCTGTAAATTTGAGTCAAACCAACACGTGACCCCAGAATGCATTGCAGTTTACAGCAATTTGCTGTATTATTAAAAAACAGCCAGCAGCTGTAAAATAATGCTGTAATTTTTACAGTAATTCATTACAGTGTAATCATGAATATGCAGCCTGGGAAAGAATCAATATTTTTTTTATTGCCACTCTTAAAAATAAAGGTTCCCCAAAGAACATTTTAGTGAAAGTTCTTACAGGAACCATTTTTACCTTAGTGTGAAGAACATTTTTATAATCTGAAGAACCTTTTAAAGAATCTTTTGTGCAATGGGAATGTTTCATGGATGTTAAAGGTTCTTTATGAAACCATCAATGCTAATAAGGAACCATTATTTTTAAGAGTGTATCCCTAAGCCTTTATTTCAACCCCATTAGAATGTTTTCATATTTATTTATTTAATAAATGTATATATTTATAATCTAAATCAAATTTTCATAAAAAGATTGATAAAGCATTTTAGAAAAAATCATGAACAGTCATTTTTAAATATTTATATAACTTTTGCATGAAAAGAATACTTAGAATATTGTCATATCTTTCCACAGGTTTCGTCCATTTTCTAATCGCTCTTTTGGCATCTGTTGTCATCTCAGTGTTTTGTGGCTGTTTTTGTTGCTCCAACTGCAGAAAGAGTTAGTGTGAAGTTTTGAATCATTTATCAAATATCAAACAATTTATTCCAAAGAGAAAAATATATTAAATGCTTTTTTTTCTTTTTAAATTTGGCTCTAGGTAAACAGGCAGGGAGAGTGAGGTAAATTATGTTTACTTTACAATTTCTAGCCAGTTTCACTGATTTAGATGTAAAGTTTAGTAAATCTTATTCCACCATGTTTTCTTGCAGAACTCAACAGGAAACACTGAATCCTGCGTTTGAAGCAGAACACACACCACAAGATGGCCCTCTATGTTCAGCATAAGATGTCTAATCTGACAATAACTGTACTTGATATTAGATTTTTTTTTATTTAATGGTCAAATCTACTTCAGTTCATTCTTAAATTATAGACAAGCTTTTGTATGTGCAAAAATGAAATAAAGTCAATAATCCCATTGTCACCTTTTGCATAAAAATGCTTGATGTTGTATTGTTGTTAATTGTTGCTGTAAAAAAAACATTATTCAGCGTGAGGTTGAGAATGACATTACAAATAATAAACTGTTTAATTTCTGGTATATAACAATAGTGTTGTAAAGGCTGTTGTGCTGGAACTTTTCTTTTAATGGCAGCACTATTACACAATTTCCCATCACTTAGTTCCCATGCAGTGCAACTGTCTGAATATTGGCAAATCACATTTGACAGCAATTTCCTATGATTAAACTGTGAACACTCTCAGAATAAATGAAATCGCATTGCGGCAGGAAAGGTAAGATGAACAATCTGCGTTACTTTGAATATTTATTAAGAGTATTTATGCATGTCTTCAAACCTAGACCATTTGGGGCCAAATGCCTTTTACAGTAATATTTTCATACCACAAAATAAAATTTACACCAGCAAATAAAATTATCAATAGCATTTGGACCTCTGAACCCTTTGGTTAGTTGACACGCATACATTAGAATACAAATAGTGTCTTAATAAACACTCACATATATGTATTTCTCACATCCTTCAGATGGATTTGTGGGTGAATCTTAGACAATTTTATGGATTTCTTCTTCTTATTACTGGAATTTATAATGGTATGTTCTCTTTTATTCTATTTCTAATCAACATGTTTCTTAAATAAACTACAAAGTTTCTCAGTAAAATGAACATAACAGCAAAGTAAAGTGTTGTATATATTACATTTTAATGCAAAACAACTGTTTATCAGTCAAGGCCTGGACTTACCATTACAACATAGACACTGATGTGGTCTGGACAGAAGCTCGTCAATGGTGTCAAAAGCATTTCACTGATATGGTGGCCATCCAAAACCAGGCAGAAATTGCACACCTTAACCAAATTCTACCCTTCCATTCGGCGTACTACTGGATTGGCATTCGGAAGATTGATGACCACTGGACGTGGGTTGGGACCAAAAAGCACTTGGTCCCTGAAGCGGCAAACTGGGCGAGAAATGAACCAAATAACCAGGGAACTGGAGAAGACTGTGTGGAGATCTACATTAAGAGGCAAAAAGACACAGCCAAGTGGAATGATGAGAGGTGCAACAAAAAGAAAGCAGCTCTCTGTTATTTAGGTGAACACACTTGATAATATGAAATATTGATCGTTTTAATTTAAAATTCAAATTAAATGAAGATGTTCAATCAGATCAAATCAATTCTTCTCAAGAATGTACAGTTTATGTGGAGAGATAATTATTTGCCGTCTGATGGTTTGTAGTCATTGCACCTGATTTTTCTGTGTAGCCTCTTGTTCAGATAAATCCTGCAGTGAGCACGCAGAGTGTGTGGAGACCATTGGGAGCTATAAATGTCAGTGTGACCCCGGCTTTATGGGTCCACGGTGTGAGGAAGGTACTGTAGAACCCATTCGAGTTCAAATATCTTCATTGTGTGTTTGTGCATTTTGTAACCAAGTTGTCATTTTCACTTTTACAGTTGTGCAGTGCTCGCCAGTGAAAAATCCACAGCAAGGTTTTGTGAAGTGTGACGGTGTCTTTGGAACATTTCATTTTAACTCGTCGTGCCACTTCCAATGTGCCGCAGGGTTCAAGCTGGAGGGGGAACAAAGGTTAAGCTGCCTAGCATCTGGGCAGTGGGATAACGCACTTCCTGTTTGTCAGGGTATGGAACAGAATACATTTCAATGCATGATGAATTGTACAGGAGTAACTCTGAAGGCCGTTCACACCAAGGACGATAACTGTAATGATAACAGTAAAGTTAACAAAATATATAAATAATGGAAAAGTCCATGCCACAACTAAAACAATAATGGCACAAAGAAACGATATCGTTGGATTTTTTTTTCCAGCTAAAAGCATTGACAGCCAATCGGCATCTATCATGTTTTAAAGAGCTCGAGCTTTTAAAGCAACAAAACTATCATTCTTGATATAGCTTGATAGTGCACAGTATACTAAATGCTTTTTTCGAATTTGTAAACAATACAAAGATGTTTAACAAGAAGATATTGTTTCAAACTTTCTTCAAAATGTCACATTTCATTCAATCCGTAATTTTGCTATTTCTTTGTAATTATTTCTGAAATTTACTAGCAATTTGGAGCGAAATTTATGGAAGACCGTTTCCGCCACTAAAAAAAAAAAAAAAGATTATTACGACTTTTTTCACACGGGAGTTATAAAGTCAGAATTGCGTGATATAAACTCGCAATTGCGAGAGAAAAAAATCATAATTGTGAAATAAAAAGTTGCAATTGCGATTTATCATAGAATTTAGTCCGAATTTTGACTTCATGACTCGCAATTCTGATTTTATAACACGCAATTCTGAGAAAAAAAAAGTCAGAATTGTGAGATAAAAAGACAAAAATCTTTTTTTTTTTCATTGTTTTCAGAATGGGTAATAAAAAAAAGTAGATTATTATTATTATTCGATTGCTGGTGTGTTTACATGTTTAAAATGACATTTCCCCTACAGCGGTCCAGTGTCTGCCGATCATTGATGCCCCTGGTGGTTGGAGTATGAACTGCACTCATCCCCTTTCCATCAATGGTTTCAATTCCAGCTGTGAGTTCAAGTGTGAAGAAGGATTTGAGCTCCAAGGCTCAAATACAACCTCGTGTGACCACACTGGGCACTGGACACACAAAACCCCCACTTGCACAGGTACAGCACATCTGACTGACTATACATTTTGACATGATTTAACAAAAGCTTCATAATGGGAGAAAAATATCGTCTGCTGGTTATCCTTATTACTATCACACTTGATATAGCTTGATAGTGCACAGTAGTATACTAAATGCTTTTTTTTCGTATTTTTAAAAAATACAAAGATGTTTAACAAGAAGATATTATTTCAAACTTTCTTCAAAATGTCACGTTTCATTCAATCTGTAATTTTGCTATTTCTTTGTAATTATTTCTGAAATTTACTAGCAATTCGGAGTGAAATTTATGGAAGCCCATTTCCACCAATGAAAAACAAAATAAAAATAAAGATTATTTATCTATTTACTATTTATTAAGATTTTTTATCTCACAATTCTGACTTTTTTCACACGCGAGTTATAAAGTCAATTGCGAGACATAAAGTCACAATTGGAAGTTATAAAGTCAGAATTGCAAGATATAAAGTCAGAATTGCGTGATATAAACTCGCTATTCCGAGAAAAAAGTCATAATTTGAGATAAAAAGTCGCAATTGTGAGTTATAAAGTCAGAATTTAGACTTTTTTTATATCTCGTTTTCTGACTTTATATCTCACAATTCAGTGGCGGAAACGGGCTTCCATAGAAAATTCTTAGCCATTGTTTTCAGAATGGGTAATAAAAAAGTAGATTATTATTATTATTCGATTGCTGGTATGTTTACTTGTTTAAAATGACATTTCCCCTACAGCGGTCCAGTGTCTGCCGATCATTGATGCCCCTGGTGGTTGGAGTATGAACTGCACTCATCCCCTTTCCATCAATGGTTTCAATTCCAGCTGTGAGTTCAAGTGTGAAGAAGGATTTGAGCTCCAAGGCTCAAATACAACCTCGTGTGACCACACTGGGCACTGGACACACAAAACCCCCACTTGCACAGGTACAGCACATCTGACTGACTATACATTTTGACATGATTTAACAAAAGCTTCATAATGGGAGAAAAATATTATTTAAAAATCCCAAAGTTGCTGAAAGCTAAGGTGGTGCACTTCAGTTTCTACAATAGCGCACTTCCTTTTCATTCTTGTGAAACATTTTAATGTTGGGTAACACAGCTAAGACACACCCTGGAAGTCCACTTTCTGTTAAAAAATAAATAAATATATATATAAATATAAATATATACATTATTTAAAAACCCAAAAGTTGCTGAAAGCAAAGGTGGTGCACTTCCTTTTAATTCTTGTGAACCACTTTAATGTTGGCTAACACTATTAAGACACACCCTGGAAGTGCACTTTCTGTTTTTTTTTTGCAATAAAGAAAATATGTTATTAAGGCTTTTGTGTTTTTAATAAGGATTTTTTTTGCAGTGGTGACCTGTAATGTTGTTCTGGCTCCTGGAAAGAGTCATCTGACATGTGCTGTTAATAATAAAGTACATTTCTATGTTAAAGAAGCCAAACAGCACATCCTTAAAGAACAAAGAGAACCCCAAAAGCACATTGCAATTCATAAATTTAGAAAATTCAATCAAAATAGCTTTATGAGGACAGTCCCAGATTGAACCTTTTTTTATTGAACAAAAGGACTTTTTTCCGGCACACTAAAGTGTGTGTTTTCTTTTTTTAATGGAAATGTCATGGTTGTGGCTGTTTAATATGAATAAAAAAATTATTTGTAAAGATAAGATACAAATACAGTTCAAAAACCCTACATTACTAGATGGCTTGTGTAAATTATTACAGGACAACCATACAAATCTGTGTGTGATTTGATAATGAATCCACATGGAATAAACTAAAATATATATTGTACTGTTGCAGCTTACAAACATCATCAACAGAGCAACACCATACATTCACAATGATGAAATAATTAAATCAGCACAAACATGCTTTCATGCCATTTTTATCTTTTCAGTTATAAGATGTGATGCTCTGGAGTCTTTTCAGCATGGCACTGTGCAGTGTCAGGACCGCTTGCAGAAGTTCAGCTATGGCTCCCTGTGCTGGCTGGAGTGTGGAGCTGGATTTACTTTGAATGGAAGTAATTCCACTTACTGTACATCACAAGGGAAATGGAGCCAAGACCTTCCAGTTTGTCAAGGTCACCGAACACTCTTGATACTCTGTGATGGTTAAATAGGACGGTTATTGAGGGAGGTTATTGGGGTTTAGATCTGACAAAACAGACAATACATAAATTATTTGTATTGCCGCCTTCCCTAGTCCTGTCCGATGGTAAATAAAGAACAAAAGGGTAGCACTGAAATCTTTAATTTCCATAAAGTCATGGACAGTAAGGCGTTATCATAAATCTTTTGATTCTCTGTCCAACAGCACAGCAGTGCAGCCCCTTAATGGACCCCTCTCATGGTACTGTAACCTGCACACATCCTCATGGGCCGTTCAGCTTTGGTACAGTGTGTGA
Organism: Opsariichthys bidens; assembly: GCA_037194245.1. NCBI lineage: Eukaryota > Metazoa > Chordata > Actinopteri > Cypriniformes > Xenocyprididae > Opsariichthys > Opsariichthys bidens. The sequence goes on from CM074282.1 coordinate 7,017,124, forward strand.
AGTGAGCTGTCAGTCAGGGTTCAAGCTGCATGGCACACCCCGAATGGAGTGCATGGAGATGGGGAAGTGGACAGACACCCCACCCTTCTGCTTGGGTAATCACTTTTGGGTCTTCCTATTTTAAGGCATCATAATGTGTCATCTTTTGAAATCCTGTATACATCTCTGTCACCCCATTAAAGAAAAATGAGATTAAACTAACCTACTTTACTATAAAATTTCATGTCATGAAGTTTATGAACGAAGGCAGCTGATTTTGTTTGGTGACATTTATTGTCAATAGCTCAACAGTGCCCCCTTTTGACCGCTCAAGGAACATGAATTGTTTTCATCCTCACTCCATGTTCAGCTATGGCTCACAATGCTTCTTGGGATGTGAGGCAGTGTTTGAAGTTATAGGAGAGCCAGGCATGGAGTGCTCTGCTTCTGGGAACTGGAGTCAGGAGATGCCCTCTTGCACTGTATCTATCTTCCTCTAGGCAAAAATGGAACTTTATCATTTGGTTAATTTTTAAACATTCTCATAATGTTGCAGGGAGGGTTTTTTTTTTTCCTGACAATCTAATAAGAACTACTTAAGCAAGCCAAAAACTAACATTTCCCACTGTTCAACACTGATGAATATAAATTATCTGGCCATATCATTTAAAACTGATCTTAGTAAGAACCAGATGAAAAACATTCCTCACTAAATGCTTTACTTTCATTTAAATGGCAGCTGTTCGTTGTGAGCCACTCTCATTCTCTCAACTTCCTGAGCTGGGACCTCCACCCTCAATGAACTGCTTTCACCCACATGGAAACTTCAGCTTTGGATCTCAGTGTTTTTTCCAGTGTGCCAAGAGCCATGAGCTCAATGGAACCAGTCAGCTCATCTGTAGCTCCAAAGGGTTCTGGACCAACTCTCCACCCAGTTGTGTTGGTAAGGCCAACTCAGCCATCTTTTTGTTGCATTAAAGGGTTAGTTCACCCCAAAATTAAACTCCTGTCATTGATTACTCACCGTCATGTTGTTCCAAAGACCTTCGTTCATCTTGGGGACACAAATTAAGATATATCTGATGAAATTCAAGCGCTGACCTTCCTCCAGACAGCAACGTCATATCCAATTTCAAGGCCCAGAACGGTAGTAAAGACATTGTTAAAATAGTTCACGTGACTACAGTGGTTCAACCTTAATGTTATAAAGCAATGAGAATACTTTTTGTGTGCAAAAAAGGAAGGCTACTAAAACATTATGACTTGGTTTCTGAAACTTGGACTTGAGGAAATTGCAGGGGATTCATGAGTTGATGAAAAGTTAGAATGAACCTCTGAACCTTTAACCTCAGAGAACTGCGAACATGCACGTGTTGTTCTCAATTTTAAGTAGAAATCTCAGGGGAAGCTAAGCTTTTGTCGGGTGACAAAAAAAGTTTGGGAATCCCTGCATTATGATGTATTTCTTTCTTTATTTCTTTCAGTAAAGGAGATGTCAGTGAGTGCCGGAATGCTGATGTTTACAGCTGTGGGAGTTGCTTCTTCAACTGGTGTACTTCTGCTGGGAGGACTAATGTTTTTGTTGATACGCCAATTCACCAAAAATAGTAAAAAAATGGATAATCCTGTTCCACTGTTAAACTATGAAAGAAGTGTAATTTAATAGCATTTGATTACAATATCATTCAAGTTGTTCATTGTTATATTTGATTATTTAGTGCTTGTATAGGCCAGTGATGTCTGTTGGTCTAATTCAACAAAGACCAGTACCGTAATTTTCAGGGGACTATGTAGCTTTAGCACTAAAACAAGCTTGTTTAACCTATAGTTCACCTTCCCAAAAACTGGTGCCTTTCCAAACCTGTATGACTTTCTTTATTCTGTGGAACATAAAATAAGATATTTTGTGATTTTTGTTGTTGTTGTTTTTTTCCATACAATAGAAGTCAATAACCCCTTTCACACATTAAACCGGGTAAATATACAAAAGTGCTGTTCGCACAAGCAATGACGTTAGTTTTTTTTACCGGCAAGATACCATTCAAACATCCATACAAAAATACAGGTAAACTGTGATGTGTCAGTAAAACGCTGTGCCATTTTGTTCATCTACCTGGATGAAGAGAAGCGTTTAATGTTCATTATGTGTCACATTTGACATTTTGATTTTTAATTCTGAGTGCAGGGATAAGGGGATGATCACACAGAATGTGTTTTTGCTCTTTAAAACAGAACGTATGCAATAGTAAGTGCAGAGCTATTTGTAACCAAAACATTTCTCAAAACGTCATTTAACATGAGGGCTAGTTCATGACAGAATTTTCATTTTTGGGTGAACTCTCCCTTTAACTTGTATCAGTTCTAACAGTATCTTAAAGGGGTAGTTCACCCAAAAAATGAAATTTTTGTCATTTAGTACTCACCCTAATGTCATTCCACACCTGTAAGAACTTTTTGGAACACAAAAGTTAAGATATTTTTTATGAAATCCAAGAGTTTTTTTTAATCCCACATAGAAAGCAACGTAATTACCATCATTCAAGGTCCAGAAAAGCAGTAAAGACATTGTTAAAATGTCGTGATTACTGTGGTTCAACTTTAATGTTATGAAGCGACGAGAATCCTTTTTGTGCGTAAAAACAAAACAAAAATAATGACTTCATTCAACAATTTTTTCATGGTCTTTACTACTTTTCGGGACCTTGCACACTATTAAAGAGCATTTCTGTTTCCAAGATTGTTATACGCTAGTAATAATGTAATATTAGTTAGTCATTCCTTAGTGTCTGTGTAGCGCTCTCACTAAGTACGTGAGAGACGGTATGAACACTGCCAGAAACACCCTGTTGTACACTCGCTCACACACCCACTGATTCATATAGCCTCACGCTGGACACACTGTCCCAGATCTGACACCCAGGACAGGACTTGCTGTCTCTGGGCACTATGCCCACTGTCACCCCGGCCCACAGTCTCTACAGGCCTCTAGTTGCCCCTTCACCTTGTTCTTTCTGTGAGAGGCTTTGGGGTCATCAAGAGCCGATGAGCGTTTTCTTTAGCCATGATGTCTAGGTTTTAAAATATTACGTTAGAACACCGAAGAGTTTTTTATATTTACATATAAAGTTCACCACAAATGTGAAAATTTAATGTAAAACTTAGTAATATGACACTGTAATGAATTACTGTAAAAATTACAGCATTATTTTACAGCCGCCGGCTGTTTTTTAATAATACAGCATATTGCTGTAAACTGCAATGCATTCTGGGGTCACGTGTTGGTTTGACTCAAATTTACAGAATATTGCTGTAAATTGACCCTTCGTAATTAAAAAAATACAGTTATTTACTGTAATCAGAGAATACAGGGAAATTCTGTAAATTAAATTACAGTAACACTACTGTAAATTTTACAGTAACTGGCTGGCAACCCTGCTGCCAGTATTATACTGTAAAATTGACCGTAATTTTTTAACAGTGGATTTTTGTGAAATTGTGTGCTTATCTTAATACTTAAAAAAGTGCGTACTTAAATGTACTACTTCAGAATGGCCCTTGTATATTTTGTTGCTGATCAGCAGGAGCTCTTCTGCATTTCAGCACAGAAGGAGAAGAGTAGCACGGGTAGCCAGCCTAACCAGTCGCATCTGTCCGGGCATTAACGCAGCGTGACGCCAATTATATTATATGAAGAGGGAGCGGGTCTCCAGCCCATCCTGGCACGAAATGCGTAATAAATAACTGATCAGCTGACTGGATGCCTCCTGGCTGCTATCGTAATAATAATGAGGCTATTGCTACCCGCTGTGCCCGTATGATAGCCGTTTGATTATTTTTCGTTTGCTCTGGCTGCTTGGCCTGCCAACTGACAGTTTCGCGCCAATAAATGCACTAGAGACAGCGATGCGCGTGCCAGCTAATGCTGTTTTAAGCAGATTACAGTGACGTGTCCACTCATCAGTCGACAGATACAGTCGTGTTAATTACATCAAAACTCATGTGCATTATTAACTACGTCTATAGAGTCTATAGATTACAACATTCTTGGCTGATTTTGACTCGGACATGGCGCAAATATGAAGAATCAGATTTTTTCATTGTTCATTATGATTGATTCACACATGTTTTGTGATTGAAAGCAGTAGTTCATAAACTGCGTCACTGTTTAAAAGTGGAGTGAAACACTGCCCAAAATGGATTCTTCGCGTCACACCCTACCCCAGAATTCACTGCGCGCCTCACAGTGAGGTGAACGTGATTTTATACCAAGTATAACATGTTCCTGGTTCGACATCCTTGAAGTGATGTCAAGTTTAGGCTTACAACAAGGATTAGGGGCTTTTACACCATTCTTATTCACCTATCATTTCCCTCTTATTTTAGGGATAGGGGTCAGGTTAAGGTTTTTTTTTCCATGTTGTGCATGATCAAATTTTCTTGTGGGACCTTATAGGAGAACGTGATTTCACGTTTGTTGAAACATTCCAATCAACCAATCAGATTCGAGGGATAAGTTTAGAGTTTACAATATAGAACAAGGCGTTCAAATATTGTCAATTTATATTTACCGGCACAGACCTTTTAATATATTTTTATATATTATATTTAATATATTGTATTTTTTTAAGGAAGTTTAAACAATAAATACAGTATAGTGTCTCTTTACTGTGTCGTGAACGATCGCTGACGCTCCTTCAAGCGGCTCGTGAACCGATCATCTCTTCATACTAGTTCATTTATTGCATCAAATAAACATGAATGAACATGAGAAGGAATGTTGTTTCAACTGCGGAAAGACGGGAGTACACACAATTTTTGAATTTCAAGTTAACCAACGTTAATTAGACAAAAAAGAATATTTCACAAATCTGTAATTACTAGTTATTGCATCGTTACAACAGTGATTCTTTCGATGATCCGATACTGGTCGTACATTGTGTTTTTGACTTAAAAGAACCTGTTCATGAGAGTTATTTGTATGGAAATCATACTGCACTGGTCTGTTTCCAAGAATGTGGGCAACATCAGGCCAAAAAAACTAAAATAATAAATAAAATGGGAACGGTTTTTATAACAACCACTCATTCATAATTTCACGGTGTTAAATAAGGCTATTTATTACTATTTATCTGAATAAATGAAGGTTTGCTCATCCAAACACACTGTACATCTCACCTCTGCTCTGCAACATCCCCTGACAGGTCCACATGACAAGAACAGACAGTTAAATTGTTCCTGTCCAGTGATTTGTGGCTCTTACATTGGGAGGTCTGATATCAGAGTAAGAAATGTGAACCTGGTTCAGACAGAAAGAGGGTTCATTGCTGGGCCAAAGAGGCACACTATGAAGGCCTTCCTATCTTTGCAGCATGCCTTACATTTTCACCTGATATTATCCTCAACCTCTACAGTACAATACACCAAACTATTACACTGACACATTCCAGAGGGGCAGCCCCAGTGGTCTGGCTTTTGGGTGGTCACATAAATGCAAGAATGTAGCTTGGCTACAGCTATAGATCTACAAAATAAAATCACAGTATAGGCGATTGTGATGGCTGATTGTGGAGCATATTTATGGTTATTTCTGATGCTGAAGTGGGAATCTAAAGATCTGGGCGATGCTATGCCCTGTGGTGGACCACCATCTGGCTCTGAAAAAGTGCCATAAAGATATGCATAATGATAGGAGGTGCTGAAAGCCTAGACTGCCTATGACCTTGAGTTTGGAAGATGTAGTATAGCGCATGATTGTTTGTGGATATGAATTTGTTATAAAGTACCATAACACTTATAATGCATCTGCAGAGCGAAATTTTGCAAATGGCAATTTACCTTAACCACAACTTGATACGACAAGTTCTGAACAAGGTCACATGAATTAAGAAACAATCTTGCCAATTCATTGGCTGTTTCAAATTTTTTTTCCGAAGCATTTTATTGTAATTCCGTCCAGATTACACATAAAATAATAAATACAAATTACACAAAGCACATTTTCATCACAGTACATTTCCATTGTTACCAATCACAACCATTTCTACCCTAAAAAACATGCATAAGCAGAATACACACAAGCATACATACACTTGCACTCTCTCCCCATATCTTTTTTTGAGCTGTCCAAATGACACTCAAGAGGCAAAATAAGAATCTTGCATTGAATACAATCGGTCAATCGGTGTTAAAAGTGAAGGTTCATTGGACGACATACAGTCTCCGAAATGACACAGAGGGTCACTGTCTGTATCGTCATAGAGTGTGTCACAACCTATAAAGAGAGAGATGATAATTCAATAGGATGGACAAAGAGTATGTCTCCACTGCTAAGCCTAGTGTCTGTTTTATACCATAGGGATGCATGTGGTCTCCAGGCATCTGAGGAGGGGTAAGGCCCTGTCTGAAGGGGTCCAACTTGAAGCTTCGTGAGTCTAGACTGATATTCTGCTGGAGAAGTGAATATGAACCTGCGCACTCCAGCTCAGCAGACAGACCTCCACAAGAGGGCGCTGTGGTTATACAAACGGCAAGAAAAGAACTGAGATTTTTTTTATTTTTTTTATTTACATATCTTCACCTAAAGGATGAATGTAGGTCACATTAAAGATTTTCGAATATAAATGATTAACCCCGGGTCATTCTAAATCTTGGTTTAACAATAATGTATTACATTTTTACATGTTTCACACTGTACATTCGTAAACCAGGAATTAAAGATCTAATGCAAATATATCCAATGTTTATTCAATGTTCATTATTAGTATTCTTGTTCTACTGTACCAGTTTTGACACTAAGAAGCTTTTTGTGCTACAACTGTAAGAGTATAACGGTGTTCTCTGTCCCAATTAACGTGTTTCCCGCCACTTTGATTTTTGGTTTTAATGGTTTTAATACTGTACAAACTGTACATTCTGTCCCCCTACACTACCCCTACCCCTAAACCTACCCATCACAGAAAACATTCTGCTATTTTAGATTTTCAAAAAATATAATTCTGTATGATTTATAAGCTTGGGTTTTTTTTTTTTTGGGTTTTTTTTGACCAACAAAAGGTCCCCACAATGTCAAGATTTACTGGTTTTACTTATGTTTACTTACAATGTAAGGAATACAGGTACACACACACACACACACAAGGTGAATAACACTGACATTGAAGCACCTACCCCTGGTTGCAAGCCTAAAGTTGACAAACTGTAAACTTATCCCTCAAATCTGTTTGGTTGATTGGAATGTTGTTCCAGTACTTGGGAGATGTAACTGGTGAAATCACGTTCACTGAAGAGGGCTTGGCTAACAGGGTAAAAGCTGTGCTAATTGCAAGTGTGAAACGTTACTTTAAAAGTAGGTTTTAAAAAGAGAATAACCCAGGTTTATGCAAAGTGTGAAATTGTTATGAATACCAGTGTGTTGTGACTGGCTATCCCTCTTCTCCTGAGAGGACACACTTTGCTTCTGCTGCTGTTGTCTTCTCGCCAGTTTTTTCATCTAAAGAGACAATGTGCGTGAGAGAGAATCTTTTAATAACAACATGTCCATATTCACATCGAAATGAGGAAAACTAAGATAAAATATCTCTTTGTAATGCAAAGGAAGGCAGAAAACACACAACGCAATTCTGAAAGGAAATCCAAGTCTAATCTACGGGGATCTATACATAATATGTCATCAGTTTCCTACATGAGGCAATAACACAGCTTGTTTCCTTATTGGCAAGCTCATATACTGCAGAAAGAGATCTGTTATCAATTGCATAAGTTGATGTTCTTTCAATGAGTGTGTTTGTCTGTGTCGGTGGGCATCACATTACCTTGGCTCTTTGGTTCTGGAACCAGACCTGAACGACTCGTACGCTCAATCCTGTCTCTGCTGCCAGCGTCTCCCTTACCTTACAATAGAGAGACAGACAGAGAGAAAGCCATAGTGTGACCTTCATGGTCTATGGGTCATGTAGGCTAACTGATGAACTGACCCACACTAGAGTATCAGATCAACAAAGATAGATGCAGCAATGCCGTCCAGACCGGCTGTGGCTACACAAAAACCTCCTTCACAAAATGTAAAAACACGATCATTGATAGGGAGGTAGAACAAAGCTTGATGCTTTTGTTTTATGAAACTATTGAAAAGTATATTTAAAGTACTTTATTATTATTATGTATTCAATTTTCAGGCTGTCAGTTTAAATGGCTGACCTTTCGACATGGTTTGGACGAGACCTCAAAAGAAGCTTTGAAAGCACGTCTCTGCTGTGTTGTAAGGATGGTACGGGGCCTTTTAGGTCTCTTGTGTTCCAAGTCTCCTATTGTGTTAGACTCCCCTGCAGTCTTGATGTTGTCTTCATCATCCTCCTCCTCGTCCTCCTCCTCCTCCTCGACATCTTCACTTTTACCTGTAGTAAAGTAAGTGCCTAACAAATAACTAGAAACAATAATAAAACTAAACTGAAATGAATTACAGTAATAAATTGCACTTTTAAAATATATTAAAATAGAAATCATTCATTTCATTTGTAGTAATATTTCACAATATTACTGTTCTTACTTATTTTATCAAATAAAATATATTCTGTTATATAATGTATTCTGTTATATTTTATTGTTTATGAATTTATAACATGATGCTATTGTGCTTTATTAATATAATTTATTAACAATATATTTTACTATTGTACTAGTGTATATATATATATATATATATATATATACATACTATTTTTATCTATCATTAATATTACTATTTTAAGACATAAGATTAACGTTTTTAATTCTTTAATTTATTGCTGTGCCAGTGAGTGTGAGTGTATGGCGTACTAAAAGAAGCCTGTAGAGTGTTTCTCAATTTTTTATTTTTATTTATTTATTTTGAATATGTCAAAACAGTGGTTTTCAATCCTGGTACTAAAGGACCCAAGCACTGCACATTTGGACTGTCTCCTTAATTTACCACACCTGATTTATTTCATTAGATCATTAGCAGAGGCACCATGAAATTACCGAGGGTGTCGGATAAGGAAGGCATCCCAAATGAGCAGTGCTGTGATACTTCAGGACCAGGATTGTTTTAAAACAATACCTGAGTCAGAGGTAGTTGGGCTGGCCAGTTGGTTGTGATAGTCTCGGGCACAGAAAAGCCTGTCCCCTGTAAGCACACAGCGGTCTCCCTTCTGCAGCCTGCAGGCGCACACACAGCAGCAGAAGCACCGCAGGTGGAAAACTGCAGGGCCTGCGTGCATCACCAGCTCAGCCGGAGAAATGACCTCTGCGCAGCCCTTGCACCGTACCAAAAACAATCTGAAATAAATAATATGCATTTCTCAGAATCTCTTTCGATGAACAGAATTTGTTCTTTCTAAACTTTTAAAACCTAACAAGTTCATTTTACTCAAATACTACTGAAAGTTCATCGTACTTCATCGTAAGAGATGTTATGTGAACTCAGTAACCGATAATAAGCAGAATTCAAACGGAATGAGTTACACCAGATTTCATTTTTCCAGCAAGCTTTGCATTGGACTTTCAAAATCGCCATGAAGTGGAAGTTGCGATAGTCTTTTCTTCTATATTGTGATGTATCTAAGTGAAACAGCTTCTCAAACAAGAAAAAATGTTGGACTTGAGATTTTGTCCATCGGGAATTGACTAGATTGTTGAATTGATGTCATTTGCTATTGCTGTGATCTCATGTGACTGACAGGCTGTCCTGCCCTCGCGCCATCAGAGAAGAGAAGTCTTTGCAAGGGGAAGATATTTTGATTAAAGATTACAAAAGCACATGAATTTTTTAAGAAATAATGATATGCAAAGATAAATCATTTATAATTCACAGTACTCATAAACAGTGTTGGGGAAGTTAAAAGTAATGCATTACAATATTGTGTCATTCCCCCCAAAAGAGTTACTAATTGAATTACTTTTAATGGAAGGTAATGTTTTACATTACTTTATCTGGGCTGTTTGTTTGTTTTTATAACAACAAAAGTTGATCGACTCTTTGCCTTTCAAACCAAAAGTGAAATGAATAAGCCTCAGGCCGAAGGAAATGCAAATCCATGCCTGTACAGTAGACGGCGCAGCTCAAACAAATCTTTCAACTGTGCAGCCATTCTGGACTGTAGAAGAAGAGAAGAAGTAAATGAGTAAATGTATTCTCTTATTTAAACTAAAACTAGTCTAGAATAAAAATCACGTTCACACAGCGCACACCGCCGCCTCTACGCTTACTCCCAATTTCTCTCAACATGGAGCCTGGAGAGCTGTCAGTCAATTAATGGGAAAACAAAGTCTGTTACTTATTTCAAAAAGTAACTCAGATATTTTTTTGTAAATTAAAAAGTAATGCGTTACTTTAGTAGTTACTTGAAAAAGTAATCTGATTACGTAACTCTTGCATCTTACTTGGAACGTGTTACAGCCAACACCACTCATAAATATTGTATTTTAAACTTAAATGGTTTAAGGCAATGCTTTTTTTTTTTTTTTCAAATGGTTTGAGTTTTCTTGTTGAGTTTTATAATGTTCCATCACAGATTCCAGAAATGTTGCTGAGTCGCCCCGTCCATCAAGGAGTGAGACAAGAACTTGCCATGTCCCCTTCACCCAAAAACAAGCATGCAGACGCATACCTCCAGCATGGTGAGTGTGCATCTTAGCGCCTGGCAACCAGAGCTGGGTTTCAGAGGGTTAGACAGAGGCGGCCGGCTCCACGACTGTGTCCGGGGCAGGACTCCTGGGGAGGGGGGAGAAAGAAGCTCGGCAGGCCATGGCTCCAGACGGAGGGAAAGAATCACGCCTCCCGGCAGGCTAGGCCAGTCCAGGGAATGATCTTAACTCGACTTAACCAAACCCAGACAAAGGAGGGAGCTGGCCCAGAGCCTCGCTACCATTGTCCTGCCCTGGCAGACACCACATTTTCTGTTTGTCAAACTGGCCTGAGATTTCCGTGCCCGGAGGGGGGCGGAGAGTGGAGCTGTAGTTTAAGGTTTAGGGTGAGCGTGACAGGGAGGCATAGAGAGAATCATCCCCAGAGGTGTGACAGCTTCAGACTTGGGCTGACAGGTTACTCCTTACAGCCAGACACTACAGGCAAAACTATTGTTTTTCATGCACTGCCCAATTTAGAGATTTTGGTCTATTTGGTGTCCATAACATGTTTTCTTTCAGACTAGTGGAAAGAAGAAATTCAAAATACAAATTTAAGTGTTTATTTTATTACACTTTATCTATTTACATACTAAATACATATCTTTAAAGGGATTTTCTCAATAGTTTTTTTTTCATGCACTGCCAGAAATACCCACTTCAATAGCACTTTTATGCACGGAACTTTGTTCATGTAACATTTGCCTGATTTACATAACACTTAATTCCTAAAAACGTGGTAAACGTATATTATGTTTCTGGCTGTTGATAGTATTTTCTGACTTATGGAGTGATAAAAAGAGATATCCAAAATCGCCTCTGTAAAAACCTTTAAGTCTAATATATGTCAACGAAATGAGGGAAGAATCTGAACCAATGGCTTCATCCAGTGTTCAGATTTTTGTTCTGGAACTGTGTGCAAATTAGCACGTTAGATATATATATAAACATATTTAAACTTTTCAGAAAACGTAATAGAAACGCAATTGACCCTTCGCAAAGACCCGCCCCCTTTAGTTACTGTTGCTATGCTCGACAACCCACGAGCTTTCACGCCACACAACATGTTCTCACGCAGTCAAAAATACATCGCGGAGCAAAGAAGACACTGACAATGTATGAAACAGTTTCATATTTTCAAAGAAGTTTAAACTATAAATAGCGTATAGTGTCTCTTTAATGTGTTTTGACCGATCGCTGACGCTCCTTCAAGCGGCTCGTGAACCGATCATCTCTTCATACTAGTTCATTTATAGCATCAAATAAACATGAATGAACATCAGAAGGAATGTTGTTTCAAGCGCGGACAGATGTGAGTACACACAATTTTACCAAGTTCAAATTCATCAACGTTAATCTACTAACTCCCCTGACTGCTTTGTCAGCCAAAATGGCGGATTCGGGGTTATGATTGGTTAGATTGCCCGTCAATCAAACTGTTTCCGAAGGGTCAATTGACTTAAATGTACTGTGATTAATCAACTGGGGTTAAGTATGGTGATATGTATTAGTTAGTTTTTACCCTATTTGCTTTAAAATAAATACTGAATTGGACTTATCAAACACTGTTTGATGGCAGCACCATGATTACCGCATGTTGATGCATTAGAGATACCCGTGATTCTCCGTTACAATTTGCACCAATTATAGGCTTTTGGCTATTGATCAGTGGGTGTTATTGTTGATATGTGTATCTCAGTTAAGTGCATGGGAGCACTGAAGTGTGTTTGCATACAGACAGCAAAAATTCCTCCTCCTTCGTGAGTATGAATTGAAACATCCCAAAGCCTTGCATTGTTGAGAACTATTAGTGTTGCCCTGGGGTTGCTGGGGAAACCGCTGCGAGTTCTTTGGGGTTCGGTAGGAGGGACAGAAAGAAGTGCTGCTCTCTACTCCATTATATTCAAGAGCATCTGTGGTATGTGAATGCACAGCAAAATATGTCAATGGCATGATTGTGTATTACAGTGACATTGGAAGCAGTGTGATTTATGCTTCAAGATATATTTAGATTAGTAGAATTTAGTTCAAAGTTGCATTGACAACTTAAAAAACTACAGCTATTTTAATCAGGAAGAAGCTATGTTTCTATAAAAACATTGATTCCACTATTATTGTGTTCTTTTATTCTTTTGGACGACAAACTAGAAGTGTGTTCATCATAACATATTGTAAAATATGTAATTTAACATTGTCATTGATATTATTAAAATGTCCATTACTGTGATAATATGCTTTTAAATTAAAAACAATGAAAAAATACATTTGATTATGTATTGCAATTGATTTATTAACGAAACCAGATGAGATGCTTGATAGACGTAATTTGTATTTTTTAAATGTTAAAATTCAATTCTTATAAAAAAAAAAATGTGTTAAGACATCAATTATAAAATAAAAATCACTCAATTATTTTAATCTTTTGGCAGTCACAATTAAATAATAAAAATCACAGTAAGTTCTATTTTACATAACTGTTCAAAAGTTTGGGATTAGTAAGACTCTTTTGAAATGAATTACTACTTTTATTCAGCAAGGATAAATTGATCAAAAGTGATAGATAAGACTTTCACATTGTTACACAAAATTTCTCTTTCAAATAAATGCTGTTCTTTTTAACTTTCTATTAATTGAAGAATCCTTTTTGTTCCATAAAAACATTAAGCAGTGCAACTGTTTTCCACTGTGATAATAAGAAATGTTTCTTGAGGACCAAATGAGCATATTAGAATGATTTCTACAGGATCATGTGACACTGAAGACTGGAGTAATTATGCTGAAAATTTAGCTTTGCTATCACAGGAATAAATTACATTCTAAAATATATTACAATAGAAAATTGTTATTTTAAATTGAAATGAATCTTTGGCATCTTATTTTAAGGTAGACTTAAAATTGTCACTGTTATTTCTGTTGTCAATGTTGATTATGCTAATAAATTTATTGACACTGGTATTTTTTATTTTTTTATTTTTTGTATTTACAGTTGTATTCTTTGATCAGTGGATTTTTTTTTTTTGGCAATTCGTAGTGTAATTTTTATTATTTGTTGTTTTTGTTTGTTTGTTGTTTTTGATGTATTGTTAATTGTAATCTTGTTAAATGTTTTGTCACAATGTTGGATTGTTTCATTGTATGTTAGGACGAGATGGTTCATCTCAAGGGGTTTATCCTATTAATAAATTTCAATAATAATATTACTGTTTTTACTCTATTTTTGATTAAATAGCCTTAGTACAGCCTTGGTAAGCGTGAAATCTTTCAAAAATATTCTTGGAAATCACCAAAGAATTGCACTCCTGTGCCCTCTGATCAAGACATCCATATGCAACTCCCAAAGCATCACTTAAAAATCACATCAAATTGATCACCACACTAAAACAGTGAAGTATCTGTTAATAGAACAGCTTGCTGACCCATTTACAATAAAGTTGCTCCTTAACCTGGTCAGTAAGTGCTGGGTCAGCAAGCTCCCCACCCCTGAGCCCATATAGTTAAGCACTGGGCTACTGATTGCCAGCCAAGCACTGCGTATGTGGCTAATTGGTCAGGTCAGATATCTCACGGTCGGACGGGCATCAAGCAGGGGCACCACTGGGCACCAACCTATCCAGATGCCTTGACATACTTCACACGCAGAGAACCCCGCTACGCGCACCCCTCCCCAACACGCACACACAAACACACTCATGTTCTTTTGCACAAGGCTCTTCTGTACCCAGAACATATGGCTCAATTCTCCACTCAGCCCCAGCTCTCTTATTAAGAGCGCAGTGGTCACTTCTCCATCATTATTACTTTGATGGACTCCTAATGTGAAATGCATTATCATTTGCAGAAGTTTCTGTTGAAAGCTGGAGTAGAAAAAAAACTTTTTTGACAAATGGAGTGGATACATCAGCTATTGAAACACGTAATACGCATGTGCGTGCTGTCACTGTTTTCACAGAGCCGCATTTTTGTTGTTTACACGGAGATGATGACGATATAGTTTTCAAAAACTTGCACTTTGAAACTCGTTTTTAAAAGTTTGTCTTTTCAGGTCCCCAAAACACTGCGTTCAAGTAAATTAAAGTCTAAAACGCAAAAAAGTTGTTTTTATTTGAAACGGTGTCATGTAAACAGTATGGAAGCCCGTTTCCGCCACAGAAAGAAAAAAATTATTGCAACTTTATCTCACAATTCTGACTTTGTATCTCACAATTCTGATTTTATATCTCACAATTCTGACTTTTTATCTCAGAATTCTGACTTTGTATCTCACAATTCTGACTTTTTATCTCACAATTCTGACTTTTTATCTCACAATTCTGATTTTATATATCACAATTCTGACTTTGTATCACAGAATTCTGTTTTTATATCTCACAATTCTGATTTTATATCTCACAATTCTGACTTTATATTTCAAAATTCTGACTTTATATCTCACAATTCTGACTTTTTTATCTCACAATTCTGACTTTATATCTCACAATTCTGACTTTTTATCTCACAATTCTGACTTTATATCTGAGAATTCTGACTTTTTATCTCACAATTCTGACTTTATATTTCAAAATTCCGACTTTTATTCTCTCAATTCTGACTTTTTATCTCACAATTCTGACTTTATATCTGAGAATTCTGACTTTTTATCTCACAATTCTGACTTTTTAATCTCAGAATTCAGAGAAAAAAAAAGTCAGAATTCTGAGATAAAAAGTCGCAATAATATTCTTTTTTTTTTTTCAGTGGCGGAATCGGGCTTCCATAAAACAGCCACTCGATGGTGGTGAAAACTGTGTCCACAACTAAACTTGTCTGTTCTTTTCAGGGTCACTGCTCTGTCTCGTTGGCAAACTGTTTTTTTTATTATTATTATTTGGAGGTGAGAATGTGCTTATGAGTGTGTGAATGAGAATCAGAGTGAGTTTTGGGGGTTGTAGGGGGTCTGTGCACCGTGTCGATGTGGCCATATGCTGTCCCCAGCTTGCCGTTGCCACACCGATGGGTCCTGCTAATTTAACACATCTTGACAGTGTGTCAGTAGTGCTGTCCTCCTGATCTAATGGTGTGTGTTTGTGTGTGAAAGCCTTCTTGCATTCCATGGCCCACCGCGACCCTTCCTCCTGCAGTCACCTTGTCTTTCAGGAGTTCTGTGCCAAGTCCCCCAATAAGCACTGTCTCTCTCACACAAACAAAACACCAACACTAATCATAAGACAATCATGGGACTATAGAAATTTTGTTCATGTAAATCGGTAAACAAATATGTGCCAACAAAATAGTATATGCATGCATAATATTATAGTATCAGCAAGTATGCATATATCATTTCAGGACTGAAATTTGTTTATTAAAATGTAAAAAATAATAATCAAATGTTATATTATGTCAAAATTAATTTAACAGCAAGAAATAGATCAGCCTGCAACACCCAAACTCAAGCTATCTGTGATGCAAACAGGAATTGAAATGATCTACTGCATCATAACTGGAGGATGTTCAGATGTGAACTCAAACCTTCACATATTACTGGCATTATCCTCTTAATAGTTAAAATGCTCTTTTGAAAACAATGAAAGGGATTTTTGAGGCAAGTTTGATAAAAAAGAGCCAATGCACTGTAAGCCTTCAATCTTTAAAAAGTGTAAAATAATCCACATGCATCTCTAGAAAACTATTTTGCATAACCAATTTTCTATATACAGGGAAAGGCAAATATTTGGAATATTTCTCGCAATAACCCATCGTTTTATTAAACATTTGATTTAAGGAAATTAAATAGCAAAGACAGAAACAAATATTTGAAATGAGCAAATAAATAAGAACTAAAAAGCAACTGTAAAAAGTTTTTGGGAAAATTAAGATAATTCCTGAGTGCTTCTTCAAAACTTCCAACAGTAATTCATCATAAAAATTGTTGACACAAATAGCAGTAGTTAGAGTCTTACTTCTGGTAGTCCCGCTTGCAGTAGAGCGTCTTATTGCGGAGGAAGCAGGTGTCTTTCAGAGGCTCGCGACATGATGCGCAGTGCAGGCAGCGCTCGTGCCACAGTCCGTCCTGCACGCGGAGCAGGTACCTGTCCAGGATGAGCTCATTACACCCCTCACACACGCTCTTTCTCCACATGTCTGAAATAAAGACAAACCTTTAACCCATCTGGGTGACTTAAACACCCATATTTTATGCGCTTTAGTAGACAAATTCATCAAAAATGTACTGTGACATGGTTTTGATGCTGAGCTGTCCCAAGAAAATGTAAAAGGTTTAATGTGTAATAAAAATAAATGTACGAAAACTAAAATGAATACAAAATAACAGCAGTATGAACAAATGTGATTTGATGGTAAAAAAAAAAAAAAAAAAAGATTATTCATTCAAACATACAACTTTTATTTTAATTAATTGTGCGAAATCAGGCTCTATAGCAATTACATATTTCAGCATGCTTGTCTAACAACAGGAACTACTTCTAATATACTTGACAAAACTTGACAAAAACTTTCAAAGATGATTTATAGAATTAGACTTATAGATCCACTTACCATTGAGGAGAAAATATCCGTTTGCGGCCCTGTGCAACTTTCGACAGATGCTCAGAGAGTTGTAAACGCGCACAAAAGCTCCATATGAAAATAAACCTGCGCGTCAGTCACCTTCTCTCTCTCTCTCTCTCTCTCTCTCTCTCTCTCTCTCTCTCTCTCTCTCTCTCTCTCTCTCTCTCTCTCTCTCTCTCTCTCTCTCTCATCAGAAGGTGGAGAGTGCGCAGTGAGTGTGCAGCCATTACTTTACAACTTATGATCTTATAACATCTACATTATATGAAAAAACTTGGAGTGGGGAATTTAATTTAAATAGGAGGGTAAATGAATTTCCCTCAAGCAATAAATAAATCAAGTGTGAATTTCGAACCATTTTGCTTTGTTTTGGACTAAGAGAGGCCATTTCAATTAGTTAAAAATACATGGGCCAACTTAAGGTGAAAGTATCAGATTTATCACAGATTTTATGATTACAATATATATATATATATATATATATATATATATAGAGAGAGAGAGAGAGAGAGAGAGAGAGAGAGAGAGAGAGTTACATTAATTCTGTTTGGGGTAGAAATGTGAGTTCAAATACACAATGAATCGGTGCACTCAGATAAATGTCAAATTGGATTTATATATTTCTACTATTTGTTCTTGTAAAGGCAACTTTTCTGTGAAGTGCTAATACAAAAGATGGGTTTAAGCTACTGGGTTTTAATTAGATCAGATTAAAATGATTGTGAAAGAATCTGAAAAAGAGGTACATTTTTTTTTACATATCACAGAAATGGGCTGATCTCAAACATATAAGTAAATTTCAAACATTTGTTTTGAGTTTATATTATTCAGTGTCATGACCAGAACAGGGTCAAATTGGCTACCTTAAATTTGAATTTAAAAAACCAAAAACAAATAACTGAACTTTAATGACTGATAATTAGTGATTTATATTGACTAATTTATATTATTTTAACCCATTTTATTAAAATGTTTTTTATTAAACATATAATGAAAACAGTACAGATTATATGATTTAACATGAGCTGAGTATAAAGAGCTCATTTTGTTTACATATTTTTTAGAAATACATTTATGAAACATATTAGACATGCTAAGTAAAGAATGAAATGAGAATATATTTTTTTTTAAAAGTTTGCAACATTTCCATAGTTCAATCTTGATTACCTTCAGAGCAATCACAGCAAAAGCCACTGGTCACATTATAAAGTGAAAGTTAAATTATGGTTTGCATCGTTAAATGGCGCCATCTAGAGGGCGGGGCAGATGATGTATGCATTTTGCTGCAATTTTTGACTTATTTGATATTTAAAATTGGACAACATCTTTTGGTTCTGGAGGGAAATGTTTAGATGCTTCAGGTTGATAGAAAATGACAACTTACTCCATTCTTTTTTTATTAAAAACAAAAAAACAAACAAACAAAAAAAAAGCACACAGCATTTAAATATTTAAATATTTATTTGGACAGAATTCTAGACTTCATTTTAGAAATTATTGTTTGAGTTTGATAAACAAATTCCTTGAATAAAATATAATTTCTTTATTGCATCATCTTATACCTGATATTATCTATTTACAGAAACATTTTTTTTCAATACAATACCAATAAAATTACTTGTCTGTTTCCCCTGCCAATATATTTAAAAAATAAAATAAAATAAAATAAAATAATAAAATAAAATAATAATAATAATAATAATTTGTGCTTGGTATAAAATAGGCAGCGTACTGCAATATCCTCAATCAAGTTTGTTTTTATATTAGTTACATAAGAATATGTACAAAAAATGGTCCACTGGAACTCATGTCACGTGATCTGATGAGGTGCTTCAAGCATCTCCATTAGGAAAGTGTCTATGGGTGTGTCTCCAATCAGCTTAAAGAAAAATAGATGCTCCAAACACTTGAGCCCGATGGATCGGAGGGCAGGGAGACGCAACAAAAGTTTAGCAAACCTGTGAAGCAGAGAAGAAGACAACAGATAATAATGAGTATGAGCAATAGATATGATCAGCATTTGCTGAACAAACATGTGCATGGCTGTACCTGCCAGGCTGGTCAGGGTATTTGTGTTTAGTATAGGTCTCCAATGAGGCATAAACTTTCTCTCTCAGTGCCTCTACCTCCACTGGGTTGGACAAGCCTTTGGCGTCTATGAGAAAAGGAAATTTGCATGATTAAGTATATACTCGGTCTAAAAACACTTACAAATGTCCTTACATCGAATTGATTAAAGTTCCCATTCACTGCAATTACATGGAAAATCAGTGTTCCACAAAAGAAAGAAAATCACTGGTTTTAGGGCTATGCCTTGAACTTGATTATATTACATTACATTACATTATTTTATATATTACATATATAATAACAGATATTTTGCCTAAAATATAATATGATATGATATTATATAACAGTAAATTATATTAAATATTAGATTATGGGTAAACTTTCCCTTTAACTTCAGTATTTTATAATATAATATATATTATCATTAGATTAACTATCCCTTTGACTGAAATATTTTATATAAAATAAGAAAAGGGATTTTTCACCTATAAATATGATATGATATATTATATACTCAAGTTAAAGGGATAGTTTATATAATATAATATATTATAATATAATATTTTATGTGAACTATCCCTTTAATTATATTATGTTATATTAAAAATTTGGGTAAAATATCCCTTTAATGTCAGTATATTATATTACATATTATTATTAGATAAACTATCCCTTTAATTTGAATATTTTATATAAAATAAGAAAATGTATATTTCACCTATAAATATGATATGATATATTATATACTCAAGTTAAAGGGATAGTTTATTTAATAAATATTTTAGGTGAATTATCCCTTAAATAAAATTATATTATAATATATTATATTATAATATAATATAATATAATATTTTAGGTGAATTATCCCTTTAATTATAGTATATTATATTATATTATATTATATTATAATCCCTTTAACTTACATTATATTATATTATAGAAGTGCAAATGAAATAAAACAATTTATTGCATCTATGCTGCAGACAAGTGCATATAAATGGCAATGAGCAACAAACCAGGGTTGAAGAGGACGATTGCTCTAAGGCAGCCTAGTTCTGTCTTATCCATCTGCATATCCTTCATTTTAGACACCAGCTCGGTCAGTACCCTGTCACACAAACACATACACACATACAGGGCTTTAATTTCAATACAAAATAGGTGTAATAAAATACATGATACAGATTTTCTGATTATTCTCTAAGCAAACAAGGTCCTCACCTGTTAAAGATGGATCCCACACCTGCACTGTGAGCGCTGCTCCTGTGGACATGGAGGCCTGTGCCCAGCAAGATGCCATCTTTAACCGTGATTGAGCGATGAGAAAATGAAGCAATGAGGAGCTCGTTCCATCCTGAAGGAGAAAAATCACATGAATAAAAGGAAAATCATTTCTATATTTCCCTCTGTCTTCAGGAACTCATGAACTTCATTGGCAAATGGCTATTTCATGAGAGCATGTGAAATGTTTGTCCAGCAGAGGTCAGTATTCCCCACTTACACAACCAACACAGTTCTGCCTGACCCTTTGATCTGGAGTGACTATGGACAATTGAAATAAAATATAATGTAAATATTAGATCAGAGCTTCCCAAACTTAAGAGGGGTAAGGCCCCCCAAAAACATTGCAAAAGCTCCATGACCCCGCCATTAAAAAATATATAGCGACAAATACATTTATTAACAAGTTTGTAAGAATTTCATGTGCATTATGAAAAGTATGATGAAAAGATTCTTTACAAATATATTTAAATCCATAACACTAACCTTACATACTTAAAAAAAAAATCTAATTAAAAAATATTTTAATTATTTTAATATATGGATTTGGACTAGCTACAGCCCACAGTTCGGGAAGCACTGTATTAGATGAATAACTAAAAAAAAAAAATAGAATTAATATTAAAATGACTAAAACTAAAACAGAAATAAAAATGATAAAATCAAAAATTCTAAAGCTAAAATAAAAACATCTAATTCAAAATATTAATAAATACTATAATATTATATAAATAATACTAAAATACACTACTGGTGGTTTTCAGTGTGTTTCAGTTGAGTGCTTGTTTTTGTAAACAGTAACTTCAGTATCTTCATCATGTATGTTCGTATATTTGTGTGTGTGTGTCAAATACCTGCTCGAAGCAGAATGACCTGATCATCCAGAGGCAGATCGGAGAAATGAGGTATTCTCTTGGCCCATTCCACCAGAGTAAACAGTTGCTTGTCAGCTGCATGGCAGATATTAGTGACTGGGTCATTTGTCTGAGGAGCAAGACCAGAAGATGTAAAGAAAGGTAGAGAGAGAGTAATTTAGTTTGTTTTTTTTTTTTGTCAAGGATTTTTTTTTATGAGGCTAAAGTCAACAGTTATGTACTGTGTAAATCGTATTTGACCGAATGTCTGTGTCTTACAGAGTTGCCAGGGCTGCTTTCTGTGTATGTCTCAGTCTTGGGTTCGACTGCAAGCTCTGCATCCAGAATCTTATCCACAGGCATGTCTTCATTAAAACTGCTCGTTGATTCTACCTCATTATCACTTTTCTCCCTCCCACGCTGCCTCTCTTCCTGAACCGCTGCAGGGAATCACAAAGGTCAAGCAGAGTAAATGAGTACAATAAAAATCTTTGTAATCAATGATTATGACACATTTTCAAATTATTAAGCCGTTATAACCGTTACATTAAAATATATTTTATTTTAAAATTGTTTTATTTTAAAGTATATTTTAGGTATAATTTTTAAAACACATTTATAATAAAAAAATATAATTTATTTTATTATAAAAGCGGTTATGGTCATGATAGAAATACCACCAATAAAATGTTATAATAATTTTTTTAAGGTACTAATTTAGGAAAAAAAAAATGTAGGATATAACTTTATTGTCTTATATAATATAAAATATCCATTTCAGTTCAGTTCAGAGTTAGTACCTAGTTATTGTAATTACTACATAAGTACATAGTATATACAAGTGAAACAGGACTATAAAATAAAGTGCTCCCAAAATCTCTTTTAGAAGAGTGACCTGGCCAGAAGGCAGCAAAAAAAACAGCAATTCAAAGGTCAAAGAAAGCATTTCCAAAAGGCCTATCCTCAGTATCTTTACGTGCTCAAACTTCGTACAATTACGGATACAAAACACATGTAAATACAAACCTTCCCGCTTCATGCCCATGGCTAGGCACTTCTGATAGCGGCAGTATTGGCAGCGGTTGCGCTGACGTTTGTCGATCAGGCACTCTTTGCTGTCTCGACACGTGTAGGTCAGGTCTTTTCGGATGGTCCTCTTAAAGAAGCCTTTGCAACCTTCACAACTGTAAACACCATAGTGCTTCCCTGCAAAACACAATCACATTTTTCTTGAACCTCAGAAGACACAAACTTAAACCAAAACCACATGCAACATCTAAATATCGCTCTGAGTTGAACCTGAAGATCGGTCCCCACAAATGGCACAGATGTGTTTGGAGAGTGATCCAGGGCTACTGCACTGGTAGCTGCTCATGTTGCCCAGCTGAGACAATCCTGGTGGAGGCTTGATGTCTTCTGAGCCGTTCACATTCAAAGAGTTCATCTGTGAGACCGGAAGAGAGGTAAAGAGAGAAGGAAACCGCTTATCATATAGTGCAATCAGGAGTAAAGTTTATGTCACAATACAGCGGATTGTTTGTCCTTCCAGCACAGCAGACACACATTCAAACTACACACTCACAAACTCACAAAAATAGACTTCACCCTTACAAGGCCATTACACACGTAGCTGTGAGAGCACTGACATAACATTTCAAAGAGGAGGAGGGATATTTGTCTCTCTCAGGAGAATTTACCCCCCCCCCCCCCCCCCCATCATGTTATTTTCTGCACTACTGCATTTAGCCAGCAGGTGGCAGGACATGGCTATACCTCAGGCAACAAAGCGTGTCAAATCAGGAAGACAATTCAAAAGAGCCTTGTTGTCATTTAATTACTGGGATATATGTTTGTTGATTTATGTGTTTGTATATGGCTGTTTCTTTTCGGTCAAAAAAAATAAATAAAATAAACCCTCTTAAACATGTTTCACACTTTCACTAGTTTATTTAATTTGTCTATTTGCACGTCAAGAGGATTCAGTCACTGTTCTTGGTGCACTTTTCACCACAATATATTTTCTTTCATATCTCAAATGTTTAATACACTTTTTACTGTCAACTATAATGATTTGAAATTGGTTACTGATACAAAACTAGAAATATTGCCTTGGCATAATAAATAAGTTATTAGTAAGATAAAAACGACAAAAAAAATTAAACTGGATTAAAATGTGAACATTGAAATATAAATAAAACAATAAATACTATAATAGTATTTATTTACATCTTTTAATTTAGCAGATATGTTTATTCAAATCAACTTAGAAACGAGGAATGCAAAAAGTACACAAATAATACTTCAAATAACACTGGTTTGATAACATTCATTGATAGACAAGTTATAGAGATGGCATTTTAAACATCGAACTTCTTTGTTGCATTAAGGCTAATCTAAAAGCTAACATTTTATGATCCAGAAACACAATTACATTTTAATTATTTGACAAAATTACAGCTTGACTGGAAATAAAACAACCATGTCTGTGATACTTACCTTGGTTTTCTTTACTTTGTGCTGTAATATTGGTAAAAAACCAATTTCACTCTTTGTCAAAAGTCTAATATATATTTTTTTGTTTTATTTTGGGGCTTTTTGGGTTTATTTTGATAAGTTAAAACTCCTGTATGTCTGTCGTGTACCCCGTATAAGTTCACAGTTATTGATGTCTTTTCATTGGACTAAAAGCCTGAAATGCTTGTCTGAGTCAATGGCTTTTTCTGGCCTCCAGGGAGAAATGAGACACACATTCACATATATAGACAAACATCAGCTGACCTCTGTAGCACCAGGGCATCAGTATGAGCGACAGTCATGGTGCAAAGTGATAGCTCAGTGCATAGCTTTAATGTTCAGAATGGAATACTAGCTTACACACTAAATATTGTGAAGCATACGCTGCAATAACATGCTAAATTTAAGTCACATTATCTCATCTTGTGAATAAATATCAGTTCATTTGACTTTTTATTAATTAGTTTTGAGTGGAAATGATTTCTTAGTCTGATCACATAATTATTCAAAACTGATTTGTGTGTGTTTGTGAGTGCATTTATTGTGAGATTTGAGCTATGTATTTATTTTATTTATTTAACCCTTATGTGCCGTTCGGGATGTTTTCATCCACTATAGGGAATTTTTGAGTCTTAATTTGGCCATAACTTTCTCCGTGTTTCAGCAAATGGAATGATTTTTGGTGACAAATCTTATTTTGACACATATTTTGGGAAAATGCTTTGAAAATTTTCAAAAACTCAACAGTACTCTGTGGGCAAATTCACGACCCTTTCGTTATGTTCGTGGCTGAAAACAGCCACGATTTTAACTGCTTTAAAAATGTATCAGATAAATATTTTTTTGAATTTTTTTTGCTTAAATCTATTAATCAACCTCAGTCCTGATCAAAACTACTAAATTTAAAAAAAAAAAAAATCAGGATTTTAACTCTTTAATTGCCAAATTCATAAATGATGTCACTGATTTGGGAAAAAACGTGTCAAAGATTAGAAACAACATTGGCTTTGATGCGTTGCTAGTTTTTGTGCAGCATCAGATTTTAACGTTTTAAAGAGTTAAAATCCTGATTTTTTTTTAAATTTAGTAGTTTTGATCAGGACTGAGGTTGATTAATAGATTTAAGCAAAAAAAATTGAAAAAAATATTTATCTGATACATTTTTTAAGCAGTTAAAATCGTGGCTGAAAGGGTAGTGAATTTGAACAATGCACAAGGGTTAAAAGGGGAAAATATACATTACTACACATTCATATAAATGTGATTCTGTCATGGCAACTCTTAGGAGTTTTCCCATGGGGAATTACCCATAGCAGATCTATACAGGTGGAGCTGGGGAAGGTGGAGGGTATCTGATGCATGCTGCACTGCTACAGCAAATGCTGACCAAGTATTTGAAGGTTGAGCAGTGAGCTCATTGGCTACTGATACAACAGGAAGCAATTTGTGCCCTGATGAGAATGATGTGATTGCAAACAGATTGAGTTAAGGACCTATCAGTCTGCGCCATCTAGAGTTTCATGACAGAACTTTGTATATGTGCCAGAGTTGGACAGAAAAGCTCATTTCTACGTTTGCATGCTAGACATAGAGAGCACAGAATTATGGGAAGGTTCTTACCTGAGGGCTGTTAAGAGTGTTAAAGCTCATATTGGGTGTGGAGGGCAAAGAAACGGACGGTGAGCCCAGAGATGGGGCGATGACTGAGTAGGGAGAGGCCAGGCCATTCATGGATGAGCCCAGGGTGCTCATCGGAGTCTGCAGTGGGCGGGAGGAACTGATGACGGACGGATGACCCACCATGGAGCTCATGGGTGGCGGCTGAGAGAGGGGCGAATTAAGAGCACTAGTATCTATGAAGAGATGAAAAGAGAGATTAATGTTAGACAAGAGGAATTAAAATTTTGTGCTAAAATGATCTCTAATGACATCATTGATCATACAAGAAACTATTTTTTTTTTACAAAAAATTACAAGTGACACTGAATTAAATGTGAAATAATGAAGTAGAAAAACTGAAATAGTATTTTCTTATAAAACATACTCCAATGATTCCAATTATTTACAACTTCAAAATATGATTTTTTACAGTGTAGATATAAATCAAAAAGAATGTGACAGGTCTGTATGAATATATCAGGGTGCAACCAATACTTGCGATACCAATATTTTTTATACAAATAAAAAATACTTTTTATTTAGCGTGTACAGACATCAGAGAACCCACAGGAACATCAAGTACCTGTTGGAGGCATGAGTGCCTTTGCAAAACATCTATTTCCTCCATTAATAAGGTTTAACCGTGCTGTGTAATGGAAAAAATGTGCTGTTTGAGTAAACGTAAGAGAAAACTTTAATGAGAGTCTGCAGCTGATTGAGCGCAGCATAATAGTAGCTGGTAATGGTAGTTTGTACCAGCACAAACACATATAATCTATCTAACGTAGTACAAGGACACACACAGGGCAAAGGTTGCACCCTTTTGCCAATAGCGATAGTGTCGCAATCCGTTAACTAGTTTCATCATTCATAAAGATGAAGATCAAATAAAATTAATCTAAGATTAAATTAACACGAATAGAGCTTCAGCTGCTTTACTGAGATGTACAACACAAAACCTTTATCAATGAATTGGTTAGATAATCTGACAAGATGATTGTCACTGTTTATCTCCGGCAGGTTATTTCAATTTACAGCTTAATGAATTACTGCAAAATAAACCCAGAGAGGGTGATAAGACATTAATGTATATTTTAGGTCTTGCATTTTATGAAATGGCAATCAAGCTATCAACTATAGTATAATTCAACGATAAGGACAAAACATTTTCCTTTTTTAATCATTATCTAGAATCTAAATCATGCTGGGAATGATGGGAAATGTAGTTTTGCAGCACAAACCTCAAACCGCTGAGAATCATTCAAGCTTTATAGCTATTAAAATGCATACAAATATTCAAAATGAACAATTTAACTTAATTGACCTTTTGCAAAGACAGTTTAATTTATTGCAGTTTAAACAATAAATAGCGTACAGTGTCTCTTTAATGTGTCGTGACAGATCGCTGTAGCTCCTTCAAGCGGCTCGTGAACCGATCATCTCTTCATACTAGCTCATTTAACGCATCAAATAAACATGAATGAACATCAGAAGGAATGTAGTTTCAAGCGCGGAAAGACGTGAGAACACACAATTTTTCAAGTTCAAGTTCCCCAACGTTAATCTACAAACTCCCCTGACTGCTTTGTCAGACAAAATGGTTGGTTCGGGGTTATGATTGGTCAGATTGCCCGTCAATCAAACTGCCAGCAAAGGGTCAATTATGACCAATACAAACTTGATATGCCGTTCATATAAATCTCAATGCAAGCATTTCAGTGAAGATTTTGAAAATAAGCCTTATATTAATGTAGACTTTATTTAGCTCTTGTATTTTTCTATCGACTGGCAAGCTATCAGAAGCATTATAGAATATATAAAAGCTTTTTTTTTTTTTGTCAAACTCAATTTAAACTTAATTACGATGTGAATTTTCATCCAAACATTTTGGTACTTGAAAGATCTGGGCAATAAACCCAAGAAATGGCTGACTCGGTGGGCAGCATACTTGGGAACTATAGAGAGTTAAAGACACCCTGAGCTTCTTTTATAATATTAGAGAGATAAGAGTGTATTTAATTCTATATCTTGCGGTTTCTTTTATTCAAACATGAATAGATCTGGAATTTTTTGATTAATAAGAAGGCAAAATCAGGCATCGCAGCACTTAGACACGGTTATAAACACACAGTCAGTCTGCAATGGCTAATTTCTTCCAAGCTGGTTGCATGTGTGTGTGTCTTAACACTCAAGGGAAAATATGTGGCGGACGGTCAAGATTGCCTTTGGAAGGGCGGAAAAATGACCAACCAGTGATCCACATGTTGGCCTATCCTCAAATGACCCACCAGATCCATTACATTTAAATCAGACCACACAAGTCAAACACCTGAAACACAGCATTTTTTAAGGCTTTGGTACTGCATCTTTAAATTTGACAATAAAGTATAAAAAAAAATAATAATAAAAACATACCGCAAATTAATGTTGACGATTAAATTAATACTGACATTTTTGTGGGTTAGAGAAGGATGCATAGGATTCCCCTCATCACAATATATATATATTTATAAAATGTCTTGTGTAATTTTATGTTGACAAAAAGTTATACAAAATATACAAGTAAAATAGAAGGTATTGAAATTGAGATTCTGAACGGCAAGGTACTTTATGAAATTCAAGTCTGCAGAGATCGATATAAAGATTTAAATGCATCAATCTTTAGCTGATAATTCAGATCTTATTCTGAGACAGTCCATGTGCCAGACATTCATCATTTCACAATGACACTATGCAGTGCCCATGACCTTTGTACAACTGTCTGATAACAAAGTGCAGCCTTTAGTAGACTCCTATCAAGTTCAGAGGCGACCACATGAAATTGCAGGGCTCAATGCGTGCACAATCACATACATGTGCTGTCATTGCATATTTCATGCAAAAACTGTAATCATAGCAACTCAAAACAGAGAAAGATATATTTTTTCAATGATTATGACGAGACTGGGAGACCCGAGTTTGTCATTATTTACAGATTCAAGGGCTGGAACACAACAGGATTTGGAGAGGGCTAGCTAAAATCTTTGGATTGTTAATTACTGTTCAGCTGATGAGTGGAGTCTCCAGCAGAGCTCTAATTCATTAAGCCTCTCACTAACTGACTAATAATTCACACTGACATGATAGAGAGAGGGAAAGTTCATTAGGCATTTTATTCTGTATTTGATTGTGAATTTATTTTATTATTTTTACATTGGATATAGTAAAATGAATTCTGTAATATTTTTCAACATTTTAATTTTTCCTTTCACTGTTTGACCGTTTGTTAATACTGTTCCTCTGGGAAAACAAATGCAAAATGCTTTCTAAGAGAGAATTAAATATAGAAACAAAACTGAACGGCAGAGTGGAAAGTGACATGGACCACATGAAGAAAGACCACATAATTACCAAACGTACAAAAGAAATACACACATTGGGATAACATTTAGACTTCTATCGTTTTCAAATTATTATTGATGTTTATTACACTGTAAAAAGGATTTTAAATGTAAAAGAAAATGTGACAGTAAAAACCTCTTAATTGGTTAACAGCAAGTTCCTGTATATACACAGAAAAACTAATAGATATAACCTTATATTTTGTGTAATTTTACAGTAAAATACTGTTAAATGTACCATTTTTGGAAATAAAAAGCACATATCAACTAATAATTTACAGTGAAAAAAAATGTAAACTGATATTCCCACAATTCCCTGTGTGACACTTTACATTTGATGGGTTTTAATTTTAATAATTAACTTTCTTATTAGTTTTCTCTTTTCAGTTA
Organism: Opsariichthys bidens; assembly: GCA_037194245.1. Classification (NCBI taxonomy): domain Eukaryota; kingdom Metazoa; phylum Chordata; class Actinopteri; order Cypriniformes; family Xenocyprididae; genus Opsariichthys; species Opsariichthys bidens. Next base: position 7,046,435 of record CM074282.1, read on the forward strand.
TTATTTTTTCTTATTATTTTTATTTATTAGGGGTTTGTTAAATCTTATGTTGGTAAATGAATGTTTATTGCATTATTTTAGTGTCATGTGTGTTACCATGATGGAGTTTTGTGTTTGTGTGTATATGACACTGTGTGTATCATCCATATTTCCCACAGCTTGTGATGAACTTTGATTCATCATGTGGTAATTTCTTTACCACCTTATTATGGTTTATTATGTTATTATGGTGGATATCAGTATAGGCCTATATTATAAAAACAAAACGGATGTTAGCAGCAACGTGGCCACACTATTTTCTTTTTTGTAAATTAGTTTTAAAAATTTACGGATTGTTCTGTAAATATACGTTTACATTTTCACTGTATTTTTTACAGAATTAATCTGACAACCACAGCTGATATTTAATTCTTTTTTAATATTTTTATTACACAATATTATTTAATTTAATTACATTATAGTATTTTAGATTTAGATGATAAGATTAGATTAATTTATTCATTAGAATGTATCACTACAAGCAATGTACGCCTTAAGGGTAAAAGAATCATTCAGAATAAAACAATACTGCATGTGATTCCAAAAAAAAAAAAAAGCCAAAATGCAAAAACTTGGAATAAACTAGATTTAAACTGCTGGTGCTCAATGTATAATGGAAAATAGCCAAAAGCCTTTATTTTTTAATTTTTCCTTTGAGGATATCCCTTAAAGTAAATGTTTTAAACATTTGGCTTTTCAGATTTAGCAGCATATTATTGGCTGGAACCACAAAAACAAACACACACACCCATTTCATGAAAGCCTGAAAGGTTGCATCCCCATTTTTAACAAACTCAAAAATAATCTCTTGAGACGCTTATTTCTGTTCAAAATGAAGTTGACATCTGATCAATAATGGCACTAAAGCCTCTTCTCATCACTGACAAGTATTTTCAACCAATTTATAGACACTTCAACTAAAAAGACGGGGAGTGAAGGAAGGGCAACACAAAAAGATGGAAAGTGATTGAGAAATGGGAAACTGTCCCACTCTATCCCAGTGTGCTGTGGAGAGCTGGAAGACATTAAATCAACCCTGATGACCGCCATGTGTCCATTATCCCTCAAAGCCCAGAACTGGGTGCACACACACGCACGTGCACACCTTATACTTCAGTTATCAACATTACTTCTTTAGCCATATCATAAACTATTGGCACAGTCTCTTTTATATATGAATGATTAACTTATACACTGGAGATAGCATCTATATGTGGGTGTTGCCAATAAACGTCCTCTTGTAATCTTATTTACTACTGAACATATATCTAAAAAAAAAAAAAGAAATTATAGGCAATAATACTATCTTTACTACATAGAAATTTCATTCACTGTTCTTAAAAATGTTAACATATAGACTTTCACAGACACTCATGTTTTTTTATCAGTATACTGCTGTAATAATGCAATATGTTCATGCTCATGTCCCCAGAATAGCTGACAGAGCTGGAAATGAGCAGGACTCGGGCACGCCTCAGGAGGACTGGGGCATGTTGGGATTTTTTCATGAGCGTTATTGAGCACTGCCTTACACTATACTGATTTTCTGGAGGAATTGTGTGTTTTTGAGTGTGTGTTCTGTTGCACAAAAGACGTAACTCTAACCATAGCCTATAACTGCTGCTGTATGTGGACGACAAGGTGCTTCACAAGGTAAGAGTGAAGTGAATACTAAAAATAAGAGTATTGAATGAAGTGGAATAAAGTCAATGAACTGAGTGTGTCCTATAGTAACCTCTGTATTAATCTGTTCAAAACAAGCACATTTTGTCACATGCATCACTCACATTTCAAATAACTTCTGCTGACAACTGCTTTAAAGTCACACATAAACGAATCTTGCTAGCTATCATCTGTCTGTCTTTATGAACGATAGACAGAAAGATACTGTACAATAAACATGAAAATGGACATTAGAAAAATGCTGACAGGAGGGGATATGCTGACAAATGAAAAACTCCACAGGAAATAAAGGAACATTAATCAGTTTCAAAACATCCTGTCATATTGTGATCATATGACATCTGATAATCTGTAGCATTGAGGAAGATATAGTGATGAACTTGATTAAAAAAAAAAAAAGAAATGAATGTTTTTCATGTCATACATTTGATGACCCCTGGTACTGTCACAATGTAACAATCAGCAGAGATCCACAGGGACTGTTCCACTGAACATTGCACAAGAGACTGTGAAGTAACTGTGTTCAGTGGCAGCCAGATCTCTTTATTTGTCAAAATGAACCTAAAGTGAAAACACTGATTGACCTTACATATCCTGAAGTCTGGAACCTCAAAACAATGTCAAGATGACCCGTCCACTGCATTTTCATTATTTTCACTGGTTTCCAAAATAAACAAGTGTAGTGCCATTTTTGAAAGAATGAATCCTACAAACCTGCCAGGTCAAAAAGACTCTCAAACTCACAAGTTGTCAAGGTTTTCAATGAGTCTGACCAATTCTTCACTGAATGAACTCACTGAACACTACCATTGAAACGTTTGGCATTGATAATGTTTTTGAAAGAGGTGTATTTTGCTCACCAAGGCTCCATCTTTTTGCCAAAAATACAGTAATAATTTTCTTTTAAAATTTGATTTATTGCTGTAATGCCAAAGCAAGGATTACTCCAGTCTTTAATGTCACATGATCCTTCAGAAACCATTCTAATATGCTGATTTGGTGCCTAGGAAATATTTCTTATTAAAAATCAGTAGGAAACAAACAAACAAAAAAAAGGGTCACACTATTCAACATGTCAGTCAGGAAAAATTACCCGTGACAACAATTTCTGAAACTGTGTTTGTTCTTGAGGGTTTAACAGAGGATCAATGTTAAGTTTCTTCCTACAGATAAGAGACATGTAGAAACAGATAAGTCACAAACACCCACCCCAATACATGTGCACGCCTCTCTCAAGCTTCAGACTAAACCTTCTAGTATAGCTTTCTAGAAAACAAGCTGTCTTGGGATATCTGAAACCAACCATCTCAATCAAAACATGAGTCAATAGAGGCCTCTTAATAGGGAAACCTTGACTTTTAACCAAAAAAAAAAACGTGCTTCATGTGCTATAATCTAAACTACCTTTATTTAATGTATTACAATAAAGACAGCATGACTAAACTAAAGTAACATACTAAAGTAACAAGTGCATGTACTCACTTTTTTCACACACACACACAAAAAAGGTGTTTAACAGACTAGATGCCATGTTGTGAACGAACAGCATAAAACAATAGCATGTAAGAAACCATGTAGGGTTGTCAGCCCTACAACCTTTAGTAACTTCAGCAAAAGAGGGAGGTGAAGAAAACAATAAAAGAGAACTAGTAGAAGGAAAGAAGTCTGTATGGTTTATGTCAGTGCTGAGTCAAACGTACTGTAAATGTTGAAAGACTATCCAGAGAATCTCAGCAACACAGGACGTTTTTATTGTATAAAAACTAGTATAGTATCAATACCAAACACAAATACTGCCAATCCCAACACAGGCTCTTTGGAAAAATGTGCCTCCAAAAACTTGCCTATACATTAAATTCCCTGCAGTTTTCAGGTGAAATGAACACTAAAGGCAGTAAAACACTAACAACTTTTATTCACATACATTATGATAACAGAGGGCAGCTTATCAGATAATAAAGACGCAGTTATTTGTACAATATTATGTTATGACCTCAAAACGCATTAACCAGCTCCATGTACATGGTTTTTTTGATGTAGTAAACTTGCTCAGTAACTCATCTGGTACAGCAATGACCTTGCATTAAAGCGTCAGTTCACTGAAAAATGAAAATTCTGTCATTAATTTCTCAATCCTCATGTCGTACCAAACCCTTAAATCTTTTGTTCATCTTCGGAACACAAATGAAGATCTTTTTGACGACACCTGAGTGATAGACTGTCCATAGACTGCTTTTACAACTACCACTTTGACGCTTCCAAAAATTCATAAAGAGATCGGATCAGATCCGTTTAGTCCAATAACGGACCTGAATAACGCACAAGAACAAACCTCTTCCGGAAGCTGGTTACAAAGCATGTTTGAGCTTCAATGTTCAGTTGAGCTTCTGCTTATGTTCGCTGATCAATGTTTACATGCAAGTAAATGCCTAAATTGAATATTTTCATAATAAAAAGCGATCGAATCTCTTCAGATAATTTGGACTAAACAGCTCAATTCACGAATTAGTTTTAGGATCTCTTTATGAACTTTTTGAAGCATAAAAGTGCTAATTGCAAATGCAGTCAATGGAGGGACAGACATCTCTCAGATTTTATCAAAAAGATCTTCATTTGTGTCCCGAAGATGAACGAAAGTCTTGGAATGACATTAGGGTGAGTAATTAATGACAGAATTTTCATTTTGGCACGGCTGACTTCAGCAAATGCATTTTATCTCATGTTTGCTTTGTTAACTCTATCGGTTAGATTTAGGGTAGGGTTTAATGTAGGTGGTACGCTATAGAGCATTAACCTTTAGTATCACAGTAATGAAATGTACAACAACCACTTGAGTAAAACATTGCCAGATTCAAATTCATTCGTTTTGGATGAAACTGAATGCTGAAAACTGAAATCCTATTCAAATGATTTTATGGTGTTATGAAAAAAAAAAAAAAAGTTTTTTTCTTGTACCTATAACTTTACGAGTCTGAGTGCATTTAGCAGGTACTAAAAAAAAAAAATCAATTTTCATGGAGAAAAAAAATGACATATTGCCTGGCAGCGATTTTTACAGAAAGAGAAAGCAAGCATATGGATTAAAGTGAACAACTACACTATATGGATAAAGCATGTGGACACCACACCCGCTTGTGCTTCTTAATCACAAAACCAGGCATTAATGCTGGTCCTCCCTAATGGCTTCCACTCTTCTGGGAAGGTTTTCCACTATATGTCGGAACACAACTGCAGGAAAACATGACCATCAATGAGGTCAGGTACTGGGGGTCAAGGGTCAAGTTTACAGTCGCTGTTCCAATTTATCCCAGAAATATTCTGAAAAATACTTTTTTTTTTTTGGTCCACAGAATGAAAGTAAATGGGGTCCAGTATTGTTTTGAACCCCTTTACTTTCTGTCCAGACATTTTGTGTTCATACAGATATTTTTTTCAAAATCATACAGTTTTGGAACGACATGAGGGTGCGCAAATGATGATTTTCCCACATACCTGCAAGATGTTTCAGCCCTATTTTCCAAAACAACAAGTATATATTAAAGACACCTAGATGTACTCCAAGGTAAATTACTGTAATCTCACTTAACATTCATCTGTAAAATGAGACATGCAAAACATAAAAGTAACCTCACTATGCAAGTATTGTGCAAGTTTTATTTGTTGTGTCAATATTTAGAGAAACAGAAAGAGAAAGAACAACAGAGCGTCCGTCAATCAGTGACGACAACTTCCGTCACCGTTTTCTATTGTGTGATCAAATGGAGGTTTGTCCTTGTCAGTCAAAGTATTTACACACACCCACCCACACCAACACCCTCAACAGAACTATAGTCAGAGAGACTGTCAGATGGTGAATGTGTAGAAAGAGCACACGAAAAACAGAGGAGAAGCAAAGATGTGAGGCGGTGACGTACCGCAAATGTGTGAGATATAAAGGGATATACCAAAATAGACTGATCCAAGCAGACTTTCCTAAAATATCCGCAATACTCCATTTGAACAGCATTAGAGTACAAAGCCTTGCCAAGTATTCTCGCTGTCATTGGCTGAGAGCAGAGGTTACAGATTAATTACACACAAGCTATATATATTGCACATAATCTTCACTATATTAAAATACAGATTAATCATTATTAAAGTTTCAAAAGCTATTCAGTCAAGAGCAGTGATTTCCTTGTCTTTCCTTGTTTGATTAACATTAAAAAAATCACAGACAGCAGAAATATTAGGCTACTGTCACTTTAAGACATAAGATCCAATGAGGCAATCTGTTTGTCATACCAATGGAAGACAGGTAAAGAGATTAGGAAACCTGTTTGAAAATAATAATTACTTCAAATAATTCCATTTGTTAATGCAAAAACAAACCAATTACAGTTATAAATGTATGCAGTTAATTCACTTGCTTAGAAATAATAAAAGGTTCAACAGCTTCTTTACTCATGACAATGAACCACATACCAACACATCCCTAAAACCTAATCTGATTTCGAAATCAGTGTTTTTCCAATTGTTTTACACAGCACAATTCTCTCATCATCCCTTAGGGTGCACCAGGCTGAGTAGGGAGCATGTGGACCATTACAGGATAGCAGTTTGGGACATGGTCTCATCAGATACTCACGGTGACTGTAGTGACCGTTCTCTCTGCTGTGACTCTGACCGTGAAGAGGCAACGTCGGCGGATCCCACATGACCGCGAGCACCACTCAACTAAATCTCACCGGGCACAGTGGAAAACCAGTCCGAACACAGACTCACTCTGCTGACGGAACAGATGGGATATGAGCGAAACAGGACGGCCGTAGGGGGAGGATCCACGGGGAGGAGTCTGCTCGTTTATGGGATTATTTGGATTATCAACGATTGAATCCAGCAAGAACCGTTTACTGCCACAAAGATCAGCCTCCCTCCAAGCTCTGACAAGACTCCTTCAGCACAGACCGCGTCTGCCCGGACAGAGGCTCAGAGTGTCATTAAATCTATCAGCCCAGATGGGCCACCTGTTGTGCAGCCAGGGATGAAGTGTGCTCAAGTGTGTGTGAGAGTCAAATGAAGAAGCAATTAGTTTGGATTCAGATTTTAAGATAATATTTATAGTGAGTATCTGATTATAAATAAATAAAATAAAGTCTATAACTTACCATAACATAACAGTAAGATGGGCATATGAATACTTCTATTAAAGCAGTAAATTGGCAAATACAGCTCTTTCTCACACATGACCACACACTATAAAGCATAGTTCACAGTCACAGCCAAGTCTGACAGCCTCCTGTCACACACCTGCTTGTGTTTATAATCTAATGCACTTCTAACTCCAGACACTGCCGGTTTTCTTGCCATACACAATACTAACATTTGTATGGAATAGTTAAAAGAAAAATTATCGTCAAGAAGAAAAATGAGCTTGGATATTATATACAATACTGTTCAATAGTTTATTTTATTTTATTTTTTTTACATTTTTGCAAAGAAAATTATTAAATTATAAATTTAAAATATTAAGCAGCACAACCGTTTAACACTGATAATAATAATTATTATTATTATTTCTTGAGGAAGCAGAAAATCGGCGTATTAGAATGACTTCTGAAGGATCATGTGACACTGACGACCAGAGTGATGATGCTGAAAAAGCAGCATTATTTTAAATTGTAATTTACATTTCACATTATTACTGTTTTACTGTATTTTGAACAAACAAATGCAGCCTTGGTGAGCATCAGAGATTTCTTTTAAAATATTAAATAATCGTACCGATCACAAACCTTTGATCAGAATTAATAAAAAAAACAAAACTAGAGACAACGTGGTGTCATCATATAATGAAGTCAAACAACAGAATCAAGTCAATGGAGGATTTGGAGCCAAATTAATTCAAATGGTTCAGAAAAATAGTAAATAGAAACTTTGAGAGAGTACAGTGATGCCTTGAAATCACTCCAATGATGCAGAAGACTTTACTATACGTATCAATAATGATACCATTCAGTTTCGTTGAGACACGCAGGCGGTAGAAAGAGCTGATTTTATGACAGAATGCCTTCAGGGTGAATCTAAAAAAGCCTCTTTAATATGTCATCCTATAAAAGCAATGCCCCACATGGATCACTCTGAATGAAAAGAGAGTTGAGATCACACAGAAGATTGACACAATTGGAGCTGCCTGTAGAGATAATGAGCCACATGACCAAATCATCAGTATTAAGTTCTCCATCACCTTGCATTTTTCTTATTGCTAACAAAAACATCAGACACCGACATTAACTATTCCACTGAATAAATAATTCAAATGCATCCTTTAAATAATAAAATCCGACCATGCATGACCCATGTCAATTTTTTTTTAAACTTAAAAAACATTATCGTTATTTTTAATAAGCCTTAGCCTTGGGATATTAAGAGGGTATGAATGTGTACACTACCATTCAAAATGTTGGGGTCTGTAAGATTTTTTTTTTTTTAAAGAAATTAATACTTTTACTCCATAAGGGTGCATTAAATTTATCAAAGGTGGCAGTAAAGACTAGAAATGCACTGATGTATCTTTTAAAACCATCTGTGTATCAACTATAGCATGAAAAAGGCCAATATAACAAACTGACAGCACTGCCTTCACGCAGTTAATTATAATGTATTTCTATTTGTTAAACAAATATGTACCGTTTTATAATAATAAGTCAAAGAGTTAATGTTGTTAATAAGAAATATTTGATAGCAAAAATAACCTCTGAAGGTGGTCATGTTGTCTTGTGCTTTTCTAATAATGTTGGGCTGTTGAATGTTACAAGGATGTTCGATAAAAATAATCTGATGATGCAGCAGCAGCAGCAGTAAAATAGCTAGTATATCCGTTTTTGAACTTTGCGCACTTAAAATTTATGATCAAAACAGTAATAAATTGGAATCGGCCAATAGTTGTTTGTTAAAATCAGTATTGATATCTGCCTAAAAAAAAATCATATTGTCGCACAGTAATTAATTACTTACAATTTGTTAAACTGTTTCACTATATTTTTTATCACATAAGAGACTTCTCCTCATACCTCTTACAGCCCGCAACTCGTGTTGACAAGTACTTGAACACTGTTCAACCCCGCTACTGTGATGTAAGTGTTCACGTCTAACATTTCAAAGCAGCATGTCCACTAGGAAGCACTCAGGGTGCCAACATGTCCGGCAATCAAAATAGATTTCCACCCTTGCCCCAGTCTACTTTACCCCAGACTTACATTACTCCAGCATGTTTATATATAAGAACGAGGAGCTATTAAGAGCTGAGGGCCAAAATAGTATCTCTGTTAGTTTATCTATAGCAGCTATAGATAAGGTTATGACTGTACGTATGAATTGTCAAATTGCTCCTAAAAAGGACTAATCTTAATAATCATCCAAATTGAATAGAATGAATAAGTACAAACAGCTGGTCGTGATCTCAAAATCTAATGACTGACAGGATAATTTGTGTACATATTACACTCCGATACATTCTTTTCTGCATATGCTCTGTTTATCCTCAAAGCCTTTCCCAAAAGCTGGGCTTTTCTAACTCTTGAAAGCGATGGTAAGGGCAAGGCGGTACAGTGAGTCACGTGTTGAAAGCATATAGAAAATCTACAGAAAGCGCTGCGAGCAGTTTGAAGGCATGTGTACAGCTGACACAATAACAAAGGCCTCTGAGCCACTCCTGCCTGACGACTGTAACACACGTGTCCTTTCTGTTTTCTCATCTATGTGTCTTTGGACTTGCAGAGTGGGTTCACTTCACATTGTAAAAGGCGGAGGAATGTTGCCAGCTATAAACACTTCTTTGAAAGTCTGTAGCAACAAGAAAGATTCTGAGAGTGAAGTAACAGATGGTTTCATTGACATGAAAAATTCCTATAGCTCAAACAGTGGAGAATGTTGCTAGCAATGCCAAGGTCATGGGTTCGATTCCCAGGGAATGCATTCTCGATAAAACATTAGCCTAAATGCATGTTCTTTGAATAAAAGTGTCTTCCAAATGCATGAATGTAAATGTAATTAAAAGGGAACTGAATGGGTCTAGCTGTTCACTACATAAATTATCATGTGATTAATTTAACCTTGTTAACATGGTTCAAAGTTCAAAACCTGCAGTGTGTCTGTCTGGTTCTAAGAGCGACGGAAAGAACGTAGACATCATAATGGCACATGACTGTTTAAAGTATTCTATTCATCACTATTAGATCCCATTCTTATTGCATCATGCATGAACACAATACATCTGATATTACCTGGAAAGAATATGTACGTTAGGCTGAATTCTTGCTCTGCTGGAAAATCCAGCTTGAGCAAGTAGCTGTTTTGGAACATGGAAGATGATTTCAATGTGGTCATTCGCTTGTAGATCATCTCGGAGCTGGCTGTTGGTCATTAAACCAGCTCATGATGGTCAAACAGTTTCAAAGAACATGATAGGTGGTATAGATCCTCTTATTTCACTGATGATCAGCTAATAACCAGAGTGGACCAATTAAAATCCAGCTGCAAAACATCTGAAATTAGACTTTCAAACAGGGTGCATTGCAATAAGGTGCTGATCTATTGTACACCAGTGACGTTTTTAATACTCATAAATCATGCACTTGGTAAATTCATAACAACTTGACATGAAAATATCAAATTAGGTTAATTAGGTGCATCAAACTTATTTGATTTGAGTTTGATGATCACTCAACACTATATAGACTAACATTAGAAGTTGTATTTAACTTTGTCTAAAATAAAATAACAATATTCATTCCCATGCTGTACACGAATGGACTGCAAACCATGTCAAAGGCTCAAAGGAATAACGACTCCGACACAACAGGCGTGCATTGCGAGCAATCGATTACATAAATGCAATTAAAATGCCAACCAAGCCGCGGCGTGATCACCTGACCAATAGCAAAGCACGCGCGTTGATATAGGACTATAATCTGTGTGAAGTTCATCAGCGAAGTTGTTTTAAATCTTTGACGCTTGCGACAAACAGCACGAGCAACTACGCACAGATGCTACACAACAGCAGCAACAGGAAATGAAGAGGCACGGCGACTTACGGAGATGTAAATATGTGTCGTGAGTATCCATTCCGAGTCAGTTTAGTGTCGGGTCTTGTCCTGGAGCCGCGCGGCACCCCTCTCAATTCCTCTCCCCGGCCCGAGTGAACTGAACTCTTCGGCGCTGCTGACTGACTCGGGGCCCCGCTCAGGGGGAGGCGGGGAGGAGGGGTTTCACAAGCGACAACAATCAGATAAGACACAGACAGGCAGATGACTTAAGCACATGTGTTCAATAGTTTGTTCAAAATAACATTTAAAAAGTATAACCATGACTAATTATTTAGAAAACACAATTTAAGTCAATATATTGCAGTGTTATTTTTAATCTGGCCTGAACACATGCAAGAATGAACAACCATTTACATGTATGTATCTGACAGATGTTTTTATACAAAGCAACTTGCATTGCATTCAAAGTATACATACTATAATTGAACCATTTTAGCTACTTAACCATTCAACCATCAATAGCAACAGTATAGCTGGACGCTGTAAAATGACTTTTCAGGAAACCTTTTAATGTGACGGATGTAAAAATGTTCAACCAACTCGATAACATTGAGTTACGCCAGCAAAAGTAATTTCAAAGATTCAGTACTGCGTTTCCCAACAATTGAGTTGAACAATTTCTTTCGTGTGTGCCAAAAGGAATAGCATAATTTCAGTCAGGCAAAGGGTAGTATTTCAGCAAACCCAGTCTCATGAGAAAACGAAACTATTTCACTTTGTCAATTTTACATGAATTTTGTAAGACGTGATTAGTAAGGAAACATGATTTTTAGAAAGAAAAAGAAGGTCCACCCCTAAGCATATAGTATGAATTCACTGGAATGAGATTGTATGAATTCATTCGAATTAGCCACCAATTTACCAAAAAGTAAAATAATTACAAACTTCCGCGAGAGTATTGTAATTTACATGTAATAGCACAGTTGTAATAAACATTAATATTGTGTTTATTTTTTGTTTTAAGTTTGCATTTGGTGTAATAACTCTATGGTAATGCAAACTTGTATTAAAAACAGAAGTAGAAAACAAAACCGGAATAAAATGATATTTGAGAATGTGATCTGTCTGGCCGCCTGGTTTCATGTGTTTAGATTCAATGTGGTGGCTCAAAGACTCCTCGAAATCCCCCCAGACTGTTCCTCGGAGTGTGGGGTCATACAGGGGTGAGCTCTCACTACCTCCGAAGGTTATTCAGGAGTCACCAGCATTCACCAGTCTTGAACTAGTGTGGGGTTAGTGCTCTAAATGACCAGTGACTTCACAAGGCCCTTCCCTCTAGGTTTGAGGATAAGCACACCCCATCCCACAACCCCCACACACTCTGTCCCCTCATTGTAAATGACCTATTAAAGAACACAAGACCATGGTAAACAAGATGAATGGCTTTTTTTCCAACCCATCTCACACCAATCAAGGCTTTCTGTTTGAACCGCTTCCTTAAGTCTATTAGACCATCTTAATTTATTAAAGTCAAACCGAAGAATTAAAACGGTCATTTGTCACTGCTCTCTTTGTGTGGGCTTAATGGTGGCACATGGTGTAGGGCCTGCAATTTGTTATCCCTTTCTCTTTTTTTCCTTTTCTTTTAAAGCAATTTTGGGGTAAAAATGCAAGGAAATCAAGTTACAGTTAGTTTCTTGTGGCATAAATGCCAATAATAAATTCAAAGAATGCAAAATGTGAATGAAAGTATGACGTCGAAGCTTTGTCATGTCACGTCGATTACATGTTTAACACCAGCTGCCATAGAAACAGCCCTAGATTTTTTCAAAATTTTTAATTTAATTTGTTGTTTTGAGTCTGCACTGTTTAACCTCCATCATGTTTCTTTTGCCTTCTTATCTCAAAGATAATCAGTCACACACTCTCTTTCTAACACACTAACAAACACACACACAGTCAGAGCTGTCAGTGAGCCAAACCGTATGCAGTAATCCCTTTGTATTCACAAACCCATCCAGACAAACAATGTGTCCCAGCCACGTCCCACCCCCAGCACACCAGACCTAGGCCACCTGCTAACTCCACATCATACACCCAAACACAAACCAAAGGAGGAAGATCTACAAGTGAATACTGAACATTTCTCTCTGACACTCGTGCATGTTATGAATTGTCTTTCTATTCCTTGGAAACTGGCAACTCATGTGCAAACGATCTCCATTCAGTCCATTCTTCTTCTTTACACTCCACTCATATGTTCTCCAAATCCACCACAAATCCCCCTCACACAAGCTGAGATGATAAGTGAGCCTCTTCGGTTGTTGCTTTGAGGCGACAATGCTCAACAACTGTGTTCAACATCATCAATCTCAGAGGACATCCATCACGCAAACAAAAGATGAAGTGAGCAGAGGGCTATGTTTGTGAAATGTCTGTTTGCTTACTCTCTTCTGCTCTTTTCTATCTTTAACCTCCATTTTTTTCGACGAAGCTTTCTCCTGATGACTGCTGAGTTAAAACAACCACAGAGATAGAGATGCAAGTGCAAATTGAGAGTTGAGCACAGAGTGGGGGTGATGTTATGGAATTGTGAATCCTTCAATTTTATATATTTTGTTCTTCATCTCTTTTCCAGCAGGAAGTTCTAAAATTGTACTTTATGCTTTGACAAAAACTCTAAAATTAAGTTTCACTTGTATTATGATACCCCCCGCTTGCTTGGTTTTTGATTTACCTTTTGAAAACCGGAAGTCAGCCTCTGTAAGCCTGTTTTTGAACAAATAAGTTCCTATGGCAACATAAAGACATGGTGGTTAAAGCTCTAATCCATTCCAAATGGATACTCTTGATGTGCGTTATATTAACCTGTTAATCCTCAGACTGTTTGTGTGAGGGGGCTGGTGGGTTTATACACAATTAACCTGAATGGACCATACTGGTTCATGATTGGCTAAAACACAAAAAAGCCTCAGAATCCTCTCATGCAAAAGTAGTTTAACTCATTGGATGCTTTTATCTTAAAACACTCAGAATGAAAGACTTTTATTAGTGCTTAACATGACTGTTTTTACATAAAACCCTCACCTATATTCTTATATCAAACTGATACTATTTTAAACTTACTTGTTAAACCATTCTTCCTTTTGCACAATTAACTTCTGTATAAGCTTGCTTGAATTTTGGATAAATCAATGGCCACATTTCAAATAAAAATGATAGGTTTAGGTTTTTGAAAACACAAGAAGGTTGAGGTTCAGATTGTTGTAGACCACCTCAGGTTAAGCTGACAATGTCCTGGGAAGACCAACAAGATTATGGCTATGAACACCTGTTCCAGATCTTCAGACCAGCCAGTGTGACCTGCTGGTCTGACATTTAGTTACTCAACAAGGACTATGAAGAGTCTATGAATAAGCAACCCATTATACCTAATAGCTCAGTTGGTAATTTTTACAAAACAGCTTTAATAATCCTATTTTTTCCTAAATATTATGTTTTGTATGTCAGTTTGACATGCAGTCGTAATTTTTTTAGCTCCAGGGCTAATCGTTCTATTGCATATATTTTGTTGTATTTTCACTCAAAAAAGCATTACAATTATTTTTATCGTTGAATACAACTGTTAAATAATTAGATATGTATAAATATCTTGCATCTTTTATTTTATCCAACACAGATGCTTTAAATAGTGTCCGAGGCTGGCTTAGAAACACGTAGCCAAATGTCAAAGTGTCAGCTTTCAGGCAGTAACTACATGTCTATATTTGAAAATAGCCTACACTATCTCTAATAGGATACAGTGATATCATTTATTCATTGTGATTATTGTTTTGCCTAGTTAGGTCATTCAGCTTAGAGTTACAATCAGTATTCTCGGAAACCTGTGGGAAGCTGCTTTTAAAAAAGAGGTATGATACAAAAATTCAGTATGCCATGAACATTTCAATACAAATCTTCAATGCAATGTCAACCTAGTAGTTGACGAATGCATACACTGGCAAATGAATCGTTCTTTTGAGTCGGATCTTTTCAAACGATAATCACTTGAATGAATTCATAAACCCGTCTGGGCTGCGTTTCTCAAAAGCATCGTAAGCTTGAGTCGAGAGTCGAAACGACGACGCTCTGAGCCGATTTGTAATGAACCGAAGATTGAGGCGAAAAGTTATTTTTGCCCTGTCCAAATTTACCCACACTTGCGGTCTTTGCACTTGACCACTTCTACTTGCATCACGTATTTGGCCAAAGTGAACTTACACCCTTACAGTAGCCTATTGCAAAAATTCAAGTGTTTACAGCGCTTTATTTTGATTTTGAAATGCACTGCATTTTAAAAACTTCTAAATCTCTGTTCAGTAGACCCTATGTAACAGAAGACCCTATTTAAAATTGTGGCGCTTTTAATTGATAAAATGCAGTAGCAATTGTTGTACGAAAAATACACACGGCCTACTCATCTTTGCACCGTTAAAATGTGCAGCACTTTATGTTTTACTTAATCAAATTACCTTACAGTGGAATGTTTTCCTAAACATTTCGCGAATTTCGGGTCACGTGAGCGGTAAGCTGCGCCTCATTTCGAAGGCTGCGGAGGTCGCGTTTGAAGGCTGCATACGTCATCGAGGCGGTCTCATTTAAGAAAAGTAACCGTTAGATTGCTAAGTAAGAAAAAAATACAGTATTTTACAGCTCACGCATAAACAGTCGATTTTATTACGGTTACTTTTCTTAAATAAGAAATCATTGATGACGTATGCAGTAGCCTATGCTTCAAATGAGACGCAGCTAAAGTGAGTTTTGTGAGGGTAGCACTGGACATTTACTTCGTGTGCAAGCACTCTCAAGTAGCCAAGACCACAAAGTGTGGGTATTTTAGACAGGGCATTTTAGCAGTAGTTAAAAATAAAACGTAGACCTACTGGGAATATAAGCAGAAGAAACGAGTCGATTTTAATAGATATAATTTTTTACAAAAACATGTTTTGTTTTGGGTATCGTTTAATCTTAATGCATATTATCTTTAGATGAAGGTGAATCATCTAATCATCTATCATCTAATCATCATGAGATGAATCATGACTGCAACAAACTGAACTGCGACATATGAATTTACAATGCACACAGTTTTTAAAATAACTAAATCGAAAAAACAGAACACGTCCCTTACAAAAAAGAACTGCAGTATATTGAAGTAGAACTGCAATAAAACTGCAGTACCAAGTAGTTTAACTGCAGTTTAATTCAAATTTGCAGTATAATGAAGTATAGTCACAGTACAACTGCAGTACATTGAAGTTCAACAGCAGTAAAACTGCAGTACCAAGTAGTTTAACTGCAGTTTAATTCAAATTTGCAGTATAATGAAGAATAGTCACAGTACAACTGCAGTACATTGAAGTTCAACAGCAGTAAAACTGCAGTTCCAAGTAGTTTAACTGCAGTTTAATTCAAATGTGCAGTATAATGAAGTATAGTCACAGTACAACTGCAGTACATTGAAGTTCAACAGCAGTAAAACTGCAGTTCCAAGTAGTTTAACTGCAGTTTAATTCAAATTTGCAGTATAATGAAGAATAGTCACAGTACAACTGCAGTACATTGAAGTTCAACAGCAGTAAAACTGCAGTTCCAAGTAGTTTAACTGCAGTTTAATTCAAATTTGCAGTATAATGAAGAATAGTCACAGTACAACTGCAGTACATTGAAGTTCAACAGCAGTAAAACTGCAGTACCAAGTAGTTTAACTGCAGTTTAATTCAAATTTGCAGTATAATGAAGTATAGTCACAGTACAACTGCAGTACATTGAAGTTCAACAGCAGTAAAACTGCAGTACCAAGTAGTTTAACTGCAGTTTAATTCAAATTTGCAGTATAATGAAGAATAGTCACAGTACAACTGCAGTACATTGAAGTTCAACAGCAGTAAAACTGCAGTTCCAAGTAGTTTAACTGCAGTTTAATTCAAATGTGCAGTATAATGAAGTATAGTCACAGTACAACTGCAGTACATTGAAGTTCAACAGCAGTAAAACTGCAGTTCCAAGTAGTTTAACTGCAGTTTAATTCAAATTTGCAGTATAATGAAGAATAGTCACAGTACAACTGCAGTACATTGAAGTTCAACAGCAGTAAAACTGCAGTTCCAAGTAGTTTAACTGCAGTTTAATTCAAATTTGCAGTATAATGAAGTATAGTCACAGTACAACTGTAGTACATTGAAGTTCAACAGCAGTAAAACTGTAGTATAAGTACAGCTGCAGTAAAATGAAGTACAACTGAAAGTTGCATGAAGTATAAAAACAGTATAACTGCAGTTGTATTGCAGTTTTATTTGACTAGTACTTTAGATGTATTGCAGTAGTTGTACTCCAGTAAAACTACAGAAATTTGAGGTTATACTGCAATACTGCAGTTTTTTCGTGTCCAAAAAACTGCATTTTTCTATATGTAACAAAAACTGCAGTATTACTTCTAAAAAACTGCAGTAATTTTTTGTAAGGGGTACACCAGTTGATCCACGACTGGACCGTTTTAATCAATTTAATCAGTATTCGAACCGATTCTTTCAAATGAACTGTCCGAAAGAACCGAATTGTGGGGCTTCATATCGCTAGAACGAAATGGTTGGAAAGCCGACAGTCTACTACCACCATGTGGCGTAAGTCGTGGAGCTGAAAAACAACAACCTGTGTGACCCACTCCGGCACCCGTAGAGTTACCGTAAAACAAGACGTGTACTTGCTGCATTATTGTTATGTAGTTTCATCAGAATCGGGAAATGCGCTTCATTCAACTTCACACAGAACTCATTTATAGCTAGTGTCCGTCGTCCGACTCACTTTTAACCGTTACTAATGTGTTCAAGGCATAATGTCGTCGGATTTGATGTTAGATTTCGTAAATCAGTCGATGATGAATAAGGAAGCAGGGGATATTTCCATCGACCAGGATGGAGAGTGGGGTAAGATAACGTTATACTTTCTAGAAATATCCATGACAGCGCGTGTTGCATGCGAGAGGCGTTAACTACCGACTTCTACGATTAGCAAAATCTCCTTACGTATAACAAAATCTCATTATGGAGCGACTTAATATAATGGATTGTTTTCGATTTCGTTAACTGACTGGTGAACATGTTTCCCATTCATCCGTAGTGTTGTTTTTGTGGCTTCAATTTCAAATGTTACGTTAAATTAATAGTCCTTTATTCGACTTTACATCACTATATGTTTTGAATTGCATGTTATTATGTAGGATCGAGTTCATACGCCCAGGGTGGTATTCCAGAAAGCAGGTTATGTAACATACCCAGGTATGTTGAAGTGTAAGTAGGCAGATAACCTGAACTTTCGGTTCCAAAAACGGAGTTAACTTTCAGGGTATGTAAGTAACCATAGCAACTTACTCTCTGAACATAACCTGCTCCGGATCAGGTTTTGTTTGAGGGTTAGTTTTCTTAAGTTAGTTTTCACATTCAGATGTGTTATTTAATTAATTTACTAAATAATTATTTAATTAATTAGTTATATTAATGTAATTAAATTTGTTATATAGTTGCATTTAGTTTATAAACAGTTATTTTTAGTTATATATATATATATTTAATATAATATATACAGTTGTGTTCAAAATTATTCAACCCCCACTGAAATTGATTGTTTTGGCCGGTTTGACATTGATTTTGATCATTCAGTCATCCTGCTTACAATTAAATCAAAGAGGCACGTGTAGGTCAGACAAATATAACATAACATTTATAATGAAATAAC
The DNA here is from genome assembly GCA_037194245.1 of Opsariichthys bidens. Taxonomy (NCBI): domain Eukaryota; kingdom Metazoa; phylum Chordata; class Actinopteri; order Cypriniformes; family Xenocyprididae; genus Opsariichthys; species Opsariichthys bidens. The sequence continues at coordinate 7,064,953 of CM074282.1, forward strand.
CACAAATGTCTTTTCTCTGCTCACATCATTATCAGTTTTATTCAACCCCCAAGTGACATTCAATCTTAATACTTAGTACAACATCCTTTTACAGTTATAACAGCTTTTAAACGTGAAGCATAGCTTGACACAAGTGTCTTGCAGCGAGCTACGGGTATCTTCGCCCATTCATCATGGGCAAAAGCCTCCAGTTCAGTCACATTCTTAGGCTTGCGCACTGCAACTGCTTTCTTTAAGTCCCACAAGAGGTTCTCAATCGGATTTAAGTCTGGTGACTGCGATGGCCATTTCAAAATGTTCCAGCCTTTAATCTGCAACCATGCTCTAGTGGACTTGGAGGTATGCTTGGGATCATTGTCCTGTTGAAAGGTCCAACGTCTCCCAAGCCTCAGGTTTGTGACGGACTGCATCACATTGTCCTCCAATATCTCCTGGTACTGAAGAGAATTCATGGTACCTTGCACACGCTGAAGCTTCCCAGTACCTGCAGAAGCAAAACAGCCCCAAAGCATGATTGACCCCCCGCCATGCTTCACAGTAGGCAAGGTGTTCTTTTCTTCATAGGCCTTGTTCTTCCTCCTCCAAACATAGCGTTGATCCATGGGCCCAAACAGTTCTAATTTTGTTTCATCAGTCCACAGAACACTATCCCAAAACTTCTGTGGTTTGTCCACATGACTTTTGGCATACTGCAGTCGACTCTTCTTATTCTTTGGAGACAGCAAGGGGGTGCGCCTGGGAGTTCTGGCATGGAGGCCTTCATTACGCAGGGTGCGCCGTATTGTCTGAGCAGAAACTTCAGTACCTACATCTGACAAATCTTTTCTCAGTTCCTCAGCAGTCACACGGGGACTTTTCTCCACTCTACGCTTCAGGTAGCGCACAGCAGTCGAAGTCAGCATCTTCTTTCTGCCACGACCAGGTAGCGTTTCAACAGTGCCCTTTGCCTTGAATTTGCGAATGATGCTTCCTATGGTGTCTCTTGGTATGTTTAACATCTTTGCAATCTTCTTATAGCCATTGCCCTTCCTGTGAAGAGTAATCACCTCTTCTCTTGTCTTCCTGGACCATTCTCTTGACTTCACCATGTTTGTAACCACACCAGTAAATGTCTAGAAGGAGCTGAGTATCACAGTCATTTTAAAGCTGCCTAATTGGTGCTTATTAGGCTTTATTGCTGCTCCCTGACATCCACAGGTGCTTTCAATACCTGATTGAAAACACTTCAATGGACCTCTGTTCTTCAGAGTGGTAGTCTTTAAGGGGTTGAATAATTGTGTCAATGAAGAATTCACAAAAGAAACATTTACTACTGTATTACAAAACCAATTGATGTCATTTTAGTTGCATATGCTTCTTTAAGAAGTCCTTGCAGGATTTCATTCTGAATTCAATTACAAATGTACTCTAAATTCTCTAAAACCATTTACAGCATTGGGGGGTTGAATAATTTTGAACACAACTGTAGCACTATTATAATGTTTAAATGTTTATTCAATTCTAATACATGTATTTATTTAAAATACAAAATAAGATGTGCTTTTTTCCTTTTTATGACAGGATGTTATCTATACTATAATTTCTATAATAAAATACATGTCATATTTTATTAAATATTTAGCATTAAACAAACATTATATTTCTTATTCTCAGTGAATAAAGATTTCTTTTTTCAATAAAAAGATTGAAAAAATGATTACACAACCACCAAATAGGTGGTGATGTGCACTAATAGGTTATATAAATGGCCATTGAACAAAAGAAGTAGAAGGGAGCGCTTTTTCTCAGCGTCAGTTTCCATGGTGAATCATCGATTCGTCGCTCGGTTGAGAATGTCTGGTGTGTTAACCGGGAACATACTCTGGGTTGGCTGAACTTACTCCCTGATGCGTATTTGGAACCAACATACCTTGAGTAAGAGAGGTTTGGGTTAATCAATCGAGAGTTCCGGGTATATGTGATGCTTAGTTAACCTTGCTTTCTGGAATACCCCCCAGTAAATCCTGGTGGTCTTGTAAATACACAGGTCTAGTTATACTAGTTAATCACAGTGGTGTTAGGTTAACATATAAAAGAAACTGGAATTGAAACCAAATCACCTGCCACATAACACCTCAGAGTGAACGATTACAAGGTAGCTTGACTTGGATTCGAACCCACAACTCAAAAGTAGGTTGCGAAATGGATTTAGCTCCTGTCTTGCTCTCATGTCTTCAGTACTTGTTTGTATTCTTTTCGTCTTTGTTTTGCGTTAACCTGCCTTTGGTTGTACTCACGTTCACGGCACTGTCTTTTACTTGTGCAGATATCAGTTTGTTTGATGACCTGGATGATCTTGGAGATGCTGACGAGCTTCTGGAGGCGCTGGTGGAGAGTGTTGGCTATGTGAGTCAATACAGGTTTATCACAGGCTTGTTTTTCTTGGAATGGGATCGGATTGGATTAAAGATGGTCCAGCTCATTTTATTATTTGTTTTTAGTTTGATCACATTTGTAAACAAAGGTTTGTAGAAAAAAAAATCAATAATTAAGCATGAATCAAGAGCATTGCGGATCTTTCCTTCTTTAGGACACCTCTGACCTGAACTTTGACATTGAGCACCCAATGTGGAGTAGCCCTCGATCAGGTAATAATTTTCAGTTTTCTTTGGAGTGGACATGACTCTTTTTGAATGTCTATAGCGGCGATGAATTCAGAGTAACTTAATATTTTAGAGAAACGTTTACATTATCACCAAAACAAAATGTACATGTACAGTCACCATTCGAGGGTCATTCCACTGTGTCCAGGTAAAAGATCTGATTTCAAAGTTTTTGTTTCTGTCCTTGTTCTCTCGGTCTGCTCTCACAGATGGTGATGTAACCGTGGACTCGCTGTCACCAAACCACACACTCAGTTCAGTGTCCTCACCAGCCTCAGTGGAGCCCCACTCACCGTACTCCACACATGTGAGTCAAACTCCACCCCCAAAACAAAGATACACTGTACTTTAGCATTTCCTCCCACTGAAATTTCCATGTAAATCTGTCCTGTGTTTTGAACTCCATACCTTTTTACAATCTCAGACAAACTAACATGCACACAATTGTTTTATTTCTATTTTTTTGCATATATCAAAATACATAGATGATAATAATAATGCTAATAATTAGTAATAACATTTAGGAATCACAAAAAATATATAAAAATAATATTTTTTTATTTATAATATTTTTGATATTTATAAATATTATACTATTTTATTTTCTGAATTTATTTTGTTATATATATATATACATATGCAGCTCAATTTCCTGCCTTTATTTAATGACTTAATTAGTCAGATACCCATCCAGTGGCCAGATGGAGTGTGTTTGGGCTGCACTGGTCCGGCCAGCTGCTGTAGTTCAGCGATCAAGAGGGCAGACACGTACATACACCCATGTGAATTAGGTGTCTAATTAAGACTCCACGGTGTTAACGGATGTCTTAATCAGCTCTCAGCACATCATCAAACTAATTAATGTCTCACATTGAGATGTCCAGGCTTATTTTGTCAAGAATGTTCAAGGTGTATTGGCAAAAACCACAGTGTCGCTCAAGGTTTCAAAGAGCTGAAATGTTGCTTACACATTGTTTAAGTGAAACCCTAAACTCTCGATTCTCTGTGTCACCTCAGAGTCTTGATGAGAAGGGAACTAAAACCCTTAGCGCTTTAAAGCCAGTGTATTATTAACATGTCACATGTTTGCTGTAGGCTGTATATACTGAATGTTAACACATTCTGTTCTGTTACTGTATGATGCAACATCCTGTAAAGAGACATGGGACACGTTCTTGGATGGATGAATGAATGAATGAAACTAAACAAAGGAGACTCCATGGATTTTAAAAGTTTAACTATTTTTAACATGTTTAAAGAAAAATGACTCGCATGGCTCAGTTACAGTCAGACGCAAGGTAATGGATGAAGACGCATTAAAGACTAGGGTGGTATCACAGGTGTTCTGTAGACTGTTATGGTTTTATTGATCTGTCGTTGGATATGTGCAAACAGTATGGTAATGATTTGTATACTTTTAGACCATCTGGATTCACAACCCAGAATTCCCACTCTTGAGTGCACTTTCAGTTCTCTATCTACACCTATTATGCTGCCATATATTGACATGTCAGAATTTATTTTCTTTTCAATATGCTCTCTTCAGGATGAGGCGCTATCTCCAGTCTCCTGGCATTCTCAGCCCTCTCCATTGTCTGTCTGTTCTGACTCGAGTGGTTTTGCTGAGGCACCCACTGAGAGAAAGCCTTCCAAGAGGACCAATCAGTCAAAAGGTAAGTGAAATGCATTCATTTAGAATAACTATAATCTCTTTAATTTCCTTTTATATGAACAATTTATTTCTAACTTGTTGTAATGAAGTTGATTAACAGTTAAATTGTTCTCACAGCAAAGCCTCTCCAACCAGTGAAGAGACCCATTCAGGTTAGCCCCAAGGTTTCTATTCAGCCTAAACCACTCATTACTACAGTGCCCATCACCCATGCTGCAGCCCCACTTCAGACTAAGACCATCATCATCCAACCTCTCCAGACTACGGTTCTGCCTGTGGTGAAACCGCCACCTGTCACTATTCAGCCAGCGCCTCCTACAGGTGAAAAAAAAAAAAAAAACAATCTGCAATTTTTTTTTTTTTTTTTTTTAAAAGCACTCTTTTTGAAGTCTTATATGTAATAAAAGGTTTTGGTATGTTTATTCACATTCTATTTATTTGGTTTACTCTTTTTCTTTATTTGTTTATTTTAAAGGTCAAATGTTCAGATTGTATTGCAGATCTCTGTCCATGCATACTAAAAAACAGCAGATGGCGTAAAGCATCAACTTTTTATACTGATGGTGGAGCACATATTATATTGTACAAAATTAATTTGGTAACACTTTACAGTAAGGTTTCAGTAGTTAACTACTTTAGTTAAGAATGAACAAAACTTCTACAGCATTTATTAATCTCACATTTACATTTTACATTTAATCATTAAGCTTTTATCCAAAGCAACTTACAAGTGAGGAAACAAACAAGCGATTCTTCTTGAGTGAGGCATGATTAGATTAATTTTAATATTATTAAAATAGAGAATTGTATTTGTTAACAATGAACAGCTGGATTTTTAATAACTAACATTAGCAAAGATTTATAAATACTGTAATCAATGTATTTCTCATTGTCTCATGGTTTATATATATATTTATATATATATATGTTAAGAAATGAGACTATTGTAAAGGGTTAACATTAATTATCATACATTGCATTTTAATAATAATATTATATATCTGTCTATGCATATATAATATGTATGTACATGTAATTTATTTTCTTTTTGAATGTTCTCAGGAAACTTTTAATTTGTCTATTTGTACATTTTAATTAGTGTATTCATTCTTGCTGTTGTCAATGCTGATTTATTGTGATTGAGTACAGTTGGAAAAAGATTTCTCCACAGACTGCTCTGATGAAATGGGCGACTGCTTAATGTCTTGAGTGTTAAACTATGGCTGTCAGTAATCAGCTCGCTTCAGTATTCGTTTCCTCGTGGCTAGTATAAACACTTACCTCACACACCTGGAAACACAACTGGAGCAGAAAGCAAGACCAGCCTGATTTCAAATCTTATCCTATAATCATCTTATCTAAAACACGAGAGACTTGATTTTAACAAACCACTGACCAGTGTCCAAACAATCACTTTTCACTCAGGTTTTAAGAACTGTGCGAATGGTTTCTCAGAATAAGGCCTTGGGTGTCAATACAGTTTAGTTTATAACTTGTATGTCACACAAAGCACTACAAAATTTTTCTCAGTTGGGGCCTTTTGGGTAAAGAGAGAACTGACACAAGCTGCTTATATATGTATTGAATCCATCTGTGTGAAACATAGCTGAAGTGCACTTTGAACTGATTGCGTTCATGCTACGGTAATTATTTTTTGGCCAACCGCAGAGTTTTGATGCAAGGTTAATTGTAGTTTGTCGGAAGACTGATGGGTAAGTCAGTGCGTGGCTGAGAGAATGGAAGTCGTTTGGAATGAACCCTGCTGGGGAGCCGCAGCGAATTCCTCTCATTTAATTCAACACCAACAGCAACCCATTATGCCTGACAAACTGTGTATGTCTGTCTTACCTGGAGGTGATGTGTTTTGTTCTGGGTGAAGGATGGTGCTTGGCACAACTGTTTCCTTTGTTATTGTGATTGTTATTAAACCAGTCTGTGCTGTAAAAACTTTACTTGCAGAGTTTGAGATTAATGGAGATCAGTAAAAGTGAAGAAAAACGACAGCAAATGGGACTCCCAATACATTTCTTACTTAATTTGAATGGTAAAGTGTTTAAACTAAATGTTTTTTTTTCTTGCAGGTCAACAAATGCTGCTATCTCAGCCCACTCAGGTTGTCCAGCTTCAGACGCCTCAGACAGTGCCCACGCGTGTAGTCACTGTGCCAACACTGGCTCAGGACAGATCCATCTCTGTTGTTACCCCGGTAACAGCATCTCCTATGGTCACCATGACGCTGCAGAACTCTACCCCTGAGGATGATGTAAGTTTCTACAGCCAAAAGTTTTGCAAAAACACTGTTTATTTGTCAAGGTTATCTGTTAATGTGGTATTTAATTGGTTAAGGGTGCTGCTGATTTATTTTGTGCTTTAGGAACGTAAATCATTACTGGATATGCCACCAGTCCGCTGTCATTCAGCTAGTTTTCCAGCAGCTGAGTTCAACTAGCTCAGTTTTTATATTTTTAACAGCAATGAATATGTGTTGAAACTTGCATTGCTTTCCAGTTTTTAGCAGTAAAACATTCTAAAAAGACTGATAAGCCAATTAGTTGTTTAGGCAACTCAGCAACTAGTTGTTTTTGAAAATATGTACACTGCTGTTCAAAAATGTGGGGTTGGTAAGATTTTTTTTTTTAAAATATCATGCTCACCAAAGCTGCATTTTTTTATTTTTTTATTTTTTTTTGAAAATACAGTGAAAACAGAAGTATTGTGAAATATTATTATAGTTTTTAACTTTATAGAAAAAAAAAAAAAAAAAAAAAAAATATATATATATATATATATATATATATATATATATATATATTTTTTTTTTTTTTTTTTTTTTTTTGAGTATTATTTATTTCTGTATAGGCAAAGCTGAATTTTCATCCGATCATTTTTACTTTTTTTTTTTTTTTGAAAGTTCAAAAGAACATCACTTATTTGATGTAGAAATATCTTGCTGAATAAAAGTATTGTTTTCTTTCCCAAAAAACGAAACAAAAAACAAACTTGCTCACCCCCCAATTTTGCCAGATCTGTACCAAAAAGAGCTGCTATGAGGATTCAGTTAGCCAGAAAACCACATATTTGACAGAAAAAATTAAATGTTTTATCCACATTAAATGTTTTTTTTTTTTTTTGGTATCAAGTATAAAATAAAGAGACCATGCATCAATTGTTTCTGAAACAGTAAAGGAATAATGTACAAGCCAGCATGATTTACCTTGTAAATTTAATGTCAAATGTTACAATGATGGCAATATCTATGCAAACATTAAATGAAGTGTTCACAAATATTTTAGAACTTAAATATATTAAGCTTTTATTGCCATAATTCATTGTGAATTATCTTAAACTCTGTAAACTTGCTTTCATCAGGAATAATTTGTTACAGAATATCTTTGGCCTGATAATTCACTATGGGCCCACATAGAAAAAATAAACAGCAGCCATTTTTTGTAATAATGTAGTGTTTTCTTAGCTTGTTATGACAATTGGCTAATATTCAAGGTTAAATAATTAAATTTAGTGTAATCTTTGTATTCATACAGACAATATTATTTCAGAAAATAGTTACTGTCTCCGTTTCTTTACAAGTTAAAAGGTTTTAGGTCGGTTAGCTTGTTGTGCTTTTGAAAGAAGTCTCTTATGCTCAACAAGACACTGTACCATAACAGTTTACAGTTACAATAACAGTTTTCTAAAAATATATTTCAATACATTTGTTGCATTATTCATTCCTCTCATGGCAAAGCTGACTTTTCAGCATTCATTACTCCACTCTTCAGTGTCACATGATCTTTCACAAATCATTCTAATAGGCTGATTTGCTGCTCAAGAAACATTTTTTATTATTATATTCATGCTGCTAATTTTTTTAAAGGAATTCTATGAGGAGCATTTAAGTTCTTTGTAACATTTTTGCCAAATAAAAGCTTTAAATTTGTTTTTGAAAAAAAAAAAAAATCTCCCTCATCCTAAACTTTTGAACATTAGTGTATTTCAGCCTTTCACTGTGAAAAATTCCTCAGACTTTCCAAGACTTAGGTTGAAAGGACATTTGTCCTATTGTAATAGTAACATATAATTGTAATAAAATATTATCTATCTTTAGACATTTAATGTGCACACGTGTGCAATTTCAGTATGGAAGAAACCCAGTAATAGCACTGAATCTCAGTAATGGTTAGTACTGCATCAGTCTCTAATTCTAGTGTATTTGCTTAAGGACTTATAGCCGCTGTGTGTTATTTCCTGTCCCCAAAATTTAAATTGATTGACTTTCCCAAAAAGTGTAGCTGTGCAGCACTTTCCACATTGCTTTGTTTGTTTGGGTGCCTCGACATGGCAACATTGGCTCAACCAATGGCATGAGTTTGGGGTGGGATTTCCTGTTTTGGAAACCTGTTTGCTCATAATCTTAGTTTAATAGTGCTGGTCATGTAGAAATTACATGCAATAAAAATGGAGAATAAGAAAGATTGAAAGGGAACCTGAATGACTAAGGATCTGGTCTTACTTTGATAGTATTTACTCATCAAATGGTTCTGTAATCAAAAGCATGTGTTCTCCCAGATGTGCTGTCCTGACATCAGCAAAAAGTCCTACCCAGATGTGAGAAATTAGACTGTATAGTTGAGAGAGGGGGAGAGGGTGTTATGGTAGAAACAGGAGAGAGACTCATTGAAAACTCTAGGTGAGAAGAGCACACGAAAAGTGTCACGTTTCTTCACAAAAAATTATTTGAGATCAAACAATAATTTCAAACCTCCTGTGGTACCGCTCTCTTTTTCATATCCTTTTTCTATAGGATTTGGAAGTAATAATATTTCAAAATATTTTTCTTTTTTTTTTTTATTACTTTTTTTGTGTCAAGACTTTGTTCAAATACATTTAAGAAACTCTTACCTCTCCAAAAACATCTACTAAAATGTATATTATTTTATTTTATAAGATATTGTCATTCTTAGAAGCATGATGCGTTGTGCTTGAAGAACAATACAAAAAAAAAAACAACATTTGATAGAGTATGGAGTCTACTAGTTTCAGTCTGTTTTTAGCAACTGACCAACAGTGAGCTCATGCTCTCATTATTTTCCATTAAAGTATTTGTTCCGATGTACTGTAGATTCAGCTGACCTCAGATTAATTAAATAGAGTTCAGGATTAGTCTGAAATTCCTGTGCATTTAGGGCAGCCTTTTCCACATTGGGTGTTACAGCTTTCGTTCCCGGCTCATTTCAATTTCCAAGTTCTCTGAATTTAAAAAAAAAAACAGCAGAGCACCTGTGTGTACATTACGTTTGGTTCATCTGCAGTTTGAGTGGCATTGATTGGAAGAGAACACAGAGAATGGACCATAGAACTACTTATAAACACAGGTCCTGCTGTAAACATTGCTGGGTAATGTCAGAAATGACTGCTTTACTTCAGACTTCAGTCAACCAGATAAAACCCCTCTCAAATGTTTTCAAAAACTGTCAACAGTTTCATATTCACCTAGTTGTTACTCTATGAAATGTATGTCTCTTGATGAAAATGCCTTAACTGTAGTCAATATTTCCTCTTGTAATATTTATTATTCGACAGATGGTTTTTACTAAATGAAGTAGAAGATTATGCTTCATTTGGTGACTGTCTAAAATGACACATTTGTAACAAACCAAATATGTGAAAACCGAGCTCTTGAAATATAAGTAAACTAAAGTAATCACTATTTTAAAGACATTGCATGATTGTAACTTCTTACTTTGTATTAGCTTCTTGTGTATTAATTTTACATATTTTTTTAAGACGGTTTAGTATATATATATATATATATGTGTGTGTATATGTGTTGTTATGGAGGAATAGTCACACAATTGGAAATTTTTAGCCTTGTAATGGTTTTTTTTTTCTCAGTGTTTTTTGTCAACTGTATAGGTTAATTAAGTTTAATTATGGCAATGATCCTTCACTTTTATCTTCATTGCCATTGATTCATCTTCTTTATCATTATAATAAGTTACGTGGGCAGTACATTTATCCATTGTACCAATAATGATGGCCCAAGGGTCATATGTATTACTTAAGAATTTATTAGTGTAATATATTTACATCATTATATAGTGCAATATTTACATTGCAATAATTATGTATCACTCAGAGGCACCATCAAGACATATGGCAGGAAAAAATGAATACTCTATCACCACACCACATTGCAGCTGTCTGCTCCAAATCACCAGTATATCCATCCATAGCAAATTGTGTTGCGTGCACAGAAGCATTTTTTAGGACAAGCAGTTAAAAATGCAATGTGTAGCACAGTTGTTATGAATGAGCATTAAGTGCTCTCATGTTGCTCAGCTGAATGGACCGTGTATATAAAGTTCATATGTTTAAAACCCCCGTAGCGCAGCGCCATGTGAGTTCTGCTTCCTAAAGTGTTAAAATATGACACGTTGAAGTGAGATCCATATTTTATCATTTATATAGTAGATTAGTATCAGCTGTGCAGCAGCCCCCATGCATGTGTATTTCATTCCCATCTGCACGCTTATGTTGTAGTTCATAGCGTATGTTATTTTATAGACAGAGTTGAATGTATTCAATTCACACAAGCTGTCATTTAGACTCGGTCGTGAATGTCTGGGCCGAAAGGGAAGAAAAACAAGTTCGCACATTTATAGTAACAGTTATTGTCTCCATATACACCAGCGGTTTCCTTGTAAAATCCACATCATCTTTGCATTTTGCAATTCTGCAGGTTTCAGATTTTATTATAGTCTGTAATTATAAATCGCCTGATGTTATTAAGTTCTCCGAAATAAGTTTCAAACGTTTTAGACTTGTTTGCTTACATATTAAACATATGAAGTATTCTTTAGACTTTAAAGCCAATTCACGCCTTCAATGACTCCGCTATATGGATGTGACAATAAGGGGAATATGGCGAAAGACTCGCCTCTGTAGCCTCAACGTCTGTTGGCTTTCAGAAAAAAACCTTTTTAGCAGAGCACAGCCACATGTTCACTCTCTCTTCTGCTTCTGTTTTTGTCCTTTATTCTGAGCTCCAGACTCTTGTTTGGGGTGTTATACTCCTACGTGGCAAACACACACATGATCATGCATGAACTCTTAAACTCACGCTGGCCACTCTCTGCAGCAAAGCGAAAGGGAAAAATGGAGTGATGCCTTTATGCATTTCAAACACATTATGCAATAGGGCTCAACAATGAGCTGATCAGAAATATATTTTTTTGCTTTATATATGTTTTAATGTGTGTGTAGAATATACACACCTATTTTAATCTGTCCCACAGACAGTGACTGTCATATTGTAAAAATATTCATTCCCTATATTTGTTACAGTGAATCTTTTTACTTGTCCTGTTTTGGTGAATGGATAATATAACCAAACAGGTTTCATGGAATGGCAACAAATTAGTTTCAAGTCAAGATTAAAATAGGTCAGAGTCCTATGTTAATCTTTCCTATGTATTTTTTGCCAGCAGTAATGTCATGATCATGCAATGGTAAAATGTGAAAGCCCATTGAAGCTGTCACAGTCCATAGAGAGTGTGTGTGTATTTGTGAAGGTTAGCACAGCTGTGGTTTAACTATGGCTGCTTGTGGTTTGGCCTCAGAGGAGGTTTTGGGTTGAGGGGGTTTTGGAGGAATTGCAGTGCAACAGTAAAACTGGCAGGTGGGGCAGGTGTCTTTAAGTGTGTGTGTGTTTATGTTTGGCTGCTTGAGAGTTATTGCGGCATGGGATGTTTGAAACAGCTGAATGCTGATGACTGTGTAGAAGATTGTGTGTAACTCTTTGTTATAGCAGTTTAAGATTAATGATCTTTGGCAAGTCAGTCTGTGCAGCATCGAGCAGTTTTTAGCTCCTTGCCCCAGTAGGTTGAGACTCTTTAAACTTATCTTTATACAAAAAGTCATGCTTTATTAGACACCTATTAGACACCTCAGCCTTATTGATTAATTGGCCAGTATCTGGCAATTTTATACTGACATTGCATGATAATCGTCCATGTCTGACTGATATGTGCACTTATCTATTTTGAATATTGTATAAAATGTTTCATTTGTTATCATTAAAGTGTTATCAGTAGTGCTTTTTGTAATCTTACTTTTCTGTTCTGACCTTTACTACTTTAGTAATTAATTAGTTTGTTTGTTTGCGTGTTGGATAAAACCCCATAGACTTAAAGTGAAGAAGGGACAAGATTATCATAGATTTAACTTTAGTTTGCACTTTAGTTAGTAACTACATTACTGTTAAAAAAAAATGGGTTGGATCCTCTTATGTTCACCAAGGCTGCATTAATTTGATAAACTACAATAATATTGTGAAATATTATTAATTTATTTTTAATCCAGATTACAATAAATGTTTTTTATTTTAATATATTTAAAAATTGGATTTATTCCTCTTGTTTATATCAGATCAAATTATTTGAATTATGGATACATTAAGAGCAATAATAATAATAAACTTTACTTTTTTCAAGAGAAAAGTAATTAAATTTCTGTAATTATTTCATAGCAATGAGTTACACCCAGCACTGGTTAAAGTATGGCCTTTGCCATTTTTTGCTCTCTATATATTAATCATCACTGTCTGCCTTTATTAAACTAGCAATTATGTAGTAATGCAGGAGGAGTATGATCTGAGCAACTAGTAATTTTAGGTTAATGGATCATCAGATCATTAGCCCCATCATCAGACTGTTAAATGTTAACCCCATAACGATTATGTATTACCTAGTGCTAATAGATGGTTACATACCAGCCCAGGGGCACTATGAACTATTGTTGTATGGAAAAAAAATATGCGAGAAGATTTTATTAAAAGTTCTATATTTGTATTCCATGGAAAATAACAGCGTATGGGTTTGGAAGGACTTGTAAGGGTGAGTTAAAAATGACAATTTTCATTCTTGGTTAAATAGTTTCTTTAATTATAGTTTTGGTTGTGGATGCCATCTGGAAACTAGACTATTGCTCCAGAATACAGATTTTTCAGAATGAGAATATAGAGCATTTATTATTATTATTATTTATTATTATTATTATTATTATTATTTAGGTGAGGTTCAAAAAATCTTGTGAGATGGAAAAGGCAATTGTATAGTTTTTTTCTAAAACACTTTAAGCAGTACCAGATTTATTATTTTTTTTCCTTTTTCTCACGACACTCTCCATTAGAATAACTCACTTAAGCACATATTTTCTAAAGCAGATTCCTTAGGGTAAAATAAACTGTCACAGATCTCTGAAGGTAATGCCAAACAAAGCAGCTTTAAAGCTCCGTAATTTAGCTTTCAGCAGTCATGTTGGTAGAATACTGCTAGATCAGCAGTGAATTAGAGTAATAACCATGAGCTAACAAATAAATTCAGTGAGAATGTGTCAGAGACAGACTGAATTGGTTGGTTAGAAGATCCATTGGTTGGTGTTTTGAGCCTACTTGGCTCTGCTATTAAGGTTTATTGGAGTCGTACTGTCATATTTGTAAATTTATCAAGCGGCTGCCATCAATCTGAGTGTTAGGTGATAGACATTTGGTTTGAATGTACTGAGGCTTTGGTTAAATGTCAAGAAGATCTTTCATTGTTTCTGCACAAGTCTTCCGTAATGCTGAATTTTGGTGAGCTGTGCCAACATCCACCAATCCCTCCCCTCTCGATCGCCATGGTGATGGCACCCTGCGCTCTCGTAACCAAACATGTTGTTCATTCCCAGGCCCTGGCCGTGGCCCGGTTCCCGGTTTTAGGCGAGCTTTCTCATGAGATGGGAGCACAAACAGGCACATGGAGATCCAAGCGGTTTAATCACCACGGCTATTAGGCCACAGTCTTAAAATGGTCTGGCTGTGAGAACGGTCCACCCCACCCTACCAGTGGTCTCGGTTTCTCTTTAGTCTATTGCTGTAAAGTTCTTTTGTTTACCTTCATCTTTCTGGATGGGGTATGTTCTCAAACACGTCTGTTGCAAACATCTGACCCCTGAGTTTTGTCAGGACGGGGTGGTTTGATTATGTACAAGCCCTGTTTAACAATGTTTAATTGGGTTTGAGTTTCAGTCATGTTCCAGAACATTGTTAATGTCGAGTACACATACATATATTCAGCACTTGGTTTAAAGGTTTTATGTAAGAATAAGCGCTCATTGTTATGTCTGTGCTTAGATAGCTTAGTTGTTTTTTTTTAATTGTTCATTTTTTGGAGCCATACTGGATATTGCACCTTGTCCAGTCATACAAGTACAACTTCTATATTTTTGAATGAAGAAAGCTTAAATTGCCCAAACAAAAGCATATATTTCAATAGCCTTTCCAATCACAAATATCATTTATACATTACCATTCAAAAGTTTGGGGCAACAATATTTAAAAAAAAAATGCTTAACAATAATATTGTGAAATATTAAAATAAGGGTTTTCTATTTTTAATAAATTTTAAAATGTAATTTATTCCTGTGATGCAAAGCTGAATTTTCCAGTCTTCAGTGTCACATGATCCTTCAGAAACCATTAGAATATGCTGATGGTGCTCAAGAAACTTATCATATTGTCATCAATGTTGAAAACAGTTTTGCTGCGTAATATATTATTTCGTATTATATTTATATATATAATAGTTTTGTGGAAACAGCAGAGAAATTTTTAAGGATTCTTTTATGAATAGAAAGCTTAAAAGAACAGCACTTATTTAAAATAGAAGTCTTTGTTCTGTTATAAATGTCTGTACTGTAACTTTTGATTAGTTTAATGTTCCCTTATGGAATAAGAGAATTCATTTTTCCCAAGCATTTTTTAACTGTAGTGTATCATGAAGCTAAGTTTATAATGGTATCATAGATTTAGATCAAGTCATTATTTACATTTTTTTATTTTATTTACATCATTATTTTTGCTGTTATATGCTCTTCAATTTTCCATTTATAATTCTGACCTGTAATAACAGAAACTTTCTCATGGCTTTGAGTGGAAAATGGGACATTAGGTCTTTCTCTGTCTTCACAATTCACATTCCTCTATACTGGACAGTATGCCAGATGGTCCTGTCTGCTATTATCTTTAGGTGGAGTGTGTGTATGTGTGCGTTTATGTGTGTGGAGAGGGGACACAGACACACATGGATATCCAGCCACACTTAATTTGTCTTGATCAAAGGTACAGCTAGTGCAAGAATCTGAGATCCTAGCTTCAATCTCTTTTCAATTTTCTTGTACTATAAACAGCCTTTCGTATGACTTCACCATGTCGCAAATTATCTTAATGATGCAATTTTCCTGCAGGACCTTTATGTCTGGTAAAAATGCATGAGACAACGATCTCATTTGTGTGGCAAGGTCAAGTTGAACCACAGAGTACCTTGCCCGTGTTTCGCAGGGCATGAACAAATACTAGTTTTATTACTAGTTTTGTTGAGCAGTATTGACCTGATTTCTCTCTTTTCCCTTCCAGTCAAGTGCATCTCGGCGACAGCAGCGCATGATAAAGAACAGAGAGTCTGCCTCTCTCTCCCGGAAGAAGAAAAAGGAGTATTTGCTGACGCTGGAGGCCCGTCTGAAGGTGGCGCTCTCAGAGAATGAGAAGCTGAAGAATGAAAACGGCACATTGAAAAGACAAGTGGAAGGCCTGATGAGTGAGGTGGGAGTCCATACTATCTACACTACCATGCAAACATTTGAGTTCAATAAAGTTATTTATTTATTTTTAATGTTTTTGAAAATAAATGTCTCTAATGCTCACCAAGGCTGGATTAATTTGGTACACTTATAATTCCGACCTGTAATGAGGTTTAGATAAATTGTAATAATGTTTTATTACATTAAAATAACTGCTTTATGTATGTATTTTCAAATATAATTCATTCCTACAGTGGCAAAGTTTCATTTTCAGCAGCTTACTTTTGTGTCACATGATTGCTCAGAAATCATTATAATATGCTGTGTTGGTGGTCAAGAAACATTTCTTATCACAGTTGAAAACATTGTCCTGCTTAATATTTTTGTGGAACTAATTTTTTTTCCCAGAATGCTTTGATGAATAGAACCTAAGAAAGGTCTTTTTTGTGTGTGTTTTTAATAGAGCTTGTAGGGGTTTTTTGTCCTCTATGTGAAGACTTTAAATTAAAATGGGGTGTGCTGTTGCTCTAAGATATCTTACTACTGTATCATTACTCATCTCTTAAGAACTCCGTGCTGAAAGCAACAGCTCCAAAACGAAGAGCTGTGTGTCTTATGGTGGTCCTGGTCTTCTTGGTCTTCAACGTGGGTCCAATGAGGTAAATCATTTAAATGAATCCTTACATTTCTGTATTTTAAATTGTCTCAGATTGCATAATTGCACTTTCAGATTGGTAAATGAATAAATCTGTCACATGAAATTTGTAGTTGGAAGTACTTGATGGCACAAGGAAAACTTGGTGATCCCATTGGAAGATTCCCATATGCAACTCTTCTAAAGGAACCAGTAGGAATGTGTTATATACAGGTTTTTAATATCCTGACTTGTTTTGTTTCCTTTTGTGTCCCACCCAGTCTGCTTGGAGGAAACGGAGGGTCTACATTTCCTGCTGCCCCTGCGTTCAATGGGAGACACTTGCTGGGCTTTTCCCCTGAGTCGGAGACAAACTTTGATTCAGACAGACCTCAAACTGATACATTTAATTCTGCGAACAGGTAATACTATTCTGTAGTCTTCTGAATTTGCATGAACACCTAGTAATGCTCAATCCTTTATGTGGGACTGGAAACGACACCAAAGCTTGCAGATTCCGTTTTTGTTTTAGAGAACACATCAGCACAGGTGTTGAGTGACTGACCAAATGCCTGCATAAGAGAACATGGCTCTGTTCTCACATTTGCCCCACATTCAAGTTTTTATACTGAAACTGGACAGCTAGCTAAGTTTGTTGTTTTATCTACCCTGGAAGATGTTTTGAAAGGCAATACTGGCTTCTCGTGTCCAAAAAAATTGCTTCAAAAACATTAAACTCAAGACTTCAAATACCCCACATGAAAAGACAGATATTTGAAGACTTGATTACTTTGAGAAAACACAGAGACAGGTTTTCAAAGACATTCATAAAGCAGATCTAGTCAATATTGAGTTACTTTACTCCCAGGGTTCATGTTTCAAACTTCCTGGGGCCTGAAGTAGACAAGATCACCAGCTTTAGTAAGACTGGGAGTTTTTTTTTTAAAGTTTTTTTTTTGGTAAAGCAGGTTGTGTTCCACAAAGCTCAATTTTAGGTCCGTTTTTATTTCCTTGCCTCTGCATTTACCCTCTGGTGTTTCCATTTCTGCTGTTTTTACCACTAACAACCATTCCTACCCTGGACCAAAGTTTTCTTATCCAGCTTAAACTGTGGGTATTGTTTGAGCTGGTTAGTTTTTTGGATATCCGGGGAGCAAAGCAGGAAATTATTTAATTTAGCACTGTACAATAAGTGAAAGGATATAGACTGAGATCCAGATGTTGGTTTTCTATTGGCAGTTCATGGACCCCTGCAAGTATTTAAAAAATCTCCAGTGAAATCTCCAGTTTATAGAATATTTCCACAGATCTCATAGCTCTTGCTCCTGTATTTTACATCTCTTAAGGGTTTATTCTTAGAACCGTTTCCCAGTTTGAGTTTGGAGATTCCATTTCTAATAGTCCAGGGTTTATCCTAATGTAAAGCATTTTCATTGTTGAGTGTTGAACATGCTAAGAACAGTTTAGTCTGCTGTCTTAATTTATTTCCTTCTTAAGCCCACAGTAATCCAGACTTCCCACTCACTAATTCTTTTGTGAGATGATCTTCTTTATGTCAGCAAAGATTGTGAAACATAGATGCAGCTTCCCAGAGCTTCACCATCACTCATACTCAGCCAGAAGTGTTTGACATGTCGTTTCAGAGGCCACATGTTTTCCAGGTTTTCTGAAGCTATTGCTTTAAGCTGTAAATGTCTACATCAGTTTCTTGCAGGGAGATGGTTTAGGATTTTGTTGTTCATAATGTCTTGGCTTTATTTTAAGTACAGGTTTTCTTTACCTGTGATAAACATGAACTTGGCATTAGTTGTTGGCAGTATTCATTCATAGCTTTTACTTATGATGTCTTTTCCCATAGACAAGATAAGAAAGAACCAACTTGGCTTGCACACTTGCACATGGTATTCTTTCAGATGTCAAGCCAGTACCAAGAGATGATTAAATCGAGAGCCTTATAAAATTCCGTACATTGTTTTGGAATTTAAAAGACTATAAACCCCCTTCTCCATTCTTTCCTTCTTACACTTTTCTTGTCTTTAATATAATTTTTACTCTCTTACTCATAGGTTGGAGGATGTGGTATCAGAGCAGAAGGCTCTGATGGTGGTCAAGGATCCTCTGTATTTCAGAACTCCACCCCCCTGCCAGCCACCCATCAACAGGACCAAGTGCATAAAGTCAGTACTGAGTTTGATTTAACATCAACGTTGATATTCATCCACCCCCTTTGATATTCAAATGATGTTTAATTATACATTCAATAGTGTTAGAAGTATCTGGCAGTTCTGAGACAACAAGGTGGTTCTATTAAAATCGAGTACAGCGCATCTGGTCCGCGTCTGATCTGATCTGAACCGAAAAGGAATTTTTATTACAATGGCTCTGGTAAAAGATAATTATAGCAGTCTTTCGATCAATACTTCAACAGCTGTTAGATCTGCTTTTTATAAAACTGATAGTTCCCGTCCTTGATTATGAGGATGAGCCATATTTGAATCCGTTGTAAAATACTCTATAAACACATCCGTGACCTCATCAGTTTTACTGCACTAACCCTTTAAATTATTATTTGTTGTAAATAAATGATTACTTTTTTGTGGCGGTGTGTTTATATGGAGTAACCATTTTAAAGTTAGGGTAGACAATTTGTTTTATAAACACTTTTTGTTTCACTGGTTGAAACTCCTTGATAGCAATCAATAATAGAAGTGGTCTAAATATTGAAACATGTACGTATATCTTCTTTGGAAGTCTCAGGACCAAAAAATGTTCATCCAATCATTGCATTTGGTTTGAATGCAGTGATATGATGTCCTACCTTCCTGTCAGCATATGTATTTCCATACCTCCGCTCACGCAGATATCACAGGCCATCAACACCGTAATGCTATGCAGAGTTGTACATAGACGGTCACCGAGTGCTGTTAATGAACAGCTTCCCCCTTTTTACAGTTCTTTAATTGTGATGTGACTTTACTGGAATGCCGAATTGCAGAGCTTGTGCAACATATCCACATAGCTATGAACAGATGCTTTCTTAACTACTGTTTTCTCACCACTGTCATTTTTGTTGCACGTTTATTTTGTTATTAAAAGGAAAGCATGCAGCACATATTTACATATATTCATCTATAAGTTGTTCTCAGCAGTGTGGCTAACAGTATACTGCTTGCCATATATTTCGAACTTCTTTTTTATCCCTAAGCGAAGAATGAAAAAGAACTTTGCTGTGAATATATCGGGGCCTTTAGAACAGCTTATGTGTTTAAAATCCCTGTAAACCATGGGTTCTTGGGACTTATTGCTTTAGCAAGCACCTCAGAGGAATTTTTTTAAATTATTATTCTGTTCATTTATCATGTAGTTTGGTTGCCATTTCAAATCCAATGTCCAGCCATTCATCAGAAATTCACAAGTCCACAAAGATGCGTTCTTGTTGACCATATGCTTTATGCTGAACCTATTGAAGGACATTATTTTTCTTTTTACTGCCTCATATCTTATATAGTTGAAATGATATTTCTACTCTACATCATTATAGGATGGCGCATGAACTGAGGGGGTGGGTACATCGTCATGAGGTTGAGCGGACCAAAACCCGCCGCATGAGCAACACTCAAAACAGAGGCAGAACCATCCTGGTATGACCTAACATT
Organism: Opsariichthys bidens; assembly: GCA_037194245.1. Taxonomy (NCBI): domain Eukaryota; kingdom Metazoa; phylum Chordata; class Actinopteri; order Cypriniformes; family Xenocyprididae; genus Opsariichthys; species Opsariichthys bidens. The sequence goes on from CM074282.1 coordinate 7,085,173, forward strand.
TTTCTTCCTTTAAGTCTCAGTTGTCGTTCTAAATTTATTTAATTCTTTATTTTTTGCTTTCTGACATTGTGGAAAATCAGTCCTAAAGACTGGATTCGAAATGGACCAGATTTGTGTGAACAAAGCCAGAGAGAGAGACACCACCTAAGGATCTTGACATTGTCCACTTGTAGTGATTGAAGAGCCTTGTTTCTTGCTCTTTGACCTTAAGCATGACATTGTAGGTTTCTGTGTCTGTATGTCTCTATCGGTGCGACTCAAGTGCAGACTCTTTGTTGCATACCTCCAACCCGGATACAGGCAGCTGAGAACCACCAGGATATAACACTGTTTATTTTCTTTAAATAGATCTTTCCAAATGTTTACCCTAGGGATGAGACCCCTTTCTTTACTCTCTCTCTCTCCTCACGCTGCTTGTCTCTTTCATTCCTTTTTAACCCACTCTTAGTATAATCCAGTAGTCTTGGGAAAGTAAACAGCCCCCTGCCCCAGTCTGCTCAGTCAATCTGACTTTGCTCTCTGACTTATTTCCTTTTTTTTTTTTTTTTTTTTTTTTTTTTAAATATACAGTCTCTGCCACACTAAGTCTGATTCTCTTCAAAACCACTGTCAGTAGCTTTACTCGAGTTGAATGTGTGTAAAAACCCTTACTGTTTTGTTTTAATTTTTAAAAGCTTAAAATGTCTTGAAATGCATTTGACATTTACTTTATTTGATAGCCATACAACATATTGACTCCTGAAATGGTTATACCACAGCCGCAAATCATTGATAAAAGTTTAGAGATTATCCACATGGGTCAGGATGGTGTAGCCTAATGGTTTTAAGGAAACTAAAAATGTTATTGTTGCAAATAAGCCTTGTGCTATTGAGCAAGATGCTGAAACACACTATTAATCCAGAAGGACTGTTTCTGTAAATAGTCATGACCATATTCTGTGGCCTTAGTCCATAGTCCTGTGATTAAAAAAGCTTAAAAATTCTACTTCCAGAAAGCTTCCCTTGAGCCTCATTTTGGTTTAATCTACAGCTGTACGGTTTACTCTACGTACAGTCAAAATTAATCTGACTGTTGCTTTAGTTCCTTATCATTTATTTTTTCAGATAATTAATAGTGAGGGCAGTTGAATGGACAGCTTGTTATGATTTAGAGAAGCATAGTGTGCAGCAAGTTGATTGTTTGAAAGGCTGTGCTGTGTGCGAAGTGTCTGCCTTATGTTGGGAAACGGCCCTGACAGACACAGACACACACATATATTCACTGATAACCATTTTCCACTAATAGGTTCCCATAGCCCAATCTGTAACCCTTCCATGGGTTTTCACTACATTCTGACCCAGAAAAACTGTGGCCGGTACCAAAACCTTGGTGGTCTTAAATGGGAAGCGCTGACGTCAGGGAAGTGACAACAACAACAACAGCAACTCAAAAAAAACCAAAACGAGTTTGCTCTCATAATCACAAAGCTGTGTACTCTGGTACCGCCAGTTTGCATAATGTTTGCTTTCTATCACCAGGACTGAGCCGCTATGTAAATACTGTCGTCATGCAGGGTGCTGAGAGGTTGGGTGGTTGGAGATGGATGGGTATACTGACAGATGGCTTTTTCCCAGACTAAGTGTACTGTCGACACAGAGCACAGAACTAAACAAAGCGTGAGAGAGATGCACTTTATCAGCCTAACATTCGATGACAGGAGCTGAAGTATAGAGATATTAAAGCATGTACAATGACACACATGGCAATGTGCTTGTGCTCATTTTCGTTTTGTATAATTTGATAAAAGGAAGTGACATTTTTCTTTTCTTTGCCCCACAGAAAGCAGCAGATAAACAGGCTGGGGTACCACAGATAATGACACAGATCCAGTACACTGATTCCACTGAAAAGTAAGTTTCACTAGAGTGTGAGGAAGTTCTTGCGACGTCGTTCGGGACAAACACCATATCATTTAGTCCCTGTCTTTATGGTCTGTGTATGAGACTCAGTCGTCAATTCTCGAGTCTGCAGTGTCGTATCAATGCTATACAGGCTTTTTAAAGGGATAGTTCGTCCAAAAATAAATTCTGTCATCATTTACCCAAATTGACTACCATAGAGGAAAAAAATACTATGGGAGTCAATGGGGGGCTGGATTTGCTTGGTTGCATTCTTCCAGATAACTTCTTTTGTGTATAGTAGAACAAAGAAATTTAAACAGGTTTATAACAACTTGAGAGTGAATAAATGAAATTTTCAGTTTTGGGTGAAATATCCCTTTGCAAGCAAACTTTTATTTGTAATGTAAACTTCGTACAAATGTTGTAATGTTCAATAATGTGTATTCTGAGAAAGGGTCTAAGGACAATTAGAATTAATGTGTTACAAAGACAACTGAAGTTTGAAGTCCAATACATGATCTGCCAAAATAGGTGGTAGATTTGGCAGAAATCTGGAGCGTGTAGAGGGGTGGAATTCTTTTTGTATTTCTTTTTTCAAAGCTGTCATCAAGTCCAGTAGTAATGTTTGAGGGAAAATATCTTGACTATGCCATTTATAATTGAATAAATAATGTTTTCTTGGAATAACATGTACCGATAATCGTGCACAAAAAAAAGAAAAATTCATAATCTTTCATGAAATTATAATATCTCTGTAATAGCTTTCCTTTTCAGTGTAATGTTCAGGTTGATTTTAAAGCCAAATTATTATTGTTTTAGGCTGTTCTTGCAGGCTATTCAGCCTTTTATATAGTTTTCCCATTAGTTAACCCAGTAATTGACTCGAGGGGGAAATTAACTCTCGGCTGTCATGTCCCAATCAAAAAGCCACCTCACAAGTGGGTGCTGGTGTGTTTTAAGAGGGGAGTAGACTTCCACAAAAGACTCCATTTTGAAACTCCAATTTTTCACAGTTATATCAATTCCAGATGTTTAAAATCAAGTCACATTCTGATTCACTTGGAATTGTCACATTACAGCACCGTGCGATATGAATGCCTTTTCTGTTGACTTAAAATCTATCCTGGATTGTTGAAGAAAAGAACAGTAAAAAATATATATGTATTCTTTTGAATGTTTTTACACCTTACAGATGTGTCTGCCTACATACCCGTTTTTGTTTGTATATTTGTTTTGTGTTTTTGGGTGGCTCACTTGTTCTCCCTCAGGGTAAATCATATTTTTGACTGCTATAGTTTGGCTGACCTCAGCAGTGCATTGGGCCAAAAATCAGCATGGTTGACATTCCATTGCATCACACTGACAACGGGGGAAAAGCCACATTCACATAGGAAAGAAAGTGTTTTATCAAGAGATTTGTGAGAATCGTAATTAGAATTTTCTCTTGCTCATAGTTGCATGGTATTTTATTTGAACAAATGCAGCAAAGTAAACTAGATACAGCTAGAACTTTTTGAAATGAAATTTTCTGGATGTATATAATTCACTATTCAGTACAAGTCATGCAGCTAAAATAATTCACACATGCAGTACTTATCGGTGGTAAAATGTAAAACGGTGTTTGAAGTGTTTGTGTCTTGTGTGTAGGATTCCCAGCAGTGAGCTGCAGGTGTACTATGCCCCTCGCCGCACCTACAATGACTTCTTTGATGAACTCAACAGAAGAGGGGACACGTTCTACGTGATCTCTTTCCGCCGGGTAAGTTGACCTATCTGCTTTCTATCAGTCTATGGCCACACATGAACATGGTTAATTGTTTTTAGAGCCCACACAGCACCATAAAGGGACACTTGAGATGGTTCCACCACAATAGAGCACATGACCTGTCAGAGAATCTTCTAGCATGTTAAATCTTTAGGTCTTTATAAACTCCTGTTTTTTTTGTTTTTTTTCAGTTTGTAAACTATTGTTCTTGTTTGAAATAAAACCCACAGTGGTTCTTTTAATGCCAGCTCAACAGTATTTGGCATGTCAAATATATACAAATCTGTACGCTAATCTTTTTTTTTAGTTTTTTTTTTATTTATATTAAATTAGAATATATTACAGTAATTATGCTGTCCAAACATTCAAAAGTTGTGGGTCAATAAAATTAAGAAATTAATACTTTTATTCTATTACTTTATTTATTATATTTGTTTTCATTTTATTTTATGGATGCATTAAATTGATATAAAGCGAGCTGTAATTTTAGTGCACATTTATTTATATATATATATATATGTGTATATGTATATGTGTGTATATATGTGTGTGTATAAAAAATAAAAAAATGTATATATATATATATATATATATATATATATATATATATATATATATATGTGTGTGTATATATATTATATATATATATATATATATATATATGTGTATATATTATATATATATATATATATATATATATATATATATATATATATATAATATATATATATATATATATATTATATATATATATATATATATATATATATTATATATAATATATATTATATATAATATATATATATATATATATTATATATGTATATATATATGTATATATATATATATATATATATATAAAAATGTGCACTAAAATAAATCGCAGCTTGCTTTTTGCATGTGACATTATGGTATGATTTTATGCCATGATCCTCACAAACTTGGCAAATATATATATATATCTTAGCAGCAAAAAAAAATATTGTTGCTATTTTTTATCTTTGTAATAGGCAAAAAGATTGAATCTGCTAAGAGTTATTCAAATGAGTCAGGCCTAATTTTTTGTACACGTACATGATCTCAAGCTGGGCGTAATTTATTTAGAGTCAGTCTAATTGCACGTCATCTTTCATCAGTTCGTTCTTTAATCCTTGCATGTTTAGCGTTTTTCCATGCTCTCCGTACCTGGTTTTGATTATTCTCTCAGAAGATTTGAATAATGTTGGCCGACATATTTGAAAAAAGTCATCTTAAATCCCTTTTGTTACGAAGGTATCGGCGTACCCACATTGAGACAAACTACAATGGCTCAAAGCAAAATTAGCATAATCCTATATTTCACCAGTTTGCATTAGATGTGATAGTTATCACTTACCATCCTGGTGATTTATTTTTTGAATGGCAAACGGGTCTTTACATCACTTTGTGAAGCTAAAACAAAGAAATGACTCATTACATCAGTGACTCATAATTAGAAAATAAAGATGTTTTTATGGATGCTACGTCCTGTTCTGCCAGCTCTTTTTTTCCCCTGAAGTTGTCATTGTTTTTTTGTTCATTAATCTCAGCCCTTAAAATCAGCCCCATCATAGGTGAGTTGAGCCAGAAGATGTTTGACTAGTTTAGTCATAGTCGGTCACTGCCCTGTTTTTTTTGTTTCATTATGTCTCTTGGTTTGTTAACTCTTTTGAGAAGTCAGACTTTAAAAATATTGACTCCACTCCTCCAAAACATGGTGGCCTCCATTTATGAACTTAAAGGGTGTTAAAAAGCCTTATCCATTAGATTTGTAATTCTGTCCATCTAAGATTCTAACATGTGACCTTTTGTTTAATAGTAGACAGATAATCAGATTGTAATAATAAGATTGTATAATAAGATTTTAAAGGGGTTTGTCCACAATGTTTTCTTTTAAAGAGATTTTGTTGAATACCTCAAGAGTTATTTATGGTTCATCACAAAACAACAAAAATTATGACGGAGAAATATGAATAGTTCATCCAAAGATGAATATTGTCACCTACTTTCTATCTATCTATCTATATATATATATTAGAAATGAAACTTTTCCAGCTGTTTTTGGGTGAACTAGTCTTAAGTTGAGTTCAACCACTCAACAGTCCTAATTAAATCATTTTAAGTCTCACAACCATGAATCTCTGGACTATTTCTAAACAACACCTTTTGTTACAACTTGTTACATCAGCCCTCTTCTGATTTGTTTTCAAGAATGTGTAGCTTCGTGGAGTCAGTTTAAATAAAGGATGAAAGTGGTTGATTGTTTCAGTTTGAAATAAGAATAATTTTTTTTGTATGAAGTTTATTAGGTTTTGTTTGTGTTTATTTTGTTTCCTAGGTTTCTGGGCATGTCTCTGAGAATTTCCTGTTTATTTTTGCTTCTCTGAACTGTTTGCAACTTAATGATAGTGCTTATCTCATTGTTCCATTGAATCAAACTCTCTAATCTCCCAGAGTTGCACTTGAAAATGTTCAAATTGCGCTACGGGTATTTCTATTGTCATCCTCATGTAAGCCAATCATAATATCTTGTAGCTCCCTCTGAGCCTGTCACACTTTAGAGTTGACGAGAAGTTCATGTCTATCTGATGAGATGGGTATACCGCATACCATTCTCCAAAATCACTTTCCTTTTCACTCTTTATGCCTCTAAGTGAAAAGTGTAAGTCCTGATGTATTGTCAAGTATGGTGACCCATACTTGAAGTTGGTGCTCTGCATTTAAGAGCCCGGGGACAGGGGTCAGGTGTCTTGCTCAATGGCATCTTAGTCGTGGTATCGAAGGTGAGAGAGTGCTGTTTATTCACAATCCCCACCTTCAATTCCTGCCGGCGTGGGAATCGAACCAGCAACCTTCACGTTACAACTCCCTCACCGTTAGGCCACGACTACCCATTAATCAGCTGTTGAATTGGAGGATTGCACCCACAGGTTTCAGATGTTCCTGGTCACCTGCTGGAGTACACAAAGAGAGAACTTGGCCAATCTAGTTTAGGGAACCACAGTGGCTTGGGGAAGCCAGAATAAGGTGTAATACAAATGTAATAATCTTTGAGAAATATTATGATGTATTTGGTGTTTTGTGTCTCTTTTTAATCAGGACCAGAATTGAACATTAAATGGATAGTTCACCCAAAAGTGAAACTTTTGTCTTCCTCTACATGCTCTCATGAATTTCTTCCATTTTAAAAAGGCAATTACAATGAATAGAGACTCAGCTAGAGAACTGGAATCCATTGAAGAATAAAAGTGATGCAGATTTGGAATGACATGAAGATATATAATTAATGACAGGATTTTTATTTTTGGGTGAACTATTTCTGTCTCATTGTGAATTCCGTTTTCTTCACTGCTTTACTACAGTGACAACAGATGGTATTAAATGCAAACACGTTTACCGAAATCTGCATTACTCAAGACGTCACAAATCCATGACCCATTTCCCATCCATCACATAGACATGAGTGTTATTACAATCTCCAGCTCCAGGGCTTTCCTGTCCATATGGTTTCTGTCTTCAACAGGTGTGTGTCCTGACAGGAAAATGTCTCAGAATGTTACAGATGAGTTGGACTAATGTACACAAATTTTAGACCTGATTATAGAAATTTAATGTCACTCTAACGCTTCAAGTTTTAACTTGCTTGAACTGAAAGAAACTGTTATTGTAGACACACTATCGTTTGGGTCAGTATGATTTTCAAAGTTTGTTGTTCAGATCAGAAAACAAGATTATTGTTCGGATTAAAAAACCCCAAACATATATAATGTTTCCACAAAAATATAAAGCAGCAACTGTTTTTTCATAATTGATGATAAATGTTTCTTGAGCACCAAACCAGCATATTAGAATGAATCTAAACTTTCGAACGGTAGTGTATACTGCTATATACAAATGATACTGTGTGATTTGATATCAAGGCCTCCATCTTCAGATTGTTGTACTCTTCCTGTTCAACACAATCAGACTTTTTCAGCAATCGGATTGATGTTTTCAACAGTTACCAGTGCAATTTATATCCTCACCAAAGTAATAAACTCTCCTCATGCATGTGTTTTTAATGGCTGTTCTTCTTTCCTTACAGGATCACCTCCTTCTTCCCGCCACCAATCACAACAAAGGCAGTCGCCCCAAGATGTCTGTGATCCTGCCAGCTATGAATTACAATGGTAAGAGAAAAGAGTTGTGAATGATGCAAATGGTTGGTCCTAGTCTCAATGCTTTATTACACAATGAGCTCTGCTTTTTTAAAGATGCCATATCAAGTTAAAAATTAAAAAAATATGTTTTGAGAGAAGTGCATTGCTCCGTTCTCTTGCAAATGCCTTGGTGTTTTTGATCACACAAAAACCAATCTTCGGACTGGTAGTATAGATATTGATTTGCATTTCAACACTCATCCTACATTCAAAACCACCGTATTTCAAACACGTCCTGCTCTTAGACAATTGTTGTTTATGCCTGTGTGCTGATGAGAACACAGTCAGATCACTGTCCTTAAAACCAGTATGGTGTCTCCGCTCACAGCAGGCCTGTAGCCTCTGATTACAAAACTGCTGGGTGAGAATGTTCCTCTCAAAGCCCTGACAGGGGACCAGTACACAAGAGCTCACAGAGTTAATACATTTAACGAGCCAAGCAGGGGATTGATTTATGTTGTGTGTGAAGTATTTCTATTAAAAACGTATTTAAATATGTATTTCATTTCTTTTATATTATAGCATTCTTAATATACAGTACTGTTCAAAAGTCTTAGGCCATCATTAGATGATGTTATAGCAATGGTAAAATTACCATATAATTATTTCTCAGTCTCTTTATTAGAATATAAAATATATGTATAATACAGGAAATTTGTATGCTATATAAAAAAAACAGAAATAAAATTACTTCTATAGGCTGAAGTGGCAAGTATATCTCCCCTTACATTTGAGCAATACCAGGAACCTGGCTCTCTTAAACCTAAATGGAATAGAAAAGGACTGGAAGGCCAAGAAAATGTTCAAAATCTGATGAGAAGTTTCTCAAATTTCCTTCTGAAATTACTTTCTTCAGCCTATAGAAGTAGTTATACTGCATACAAGTTTCCTGTATTTTTATATATATATGTATTATATTCTAATAAAGAGACTGAGAAATAATTATAATGCTATAACATCATTCATATATTATATATTTTAATATATGAATATGAATGATTATTTTGAAGACCAAAGAGGACTAATCATATCTATAGTCTATAACAGTTCTAGTCCCTTTTATTATTGAATTTCTGTTTCATTCTGTGGCTGTTTTCCAGTATTAGATTAAGTATTAGATGATCTCGGGAAGGGTAACTTGGGGAAATTTAATGTCTTGACCTTGCAGGTCTTTTTATTGTGAAAGAGAAAGATGATTGAACTTCATTCTGTTATATGTGTTAAAAGGTTAGTTCACTCAAAAATGAAAATTCTGTCATTAATTACTCACTCACATGTTGTTCCACACCCATAAGTCCTCTGTTGAACGCCAATTTAGATATTTTTGATGAAATCCAAGAGGAATATGACTCATCCAGGTTCTACGCCAGAATGCAGACTCATTATTGGCTCCTGCGTCAGCATCACACGAATACGTCGTGCTGCTCACGTGAACAGCCTTTGCAAATACTGAGCCTGCATTCTGACGTGGAACCTGGAAGCGCTGAACGTAAACGGCATATGAGAATGACACAGAAGAGAAGATACTGTTAAATAAAGTTGTTATTTGTTTTGTTTTTGCACACAGAAAGTGTTCTCGTTGCTTCATAAAATTAAGTTTGAACCACTGCAGTCACGTTGACTGTTTTAACAATGTCTATATTACCTCTCTGGGCCTTGAAAATGGTGGTTAAATTGCAGTCTGCGGACAAGTCATATACTTCTCGGATATACTTCTCATAAATATCTTAAATTGTGTTCTGAAGATGAACAAAGGTCTTATGGGTGTGGAACGACATGAAGAATTGTCATTTTTGGTTGAACTAACCCTTTAATACCTCATTTCTGAGTCCTTGGCAAAGAATGTGTACATACAGTACCTCAGGACAAATGCCTCTTCCTCTTAGTAAACCTGTTTGAAATCTTTCCGACGAGTCGGCAGGTGTTTGCACTGTCCCAACAGTGAGAGCCACAGCCGATAAAATTGTGAGAAAGAAATGCACTGGGAAGAAGAGTTAAAATAAAAACCGTTCAGAAATGAGGGCATTTGATCCAAGTTGTTTAATGACAAGAAGAATAAACATTCCTGTTGCTATGTGCGTGAGTTTGTGTGAGAATGTGATGTCTGGGAAGAGCATGATGTTGTAATTGACCCACATAGTCTGCGATTAGTTGTGCAGCTCAACCGAAAACAAGAAACCTGCCATATCTTAGAAGATCAGTGACTTAAATTGTTTATGTAACCAAAATCTAAGTATTCCCCCTTGAGAAAGACAGTTGAGCATGGTGTACTCTCGATCAGTTTTTTCTGCCTCCATGCTGTGTTGATTTAGAAATGCATGTTCAAAGTTGGCTTTCACAAGGGTTTGTTTTAAGAGAACAACTTTTGGACAACTCTGAACAGAAGTTTAGTTTTTGAAATTGCCCCCAGCTGATTCTGTTCCGTTCGTGCTCAAGATTGTGCTGGGGTCGGGGTGTTTTCCACCACATTTGATGCAGGGATGGAGGAAAAATCTTTCAGTTTTCAAGGTGGTTAATTTCTGTTTTGAACAATGTGAATAACAAACAAAAGGTTTTTTTTTTCCTCCATTGATTTCAATTTCATGTTTGGTTTGGAGACTGTTGCTGCAATGCCTGGCAGAGTCAGTACATATATTATCTGTTCTCTTTCACTGTCTTCCCTGTGGGGAAGTGAGTCAGCATTATAATCGTTTGTGAATGTTGAAGATGATGACCATCATAATATTCCCCTTTCTTTGTTTGTTTGTCCGTCCACTGCATATGTTTTCAAAGCCATATCAGTGAAAGGCATTGCTTTAGTCAAAAGCCTAGTCAAAAAAAACATTTGTCCAGTTCATAGACAGTTTATAATGGCACGACATCTCATAAGCTCCACAAATGACAAAAAACCCCTACCAAAAACATAACTAACGCTTTATATCAGAAACATCTAAAAATACATTTACTCCTTTTCCCTCCAGTGAAATCTTAAAGAGTAAGTTCACTCAAAAAAAGAATTCACTTTGTTCATCTTTGGAACACAAATTAGGATATTTTTGATGAAATACAAAAGCTTTCTGACTCCCCTATAGACTGCAACATTATAACCACTTTCAAGGCTCAGAAAGGGAGTAAAGACATGGTTAAAATAGTCCACATGACTACAGGTGTTCAACCTTAGTGTTATGAAGCGACGAGAATACTTTTTGTGTGCAATAACAACTTTATTCAACGGTTTCTTCTCTTCCCTGTCAGTCAGGGATCGTTTAGTGACTAGATCATTCAGTCAGAGTCAGTCAGTTGCATTTGAGAACCAAATGGTGAACGATTCATTCTTTTGAGATGGTTCTTTTTATTAATGAACTGGTTCATCCACTTCACAAGCCATTAAGAATGATTCATAACAAAACAGAGTTCAGCTCAATGACTCAAATAATATTTAGTCAAATTATTTGTTTTTGGGCGAACTATTCCTTTTAGGCTGTAAATATTGACCATTTTGGGCTAAAGTACTGCTGTTAAAGGGGGAAAGTGAGTTTGGCTGGAACCTCAAAGCTTCACAACCACATTCTCATCAGGAATTTATCCTTGAGTCCACATGTTGCCTTAATCGGTGTTTGGAAAATCAGGCCTAGAACCAGACATATCCAAAAAAGGGAATTCTTCTAACTAAAAGCCTTCTGGAAAATGACATTTCTGACATATTGGAAACTTGTATATAGGATGGAAAATATCATATTTTAATATGTGATGATGTGTACAGCTCAGCAGTTCAGTGTCATTTTAGTGCTTGCAGTGAAATACAGTGAGATGATTGAAATGATTGCTATAACCCATCATCTTTGATGAATTCTGCAGCACTGCTGAGGTTTTTTTTAAAAGCACCTGTGCAAATACACATTCTGTGAGATTTTTAGACTTTACTCCATAACATTGTGGTAGTATCCGAGATAGATGGGAATATTTTGGTTTCAGGAACCCGTCGGAGAGTCTCTGACAGTTGAGTTTACTGTAAATCACAGCTTCTGAGATCATCATTGTGGGTGTGTGGCTGAAGCGTTCGTCAGGAAGGACTAAGTGCAGGATGCGTAAATGTATTCACCAGCAATGGCTGGAAAAGTGCTTTAGATTGACCTACCGTGATGTGCTCCAACCTATAAAGTTTTTATCAGTGCTGGAGTCTGCTGTAAAAGTTACTTTCCTGCCGCCCATATGCTGTGCATACATGTGAAGGTCTCTCGTCTTTTTTGCTGTAGAGAACTGTTCTAATAGACAATAGGCCGTAGAACATCTGAGTGTGAAGCGTCATGCCTTTAATGCCGCCTTTCAAAATAATAATCACTGCTTGTGTTTGACGAGCACTTTTATGAGTCTGTCAAAACACGGAAAGAAGTCACAACCTGACCTCAGTGCATGTTAAACCAAAGCTTGATCAGTATTGATTACTGCATATTTTAGATCAGTCGCAGTTGTATGAATCTTAAATCTGTACTTGAGTACCAGTAGATTTTGATAAGTAAATTGGTAATTGCCTATTAACACTTATGTATGATAAAGCATTGTTTAGTTTCTGAATTATGCCACAAATGATGTTGTTTTAAAATGTACCATGTAATAAAACTGTTAATATTTTGGCTTTGACTTGACTTCCCACAGTGATGGAAAACATGGAAATATCAAGGAATTTTAAAATTGTGATCTCCAGGCCTAGAAAAGTTATAGAAATGTGTAAAATCTTCAGTGTTCAATGGAAAATGTTATGGTTTATAGTTTTGCTTGACTCTAAAATATTTAATTTGCTTGATATTGCTTTTGTTGGAGACTTTTATGCACTGTCAATCAAAAATAAATTAAATAAAATTAATTATCTTTTTAATCCAAAATCTTGGTACCCGACATACAGGCTTTTTTATTTACTTAATCATAAATACAGTAAAACAATAATATAACGAACTGTTATTACTTTTTAAAATAACTTCCATTTTTCAGTGTTTTTCTCTATTTTCTATTTTAATATGTTTTAAAAATGAATTTATTTCTGTGATGGCAAAGCTGGCAGATTTTCAGCATCCATCACTCTGTGACCTTCAGTGTCACATTCAGAAACCATTATAATATGCTGATTTGCTGTTCAGGGAAGATTTCTTATCAATGTGGAAAACAGTTGTGCTGCTTAATATTTCTGTCAAAACATTTTTAAAGTTCAGAAAATTCTAAATTACAGAAGAATGGAAATCTTTTGTAACATTATAAATGTCTTTACTGTCACTTTTGATAAATTGAATGTATCTCGTTAAAAAAAGTATTGCCTTAAAAAGAAAGAACTGTAGTATATCTCTAACGCACCCTATTTTCTTTCATGTGGGAGTCATCAGTTGTGTTTACTGCTATGTGAAAATAAAAGTTGGCTTGTATCTGACCTCTATGAACCGACTGTGTGAAAGGAGCTTCTAAAATGCCTCTTAACCTCCTCGGGCCACCCAGCACATCACCTGCATTTCTTTAACAATTACTTTCACATAGAATTGATCACCAAGTGCTGATTCATTCAACTATTTCTGTTTTTTCTTTACTAATACAATTACTTTTCTGTCTCACTGCAGAGAGCGTCATAAAAGACAAAGAGTTTGAGGTGATGATGCAAATCGACTGTGAGGTCATGGACACCAGGATCCTCCACATCAAGTCGTCTAGTATTCCGCCCATCTTGCGGGTAAATCAGACGGACACAGGCTCTTTCTATCACGCGGCCCCCAGCAACAACCAGCCCGCGGCCCCAGTTGGAGTCCTCATGGGTTCTTCTTAGTCACCAGCAATCCACTAACCACAAAAATGAATCATTTTGTTGTGAATTAGCCAGTTTTTAAGGCATCATCTATTTTGGTTACATAATAAGCCTCTCCTTTTCTTTTCTTTTTTGTGACTTCCTATTCAAGTGGCGAACGAAGATCTCGGTAGGCTTCTACCAAGATCCTCAAGATAATTGATCACCAAATCCTCTTGAAGTCACCTATTCATATTGCATCAAGCGGACCATTTAGTACTAATGAAAGTCCGATTACAGTCTTTATTCCATTGTTTCCAGAGACCACTGTTACACATCGATCATCAAAGGCACCTACTTTTTTGTATTTTGAGTTGAAATGCATTCAAGATGTACGTCTTTTCAGTTTGTGTGCTCCCTAGAAATTGAACCCACAACCTTAGTGTTGTTGGTGCCATGTTCTGCCAGCAGGAGCATTCATCTACCAAATCTCCAAAACCAAAGTGCGATCAGGTTGGATTATTGAATTCCTCTGTGGTAGCTGTCAGTGACTTGTCTTTGTTTATAATATATTTTGTCTATAAATTTGTTGAAATGTTTATGAAGATTTGTTTCAAGCTTGTTTGGTGCACCTTTAATGGTCATATTCGGCTAACTATTCTTCAATACTACTATCCTCAAACAACCCACCTTGGCCATGAGTTTTGTTTGTTTTTGTCGCTTTATGATGTAACTATTCAATAGAATAGTAAGAAAATGGATTACTTCCATTTTGAGTCTGTGAATCAAGGCATTTTGTATAATTTGCTTGCATTTTCCATGCTTCTGATTCTATATAATATATATATATCAACAACAAAAGTGTAAAAGAAGATGGATAATACTTCTGTCTTATGTTTAGTCTTTGAAGATTACTCCAATTCAAATTAGAATAGCAGTTAGGGATCAGGCAACATCTGTCAGTTTTTTAAAAATATATTGTATGCCCTTGTGTTTATCTTAGTGGTTTGATTGCACTTTAAATGAGGTGTACTTGAGCGAAATCCAGTTGTTAACATAAAACCGGTTAATTTGAAGTTTTGGAAGCGACACATTGTTATTGCAAATATTTTACCTCATTTGTCCTTGTACACTTTGTATTTGTCTTTATTGTTCTGGCTTATTTAGATGTTCGCTCCTTTCTTGTTCAGGATGCCGTAGTCAGTTGTCATTTTTAAAGCAGTGTGCTCATTAACTAGTCCTGTCAACTTGTTGTCACTTTCAAAGAACCATTCCCCTTCAAAACACAAACTTGCATGTGCTGACCAATCACCATTAGAACTCCTCTAAGAGGAGGGGTTGTAGGATTCTTCAAAATTTGACTTTCACAGATTATAAAAACTCAGGTCGAGCTTTGTTCTTAATGTGAATGATTTATTAGAGTATTTAGTGAAAGTATCACATTTCAACCTTAGCATTGCAGAAGAAATGTTTGAAACATGAGTTAATACTATTTCATTTCATCAAATCCCTTTGAGCAATGTTTTTATGTTTAATATATTTAATTTCTGCCTTTTTGGAAAGACTTTTTGTTCTTTCACGCAGTGAAAGAAATTAAAGCAATTTTGTAACAATGCAAAGTAATAAACACTGGACTCAAGGTTTTGGGTGAATTGTGTGCATCTTTGGTCGTCTTAAGTCTGAATTTGCTCTCTGAAATTGAGGGTTTGTGTAAATGTGGGGTCTGAAGTGCTGTAACGTGCTGATTATAGGTCATTTCAGAGGCTGGGGTAAACAATGTTTTTGGGTGGATGTGTTTCGTTTGTCTAGATTTAGTTCTGTGGATCAAAGGGTTTATAGTGTCGCATTTTGCTCTTATCTTGGTGTCCAATGAAAAGGTCTGTGCCGAGAATACACTCGCTCAACATATGAAAGGAAGACCAATGCCATAAATGTTAATTCAACTCATTTTATTGTAGCTTTTTTTTCTGAGTCTGACAGAGATTTGAATTTCTTAAGTGCTAGTTTCAAATGAAATTGCAATAAAATATGCATAAAGATTACAAACGATGCTGTATTTTGATCAAATGTATAAAACGTACTGAAGAAATAAAACAACACAATTGAAATGTGCCGTGAACACCGTCTACTCTTGGTTTTACTGAAATTCTAGAGTTGCAAACTATTTTTTTATATGCATGTGATAGTTTGTAAAAAAAAAAAAGACTTGAGATTTGTTTATGAAAATACAAATTGTATTTTTTACATTCATCAATCCCATGGTTTTAGCTTTTATATTACAGTATATACAAAGTATTCTACTGGATTTAAGAATACAACACCTCAAAACTTCTTCATAATTCTGCCATCCTTACAGGAGGTACAGCTACAAACATAAAGAGGTCCGTTTTCATAGTGCAAAAGCAAGCGGCAATACCTAAAGAAATGGACGGTCAATGCAAACTGCATAAAGCTGCATTATTTGCATGTCATTAAGAAATTCAACTAATGTTTTTCTTAGTTTTCACCATAATTGTAAAGATATGGATCCATTTTTACACTTTGAAAACATGACAGCAAATTAAGTACATTAAACTACATGGAGTTAATAAAAGCTGAGTGAACTGATCCACAATCCACAAACACATTTATGGTTTCTTCTATTCTGTGCGAAGAACGTGTTTGCTCCTCCGTCAGGCTCTACAGTGGGTCTACATAAGCAAACTGAACATTATAAGTGACCTGATGTCCGTTATCCCAGGCGTACAGCACCCTCTCTTTGGGGTTGTAATCGATCTGAGTGATGTAAGTATAGTTGTTGCTAAAAGGCAGGTGAGGGATCACCTGAGTGTTGGTGTGGGTGTCGAAGGCGTAGGACAAATGGGTGTCATACTGATTGTAGCTCTCCGTCGCGTAAAGAACGCCGCATACGATGAAGCAGTTACCGTAGCGGTTGCGCCGGAGCCCGGTCCTCCAGGTGGTTTCACGTTTCATGCTCAGATCACTAGGGTTTAGGCGGCTCAAGACGATCACTTCTTGCAAGAAGCCTTCGTCGTCCAGAGCTGGGTAGATTACCCAAAGTCCGCTCTCATCAATGGCCAGATCCATGTCTGAGTTTCCTCTCCATCTCCATGCAGACACGTCATCATTATCAAACACCGCATCGTGCAGCATTGTCCAAGCAGCCACGTAACGCAACCGCAGGTCGTACTTAATAATGTCTCGAGAGAATGCGCGGTTGTAATAGAAAGCACCGTTGTAGACGACGTGGCCGGTGCCGATCCAGTTATAAGGCAGCTTGTAGGAATTAGTGAAGCGACCTTGAATTAAAGAAAGTGAAATAAGTAAAATTGCTTATTTACAGTGTTAATCTGAATTAAAGAGATATACCTTGTTTGAAGACATCCATGTTGCGGAATTCCAGTAGGTTGTTGCCATAGTAGTAGTTTGTGACATAGATCTTGTCATCTTGAGCCAGTGGATCCTTCATCCAAGCGCCCTCATTGCGACCATATGTGTTGTGTGTGACAGGCTCTGAAATTGTGGCCAAGGTGTCCTTACACATTCCTGCAAAAAAAAACAACAACAACAGACCATTCACAATTATGCTGGTTGCAATCATTTTAAAACTGTGAATTTAACTTTGACATTAACTGTATGAAAGCTTGTTTCAGGCACAGAATAAAAATAAAAAAGGTTTAATTGTGAATTTTTATCTCGTAATTCTTTTGCTAATTCTAGCAAAACTTTTTTCTCCGAATTGCATGTTATAAACTCGCAATTCTGACTTTATAACTAGCAATTGTGTGGACTCATAATACTGACTTATTTATTAAGTCAGAACTGTGAGATATAGATTCGCTATTCTGAGAAAAAACTAGAACTTTATAACTCTCCATTGCGAGTTTATATTTCACAATTCTGAGAAAATAAGTCAATATTTGAGAGTTTATATATCGTAACTGTGAGGAAAAAAAGTGAGAATTATAAGAAAAAATCGGAATGGTGAGTTTATAACAATTCTGACTTCATTTCTCACAATTGTTTGTTTATATCTCACAACTCTGATTTTATAACTCAAAATTCTGACTTTATTTCTTGCAATTGTGAGTTTATATCTCGGGATTCTGATATAACTCCAAATTGTGAGTTTATATCGCAACACTTGAGAAAGGAAATCGGAATTGCGAGATAACTCTGATTTAAGTAATAATTGAGAATGTTTTGCATAATATATATATATATATATATATATATATATATATATATGCACACACAAATAAATGTATATATCTTTAGATATTTTTACATTTAATTTTAAAAAGTATTCATGTTAAATATGTTAAAAATAAAAACTGTTTTACTAAAATAAAATGGAATAAAATTAAATAAACAAGAACATCATAAAGATGTACCTGGCTTCTTTTGAGGTTCCTCTCCAAAGTTCTGTTCAACCGCAGTTTTTACAGCTTTCCCTCCTTCCGTCTTTTCCCCTCCCACTACCTCTTCCTCTTCATCCCAGCTTATGCTATACTTGCGTTTGCCAGGTTTGCTTGTGGTTGTTGTTGTGGTAGTTTCTGTAGTTGTCATCAAAGATGGCACTGAGCTTAATGTCTGCTTAGGACTCATCTTAGGTAAGTAGGTAACTGTCTGTCTTTCAGTGACATGTGGCGTCCTCACAACGGTGGCAGCTGTGCTTGTTTGAGCAGTTGATCCCAAAGAGCTTTCTGCGACTGTTAAAGTGTTTGAACGAGGAGTTGGTGATGGAGTTAATCTTCTAAGTGCGCTTTCAGAATAAAAAAAAGTTTTACCAGTGTGAGAGCCATCTTCTTTAAGTTTTTCTTCGGTAACAGTCCCACTCTCGGTTGCAGAAGATACAGATGTTTCCTTTTCAGCAGTCCCATTGGTTTGGTCTGTCACGGTTGGCTCTTCAGCCACCACTTTAGCAGCAGCTGCTGTGACTGACTCATTTGTTTTTATGTGGCCCAGATTGGATGACCTGACCAACATGTTTTGCGCTTGTCTTACAGATGGAGTTGTGGGCTCCACGTCGATTGCCTCCATTTTGTTGACGATTGTTTGAGGTTTGGAATGTTCCTTGGTGATGGTGAGCTTCGAATTATCCATCACAGCAGGTGTCGGTGTGGTTCTCTCATCTCCTGTGGAGTTTTCTGTGGAGGAACGACTGGTTTGAGTCTGAACCGATATCTGTTCAGTAGGCGTCTTAATCGGTAAGGCAGAGTCCAACAGTCCTGTAAATGAAGTTTGAGGACCATTTTGTGCATCTACCCCTTCACTCTTGGGTTTTGGTCGGACAGACCACGCCTTGATAACCGGCCTAAAGTGGCGTGCTTTGTGATGAAGGAGCTGCTCGTCGGCAAAGAGATCAATTGGGCTGTCACCACTCGGACTGTCATCTACTGCAATGAAGAACAAAATATTAGTAGCATAGTAGCCTAAACAAAAACATCAAACTTCTCTTTCTGAGAACTTTCAATTAGGGCTGCACGATATATCAAAATAAAATCGATATCGCGATATGGCTTAGTGCAATTGACAGACTGATTTAATTAAGTAAATATTGCTGCTGGTTTCAAAGTGAAGTGCATCCTACATGATATAGTAGCCACTTTTTTGTCATTCTGATTGAAAGGTTCGGTGGACTATTTACATGAGACATTATCTGATACAATATGGTGTTTACATGTGCAGGTGTTGTGCTGAAATCCTACCCCTGCCAAATTATTACCATTCCAGTATTGGTAGGTTTAGAATTAGGTGTGGGGGAGGGGTTAGGATTAGGGATGTGGTTAGAATTAGGCAATAAAATCGCAACTTTAACGAGGGGGGTAATAGTTTGGCAGGGAGTTGAAATTTGGCACAACACCGGCGCTTTGAATGGAATGAATTTGTGACGTTTGCCGCTTTTTATTCCTGTCAACATGGAGTTCCATTATTTCTCATGCACGCTATTTTTATGTAAAGTGTTGCTCTTAATCAATCGTGAATTTGTAGCATATTACTGCTGTATGAGGAAAAAACGGGCGAAGGAAGCTGACCTTTTTTGCATCTCTAAGGAGCATCTCAATACTCCTCCAAAAAGCAGAAGCGCTTGGATGACGGTCCGAAGTAATAATACACTGAGTTGCTTCAGTTTATTTAATAAATGTGTCGTTTTAGTTTTACTCCAGTTTGATTTTGCATTCTGACGACCTCTTGACGTGATGATGTAGACGCAAAGTAATCATTTTAACAATGGCAGAATTTTTATTTTGTTCAGTTTATAGAAAGGTTTATCCCACCCCTCTCAAACCGATTACAATTTCATTCGGTATGGTCGTTTTTATTCCGATTGAGGTGTTTATATGGAACATTTTCATTTGGATTGGACTTTTAAACCGATTACAGTGCTCCATGTAAACGGACCTAGTGATGAATTATTTCCAAGTAAATCTATTCACATCAGTTTTTACCAATATCGTGCAGCCCTACTTTGAATGTTGATTTTGAAACGACACAGTTATACTTACAATTCTCCTCTGTGTCTGTCTCATCCACTGGGTCAGATTTATAGTATGTGATCCCCCTAACAATTATTTTTGGTTGCTTCTCCCTTCCTTGGCGCTCTTGTTCTTCCAAAGCTGCCACGGCCTTGTTTAAGTCTGATCCGCTGCTCTTCAGAAGATCTCCCACAAACTTTTCCTCATATTTACTCTAAGTACATCAGACAACACTGTGATACTGCAGCCATTAAGACATGATTCTTACAGGGATACTTCTATGGCAAGCTGTTTTGACTTTTATTCATTTTCAGGATATGAACTTTTTCACTAGTTAAAATGTTAATTCTTGATATCAGGAATTAGATTTCCACTACTAACAATGGCAATTTTTGATATCAAGGATTACATTTCCACTAGTAACAAAGTTAATTCTTGATATCAACAATTCAATTTCCACTAGTATAAACTATAATTCTTGATATCAATCAAGAAATCTTGCCATAGGCTGCCATTCAAATTCAATTGTTGATATCAAGGATTAATTTCTTACTAGTTAAACTCCAGTTTCACATATCAGGAATACAATTCTTACTAGTAAAAATGCAAATTTCTGATATCATGAATGTGATTGTTACTAGTAAGAAAGCCGTTTTATATATGAGAAATTATATTGATATCAGGAATTCATTTTCAGATTTCAGAAATGAACATTTTTCCTAGTAGCAATTCAGTTGTTGATATCAAGAATAGACATTTGCACTAGTAACAATGTAACTGATGATTTCAGAATATTGCCATAATACTTCACCCCCAAAATTGCCATTACTCACTCTCATGTCATTCCAAATCCATAACTTTGGTTAATCATCTATCCCTCCATTGAAAGCCCAGGTAAACAAAACTTAGAGGATCCAAAAACTCATGAATATCTTAATTTGTGTTTTAAAGATTAACCAAAGTCTTAATGGATTTGAAATGACATGAGGATGAATGATGACAGAATTTTCATTTTGGGGTGAACTATGCCTTTAAAATATTAATATATGGATCATCTGTTTTGAATCTTCGATAATCAAAGTCATTTGGCTCTTTTCATGCCAACTTATGTAAGAGTTGACAGCGGGATAAATTAGTAAGAGTTTCAAATCACAGCATGAGGTCACTTTTGACTCCAAGACAGAGGTCCAAAGTAAATAAATAAACGTCTGCAGCAGGTGGGCCATTTCACTTCGTGGCTTAGCATAATGTTTGGATTGTTCTATTGTTACGTATTGGACATTGTAATTATGTAATGTAACATTTGTTTTAAATAGCACCTCCCACCTCTATGTGTTGAAAAGCAGCTGCTTCGTCATTCTGCTCCGTCAAACGCGTCCTCTTCTCCTGCAGTTGTGAGGACAGATTTGTTGTGGGTGGCTGTGGACTTGGAGAGATGCTCCTTGTGTTCGACTTCTCCTCGGTCTGGTTGTTTAAGACCATCTGTCAATAATAAAACACATCAATAATATATTTAATAAGTATAAGATATGAAGACAACGGAAACAACACTTACTTTTTCTATTGTGTCCATGCGATCAAGAAGCTTTGTGGTGACTGAGTGCAATTTCAATAGGTCCATGCCATAGAAGGAACCCTCCAGCAATTCCAGTATAGCCGACAGCTGTAACGATGAAGTAAATTCCATCATGGCAAGAGCTGGTTTTATTTAAGAGTAGGAAATGTTATGCATTCTTATCCTGCCATATTCAGATCCAATTTCAGATACTATGGTCACCTTGACATTATCTTTCCCAGCCTGTTGCAGCTTCTTCAAACGGAAGTCACCCTCACAGGGGTTTAGAGCCGACGGAGGTGCAATGCATTCGCATTTGCAGTGCGGTCCTGATGTGATGGTCTCCACGGTATAGAAATCCTGAGGCGTCGCGTGACCATCCCGGATCCGCTGGCACGCGCTCGCGCTCAGAGGTCTGACAACACATTTACAGCCACAGTCAGAGCCTTCCGAAAGCGCTTTCACTTTGTCATAATCACCCAGCAGCTACAAAGAAAAGAGGACGGATGCATTTTCCAGCAAGCAAAATCACCGCACATATCTGACTTTCGTTGTTTTTTTTGTGTGTTTGTTTTTTTTCAATTACCAATGTTGTCTATTAATTTACCTGGAATATTTATAGTAACTTTCATTAATGACATTAACAACGTAAGCAATTTAAAAAAAAAAAAAAAAAAAGCTAAGTTTTTTCCTAATTTTCGGTTCGTCTTGAATTGTCACCCCTGAGACAACTTGCAAAACTATGTTAAAGTTTTTAAACAAATCAAAATATATGCAGGGTTGGGGAGTAACGAAATACAAGTAACTTAGTTACGTATTTAAAATACAAAATTTGAGTAACTGTATTTCATTACAGTTACATTTTAAATGGGTGGTAATCAGATTACAGTTACATCAGAAAAGTATTTTAGATTACCAAAGTGATTACTTTGAATTTTAATGTCATTTAAACAGCAATTGGTGATTCTCTGACTCTGACAGTCTGAAAAAGTGGAGTTTCGTCGCCATTTTAATACTTTTAAGAGGGATCATAAAAATGTTGTTATTTTTATTTAGTACTGTCCTGAACAAGACAAAATGACTGAATATATTAAAAAATTGCCCAACTGTCAACTTAACTTAACTGTCCTGTCATGACCTGGATGATCCACGACTGTTTTCATGTTTCGTGATCGTTGGTTGTGAGTCATTTTATAATTCACTGGACACTGCAAGTTTTTATGACAATTAGTTCCCCCCCCCCCCCCCCCTCACAATTCTGACTTCTTTTTCTCAGATTTGCGAGATTTAAACTCACAATCGCAAGTTATAAAGTCAGAATTATGCGATACAAACTTGCAATACTAACTTTTTTCTTGCAATTGTGAATTTAGTGTGAGTTTATATCTCATAATTCTGACTTTATAACTCACAATTGCAACTTTATATCACGCAGTTCTGAGGGAAAAAGTCAGAATTGTGAGATAAAAACTTCCAATTACCTTTTTTGTGTTTGTTCCACACTTATTAGTATTCCAAAGTATTTAGATTAAGTTACTAAACTTGAGTAATGTAACGAAATACGTTACAAATTACTTTTTAAAGCATGTATTTTGTAATCTGTAGTGAAGTACATTTTAAAAGTAATCTACCCAGCCCTGAATATACGTGTCTACGATAAACAATGTCAGTAGGCTACTACTTATTTTTCGTGTAGGCAACAGTCCGATAGGATCGATCCAGCAACCTACTGTTGCTATGGTTACTTCCTCAGTTAAACCAATTCCCTGGAGAACCCAACGCCTATAGCTACAGCCTTTAGTATCCAATGAAACTTTTCTTTGAAAAGACGAACCAAAAACTGCATACTTTTCAGATTCACCCACTTCTATAGGGCTATATTTGATATTATCTTACTTGAACTTTCATCAAAACCCAAAATGTTAAGCATAATGCAGAGATTGTTAAATTATTAATGAAAGTTATTGCAGATTATAGGCTAAAGAAACTGCATGTCATATCAAACGCTGGTGGAAAGTGTCTTACCTGACTTAATATAGTTTCATGATTCTCTCTCTCAGTTTGCATTGTGTCATTTTGTTTCTCTGTGTTCTCCAGAAGTCGCTGGTGTGTTTTCGGAGCTGCTGAAGTGAGAGCGAATGTCATGAGCCATAAAACGCACCAAATTCCCATCTCGGTCATGATGCGAGGTGTGTGATATAATCCCTTCAAACATATGGCACTTTAGATTGTTCTTTCTAATTGGGTTTTTCCACGTCAGAAACGATACGCCGTCAAAAACATCTCCATTTACACTCCAGGTGAAATAACTGAAGCGGGAAAAGTCCAGAAGAGGTGAGGGCAGGTGCCTGGTCCTCAGTATGAAACTGGTTTGAGAAGAAGCAGCAGTGACGTGACATTTGAGCTGAAATGAGGGGGCTGGATGGAGAGCGCGCGCTGAACGCTGCGCGTGCCTTACATTTCTTGCTATCGTAACTATAGACCTATACTGGAATCCAAACCTTTATTTATTTATTTATTTTTGAAGAAAACCAAAACAACTTTTTTTAAAAAAAAATTTTCATAAGAAGAATAAAAAAAATCACCCTTTATAGGCTACTCGTTGTTGGTGAGTAAACTTTAAACTTTATTTATAAGGGATAGAATAAACATGTACAGCGCAACCTGTGGAATAACGTCAGCTACTGTAGGGGATATTGCGGTTAGATCTAATAATGACACAATAGCCCCCAGATATGACTTCTTTTGTTTCAGTAAATAGGTCTATTTAGTGCTAGAAGTGAAAATAAAACGTTTTAACATTGGCTTCCTGTTGCGTTCAGCTTAGTTTAGCTAGATCAGAAATATCACAATTTAAGTGTTACAGCGCCACCTATTGTATGCATACAAATACGCAGTGCACGTTCGTTCTTTTTTGCAAACGGCAGGTTTTAGACTACCATTAACCACTAGTGGTCAGTGTTGCCCCATATTACTAAAAAAGACAATAACCAAAAATATTTTATCTATAGTATTTTATTTGTAAAACTATTTAATATTAATAATTATATATTATTACCACCATTATTGTTGTTATTATTAATAATAATAAATATATTTATTTTTAAATGATTTTTCTAACAAATAATATAGCATATTTGTTCATAATAGTGCACAACTGTATATATATATATATATATATATATATATATATATATATATATATATATATATATATACATACACACAAATGCAACCACTAGTTATATATATATTATAATTATATATAATCATACTATTAATACTACTTAACGTATTTATCCAAACTTTCTGCTAAAAAAAATTTTTTCAGCTGTTAATTTATCAAATCACATTCACACGCAACTCCGTTTGTGTAGTATTATCAAGATTACACACAACACTATTTTTAATACATTAACGTTAAACTATGAATGGTCCAGTTTCACTTCAGCTTAATGAGTTACTGGCCCTTTAAGAAACGTCGCCTGTGTTTTCACTACTACACGACAACACAATACCGCCGCACAACACAAGCCTCTGAGGAGCGAAACAGTCCATCATCCACAGGCTGCATATCCGTTTTCAGTAACGTTTTTACGGTAACGATGTAATTAATGACAGAAGAATCCGTTAAGACTGTATTATCATAGTTAGCTTAGCTTACTTTCATCATAAGCAAAGGGAGATTCTAGTAGTTGCTAACGGCTATCAGCTCCAACAAATGAAGATGTGCACATAATAGTGATGCTCCTCCACCGCGTATGACCAAAGGTACTATCGAGCGGTAACAGGACTGGTAGGAATCCACGTCAAGATGATGAAGAAAAAGAAGTTTAAGTTCAGAGTGGATTTTGAGCTTGACGAACTGTCGTCGGTTCCGTTCGTGAACGGAGTTCTGTTCTGCAAAGTCCGCCTGCTCGACGGCGGATTCTCGGAGGAGTCATCGCGGTAAGGAGGCTGTGAAATGTGGGGGGATAAAGATGGTGTTATGGGTGAATCTGTATTGCTTACTAATAAAGCAAAACCAAAAAAGATATTCTTATTCAGAATTAGATATTGGTGTACATATTCAGAGCTGTGGGATAAAGGGTCTGTGTGTTTTTTAAAGTTCTTGTATAATTGTACATGATTTATGTCTATGGCATATCTAATAAACATTTTTACTAGTAGCAATTCAATTGTTGATATCAAGAATAGACATTTGCACTAGTAACAATGTAATTGTTGATATCAGAAATGTGCATTTTTACTAGTAAGAATTGTATTCCTGATATGTGAAACTGGAATTTCAACTAGTAGGAAATTAATTCTTGATATCAACAATTCAATTTGAATGGCAGCCTATGGCGAGAATTCACTATTGAAAATACAATTTTTGATATCAACAATTATAGTTTATACTAGTGGAAATTGAATTGTTGATATCAAGAATTAACGTTGTTACTAGTGGAAATGTAATTGTTGATATCACAAGTTCATATCCTGAAAATGAATAAAAGTCAAAACGGCTTGCCATATTATGTCAAGGCTTAAGTCGACGCTGTCGTGTTTTTGTAGGTCTGATCATTTCAAAATGTTGACTTAATATTATCATTTCACGTTAGATAAGTAATGTGCGATTATTTTACATATAATGTTCATATTATGCTTAAAATGAATTCATTTCGAATAGATGCTTAGCCAACTTTAGGTGTCAAAAACCTTCATACTTTGAATATTACACCATGCATGATCTACATTAATTTTTACTCAAGAGAAAATGGCCTCGTGCTCTAGAAAGCTGAAATGTCATTTGTGTAAAATATTAGCTTGTAATTACAGTATGGCATGGATAAAAACATAATCATAAGAAAGTGGACTGCTCTTCGATTTGTCACTGACGTTGACATTTGAAATATAATACTGAAACCTAAGCTAAAAAGTCACTTTAATTCACTGGCAAAGGAACCAACCAAATTTGGTTTTCAATTTTTGTCTTTTATTAATAATTGCAATATATTAAACACATCACGTGTGCTGTTTGCACTTTATTTTAAAGCAGTTCTTGTGCTGAGTCACTTGCAGGCCATGCATTGAAACTGTGTGTGTGTGTTTGTTTGCTTGATGTGTGAATGAGCTGTGCTGTTCTCAGACCTGCACACAGGTTGACCTCCATGCGGGATGTTAATGCATCAAGTCTGAGGGGGCGGATTTAAATGTAGAGCAGCGAAGAGAACTGTTCAGTGTTACAGATTATTACTGCATGATGAATGTCTTGTAAATGTGACAGTCATGTGCTGGACCCTGCACAGCAGTATTATGTTAATTTTATTTTGTGCATTTGACATACTAACTCACTTCTAACCACTCACTTCTAACGCACCAGAGACTCTAGTTCAATCCCCACCGAGGGCAACTTCTCACTTGTAAGTCGCTTTTGGATAAAAGCGTCTGCCAAATGGAAAATGTAATGTAATATAAATGTAAAGATGATTTTATCCAAATTAACTTGCAGGGGTTGGACAAATGAAACTGAAACTCTGGCCAGTATAGTGTTATGTGCAGCCTGGTGGCCATTTTTCACTGATTTCACATTTCATCAGTAGGAGCAGGGTGTGCAATCCGCACAATATAATGAGAGACATATCAGAGTTCAAAAGATGACAAATTGTTGGTGCACATCTCACTGGCTCATCTGGCTAACCAGGACAGCAAGTTTTTATGGAATATCAAGAGCTACAGTATCCAGGGTAATGTTGGCATAACACCGTGTAGGACGAACTACATCCAACCGGAGTAACTGTTGACGCAAAAGGAAGTGTCCGAAAAAAGGATGTCAAGGTACTGACCCGCGTGCTTTTCCCGAAGCAAAATATGGCCGCAAGTTCAGTCATTACCAACACAATTCAATAGAACTTGAGAACATAGTTGGCTAACGATGCTTTTGGGAAACACACCCCTGGATTGTAACCAAAAAACATAAAACCACAGCTGCCCAACTCACTGCAGAATTAAATGTGCTCCTCGACTTTCCTGTTTCAACCAAAACTGTTCACCTGGAGCTCCAGAGAGTCAATATTCATAGTCGGGCTTTTGGTCACTCGTACCAATGCCAAATGTCGGTTTCATTGGTGCCAACGCAGTGCAAATCTTAGGCTGTGAAGGAAATGTTAAACATGTATTGTTCTCTGGTGAGTCCACCTTCATGGACTGATGGTTTGGATGACTGCGCTTGATGGGCGCGTCACTGCCAATGACTAGCAAACCATTCTGGAGGACCGTGTGCATCTAATCGTTCAAAAAGTGTAGCCTGAATGGGGTGCAGTGTATCAGCGTGATAATGCACCAATACGCTCAGCAAGACTCGTGACAGAATAGTTTGATGAACATGAGAGTGAAGTTGAACATCTCCCATGGCCTGTAGTCACCAGATCTAAATATTTCTGAGCCACTTTGGCATGATCAAGTCAGAAATCGTTTTCCTCCACCAGCGTCACAGTGAGCTGACCACTATTCTGGAAGAGGAATGGCTTAAAGTCCCTCTGGCCACTGTGTGCAGGACTTGTGCTGATGAATTGATGCTGTATTGGCCGCAAAAGGAAGCTCTACAGCGTACTAATTAATTAATGTGTTGAAGTTTTACTGTCCAAGCCCTGTGCATTTTATGTTCAAGGTATGCATTTTATCAGTTCATGCATTCCCTCAGAATCAAACCAATGATGTTGGTGTTGCTAGCACAATGTTCTACTGTTTGAGCTTTGTGTCCGTCTTAGTCTAAAACAGACTGATCGTTTTGAACGGCCATGTGGCATTGAACAGTTCTGCATTAGCATCCAGCAGAGAGGAAAAAAGGACCGCATCAACTAATTAATAATGAAAAGTATTGACGGGTCATTTTTTATTAATTAGTCAGGTTTAATAATTTTTTTATTATTATTTATTTCTTTACTTATACTATATTATGTTAACTTTAATATTTAAAACTATTTTTGTGCACAATGTTACATTTATAGACTTAAATGTACACTGATTAAGTTTGGAATATGTAGTTAATCAATAAATTGTCATTAATAAACAATTGTCAGATTAATTGATCCCTAAGAAAACTATTCATACAAAATCAGCTGTCTTTTCCATCTCAGTTGAGACATCATCACAAACTCTTTGTCTGTGTTCTGCTGCAACGTTTGTCATTCACTCTGTTGTGGAGCTCCGCGATACAAAGACTTCCCACAGTTAAGTATTAATGTGTCAGGCAGTGAAAGTGGGCTGTCAAACTTCACAATGACAAATTTTTCTCACAACGACAGAGCAACTCTCCCACAATACGTAAGCAAGTAGCTTATTCATCCACACAGAAAGGGAGCTGTATACTAAAACCGCAGCAGCTTAGCTCTTGCTTGGGCTTCATCAATGCTTCTCTCTGCAATTATACAGTTTGCAGGGAGTGTCTGAGGTTCATGAGTTTATTCTCCCTCTAGGCTCGAGTTTGCCTCCATCTGCATGTGCTGATCCTTTTGAAGAACTCCTGGTTCATTGCAGAGATCCTGTGGGAGAACCTAAGGAAGATGCACACAGAACCAAAGCACTCCTGCTCTCATTTGTTCAGATGACTTTGCCATGGCAACGGCATATATTCTAAATACGGAAATCAGACCAGTGGCTTGTCACGGTTATGGTTCTGTATTACAATTTTAGGCCTGTTGCACATTTTGGCATAATCAAGCCTATCAATGAGATTTAACAGCTCGTTATTCTCATGAGAGCAGTGATGCTAATGACTCTAGCACATGCATAATTGTGTCTAATGGACCAGTGGAAAAAAAAAAGTACTGTACTATTTTTTTTTTTTTTTTTTTTTTTTTTTTCCCAGGAAGATAATGAGAGCAAATATGGTAGATTGTTTTCGTTTGCGCTAGTAATGCATGCCATTAGTACCTAATGCTACTGAATTCATTATGTTCTTCGCATCATTAGTGCTTTGTAGGGAAGGTTATAATGAGTCAGTGTAATGCTGAATTGTTCCAGTAAGCTGTGTGCACCACCAATGGAGTCAGAGTCAGATGCTAAACATTATTTATTATGTGATGGCTAGAAAACAAAAGTCTAAATTTGACCTGTGGTGCAGTTATTACAAAGATGGAGCATCCTGTATCGATTTGAGCTCTGGCCTTGGCCGGGTTGTATGTCTGATTTATGAGTGTGCAGGTTTTCTTTTATAGTCTCACTGCCAGTAATTTGCCTATAATCATATTGGTTAGGAAAGGAGTCATATTACCTGGCATTATGTCCTCCTTTAATTATTACTTTAGCGCCACCTTTGTGTTGGTGAGAAGAGGCAGCAAAGCAGAACTTTGAACTAATACAGTAATATTTGAAACTGAAAAATTTGAACTAATTGAGTAATAGTTAAAATCAACATGAAATCATAATGTAATATAATTTGATTAAATAACGATTAGTATCCTGTTTAGTACAGAAATGTCTTATTACAGATGAAAATGGCTTGCTAAAGTCATTTTGCATTGATTTTAACTTAATTTTTTTTGTAATATGCATGTGAAGAGCTCAATTTCTAAAGTGAAATGCAGGTTGTTGTTTACACAGTGAGTAAAGATCTGTAGAGCTTTAGGGTCCAGTCTCACAACACTGTTTTCAACTAAAAATGAGAAACTCTTTATGCATTTTGGTCGTTCATTTACACAACAATGGTGTTTTGGGGGCCTGAAAATGCAAACTTTTTAAAATGGGATTCAAAGTGCACGTTTTTGAAAGTGAGTCTGTGAAAATGGCAACATCATGCGCATGTGTTACATATTCAGTCTATAGGCACGTAATGTTTCTTTACAAAGTGACATCGCCACCTACTGGCCTAGCATGCATAATACAGTGTTTTCAGTTGATTTCGCAGATCAGTGTGAACGGGATTGTTTGTGACAACGTTGTCATCTGTACGCAAAAAGCACATGGGGAAAACTTTTCAGTTTTTAGTACATCATTGCTGTGTAAATGTACGCTTCGTCCAGAGGGTTTTCAGTGCTGGCTAAGTCCTCTGAGATCTTTCTTAGCACAGCAGTATCATTTCCCTCTGCCCATCTATTGTGAATAAAGAGTGTGATGTTTTGAGCATTATGGCCATTATGAATCAGCTGAACAGGCTTTTGTTTCCTACATGTGTCACCGTGTTGTTAGTAAGGAACTCTCACACTGTTTATTTCCTTAGAAACCATGTTTAGTGGAAGGAAAATCACTTCTTGTTGGGAGGATGGATATATTGATATTGTTTAGGGAAGTCATTGGCCTCTGCTGCTATGGTGTGAGAGTCAGAGTTAAGGTTCATGGAATAGAAGCTGTTTTTCACCCAATGACTCACTCTGCTTAAGCTCAAGCCTTATGGTAGGGAATCTCCCCAGCTGGAAGGGAGTTGCCTGATTATGTGTTATTTTGGCCGTGTTTCCCATAGACGTCATCGTGGACCATTATGAAATGGCATAATACGAGTACAATGTAAGGATGTTAGGGCGAGTATAGTATGGGGTGTGGAATTTTTTTTCCTAACAAAATGTGGTCTAACTTTAGATTAGGGATATTCCCTAATTAGCTGCTTATTGATATTAAGGCAGTTGTTGTAGTGATTAGGTATGGGGTAGGGTTAAGGGATCTAGAATATGGCCATGCATATGTGCGTTATAATTACTAATAAACAGTCTATGCATGCTAATAAGCAACTAGTTAATAGTTAATATGTGTACCTAATCTAAAGTGTTCCCCAAAATTTAAATGACATATCAAATGCAAATTAATTTCCTCATATTGGGATAGTGTTTTCATTAAAAACAAATAGGTCAATTACTTTTAATAAATAAATCCCAAAATGACAAATAATTTTTAATATAATATATTTGAAGATTTTAGTTCACTTTTCATGATTTTTTTAGTTGGAAAATATTTTGACATTACCATTCAAAAGTTTGGGGTCAGTTTTTTAAAAAAAAGAAAAAAAGAAATTAATACTTTTATTCAGCAAGGATACATTATATTGATCAAAGGTGTCAATGCATGAAGGTACAATGCTTTAAATTTCAAATAATGAAACTTCTTAAAAAAACAACAAAAAAATTGCAATTAACATGCAATCTTTGAGTTAGCAGTCCTGTCTTTTGATTACAAGTGTTGTGTTAACTCTCTTACATGCGTATAATAGCATCACAATTTCCCTGAAGTTCATTTCATAGACTCGTACCTCTCCAAAAGCCCTCTGGGTTTCTCTCGTCTGCCCTGTCTGCAAACATCTGTCTAATTAGGAAGCGGAACACATCTGCACAGGGAGGTCCATTTCCAGATGGGAAATGAATTACACTTCTTGTTGTCAGTATGGCCTTCTGACTCCAGGCTCTAATTAATCACAGAATGTGAGTCAGACTCTTTTAATGCAGTCGACTTGAAGTGAATATTAAAATTATTCTATTGTGTTGGGACTGGATTTTGTGACTCATTCTGTTGTGAAATCATTTCAAAATCTCCCTGAGGATCAATGCTGCAAAAATGGTCCACTCCTGTTGGATTTGCAAATGCAGATAGTTTGGGATAGAGTTCACACTGCTTTGGATGAGTGCATGTTTGTTTTAAAGCCTTGAGCCAAGGCTGTGTTCTGTGACACCTTGCATTAACAACCTGATGTGTTTTTGCATTTTACAGGGAGACGGTCCAGGCAAACTGTGTACGCTGGAGAAAAAGATTCTCCTTTCCCTGTAAAATGAGCGCTAATGCTGGAACCGGAGTCCTTGACCCCTGTGTGTGTCGAGTTTCAGTCAGAAAGGTACAAACACACTCCTGCACACTGTTGGTTTGCAATAAACAGTTTGGAGTTGAAATACTAAGAATGATTTGATTGTTTTTTTTTTTTATGTAACAGGAACTAAAAGGTGGAAAGACTTATGCAAAGGTAATTTTTATTATTATTTTATTGATTGTATCAACACTTTTTCAATATATTTGGGTTACTGACGTGATGTGTAGTGTGAGTAGTCTAAAATGATATTTAAAGTATGATTCTAATTATTTTGTAATTATTATACATGTGCTTTTTATAGCATGATGTTAATTGAGAAGCAATGTGGAATAGTTTTAAAAAATTTAATTAGTAGTCGCACTGCAGGAGTAGTTAAATCCACTACAAAAAAGCTAAAATATGATTATAAATGCTGAAAAAACCCCTAAAATATAAATGTTTCCTTTTAAATTCATATGTTTCTAAAATCTTCATGCTGAAAACAAAAATTTATACTTCTTTACATTTCATGAATGGAAACTAACACGGGGCATTGGTAATTCATCAAGTAGACAGTTCTGAGAGGATTATAAAATATTGATGGCAAAGGAACGGCTGAAAATAGATCACTCTGGAACATTGTGTTTGTATGCGATTCTGTTTGTGTGTGAGCAGAGCACTTCTGTTCATAAAAGAATTTACCCGTTTTATTTAGCTTTTTATTCAAAAGCTTCAGTACCTTTTTAGTTTGAATAATTTTTCTATTGGCAAAATCAAGATTAAACTGAATTTCTTTCCTGAATATGTACTGCTTTGACTCTTTCTGTTAAGCTGGGTTTTGCTGATCTCAACCTGGCGGAGTTTGCGGGATCGGGTAGCACCACACGCAGGTGTCTTTTGGAGGGTTATGACACCAAAAACACTAGACAAGACAACTCCATCCTTAAGGTACAGAAAGGCTCAGACTTCCTCTCAGGATCTTTCTTCTCAGCTAAACTCCATTTGTGCTTTGAGTCTTGATTTATGTAACTTATAACTAAGTTATACATTAGTAGTGGTTCTTAGTTGTGCTATTGGTCACTAAACAAACTCTTAAACTTAATTGAGTATACCTTAAATCATATTATCTTAAAGGGGTCATATGATGCTTTTTAATGTTTCCTTTAGTGTGTAATGTCTCTCTTTGTGCATGTATACGATCTGCAAACCTACAAAGCTCATAGTCTCCCACAAAGCGATTTATTCTGTCTTAACAGAGAACACTGATTCAGACCTGCTTAAAATGCTTCGACCTAAGTCCACATATTACTTCCCCAAAGGCATACGCAAAGAAAGCAGGCCAGGTTTCAGTGAATTGAAGTGTTGTCACATAGACGCTGTGTGTTTGGATGCGAAAACAAAACTGCTTTTGCCTTTAGAGTTTGATCAGAGGTTAAGATTTATTTATAAAGCTGTTCCTGAGCAGTACAACCCAAAAGTTTGCTTGTGCACCGTGCATTTTACAGAGGACAGCATCCTGAGCCTGGCAGAGTACAATGTAGGCCATATAAAAAACTACTTTCCACTGTGAAAGGTTCTGCTCAAGCCGTACTTGCAAAGTTGGCTCAGATCGATCAGCATGATCATCCACATTTTCAGAATCCAACTCACGCCAGAACTGAGCCGGATAGACAATAACATTTTTATTAACTTTTTTTTAATTAACATTTTTATTACAATTGCTTTAGAAGCCTTGGAAGCAGAAGCTCACGATTATGGTAAGAGGACGTTATATTTCCAACATGCACTTGAGGTGTTTGGCCAGTCACAACACACTGGGTCAGCTGGCCAATCAGAGCGCTCTGAGCTTCTCGGAAGGAGGGGCTTTGTAGAAATCAGCGCATTTCAGACAGATTGGGAATAGAGGAGCTGCAATAAATGTACAATATGTGAAAAATAATGTGTATTTTAAATATTAAAGCATGTTAACCTATTCGGTTATACCCAATAATCAAAATAATAAACTTTTAAATGGCATCATATGCCCCTTTAAGAGGAAAAAAAAAATTCAACCTATTTTGCCTGGCAGATGATAAAATAGGTGAAAAAGTCCCTCTCTTTTTACTTGGGCAGTAAGGAACCTAGCAACCACTCAGAACACCTTAGAAACCGCACTGTAGCAATGCTCTAATAAACACTTCAGCAACTGCCTTGCAACACCCTGGAAACCATCCAAACATGCATGTGACTTTTGCATGATTAAGAGTTACTCACAATCTCAAAAAATAAAGATATATATATATATACAGTACTGTGCAAGTTTTTTAGGCAGGTGTGAAAAAAAATGCTAAAGTAAGAATGCTTTCAAAAAAAAACTTGGTAAAGATTATATTTATCAATTAAACAAAACAAAGTGGTGAAACAGACAAAAAAGAAAATCTAAATCAAATCCATATGGTGTGACCCCCCTTTTTCTTAAAAAAACAACAGCATTTCAAGTACACTTGCACAAAGGGAGTCATTAGATTTTGTAGCATATAGTTTAGTTAGTGTATATATTTACAATACCAAACAGTGGCTAATGATCATCATCAATTCAATATGGTTGAAAAAAACACTGAAACAGAAAACAGCAAACAGCTGTGGTTGGAGGAATAAAACTGGTGAGGAACAGAACAGCCAAACTCAGCTGTGAGGTTGCTGAAGACAGTTTACTGTACAAAGTCATACACCACAGAGCAAGCAGCAAGACAACAAGGCAAGAGCACAACGGTAGCAAACTGCATCAGCTCAGAAATCTCCAGGCAGAAATTTTCAAGAGGCCAGCTGTGGGTTTCCAGATTGTTGAAGCAAAGCTCTTTTGAAGAAGCACAAAGAAAACAGGCAACGTTGAGGACCGTAACGCAGTGGTCGAGACGAAGAAAAGAAACATGCAGAGCTTAGATTCCATCACATCATCGATGTTCGCGATTCGCATGTCGAGCTCACAATTGGAGCAAACAGTGGGACCTGGGGAACAGGCATCTACTGTCCGGCGAATCTGGTCAGGCCCTGGAGTGGTCAAGTAAGTCACTTGCGCCCAAAAGCCATACTGGAAAAAAAGCCCAAAGGACTTGCGAACAAACTATGCACGAAACACAGGGAACTGGGCGAAAAACACAGTAAACAGGTGCAGAAAATGGGCAGCATGTGCTGCAATTGCTCTATTTGGCTGTATTTGAGGCATTTTTGTATTTGGAAGGCTGGGAAAGAAGTACACGAGGCTGTTGTGGCTGGGCAGTGTGTGAGGTCAAGGGGCGTTGCACAAGCATGGTTGGGTCTGCATTTCTGCAGGGGGGTTTGCAAATGGCATTCTGCAATTGGGGTATAGGAATTGGGGTAGATTTACACTCAGATAATTATCCATCATGCAATACCATTAGATAGCATCTGGAATCATCAAAATATTCTGCATCAGCTTGAAATTTATTCCATACATTGAAAGTCATTAAGAGCATATCATCTTTCAAAGATAAAGAAAAGAAAGTGTAAAGAAAGTGTATGGAGTACCAAAAGAAAGAGTCCTTCTCCACATCCTGGAGTGGCCCCTGGCATTATGAGAAGAAGCAACAACTGAACATCATTCCTCATAACTGGAAGATGAGAAGAGAGAGAAGTTGAGGAGGGTTAGTTCCCCACTGAGGTTGCTGTTCCTTCAAAAACTGCCAAGATGAGTTACCAACACTGTGTGTGCTGAGAAAAATTCAAAGAAGAGTCCAAGGGAAGAATTGATGCTAGTTTGATTTTTCTAGAGGTTTCACACAACTTTTCATTTTGTTTTTTGTATAATTTTTTTTCTTTTAATTTTTTTTATTGCATTTTATAATTGAATTTTTCATTTTTTCATTATTTTCTAAAACTTTTGCACAGTACCTTATATATATATATATATATATATATATATGCATGTATATGTTAGGGCCAAAAATTAAATTAAATTCAGTTTTTTGTAATTAATTTGTCTGCAGGTGATTATTAGCACACAGCTGATGTCTGGGGACCCCTGTTTCAAAACGTGAGTATTACTTTTGATTTGTGTTTTGAATGTGTTATAATTTAGTATTGAAGTGAGAAAGAATTGAAGTTTGGTTGTGAAAAGGGCCTATTTTTATCTTTATGCCACCCAATCTGCATTTCTAAATTTAGATTTAGCTGAAGACCCACAGAGACCTTTTCCTGTTAAATATTTGAAGTTACTACTATAGTATTTTCTCAGAAATGTGTGTTGGGAAGGAGTGTGAATTTGCGCTCCGGGGAAATCAGGTTTTGAACGCAGGTTTGCATACTGGAAACCAACACTGTCCACCCACTCATGTACACACACTGCAGCTCACATTGTGCGTGAAGGCAAAACCCTGCTAAAAACATTTTGTGTGGGTTAAAATCGTGGAGAGAGTATGGAGTTTGGGGATTCTGGGGGTTGCTTTTGAACCACCGTCAGTAGGCGGATTGAAATGGTTTAGTTCTTTAATTCAGCATTTTTTTTTCCAGATCTGTTTATTCAAATCCATTTAAACCATATTCTTGATTGCGGGTTCTCCATGTATTAGGCCTCCATCCACCGCCATGGTGATTCCGAGCCTGCTGGAAGACCGGAAAGGAGGAGACACACAAAAACCTTTTCTGAGCCTCTCAGGTAAACTTAACACAAAATGCACTGGTCAGTGTTTCCAATGAATCAAAATGAGACGTGCAAACTCAGCAGCTCCATACACAGACCTTGTTTGTAGTTTGTTTAACATTTGTCCTTTACGTGTGCTTAAATGTGTATCCATTTCTTATATTTTTATGTTGATTGCTCTAATCAACTGTCCAAATCAAACATGCTTTGAAAAGCTTCTCATTAAATTCACATCCAGTTTTGTAGTAAAGACCAGGACTGTGTGTTTGATTTGATGCCACTGAACTAACAGAAGCTTGAAAGAGTGCTCTCTCTCCCCCACTCTCTCTTTTATCCTTTCTTTGCCCTCATACATGCTGCGTGCCTTTCCGTCCAGAGGCTGGCAAAAGCATTTGTCTTTAATGTATAATTTAGTCGTGTGCCGACTCTTGACTCTGCTTTCATAGTGATTCACTGTGACTGACTGCTTATGATGTAGAGCAGGCGTACAATTCATAAAATATGATTAGCTTCCAAGTGCCTCTTCCACAGTGATAATTGAAAAATATTAAAGTCGTATTGATATTGATATTAGGCCATTTATACTGAAATTTTAATGGAATACAAGACAAGATGCCAAAAGTGGCTTGCTTTTTGAGGCGATTGATGAATTAATCAGTATCGCCATTTGTTCAGAGGAACATCTTGAAGAGTTGTGGGAGTGAAATATGAGTTAGCATGGGATTTTGGCAGAGAAAAGCTGTTCTTTTGAAGGAAGTTTGTGGAGGAGACTCATTTAGAGATTGGTCAGGATGGTCAACTAGTCTTCAAACACCCAACAATTTGGTCGAGAGCAACGATTTGATGTCAATATTTTTAATAGTTTTTCAGCTTTTAATCTGTTACATTTAAGTCTATGCATATGATAGCTAGTGTTATTTTATCATTATTTATATACTATTATTGTATTTATTAATATTTTGAATTAACGTTTATTTTTATATTTTCAATTTTCATTTTAGTTTTTGTCATTTTATAATTTTTTGCTTTTGTCATTTTTGCGTTTTAGTAATTTTAGTACTTAAATTTTTACGTAACTTAAAATTATTTTTTTTAGTTAATTGTGAAGGCAGATTTTTCATATAAGATTTATAATTTATTTTATTTCAAATTTATTTCAGTCATTGAAAATTATATTAAATAGTTTACGACAATGATGTTTTACTAGAGATTTTTTTGTAATGTAAACGGAAGGATAATTTAAAAACAAGTCTTGGCCTAACTTCTTGTTTTAATTGGAAATATGCTAAAACTATGCAATTTTAAAGGCTACAACTATCAAAAAGATTTTCTAACTAATTCAGCAAATTTTGAATTTTTCCAAGCAATAAATATCCATAATAGTTTTTTTTTTTTCCTTTTCTTTACATATATATATATATATATATATATATATATATATATATATATACCTTATTTGCCGTGATCAATGGTGGACATGACCTTAAACCAGTCTAATTATATTGGGAATTTTGAGAAGTATTAAAAAGCATATGTTGATTTTTCTAATCGATAGCCAAATCTTATTGAATGCGTGAATGCTCTCAATGGACAAATGGATGGCCACGTCAGATATATAATCTATTATAAGGTTAGAAGTTGGAGAAGAACAGGTTAAATTGGCATTGAATCCCATAAAGCAATTGAGCAGGTTTAATTAGGACTGAACTGAATCCCTTATGTCCACAGAGACATCAGGGAAGTGTGGCTCTCTGCCTGATGAACTGGGGCTGTGTGGACACTCTCGAACATCAAGTTATGCTAGTCAGCAGTCCAAAGTATCAGGTAGGCTTTCCTTCTCCACTGTTTTCTCTTTGATTGCTTATTGGCGACGAGTCGATGTGACTCTGCTGTCTTGCTCAGCTTGAATGAATTCCTGATTTGTATTGTCTGCTACCCTGGCTTTAACATCAGGCTGTCAATCATCATCATGCCGTGGTATTGCAAGATGATTAAAGGATTTTTCAATTTTGCACATAGGTTGCATGTCATGTGACTCCTTTCTGAGTGATGGAGTGAAGGTGTGTGTGTGTGTGTATGTAAATTTAATGAGAAAGAAAGAATGTGTGCTCAAATCCATTAGCTCATATTATATTTTGTTGAGATGCATTTTCCACATAGGTATACTTTGGTGTCCCATTACTTTGATTAAAGCATTAGGGACTCAAATCCCTTTTTTTTTGTTGTGAGAAATATTAGATCTGTAGATTTTAAACGCATTAAATGTCTGCATCATCAAAATTCCTCTATTGTGGGGTGATATTTATCCCTACATAATTTTTTTTTTGTATACACCACCATTCAAAGGTTTGTGATCTGT
The DNA here is from genome assembly GCA_037194245.1 of Opsariichthys bidens. NCBI lineage: Eukaryota > Metazoa > Chordata > Actinopteri > Cypriniformes > Xenocyprididae > Opsariichthys > Opsariichthys bidens. The sequence goes on from CM074282.1 coordinate 7,124,561, forward strand.
AAGATTTAATGTTTTTGAAAATTTGGTATGAAATAAGCTCACCGAGGCTGTATTTATTTGATAAAAAAATACAGTAAAATATTATTACACATTAAATAATAGTTTTTATTTGAATATATTATAGAATGTATTTTATTCCCGTGATGGCACAGCTGAATTTTCAGCAGCCATTACTCCAGCCCTCAGTGTCACATGATCCTTCAGAAATCATTTTAAAATGCTGAGAGACATTTTTATTCTTATCAATGTTGAAAACGGTAACTTTTCAATGGTGTTGTAAGTGATGTGATGTAAAAAAAATAATCGCTGATATAACATTTAGTTTGACCTCTTGAGTTTACAATCAACAATTTAAGCACCTCTTTTCACTCACCGTTTTGCTGAACAAGACATTTTTAGGCCCTGTTTTGTTCTCAGTTTGGGGAAAGTGCTATTTGCTTTATTAAATATTCTGAAACTGGGCTCTTAGAAAGATTCTGTGCCATCACAAAATGGCTAGATTAAATGTCCCAGATCTAATTTGAGAACACCACTTCCTCTAGTACTTCCAGAGAGGAGACAGCACTCAGTCCTTATTTCATTAAGCTATTTTCTTAGATTCTGTTACACATTCCTCACTTTGACCTTTTGCAATAGAGCATCCAAAGTGTAAAGATAGTTTTAAAGTCCCACAAAGCAAACAGAAGTCATCACTAGGGTTGGAAATTGAAAATCGATTTCAATTCAGGAATCGGATACTTGTTATAAAATTGATTTCGATTCCACTTATCGATTACCGTGTGCGCATTTTATTTTTAATGTGCTTTTATTAAGTGCAAGAAGACGTGAAACAGAACTCACCAGAGCGCACACGCAGAATATAGTGCACGAATACTGAATTGAGTTCTCTTTTGTGTCTTCTTGCACAGACAAATATGCACAAAATTGTCAAAATATCCTTGTAAGCACTGTAGTTTATGTCTTAAGTGAACGTAAATAGTTGAGAAAGAAAACATACATGTAACAGTATATTGGATCCGTACATTAGGTCTTAAAGTGACAGCAGGCTAATAAACCTGCTGCCGTCTGTCATTACTATTAACCAAAGAACAAACAAAAAAGAAAATCAATCTTTTGTAACTTTAATAAGGATTCATTTATATTTTATTTTTTAAAAACAATGCAGTGTTATTTCACATTTGATTTCAATTTCTGAACTTTATTCCGTTTTTTTTTTTTTTTTCAGTTTATTCAGTATTTGTATTTGCTAATTTGCTTATTGTATTACTGACTAGATACTTGTCTTTTAATAATGTTTGAAATTTATATGTGTTAGTCTAATTTATTAGTTATTTGTTCTTTAGTCTGCTGATTTTTGTTCATGGTATTCAGCTCAATCAGAATGTTTTGCAAAAATACACACGTATGAAATCTTAATGTTTGATTTTATTTTTTTTTTACCACATTGAAATCGATAAGCGGAATTGGAATCGAAATCACTAGAATTCAAAGGAACCCAACCCTAATCCTTAGATATCTGTCTCTGTGCGTTGGTGTGTGCGTATGCATGTATGGGAGGATATTCGCCCTCTACTAGTGGCCCATACTTTTCGTTTTCTGAAGCTCCCCGGCCTTCAATACAAGTGATTGATTCATTTTCCTGTCCTTCATAGAAAAATTTTAAAAACCCTGAATTTTAAAACAATGGAATGTGTTTTCTCAGGCTATAGTACGAGTCACTCGCGTTCCTCCAGTCTGTCGGAGTTCTCCCACAGGAGAAACACTTCGATCGGCAGTGCTTCCACTGGCATTGCCAGCATCCCTGAGCCCAGTGAGGAGAGTGACCAAAATACAGCGCCCCCTACAGCTGTGGCGGTCTGTGCTGCTGTGCCTGAACACCCATCAACCCCTGACAGGGCTGCCAGCAGGTCAGACAAACACTGCTACCACTGCCTGCTCTATATTCTGCAAGTTTTATATGCAGGATATTAAATCAATGTAGGTTTATTTTCTCATACATACAAAGGTACCCAGTGAAACAGGACTCCATGGAGTCTCAGCTGAAAAGGGTGGATGCCACACGGGTCGATGCCGATGATGTAGTAGAGAAGATCTTGCAAAGCCAGGATTTCACCCACAGTATGCTGGACTCCAGCGCTGAAGGTAACAATGGCTTCTTCATACTTATTAGCAGACATCTTTAAAAGTACTATTAGCGAATTTCCATCTGAGTATGTGAGAGGCATTAAATGATATTTATCATCTTAAAGGATTTCTATTAATCAAAAATCCTGATAAAATGTAACACAGTTTCCACAAAAAGATTAAGCAGTTAAAACTGTTTCCAATGCTGATAATATTGTTTCTTGAGCAGCAAATCAACATATTATAATTTCTGTTTTTACTGTATGTTTGATCATATTCATATATTTAATAAATTCCATATTTCTTTTATTCTGACTGCTATAAAACACATCATTGTTTGTTTTTACATCATTCGTTTCATGGGATTCAAGTTCTTTCTTATTGATTGTCATTATACATTCATATTTTAGATCTTTGTCTGTCCAATAATATTCTATAAATTCCATCTTCGTTTCATTCTGATTGCTAATAGTCTATTAACACTGTGTGTAACATGATGAATTCTTGATGACAGGAAATTGTATTTTGGCCCATGAACTCTTCATGCTTGAGATGGAGTGGTATAAGAGTGAACTTGGAACGAGACCTAACAGAAATAAAAAATACGGAGCCAGAAACGGCTTGTTTAATTGGTAGCAATGTTTACCAGTGGCTGCTGCTACACAGTAGGTGTATTGAAGTGAATCTGTGCCAGAGAGCCTGTCTTTATGTGTGTCCTATTAGTTTTGGTATTATTTTTAGATGACCTGGCGACAGGTTCTCATTAGAATTGGACCGACTTTTTGTAGCCCCCAGAGAAGAGTCGTGACTTTGTGTCTGCAGAATGGAGGCGATGTCTGATTCAAGTGTGTGTGTGTGTTTCAGAGGAAGGTCTGCGCTTGTTTGTGGGTCCTGGTGGAAGCACAGCACTTGGTAGCCACCACCTTCCTGCCAGGTGAATTTGAAGGAAAATATTGTTATAATTTAACCCATATGACTTACTTTCTTCCTTGGATCACAAATGGAGATGTTTAGCAGAATGTCCAAGCTGCTCTTTTCCACATAAAGAAAGTGAATGGGGACTGGCTCTGCCAAGCTTTAAAAAAAAAAAACCCTAAAGATATCATAAAGGTATTTGTGTGCCATCTTCTAAGTCATCTGAAGCCATTCAGTGATGAAGAAAAGAAATATAGTACATAGATTCATACGGACTGCTTTTATGGTCATTTCCGGAGCTTGACATCTCCAGTCACCATTCACTTTCATTATATAAAACAGGGCTTGATTGTTCTGTTAAACCACCTTTTCTGCTAAATCTCCTGCTGTTTCACAGAAGAAAGTAAGCCATGCAGGTTTGGAACAACATGAGTGTGAGTAAATATTTTTTGCGTTACCGTCTCTTTAAATAACACTGCAAAATCAACAGTGGTATTCCCCCTCACTCTAAAAAAAAAAAAAAAAGTAAATCAGTGCATTTACCTGGTTGTATGTAAATGCTGATTTCTTCTCTTTTCAGGGTTGGAGCTGGTGCCTACGAACAAGTGGTGATTAAACGCTAGAGTTGTGAGATGCCAGAAGGAGAAGTGTCAAAAACCAAAGTCTGTTTCGTGGGAGGAGAAGGGGACGAAGAGATTCAGACATGTTTGTCTGCTCTCACATTAGCAGTGTTTGTCACTGTTTCAGCCTTTTGATGAAACGGTGTCCTCTGCTGGCTACGTGAAGAACTGACAGCTCCTCTGTATGAGGCTGTCATTTGGTGTCTTGTGTTTCACTGTGAGGTAAAGTCTTCTAACACGTCTGCATTGCAAATCCGAGAGCTTTCCCCTCTATTTTCCTCGCTGATTTAAAAATATATATATATATATATATTTCATATTGTTATTTTAGTAAGATATCTGATTATTTTTACCATGTTTACATGTTTGTGAGCCATTTTAAGGGGTCTGTCAGTAACATTTGGTGAATTATATACATCATTACAATACGTACGAGGTGTATACACTGTGTCTGCAGATGAAGGTGACCTCTTTGCGCATTTATGATTTCATTACTGTACGAATGGAAATCAAACCGTCCTCACCCACCCGCAGCATCTCACTTTGTGCGTGTGAGAAGTCGTGATGCGTTTGACAGATGGAGCCGTTTTCAGACTTGAAAAAATGTCCGTTTGAATAGCACTTTGAATTGAAGGACTTTACATGGACTTTCTATGTTTCGCCAACTTTGTAGGGAGTTTTGAGGCTGAGCTTTTGATCCAGTTAAGTCGTACACATCAAATGTGTATTTCTTTCTTTATTCGTTGCTGAAAATGACTTTCGGCTTGAATTTAAATGTAGATTAAACTCCTACAGCTGCATTATAGTTCAATTTATAGACACGTTAGCTACTTCAAATCTGGGCAGGTGAATATCTAAAAAGAAGTTTTCTGGCAGCATGACATAATGACGTCACATAAATATATTGGCTTTCATTTAAGGACAAATTGAGCCAAGCTGTTCTCAGGCTACAGTTATATACATGGCAGCACATAAAGCATTTAACCATGTCAGCAATGCTTGAAACATTTAGCACAAGGCTCTCAAGCAGCGTGTAGCTCTTCTAATCCTATCTGCAACACTACAAAAACTCATTTTATCCGTGTTTTTGTAGTTACTTGATGTATCACTAAAATGAAGGTATTTTAATGACTATTTTCATGGTATCTCTGTCTGTAAGATCTGTTATAGGGCATATCAGAATCATAAGTTTGTGCTTCTCCTGTTTTATGTGACCGTATGCCCGTATCTTCTCAAAAGCCATTCACTGTTTTATAAATGTAAACTCACTTGCCTCTGCAGTTTAACTGTGTGGATTAGCAGCTGTGCGAGTGTGTGTACAATCTGTTTGTAGCACTTGATTATATCATAACTGTCTAGAGTTATAGTGTAGAAATGCATGGGTGTCACACCTACTCATTGTGTCCGAAGCATTTTGTGTAGTCTTTGCTATCTCCATCGGATTGATCCAGGTCCGTTGAGATCCAAACACTAAAAAAAACAAATACTGACTGGAAGCTTGGATTCAACTCAGCCACACGTCTCAGGTTTATTATTTTCTTTCACTATTACTGCACAAATATCAAAGCACCACACTGCGAATGTACGGAGCCATTTAAGAGATATAGTGATGGGAGAGAGAATTCTATTTCGGTGCTTTTGCGTTCTTTCACAAAGGGAAATTTTGCGTTCACTCGCAAAGAACTCCGTTTTTGTGAACGAAAGCAAGGTTTCTCACAGGAACACATCATTTCTGAGCAAATGCAACAGAATATCATACTTTTTCCATCAATGTGTCCCTTTAAGGACTCGAATGTTTGCAAATATCCATTTATTTAGAGGTTATCTGCGATATGTCAGCTTCATTACTTTTGAGCAGACACTCAGTAAATAGTGTTACTTTGAGCTTAATTTTTTAATTGATCTACTGCCAAAACGAATTCTATTTTTATGTATTTGAGCTTTAGTGATACTGATATTGTAAGATTCACTCCCCACCCCCACATTTTGTTCCCTAACTCTCTTACACAACCTATAAGTAGGTCCTGGTACTTTACATGTTGTAAAAACATGGTGGCTTTATCTCTTCTGTGAAGTTTTTGGTCTTTGTAATTGTACCGTGTCTGATGTTTAAAGGTGACATTGCTTTTTGACTGTCTCGCAATGTTTTGTTCCAACTTTTGACCAATAGTGGCTTCCATGCCATGTGTTCTGTTATGATGCTGGTAAGGTATGTACCACGCACTGTTAAATAAAACCACATTCCAAAGAAGGTGTCACATATTTGCATTTTTAATGATTTTTATTGGTTGTCTTCTCAAGAACATTTCCAATGGAGATCAGATTTGGACATATCTAAATATGTCCTTCAGATGAGCCTACACAATATGGTAAAAAACGAACAACCATCTTGTTAAGTGCAGCTTACTTTTTTAAATATTTTGGTTACAGATCTGTTATACACCTCCGTAACCCCCAAGCTCCCTATCCCAGTCTTCTTCCACACTGTTTGATACACTTGATACTGTTTTCATATCCACTTGTTCTTCTTCTTCTTCTTCCTCCACCTCTTCCTCATCCTCGGCAGGCAGGTTTAGCACCGTTCCGTCAGTGCTCATCCTCACCCTCTCATCCTCCAGCAGTTCCTCCCTGAGACGCTGCACACTCCCACACAGCGCTCTCACTTTGGGGCTGAACCACACACGTGTCAAGGGTATGCAAATGTTGCCATCCTGCTGGTAGACAGGCTGCAACTCGCATGCATCCCCACGGTGCAAAGCTTCCATAAATGGAGGACCATAGAAATGTGCATTGTTGTTGGAGTTCATGTTCAGTCTCCTGAGCCATTCCTGTTTTAGATGTTGTGCCTCATACAGGACCTCATTAACCAAAGTCTTGAGGTAGATGTTGTTATCACACAGGCTCGGATACACCACCTTGTACAACTTTAATGAGGAACAGCAAAGAAAGATGAGATGCGGGTGCAATAAGGAGTTTTCAGACAAGAAATAACTTTTTTAGCTTAAACCTGTGAGATTTAAAGTTGCCATGAAATGAAATTCACCCTATTGTCCAAATGTTATTGATCTTATTGCGAATGATTAATTATTGCAGGTTTAGTTTTTAATCAAATGTCATAACTCGATCTTCTGTGGCATGTGCCGGACTCTCTTAAACATTTAGTTCATTTAAAACCCAACTTCCAATTCATTTTGTGAGGAGTCATTTTTACCGTGAAAACATTCAGAACTTCTTACCTAGTCAAAAAGATTATCTATAAAATTAAGCTGCAAATTTAAATGCTACCAAGAGAATTTACCGAACCTTATGATGTTCATGACTGTGTGTAGCACCTACTGCTCTCCATATCGTTCCGAATCTGAAGATTGCAAATATTAAAGCCGGAAAGTAACAGAAATAGTGACAGATTTTTTTTCGTACGTATTGTGACATACATCCAAGTGCAACAGATTATGAAAAAAAAAAAACATAGGGTAGGACTTGTTTCAATGCATTAGTTGTTGATCGGATGGAGGAAGATCTGAATGCGAGCTTGCAGTCTAAAAGGGGCGGGTTTAAACCAACTAAATAATTGGAGAGTTCTGGCATAAGTCACCAGAGAAAAGTCTGTCATCCCACCAGAAGATCAAGTTGTTTTATTAAATTATGTGATCAAAAAATATACCAATATATATATAGATAGATAAATGCAAGGATCAGTTCATAGCAACTTTCTCAGTTTTTGCTGTGCATTTCAGCCCTGTGACTGCTTTGATGCAAGTAACAAAATAATGATTTAGAAAGTTCATGATGAAGAAACAAGAAAATGCAAATGCAACACCACATAAGAAAAAAAAAAAAATACAAATCTCTCACCAGCTTGTACACTGAAGGTTCCAAGCGTTCAGCATTGCTCATGGACCAATTTATCCCATCAAAATTCCTCTGGAACACACCAATCTGTGTGCAGAATCCCACATCTCTCCAATGGCCAAGAGCTTCTCCAACTCCAGTGAACTGCACAGAGTAACCATACTGTCTACAAACTCCGTGAGCCCTGAGGGAGAGAGAGAATTAAGACATTTTTTAGCCCAAAAATTGATCCCTAAAGCTGATCGTGATTCAGCACTGGAAAATGTTTACACAAGATACTGAACATTTGCTCACCAACTCTGAAACTCATCTCTGGTCCATTCGAATTTGTGATCGTAGTCTCTGAAGCCTCTCAGGCCAGGCAGCAGAGGGTTGAATTCTGCATTGGGTGTGCTGACAATCACAGCACCCGGTGCCATGTACCCAAATACCACCTCTGAAAAGCTCTCCACCTCCTCGAGCTCCAGATGTTCGATTCTCAAAGGGGTAAGAGATGTTGGGAAGCGGAACATACAATTTTCAAATAATGTTTAGCTTGCATGCCTGAAAAACAAAAGATGTGGCACACTTACAGCTCAACACATGTCACAAGGTCAAATCCTCTGGTGCACGGCTCCCGCTCAGTGACAGACCCCTGGTACAACTCAATGGTCAAAGGCCCGTCGCTTGGCTGCAGGTAATCACTCACAAGTGGAGCCAATGTGTGCCTGGCAAGAAAAACAAAATCACTCAAGATGGATGAACACAGGAAGCCAGATTTGCATTTTTGAGATGGCCCAAAGTACATGGAAGCCCCTTAATTCTAATTATGTTGAGTTCAAGCATTTTAATGCCATCTAATATTACACAAGAATAGGTAGCCAAACTTACATTCTCTTCAGGAGGACGACTCTGTTGATATCAACTCCCACTAGTAACTGTATACCGTTGCGATGAAACTTCAGTTTTTTCAGTAAGCGGCATTGAGCGCATCCTAAATCCATGACCTGAGGACGGAATCACGGAGGAAGAGATCAAATCCAAGTTGAAAGATGTAAAAAAAAAAAAGACTACCGATTAGCATGCTCTAGCGATACGTCAAAGGCCATCGCAACTTCACTTTAAAATGCAAGTTTGACATTTATTTACCTTTCTAGGTCGGTAGGTTTGCACGTAATCGATAACAAACTGGTATCGCTGCATGTAAAGTGGGGGAGAAAACGGTGTGGTCATGGTTGAGTGTGTTGGTCAGGTCTGCTCGGTTTCCAGTCCTCATTTAGTAGAGCTCTACTCAAACACAATCAATCTTCACCAGCCGCCATTACAGCATTTTTTTTTTTTTTTTTCAAATATTTTGGATCGTTGAGCGGCAAAATGAGTTTTCACTGTGAACCGTTTCCATATGGAAGTGTATTTCATTATAATTCCGTCCCTATTCTGTCAGGTATAAAAATGCACACTTATAAAATAAATAAATGGAAATATGATTTTAATTATTATGTCTTATTTGAACACTTATAATTCGTTTTTTGAGTCGCAAGATGGCGCCTACTAGCTAACTTGCGTTGGTAATGAGATGACCGCATACTAGCATACTACTTTACATACTACTACCTCTACCACAGAAAGATAGTATAGTAAAATTAGAGTAGTAAGCTAGAATGTGGTATTTCAGACATGCTACTCTCTTCACACCCCTTCCCTTGTGGAGAGGTGTGTGATTTCAGCCAATGTGACCGTTTGGGAGCATATAGCATGCAGCCAATACTAGATAGCACCATTACTTGCACCCAGTATATTTTCTGGTATTCAACCACATACATTTTTCGGCAAAATCCTGCTTTATGAACGGAACCAGACTGGACAATTTGTTGTCTTTCAAGTCGAGACAGGGGTAGCTGCAGCTTGGAGAAATGGGCGTGTCGAACGGTAGGGGCGTGTCGAACGGTTTCTCATTGGTCACAAATGCTGCCTGTTCTGCATAAAGGCGAGCCATACTCTTAAATTGGTCTACAGATAGCAATAAATCCAACATAATACTATACAACCAAATTCCATTCTTTTAATGTAAAAACAGTGTCAATGATCTTAAGAATATTACATTCAAGTTTTTAAAAATTACTTTCTAAAGTGCCTTCAGAATTTATGCATGGCGCGGATGACTGACGTCATCACCGCGAGTTTAGGTCTTATACACACGGGTTTGTTTTGCTATCAAAGTGAGGACATTCCATGGGCGTAATGGTTCTTATACTGTACAAACTGTATGCCCCTACACTAACCCTACCCATCACAGAAAACATTCTGCATTTTTACATTTTTAATAAAACATTGTTTCCTCATATATCACAAAAACACGCTCACACTCACTCACACACACAAAACGCATCGTATTTTAGCTATCGTAATAAACATATCTATTATAAATAAAGGATTAATCACATAGATGAACATATAACTATGACGAATCACAAGGCCAAGAGGAATTTACATAAATGTATGGTTACCGCTAATTGGCCAACACCAAAAGTCCTTTCACCAATGAGAAACCGTTCGGCACGCCCCTTCCGTTAGCCACGCCTATTACTCCAAGCTGCAGTTACCCACACTAGTTCAAGTCTGGTTACGTCTAATCTCCTTTGTTTTAAACCCCAAAAAACATTATGCTTTTCCAACAAGGCAGCATAACAGATTACGTTTTGGCAACAAGGTGGTGAAACACAAAATGACATATATGTATATGATATATAAGAAATGTAATAAATTAACCAAAAAATAAGAAATTATAATGGTAGAGCAAACAATACATACATGCATACATATAATATATAAGAATATAAAGAGAGGTTTTTAATTTTAGGTCACTTTATTTATAAAATGTGTATGCTGAAATATTGGTAGTATGGAAAAATATTGGGTCGACCATTGAAAAAACACACGGTGCACTTTATTATAAATTCTTATTAAAAATGCTTCTCCTTTTATATTGCTTTCTTGACCTATATGCATGTGAGAACTCAGGGCTCAAATACTCCACATGCAGCTATTTTGCAGTCCTGTTTGGGCCGTTCGTTGTAAGTGGGCACTGCCTCTAGTCTCTTTAGAACTGCTGTGCCTTCAACAAGTTGCCTGAGAGAGAGGGCAAAAGCTGTGATGGAGACTTTTGACGGAGAGTGTTAAATAGCAAAGAAATTTCCTGTGTATAATATCTGCATTAATAATTCAAAGCCAATTATCAAGATAAGTGTTCATAACTTTGGCTTTCTTGCATATTCTTGCAATCTATTAACGTCATTACCCAAAAGCCACATATTTGTAGTCCATCCAGGATGCCGGCTGTAGTGTGATGTAGAACTGAGAGCCGTTGCTATGAGCACCTTGGTTAGCCATTCCCAGGATGCCTCGCTTGTTGTGGGACACGACAAAACTCTCATCTAGAGGAGAGAACAGCCTAGTGCTTTTTATATGCACTAATCAATTATCAATATATTACACATTTTAAACAAGTATAATTGTGTTAAAGTATGAATTAGAGAATTTGTTAGTAAGAATGTACCCTCAAATGTCAGACCATAGATAGACTCTCCCCCAGTGCCTTTCCTTCCTGGTGAAATATCTATAATCGAAAATGTATAAACATTTATATACTGTACTTTCAGGTATTGTGTATGTGTGTGCATACTTGTATAACTGTAAAATGTTTTATTTATGCATGCATTTATAAATGTATTCAAATGTTGAAATGTATTACTGACTCTTACCTCCACCCTGCAGCCAGCCATTTGGCACAACTCTGTGGAAAATTGAGTCCTTGTAGTTCAACTCAAGGTTACTCTTGGACAAACCTGCCTCTCCAGTGCACAGGGCCTTGAAGTTCCTGCACGTCTTCGGACACATGTCTGAGAACAGCTGGCAGGTTACATTTTAAACACTTTCAGAGTAGAGAAGAGTGACACTGAAATACATTTCCACTATAACTAATCTCAAAAAGAAGCAGATTTTCTTACCTCAAACAACAGCCTGCCAAATGCCTCTCCACCGCTTTCAATATCCATATAAACAAAAATATGCTGTAAGAAAGAGAGAGAGAGAGCAGGGGGGTGTTCCAGAAAGCAAGGTTAACTTATACCCGGAACTCTCGGTTGATTAACCCAAACCTCTCTTACTCGAGGTATGTTGGTTCCAAAAACACATCAGGGAGTAAGTTCAGCCAACCCAGAGTATGTTCCCGGTTAACACACCAGACATTCTCAACCGAGCGACGAATCGATGATTCAGCATGGAAACTGACGCTGAGAAAAAGCGCTCCGTTTTACTTCCTTCTACTTCTTTTGTTCAATGGCCATTTACATAACCTATTAGTGCACATCGCCACCTATTTGGTGGTTGTGTAATCATTTTTTCAATCTTTTTATTGAATAAGTAATCTTTATTCACTGAGAATAAGAAATATACTGTTTGTTTGATGTTAAATATTTAATAAGATATCACATATGTATTTTATTATAGAAATTATAGTATAGAAAACGTCCTGTTATAAAAAGGAAAAAAAGAACATCTTATTTTGTATTTTAAATAAAAAGATGTATTATAATTGAATACACATTTAAACATTATAATAGTGCTATATATATATATATATATATATATATATATATATATTGTAGAATATAATATTGTATATATAATTAAATATATATATATATATATATATATATATATATATATATATATATATATATATATATATATATAAACTAAATACAACTATATAACAAATTTAGTTACATTAATATAACTACATTAATTAAATAACACATCTGAATACCTCTTGAGAAAACTAACCCTCAAACATAACCTGATCCGGAGCAGGTTATGTTTAGAGAGTAAGTTGCTATGGTTACTTACATACCCTGAAAGTTAACTCCGTTTTTGGAACCGAAAGTTCAGGTTATCTGCCTACTTACTCTTAAACATACCTGGGTATGTCACATAACCTGCTTTCTGGAATACCCCGAGGATGTTGCATCTTATTATGAGAAATGGATGTAGCAGTAGCATAAAATGAAGTTTGTTTATTTATTTAACGTTACTTAATTATCTGTATTTTCAGTTATGTCTCGCTCCGTCATTTGTAGTGTTTATTTACCCCTGTGTTTCGCAGGTTGCTGGTGTAATACTCCTCAGCAAGGGCCATATAAAGCGCCTGTGGTCGATGGAAAGAAAACTTCCACTCTTTCTCTGCCCAGCTGGACAGTTTCCTCTCATCCCCGAGCAACTGACCGTTTGCGAAGGACATTAGACAGCCGGTGTACTGCCAAACTTCTCCTCTCAGCTCCTTGAGAAGCAAACGATCGAGAAGCATTTGATTCGTTCCCAAAACGCAGATATATTTGGGGGGAGGAAAGCAAGCAAGTGCCTTACCCTCTTTTTGTCAGCTAAATATTCCTGCCAATCACATTCAAGAAGCGGGCGAATTGTTGGATCATCAAACGACTCCGGGAATTTAGTTTTCAAACCCTGTAATTGCAGGGTTTGTGAACAGGTGTGCAGTCAGCATCGTTATTAGCACAGTTAGCCACGTCAAAGTGCAAAGTGATCTAAAAAATTTACCTCCGCAATGCTTTTGGCTATTTGAAAATTATGTTTGTGTAGCAGACCGACGATCTCTATGTGTACAGCGGACGCCATGTTGTGTACAGTTAAAGCGTCCCGTTGCCGGGGTAACCGCGCACAACGATGACGAACCGTTTTGTTTATCTATCTATCGTTTAATTTATTCATAATCTTAAAGATTATATATGAATTGGAATATGTCTGTAAAACACACCAAACAAAATCGACCAAAACATATTTATTGTGCTCATTTATTTCATTGTCAGTTGAACAGACCAAAGTGTTTGGAAAACATATTCGTTGAAATACTGTGATATGCTGACTATTTGCAGTAATGTTTCAACTGCCCCCAAGCTGTATCAGACCCGAGGTTGTTTTGATGGACTCCTCTAGGGCCAGAAAGCTGTCTAGCTTCTGTGTGAAATCTGGGGGCAGGTTGTGAGGGGATCTGTACGTCTTCATGATGGTACCCAGGTATGAGATGAGCTCACAGCCTTCTTCAAACTTTTGAAGTTTCTTTTTGTACTTCTGTCGAATATAGTCCGGGTTCCTGGTGTTGAATGCTGGGAGGGTAGAAGGTTTCAAGTGTGAGAAGATACTTTCACTTTATTTGAAATGATTCTATGTTAAATAATTTACTCTTTTAACAAATGATTAAAACATGTTATCCAAACCCCTCTCATCCCCAGCTATTCATAAGGAAGCCAAAATAAGAAAATCAAGGCCACCTTTCAGATGGAAGGTCAGGTACAATAAAGCAGATCTCTTCACGCTGAGAAAGGGGAATTTTGGCTTGAGTTGACCAACAGCAGTCATGGCTTTGATTATGGGCACTGCCACACTCTACAAAAAAAAACATTTACAATCTCAACTGTGGTTAGGAATTATTTGACCACTTGTTAAAAACAGTTTATTGATGGTTACACAAGCTATTTTGCTATGTGACTATTGACTAATATTAATAGGCATACAAAAGCAGCAGATTAACAGACTGAAGAGGGTGTCTGTGTGTCAGTGTTTTCCTACTTGTTCCAAATAGCCCATGATCGGTAAAGAGGTTAGTGAGACCGGATCTTCCAACGGAGGTAGTTTATGTGGAAGTTTCTGGTCCCAGTAAATCTCAGGTGACCTGAGGACAGTTCTGTTGTGAATTATCTATGTTGCTGTATTAGAAATTGCTATGGCTATTATTTTCATTATCTTTAATCTTAATCTAATAATTTTATCTTCATTATGTTTATGGATACATTTATTTGATCAGTAATATTTTCAAATATTATTACAATTTAAAATGCCTGTTTTCTATATTAATACATTTTAAAATTTTCAGAATCATTACTTCAGTGTCACATGATCCTTCAGAAATCATTCTAATATGCTGATTTGCTGCTCAAGAAACATTTATTATTATCCATGCTGAAAACAGTTGTGCTTCTTAATATCTACTCACTGGAGAAATTGCTCTTGTTTCTTCTCACTCTCAAAAATATAGATCCTATTTCGATACTCAACAGCGTACTCCATGTTTCCACGCACCAAGGCTTCATATCTACAGATTAAGAGAAAAACATGGTAGAACTGCACTGTGAATCATTTACATGCACTTAAGGCCTACTGCTTTTAAATAACAATGTGTCTTTTACTTCACTGAAGTGTGTGTGTGAAAAAGGTAGCTTATTAATGATGAAATCTGTAGTAAAATTAAGGTAATTCTCCTCAAGTGTACCTCTGTTGACCATCTAGATAAGTGACAGGGCAGAAACCCTTCATCTCCACCTGCTGAGGGAACCTGCTCTTCACCTGGCCTGCGTTGAGTTTATGAGGCAGGAGTGGAGGAGGAGGTAATGAGTAAGGACAACCTGGAACCACAAACTGTTCTGGAGACTCTAAAAATCTCTTAAGAAACATAAAGAGAGGTAGTGGGTGAGTTAAACCAAAGTTTCTGTATGTAGATGAACATACTGCTGGACCATCTGACACGTTACCTCTAGAAACTCCATGCTGGCCATTTTGTAGAAGTGGCCCCTGAACTCTGCAGCCAATTCAAGTGAGGTGTTACGTGAACAGTCCACCAGATGGCGCTGGAGAGCTAAGCTAACTGGGCAGTACTGCCCAAACTCGCCCAGCCGAGACTGCAGCTCTTTTGGGGTAATGCACAGTCTGTTTATACAGGCTGCCTGGCCTGTGAGGATGACAGAAAGCAGTCACAAAACTACACATACTGATGTTAATGATGCAAATTTAATGCTTAATGCATGGATGCATATTACTCGTGCTTCTTGTTTGACAACTGTTCATCATTTGCATGCGCTCACCTTTGCGAATTCTTTCCAGGTAAGCATGAATGTGTCTTATGCTTATGCGAACTTCATCTAAAACTCGCTCCCATACCCACCACTTGCTCTTGTGAGCATCGATGGGAGTCCAGTTGTGATACTGCTGGTGGAAGTGTTGCCTAAGAGCTTCAACTTCCCGTCTGAAGCAAGAGTAGCGAATGTTTAGGACCTGAGGGCTGTCATGCATTGGGTAAGGCCTGTTGGAGAGATTTGCCATAACCTTATGAATTGTGAATATTTGCATCTAATATGCATATTATGCCAGACCATGATACTACAACATTTGTAACACTGTCAACATTAAAAAGTCTACTTAATTGAAAATTCTACTTAATACAAGCAATATTTTGCTTTTATTCTCATCATTTTTGCAACTTTTCTCATAACATTGGGTCTTTTTTTTCTTGTGAGTTTTTGTACTGGTCTAACCTGTTGTTTTTTCCCCTATCTCTCAGGCCTCTCCTGAGCACTTCCGCCGTGTCCAGTTGCAGTTCAATCACTAGCATTGGAATAATGCTGCTGGATTCCAGTAATTCAGCCTGATGCTTGGTCACAGGGAAACCATCTAACACAAACCTGAGGATCAAACACATGTATAATGGCACATACACGTAGAGACTCACTTTCCTCTGTCTTTTAGGTTATTAGGTTACATTTCTTTACTTGGAAAAAATGTGGTCCTCACCCACGAGTGCTGCAGACCAGGCTCATTACTGCCACCTCCAAGCACTGGATGGCTAGTTCATCAGGAACAGTTTGACCCTGGTTCAAATGCTTCTGCACCTGATAAGCCAGTTCAGTTTTGGACCGGTTGTTGATCACCATACGTATTGCATCCCCGATTGAGAGTCGAGCGAGACCGTACTTGCGTGCAAACACCTGGGCGACTGAGTGCACAAACAGTTAAAAGCTGCTTTTTATGAAATCTACTATACATTTTTATGAGTGTCAATAATGAGTTGTATTTTATTTCCAGAAATATGACCTGTGGTTTTGCCTGCTTTGGGTGGGCCAATGATAGCCAGTTTAATGGGAAGGGAAGGGTTGGGCTTTGGTTGACGGAGATATTTGATTGGGTTGAGGATGAAGGTGTTGCGTGTCTCCCTGGAGGCAAAGAAGTAGATGAACTGGTGTAGGATGACAGGAAATGTGGCGTTGAAAGGGCCCTGTGGAGGCTGCATCAAATCTCCTTCTGCATACTACAGAACATAATAGCGAACAGATTTTTTTGTTCTTATGGTCTGTTTAGGTAATTTTTAAGTTTATATTATTCAATCCATTGTAAATATGTTGTATATCTGCTTTTACCTTAACAGGATCCCAGCACCCGAAGGCACTGGGATGTTTAAAGGAGCAATACAGGAGTCTTCTGGCGAGACTGTAGCTGATTGGCTGACACATTTGAAAGAGTGAGTCTCTGTTTACCATCAGGGGTTTGATTCCCTGTAGGAGCTGAGACCTCACAATCCGAGACAAACTGCCTGCGCTAATAATCAGACGGGGGATTTGGTTGTCTGTTAGAAAGTCCTGTAAAAAACAACAACAACAACAACAACAACAAAAAAACAATGTATTATCTGCAGAAATTCTAGAATTGAAATCTCTTCCTAATATGAAAAGTAAATTTCCTTAAGACTTAAATTACATTATAAATTTGTTTATAATATGAGCTTTCAGCTTCTTACTGTTATACTGGTGAGGTTGTTGTCATCCTTCTCAAACCTCTGACTTATCTCCGCCTCAAGCCTCTTTTCTGCACTAGTTTCTGTTTCTTCATCCTCTGCCTCCTCTTCCTCCACAGGAGGAAACTCCTCTAGAAGCATGGCCTCCATTTCTTCCCATTCCTGCTCTTCTTCGTCTATCACCTCCGCTTCTTCTTGCTCCTCTTCGTCCTCCTCGTCTTCCTGATGAAGCAACAGAATGTCCTGTCAGAATCTGTCAGAGTCACTCACCAATGACACAACTACAGCGATCAATGACCTGTTCTTTGAGGGGCTTCAGAGTGAGTTGGCTTGGTTTTTTGGTTGCACGTTCAGCCATGAGCTCTGCTCTTCTCTGGGTGATGGCCTGCTCCTACAGTTTGACACAAACCAATGTATATTTACTCCAAAAGCTATGTTTCACCTCCTTTATGGTAAATGCCTGCAGTTTGTTTGGCTCATTTGGATTTTACAACCTTTGATTCAAAGTGCTGAAGTTTTCACTTACCCTGAGTTCGCTCCGCAGCTTAATGACTAGGCGCTTTTGTTTTTGGCTGCGCTCTTGTCTCTCTCTCCAACGCGTGAGCCGCGAAGGCAGGAGACGCCGCACCACCTCAGACACCTCTATGGACATCACTACCACCATATCTGGAAACAAGTGACGCTCCACCATGAAGGAGACCTCCTCTTGGTTTTGGGGAAATCCCTCCAAAATAAACCCTGTGGATCTGAGAGATTTTTTTTTCAAGGAATATTTCAACTGTGTCTTTCATTCATTATATACTCACATTCCTATATTCAAACAGATGCTTATTTTTCCCTTTGAAAGTAGCAAGTCAAATGGACTACTTTTCCTTTTATGGCTAAATGGTCTCAAATCATTGTTTTTATTGTTAACTTCATTAATTATAATTAATTAATAATAGAATTATTAATATATAGCTTTAATTTATATCATTTTTTTATTTCAAGTTTTTTTAATCTAATATTTATATTTTATTATAAATATAAATATTCGATTAAAAAAACTTGAAATAAAAAAATTATATAAATTAAAGATAATTAAAGATATATAGAAATATCTACAATTTTTTGTATCTACAAGTTTTTTTCAGTAAAATGGCAAAAGCACATAAAATTAAATCTAAAATTTAAAAAGAACTGAAAATATAAAAATGAAATTTAATTCAAAATATGAGTGAATACTATAAGAACAAATAAATAATAAAATAACACTGTCTCAAATGTATTTTTATCTGTTTAATGCATAAGCTACACTTTAAAAAGTTATTTAAAAATATATAGATAGAGAATGAAAACTTTAAAAAAGTGCTGTTATTGCTTTTTTAGTTTTTCTGTGTAGGTTTGGAGTGATGTGAGGGTGAATAAACAATGACAAAATTTAAATTTTGACGGGGACTATCTATTTGAAGATTTAAAGTTTAAGTTTTATGAGGTTACATGTGTGAAATAGTGTTTGTGAATGAACATTTACTTGTACGGTTCCTGGTCCCACCACTGTAATAAAACTATTTCCAGTATCTCTGGAGGGAGAGGATCACCATCCTGCAGGTATGCCTTTATGGCCTCCTCATCATCAGTCAATGCTGGTTCTTCCTATGAACACACCGATGCATAAAATTATTCAGAGATAAGCTATGCCAAAATAAATAAATACAATGCAAACATCTTGCCTTTACAGCCCCCTTACATTTGTGTCAGCTTTATCAGATGCAGTATCCTCATGACTGATCTTGTCGTCCTGGTCTGGAGGAGATTCTGCGTTTTGACCCTGGGCCTGAGCCTCCAGCAGGCCCTGGAGCTCCTCCGGAGGTTCCTCGGGGGGTTCAGAATCATCTGCATATGACACATGTTTCTGGGTTTTCCGTAGGATCAGCTCCTGTAGCCGCTCTCGGAACTGGATGTGGAAGACTCCCAGCTTCTCAGCAAGCCACTTGCCATAGGTGGTCTTCCCAGAGCCCCTCACTCCTAGCATGAAGACCCGCAATGCAGGTGGCTGGTTCCATACAAGCAGAGTTTTGTGATGTGTACGTTATTTGCTACATTGACTCAAACATTATTTTCACAGACACAAAAGACGTTCAGAAGTATGAAACAAGGTCAGAGGTTTGATGTCAATTTTCATTATTTGGTTTGTCGTTTATCCAAATTCAATACAAAAAAAATACCTTTAATAGTTGTGTGTTAGATATGTAGAGTTCAGGATTCTGTAGGAACTTTTCTTGTGCCTCTGTGCTTGAGAAATAATAGACTTTGTCTCTGTACTTGGCAGCATATTCGTCCGGACACGGTTGCAGCGTACCCCTCTCCTTCAGCACCACTGGACAAAAATGCTTTGTGTCTCCCAGCTGCCTCTTAAAGCTGACTTCATCCTGAGACCATCATAAACAAAAGGCTGATATGATATTCTAAGAATCAGTAACAGGTTGTTCACATGGTAAGTGATCTTACATCTGACTGCTCTATTTTTTTTTTTTTTTATAAATTGTTGGTCTGAGTCAGGGTTTTCCAGGCGAGGCTTTGTGATTGATGAAATCAATTGATGACAAGACAAGCTAATATTTAATCAAGTTAAAATCATTCATTCTAAAAACAATTTAAAAAATAAATAAATAAAAATACTATAAAAAAATATTTTACCAGCATGTCTTGAAAGCATTAATCAACATCAGAGAACCATGAACATGCAAATGTGTTGTTCAATTATTGAAATATTAACTTAAAAGCTTAGGAGGTACTTCAAGTAAATATTTTAGTTCAAAATGGATTCGGCGGACAAAAGCCGCTTTTCCACCGAACGGTTCTTCTATCAGCCCAGCAGTGGAAATTGAAACCATATCTGTAACGGCTGAGCTGGATCGGCACAGAATGGAACAGTTAAGCAAAGAGAGTGGTTTGGCAATACAGTGGAAAAGCGGCTAAGTAAATATGCCTGTATGGATGTCTTGGATTGCTGCAATTGTGTCTTACAAACAGAATTCCATGTTTGATGCATTCTATTTTATTCCGCTATGCTGAACCTAGTTATTTTTGAATGCAAGAACATGTGAGAACATTTCCTAATGCAGTATTAATAATCAACATGAAATGGTATTCACAAACCATTTTACTGCTGTAATATGAAGTATTTCTAAGTGTAACAGGATATTCAAGTAAAAAAATTTTTTATAATTTACAATTGAAATGTGTATTAAGAATGAAAATGGGTTCAGCTTTGATTGCATGCTGCTTTTGTGTTCAGTTCTGGATTAATGATGGATGTAACCTCTGATTCTTGTTCGTCCTCTTCAGTAACATCATCTTGTTTCTCAGCCTGTACCAGCGCATGTATAGCCTCTTCCTCCTCCTCCAAGTCTGCACTAGATATATTCCAAGCTGTGTACTTAAATGGCTCTACGAGAGAAATTTCGAGAGGCACAAGAGAAAGACAGAACAGAAAGGATATAGTGAATGAGAGGGTGTGACCGCTAATTTAGAGAGCATGAGACAGACAGTCAATTCCACATACTCTCCATATGGTAAATCATCTCTTGGAGGATGTCCTGAGGGGTTTTGTTGGTGATGTCCACTATTGCATAGCTGCAGGTGATGGTGTGCTGCATGCTTTCCCAATCTGACACAAACTGCTTCAGCTGCTCACTAAAGGCATTCAACTCTGGGCCTTCAGGATAACCATTTTCCCACACCGTTGGAAGCACCACCTCTGTACACCCAGACATAATACAGATATGCCAAAATATATACCTTCCAGAATAAGTTATGAAACCATAACTGACACTGAAGTAAAGGAAACGTGAGAGTTATACAAATAACAAGACTACAAACCTTCATCATTTAAACTTTTGCCTTCATCATCATCATCCCCCTTATCAGAACTCTCTGTAAATGCATAATTATTTCTTAAAACATACATTAATAGATATTCATACCTTAAGACCTAAGACCACTGGCTATACTATTAGGTTGAGCAGAGTTCAACATTAGGTAAATGCACAGCAACGTAATAATCTCAAAGAGTACAACCTGACTCCTCAAGCAATGTCTCTAGTTTGGACTGGGTGTCAAAAGGCTGCGAATCATTCTTTAAGGCTTCAGTCGGTTTCCTGCAAAAAAGCATGAAAACAATGCAGAAAATATTTCTCCATTTTGAAATATGTAAATACACCACTTTCCAACATATCTTAAACTTGTAGTGATTTTTCTCCACAGGTTTTTGAGATCCTTTTAGATGCAACTGGATCCAAACATATGAAAATTTGGGAGTCAAAATCTAATTTAAACCTGGAAATACTAAGAAATGATCAATCTCATGTACACTATTATTCAAAAGTTTGAGTCAGTAAGAAGCATTTCCTTTGAAACTTTGAAAACCCATTTTATTTTTTAAACTGAGCCGCACTCACAGTGTCTCGTGATTATCTTGTGTCTTATGCAGTTTCCTTTCTTCCTTTAGGCGAGCCAGCACAGCTCGATCCACCTCTTCTTTATTCTGTTCATACATCCTGGTTAGTACAGTCCTTCCTTTAATGAACAACAACAAGTGACCATCACAACTAAGTGGACCTAATGGCCTAAACAAGAAAGACTTGAAAGAAATGTCTTTCTCTCACCCTCTCTATCACTGTCTTGCAGACAGAATAGAATTTCAGGTGTTATAACACCATGTAGTTCCTCAATGGTGATCAGCTGTGATCTGCTGCTGGGAATGTTGTCCAGTATCCATCCCCTTTTAAATTCAGCATCCACGTCTTCAGCCTCAATCTAACAACCCATAGGCACTCTTAAACTCAAATAATGCTGTAAGTATAAGAGCTGAGGTTGGCAGCACAGCAGTCTACCTCTCTTATGTGCTTCTCCAGGGCCTCCAAATAAAGCTCCCTTGAAGCTGTGACTGGAAACTCTGCTGCTTCCTTCATAGCTTCCTCCACAAGAGCCTGAACATCTGGATGATCTTCTGTCACCTCTATTGCTGTAAAAATGGTAGATTACCGATTCAGTGTTATTTAGTATTATTTATATACTATTATAGTATTTATTAATATTTTTAATTGGCTTTTGTTGTTATATTTTAATTTTCATTTTAGTTTAATTTTCTTCATTTTATTTTTAGTTTAGTTTTGCTATTATTGCTTTTGTCATTTTTATTAGTTTTTGATTTTTTTTAAAAAGTATTTCTTTTTAGCATCTTTTTTATCTTTTCCGTTTGAGTAATTTTACTTTAACTTAAACTTGTTTTATTTCTGTTAGTTGCAAAGGCAAGTTTTTAATCTAATATTTATATTTTATTTGATTTCAGCTTTATTTCAGTGAATGAAAACGCTCATTGTTTCAAAATGTTTTATAGTTTTAGATTTAGTTTTCAATAACTACACAGGAACAGCTCAGTGTAGGTGTATTTCATAATATTTATGTTTAATAATTATATTTTATAGTATTTAAAGGGCTAGTACACCCAAAAATGATAATGCTGGCATCATTTACTCACGGGTTTGGAACAACATGAGGGTAAGACTTGAAGATGAGACAAATGAAGATATCTTTCAATGAAATCTGAGAATGATTTCTGCTCCTCCATTGAGCGTCTACACAACTACCACTTTTACCCTACATAAAAGTTCATAAAGAGATTGTAAAAGTACACTTGTATTGTGAGCACTTCCTGTGTCTATTTGCCTATTCATGAAGAATCACTTGTTTGTATTCCTCACTTGTAAGTCGCTCTGGATAAAAGCGTCTGCTAAATGACTAAATGTAAATGTAGTCCAAATTTTCTGAAGAGACTCGATCACTTTATATGATGACTCAATTTAGGCTTTTATTCACATATAAACATCAACACACACATCAGCTGTGGTAAATGGAAGCAAAAGCATGCTTGCTTGACATTCGAGAACCAATGAGTTTCATTCTCGTCTGTTACGCAGCATGTTTGAGCTTCCACAAGAGCCAATGAGGTTTGTTCTTGCGCATCAAGCAGGTTCGGTTGAGCTTCTATTGGCTGCTCAATGTTTATATGTGAATAAAAGCCTAAATTCAATCTGTTCATCATATAAAGTGACCGTTTCTCTCAAGAAAAATTAGACTAAACCGCTCTATTCATTTGGATTAGTTTTACGATCTCTTTATGAACTTTTATGTAGGGTAAAAGTGGTAGTTGCATGGCCTGTCAATGTAGGGAGAGAAATTGCTCAGATTTCATTAAAAAGATCTTCATTTGTGTTCGGAAAAGGAATAAAAGTCTTACGGGTTTGGAACGACATAAATGTGAGTGAATGATGACAGAATGAAAATTTTTGGGTGAACTAATCCTTTAACACTCTGTAACCACTGAATTACTATTGAAATTGTAACTTTTTCTAATATTTAATGTGTGCATATAAAAATGAATGGAAACAGTTAACAAAATGTCAAAGCACAGAATATACATTGTTATCAGTGAAACTGAGAGGGGTGTAAAGTCCATGTTTGTGGATTAACCTCACCTGAGTAAGTTTCATCAGACTCTCCCTCACTGGTTGTCACATTACCTACAAAAATGGAGAAAAACCATCTCAAAGGTGTCCCAGAATGTTTTAAAAGTTCCCAACTCAATCATCTTATCATTCTATCGTGCCGTGGAGCTTGATGTTTGTTAGGTTTACCAAGTTGGCATCCTCATAACCTTTCTAACCTGATGCATGTGTAGCCTCAAGCTGCATCTTGGCTCGGACCTTCTCCAGGCCTGCCTTGGTGGCGTCGTAACGCACTTTGTCCAACATTTCTTTTTTAAACATACTTAGTGTACGCTCCATCAGTGCCTCAACATCTACCACCACAGACCCATAATGCTCGGCTAGAAGTGCACACATCGTGCTCTTCCCTGAGCATCGCGGGCCAATCATGGACACCCTGCAAGGCAAATGGGGTGTGGGTGGCAGGAGGTAGCATCGAGGGTTCGCCATGAACTTCTGCAGAGCATTTTGAGATGACAGGATGTAGATCTTATCCATGAAGCTGATGGAGAGAAAATATTAAATTTAGAAATGGCCCCTCACTTTTAAGTAGTTTTATTTATAATAAATTCATTTTCGCTAACCCAACAGCAAACTCTTGTCTGCCCTTCACCATCCTGCCCTCTTTGAGCGCGACCGGACAATTCCAGGACCATCGGCTCCTTCGCCAATGAAAGCCTGGTGCGACATTTCTACAGGAAGACAGAGTCCGAAACAGCTCCTCCTAAAAAAAAACAGATATGGTGAGGAAGCACGTAAAATGAAGGTCACTTTAGAAAGGTGTGTGTTTGCAGTATCTGACCGTGTCCATCTGATCAACAAGCTCTGGGTCCTCTGTCGGCATCAAACACACAGGCACAGCTGGACACCTCACAGCCATGGACTCCAAACGAGACATTACTGACTGTGCAGACAATTGAAAAGTTCAGTATCATTACAAGAAATCACTAAAGCATTCAAATAACAAAATATTTAAAGACAGATTTGGCCCGTTCACACCAAGAACGATTACTATATTAGCATCCACACCTACACACTATAACGGTCTGTTCATTATAAGCAGCAGTTATGTCGTTTCTGCCACTTTAGATGCTCAAGCTCTTTAAATCAGGTTGGATTCTGATTAGCTGTCAATGTTTTTATCTTTAATCAGCTGGAATAAAGAAGATTCCAGTTATATCATTATAGTTGTGGTGTGGACTACTACACGATTCTAATACATTTAGAACAACTTTATAGTTATCATAATAGTTATCGTCCTTGGTGTGAACAGACCTTTAGGCATTACAGCTTGATGGAGGTCACCCACCTCAAAGAGCTCCTCTGGATCCTTGATTCCATCCAGCTCAAATAAATACGGAGGATTATGATCTGCCATGTAATCCTACACAGTAAACATAAGTATAACTGCTCTTTGTTTCATTAATAGTGTGTATGCAGGTATGTACTAGGTGCCATTACCTCTAGAGGCCTGAGGATGGTGTCCTTGTAGTGCATGATCCTGTTCTTGGCGTTCTCTGGGTAATTCTCGCTCACTCTTACTAATTGTGTGATCATGTCTTTCTGTATCTCTTCCAACTTAAACACAGATTTTCAGTTACATTTAGAAATTTGTCACACAGACTTTCAACATTTGGCAATTCTGAATTCCTTCATGAAACTTGAAGAGGTAACTTTATGTAAATACATTTAAACAGTGCTTTGGTTAAGTGTCTAGAAAATAAATAATGGCAATAATATACTGATCTCAATTTCCTCTTTTGTCCTGACACTTTTGTTAGTGGTTCTCAAAAAGTTGTTCTTTTATTAGTGGTCAGGGGGCTGTAGCAAACATCAAATATGGTCGCTGGATAACTTAAAATATTTTAAATTAAATAATATTTAAGTCTATTTATTTAATTATGTATTAAAATAATTTAACTGCAACAAATGCTATAAGATTAAAGGAAAATGGAACAAAAAACTGCAGCTGTGATTTTTATTGAAGTACAAACAGTTCTTGAAATTGCTGGAATCACAACATTAATTGTGGTAAGTTATTTTAATATATATACCAGTTTTTGTTAATAAAAAGTATGACAACAAGCTAAAATACTGGAAGACATATTTTAGGCTATATGAGAGGTCTTTGAGTTAAATAGGTTGAAATCCGCTGCACAAAAGGTGCATCCCAATTTGCATACTTAAGCACTTATTCTATGCCATTTTTATTAAAAAATAGTGTGAGTAGTGTGCTCACCCTGACATTTAGAAAAAGAAAAAGAGCCTTTCAAATGCCCAGATGCCCTTAATTAAAAGCACTTTACGTACTTTACTTCATGTAAACTCCATCAGACTCCAAATTCGAATGACAAAATAACCAGATATAATTCATACACTAGACAGTAGAGTGCATAGTGTACCGTGTGTCATTTAGGACGTAGTTTATGTATCTTTACCTCTTCCTCCAGATCCTCTGTCTCTTCCTCTTCCTCTTCCTCATCCTCTATGCTGCCGCTTTTAATCACCGTCTCTTTCTTCACAGGGTCCCACTTCTCCCTCTGGAACACGCGGCCTGTCTCCGGATGTTGGCGCTCATCTGACAGTCTGTGGATCAGGTCTCTGTCTGCACACTGCAGACATGCATTAAATGTCAATCACTTCACATTTATTTATGATATTTATACAGAGGAGAATATAACAGCACAATGTCAGCATTGCAAAAACAGTGTAATTAAACTGAATGGCTGCTAATTGATTAAATATTCAGGGGAGTACAGATAGTATTAATATCATGAAAAACCTTGATGTTGATGATGAAGTCTGGTGGCATTCTGAAGCTTTTAATCAGGTCTATTTGCTCCTGTATCTTCAGGTACTCCTCTGACATTGATGGCA
Source organism: Opsariichthys bidens (assembly GCA_037194245.1). NCBI lineage: Eukaryota > Metazoa > Chordata > Actinopteri > Cypriniformes > Xenocyprididae > Opsariichthys > Opsariichthys bidens. The sequence continues at coordinate 7,151,092 of CM074282.1, forward strand.
AACAGGCCAGGACATAACCTGCTCAACCACCATATATATAAAATATATATATATATGAACAGATTTTAAAACAATTATTTATTGAATTATGTTATTTTAGTTACGTTCATATCCTCACCGTAATGTTCTACATCAGGTGACTTGATCCGGTCAACGATTAACTGGACCATCAGCTCTTCTGGAACAGCTTTCCCTTCAGCTAGAATCTTAAAGATCTAAAACAAAAATATTTTATATTTGACAGAGCTAGAATTGCTTGCAGGGAATCTATTATGATCAACGAAATAAGCAAAAGTGATACGCACCTGTATACCTTGTTCAGTCTCATTGTTGATGTGTCTATTGAGAAGATCTGTATCTAAAAGGGTGAAGAAATACAAATATTCATGAAGTCCATATGTATTAATGACATTGAGGCATCAAATGAGGCACTCGATCATTTACCATCAATGAGGACACAATTCCAGGCCTTGACTAACTTTCTGGCAAGAGTAGATTTTCCAACACCCTGAAAATAATACCATCAATTCACACAATGTAATATGCAACACAAAAACATCTTAATTAAATGCTGTTATATGTTTAAATATTGTTATTTGTTTTGACAGAGAAATACTGAAAAATACTGGTTTTCCAATGATGATAAAACATGCTGGTTTGGAGAGCAGAATCTCTCTCTCTGCTTCATCCTCGATGAGTTTATCCACCAAATTGGTCGCATTAGAGACAGTGAATGACATGGTATGTTACTGTAAAACAGAAATACAGAACTAAATTTGTTTATCAAATCATCGTTAATTATCGTTGTTTTTATTATCGCACGCCATGTCAAGTAATTCGTGCTTCTATAATCCTATATACTTCACGTCAAATAAACATCATATCTCTTTGTTTAATGATTTTACTCACTTTATAACAGTGACAGCAGCAACAGAATACAACCTCCATCTCTGTTCGCACTTCATGTGTTGAACGGTGTCATGACAACCAGCCCACAACAGAGCAGAAAAACGAAATTTGAGCAGCTTTTACTTTGTTGACGCTGGCCTAAAATCTCAGAAATTATATAATGAGAGTGATACGTCTTTTTTAAAATTACGTTTTTAAACAAGAAATTTGCCAGAAGCGTTTTCCCATTTGCTTAAATATAAACTCATTCAATTTGACCACCAGATGTCAGTATTGAGCGTTCTTGGCTGACTGGCAATTTATTTATTTCTAAAGTGGTAGTTAAAAGCATAGACATAAAAAATACATAGACTCCCCATTCGCCTCTGGGTCGTACTTCAACGGCGCCGCCATCTTGTGCAGGGCAATGTTCCCATAACACTCATAACTGGAATTGAGAAAAATGCCTGTTTTGTGTGCTGCTTGGGGATGTAATAAAGGTCTCGGGGAATAACCTTTCACAGGAAAGGCGGAACATTTGTATCTGGTTGTATTTGGTCATTATATAATTGTGTTGATAGTAGTTGGCCACCGGAGTCAGTCAGAAAATAGCTAGCGATGCCGCTAATTAGCTGTGAAAGTTGAGACATGAGTTTACATGATTTATATTATAGTTTTAGCGTATATTATCTTATTTTTAATTTCCTGAAATCTTTATTTTCTTAAAACCGACTTTTAAGAAAAGCACTTGTTTCGGTTAGGTGACTGACATTTTTTTAATTACTGTAACGTTAGTTAGCTGGTTACTTTTCTCACACATTAAAAGGTTTCCCAGAGGCAAAGAGTTGAGGAGACAGTGGGAAGTAGCAAAAAGAAGGGAAGGTGGTAAACACAAGAAAAGCTAAAATGGGTTAAAAGACAGAAAATGCCTTTTCCACAATAAGAAATCTTTTTAAACTATCTCATTATGGGCATCTTCACAATTCTTATCCAAGAATAAAGCAGCCAAATACAGGTCAAGTCTGAGCTTTAACTATTAAAATAAATATATTTTTAAAAAGTCTACTATCGAGGTGCATCACGTACATCATAAACCACTGAAATCGGTTGATAAATGTAAATAATTTTCATTTTTATCCAGAAAAACCACAGCTCGCCAGTTTACTTGCATTTGTTTACAGTGCAGGCTTGCCCTCAGCAATATGGCGAACGTGTTGACGTATCGCAGCAACGTTCCAAAGCGGCCAATGGGGCATCTATGTATTTGTTATGTATATGGTTAAAAGTACACACACACACACACAGATCTTTCATTCATACTTTGAGTGAGATATGCTTCAAACCCCCAAACTATTAAATAGGCTAAGTATATCATCCCTAATAAAATGCTATGAAGAGTAATGTAGAACAGATTTAGGATCAGCAGAAAATAAAGATTCATTTAGCTGATTTTTAAGGTTAATGCTGGATCATGGCAGTTGTCTCTAGTCTAGTCCATAGAAATTAATTAAGCCAGCTAAACCCAGGGGGCAATTTTTTAAAACATGCAACAAGCTGCTTCCTCATTCCTCACATTAACACTCTGTACCAGATTGTGGGAGTTCCCAGAGGAATATGTCTACATCTAATTCAATCATAAATCATTTTTTACATTAAGAAAACAACAGATTTTTACCACATATGTAGGTGACAATATAGATATATAGATTTTAGATATAAAGCACATGTTGCATGACAAAAGTTTAGTTAATTTCTGCCTTTATTTTGAATCTGTGGCATTTTTTTATCAGTATAATCAAAGGCTGTTGGCTGATAAGAGACATCATGTGTCTAGTCTATGATCTTCTGCAGTGTCAGTCCATGTCAGCAGTTTTCCATTGACACAACACTGCTTAATGACTGTGTTCAGTCCTCATAGAGAGCATCAATTAGAGAGTAACAACTTAATAAAATATTAGCAAACATGTCAATAAGGGCCCCGTGTGGGTTTTAATATGTCATACACAGCTGATATAGCCTACTTACTTATTTGAAAATAAAATTGGATTTGAGTGAGAAATGATTGAGAATGAATTCAGTTGACATCAGAGGATATATTTATATGGATAACAAAATTAGAGTGGGTAGCCTACATATTTCTCCTTAATTCGCTTTAATTGTAAACTTTGGAAGCCTGTTTCCACCACAAAAAAAAGATTATTCTGACTTTATATCTCAGAATTCTGACTTTATAACTCACAATTCTGACTTTTTATCTCAGAATTCTGAGATAAAAGTCACAATCTTCTTTTTTAATTCTGACTTTATATGTCAGAATTCTGACTTTATAACTCAGAATTCTGAGATAAAAAGTCACAATAATCTTCTTTTTTTAATTCTGATTTTATATCTCAGAATTCTGACTTTATAACTCAGAATTTTGAGATAAAAAAGTCACAATAATCTTCTTTTTTTAATTCTGATTTTATATCTCAGAATTCTGACTTTATAACTCAGAATTCTGACTTTTTATCTCAGAATTCTGAGATAAAAAGTCACAATCTTCTTTTTTTAATTCTGACTTTATATGTCAGAATTCTGATTTTATATCTCAGAATTCTGACTTTATAACTCAGAATTCTGACTTTTTATCTCAGAATTCTGAGATAAAAGTCACAATCTTCTTTTTTAATTCTGACTTTATATGTCAGAATTCTGACTTTATATCTCAGAATTCTGAGATAAAAAGACGCAATAATCTTCTTTTTTAAATTCTGATTTTATATCTCAGAATTCTGACTTTATAACTCAGAATTCTGACTTTTTATCTCAGAATTCTGAGATAAAAAGTCACAATCTTCTTTTTTTAATTCTGACTTTATATCTCAGAATTCTGACTTTATAACTCAGAATTCTGAGATAAAAGTCATAATCTTCTTTTTTAATTCTGACTTTATATGTCAGAATTCTGACTTTATATCTCAGAATTCTGAGTTTATAACTCAGAATTCTGAGATAAAAAGTCACAATCTTCTTTTTTTAATTCTGACTTTATATCTCAGAATTCTGACTTTATAACTCAGAATTCTGAGATAAAAGTCACAATCTTCTTTTTTAATTCTGACTTTATATGTCAGAATTCTGACTTTATATCTCAGAATTCTGACTTTATATCTCAGAATTCTGAGATAAAAAGACGCAATAATCTTCTTTTTTAATTCTGATTTTATATCTCAGAATTCTGACTTTATAACTCAGAATTCTGACTTTTTATCTCAGAATTCTGACTTTTTATCTCACAATTCTGAGATAAAAAGTCACAATCTTCTTTTTTAATTCTGACTTTATATGTCAGAATTCTGACTTTATATCTCAGAATTCTGACTTTATAACTCAGAATTCTGAGATAAAAGTCACAATCTTCTTTTTAATTCTGACTTTATATGTCAGAATTCTGACTTTATATGTCAGAATTCTGACTTTATATCTCAGAATTCTGAGATAAAAAGACGCAATAATCTTCTTTTTTAAATTCTGATTTTATATCTCAGAATTCTGACTTTATAACTCAGAATTCTGAGATAAAAAGTCGCAATAATCTTCTTTTTTAATTCTGATTTTATATCTCAGAATTCTGACTTTATAACTCAGAATTCTGACTTTTTATCTCAGAATTCTGAGATAAAAAGTCACAATCTTCTTTTTTTAATTCTGACTTTATATCTCAGAATTCTGACTTTATAACTCAGAATTCTGAGATAAAAGTCACAATAATCTTCTTTTTTAATTCTGACTTTATATGTCAGAATTCTGACTTTATATCTCAGAATTCTGAGTTTATAACTCAGAATTCTGACTTTTTATCTCACAATTTTGACTTTATTCTGAGATAAAAAGTAGCAATAAATTTCTTTTTTCAGTGGCGGAAACGGGTTTCCATAGTTAACAAAGAGGATGACTTCAAAATATTTTTACATAAAAAAGATTCAAATAGCCCATTACGGTGGGTGACCGATGTTTATGTCATTTAATTTTTTACATCAGTAATTTCAGCGCTGAATTACACCAGAGTAAATTTACGAAACGCACATGAAAAAGGTAGTCTCTAAGAATAAGCTCACTTACGCTTACGCATGCCGTCAAAAATAAATGTATGTAACCGTCTAAATATATCTAGTGTAGTATATCGGGTCTTATTTAGAGAGTGACGTTTGGCTGGTAAAAGCGATGGCTGAGATAAGATCCAAAGAATTCCAGTGGCCGCAGGGGAGGGACACGCGCTGCAACAAAGAAACGCGCCATTCAACATTACATACATGTCCTCATTCTCCCCTCTGCTTCATTTACTCAAAAAAAAAAAAAAAAAAAATCCTAGTCAGGAAGAACAACGGTGTGGTTTTCAACACATACCATACACGGAAGGTTTTTTCCCCTTGTAATATTTTGAACCGGAGCGGGAGAGACGCTGCTTCCTGGACGCGTGCGTCTAACCTTTGATTTCTATGCTGGCACGCGGAACGTCGCTGTCATTTACCTAGGATAAGACTCAAAACAACTGTATTCCGTGTATTTATACAATGTGTGAAGTCTTTGGCTGAATAACTCATTCACCCAGAACCAGTGAGCTTTCATAGGCTTCGCGTTGAAGTACGGCAGGTAGTGACAAGTTTGATTCGGACGACTGAAGTCCCACAATCGCGGCTCTCAAACTGATGTCTACCGGGACCTCCACAACACCGAACTGCCGCAATGTCGACCGGAGCAGGAAAGAGACTAGAAACTCGAGTGACAAAACTGGAGTCAATCATCAAGGACCAACGATCACCGTTGAATTTGGAGAGTTTGCTGGTAAGGTTATAGGATAATGGGATGCCATATAAAAGCAAATGTGTTTATAAATAACTAACATTCATGGGAGATTTTGCTAATATACAAACATCTGCCCTACATGTACTGTGGAAGTGTAATGACATTGCGTTTACATAATGTGATATGAATCATAATTTGGTGCTATTCTGATTCTGCAAACATATTTTGATTGCCATAACCGGAATATTATTGTTTCTAGAAAACTGCTGACATATGGCTTAGTCAGAAACATCTTGGCCTTGGCTAAATTTTTCCCATGCCATTATTGTCAATAATAATGAGTTGGTTCAATTCAGTCCAAAATAACTTAAAAATGTGCAAGAGCTGGTCTCTCCAGTATTTCCAGAAAGCAATTGCATGTTTGTTCAAAACATGATTACATGTTGTACAGGAATGTTTAAAAGTGCCTTTTTTTCTTTATGTAAAGACTTTACCAGAGTCTCAAGCATAATTGGAAAATGATGCACATGTAAATCAATAGAGACACTCTAAATTCAGAGATATCTAATTGATGTGATTCTGCTGTCACAGAATGAGGGGGTAGCAGAGGGTTGGAATCTAGTCCATAGGTAAATAGAAATACAGAGATAAATGTAGAATACGACCATATTTGGAAACACCAAACATTTAATTTTTGATATTTATATTACCTATGTGGGCCATATTGGTTATTTTAAATATTGTTTATAAAAGTTTACATGTATTTTGTTTATTATGACAAAATATTACAAAATAATGATAATATTATATGTTCTAAAATCTACCCAGCAAGATATAGAATATACCGGAAAGCTCTTCATACGCATATATAAACTCACACAAAACAAAAGTGCATTACATGTTGAGGGTGTAAACAAATGAGTGGATGTTTGTCCCAGAGGATTGTGGTAATGTTCCTGTGTCTTATCTCTGATCAGTATGTTATCAACACACCCTCGTCCACAGTATAATGTTGCTGTCTTTTGATGATAATATTTTGTCCAAATACAGCAGCCAAAGCATCAGACTTCACTAATTGTCAATTATACACACACACACACACACACACACACACACACATCATTAAAGGGCAGGAAGAAGCTTTACGAAGAGTGAAGACACCATACATGTTTAATCAATGACCGGGTTAGGGTGAAATGTGGTGACTTGTCGAGCAAGCTTTACTGGGTGAGTTGTCAATTGTCATTTCTCATCAAAGAGTCAAATCTCTCACCTTATTACCCAACATTCTCCTCTTCAGAAGAAAACCCTCATTCCAGACAATTTTTGCGGAAGACTGAAAGTTGGCACACCCTGCTTTCATTGGATGATTCTTTACAGTGGAGGAGTATCAAAATCTTATCATGCAATTATTACAAGGAAGCTGAATGGATTTAAGTGACTTGCTCAAGGGCATAATGGTGACAGCTGACTTCTTTCTTAATATAGCTTTTTCCTTGTGCTCACAAATATTTGCCTCGTTGGTAATTTTTTACACATAAAGCAACGAGTAAGATTTTTGAAAAATACATGAGAAACCCCTATCAGCTAACTAATAAAAGCTGTTTTATTTTACTTACAGCGGTTCATCTTGGGGGGGGGGGGGGGGGGGGTCATTTTAAAATCAGCTGAATGCTTCTCATTTTATCTTAATACGCCCCATTATTAGACATTTCATCTCACTAAATAAATTATTTTATGAATACCTACTCTAATAGCACATATCTAGAGGATAATGCAATCGTTACCTTTTGTTGGCTAATGGTGCATCCACACCACTAGGTGTCAGTATAAGTTGAAGACGACTGCTGTGTCAGCCAGTGTGTTGAACTAATTAAAATTATTAATAAACTTACTTAAAAAAAATGTGCGCACACAGACACACACGCATTCATAAATATTTATGCACACACAAACACTTTTAAGTTTCTAGCACACTAATGGAAAATGATAGCTATCTATGAACAAGCGCTGGGGGTACTGGGTGATGTATTTTTGTTGTGTGTGTGTGTGCGTCATACTCTGGCTATGGGAGGCCCAGGGAAAGACCTAACTAAATCCCAGCTGGTTCATTCCACAGCATGTTTACTTAAATACATCCATTCACCACCTCATCTGCTTAGCCATACATGCTAAGTCAGCTCTCAGTAACAGGGTTGAAAATATACATAGCCTATTTTAAGTGTCATTTCATTCCCTTTTATTCAGAGGATTATATCCTATCTTCCATCCGATGCTTTTCCAAGTAATGGTTATCCATTTTAGTTTATGATGTCAACATCACAAACCCGTTCTGATGCTTGAGTCATTTAGTGAGGTGTTCTAGTTTCATCGTAATGTTTGTGATGCAACTGAACTATAGCCACTTTTTATAATGAATCATTATAAACTAATTATTATAACTGATTATAAACTCATGACTAATGACCTAAATTGAATGCAGACTCATTGTCCTGCTGTGTTGTTACCAAGGGAAATTTCATACAGGAAGCTGAGGTCACATCCTTGAATTGAGGAGAGAGATAGCTGGCTCCAGCTTCCTTTTGAGTGTGTGTTTGCACTTTTAAACACTGAATTGTGGGCTGACTCTTGGTACAGGGAAAACAGGATTCTGTCATTGTTGATTGTGCATGTGTGTGTTTGGTTTGTATGTTAGTGTGCTAATTTGTGTTACAGAAGCAACACACCTTGCAGATGTAAACCTAATGTTTAAATCTAAGTTTTCAAGGCATATAATGTACACTGTCATTCAAAAGTTTGGGGTCAGTAAACGAAAAAAAAGTCTGTTTTGCCGTAGTAAAAAACTGTAATATTGTGAAATATTATTACAATGTAAAATAATGTGTTTCTAATGTAATGCATTTTAGAATTTAATTTATTCCTGTGATGGCAATGCTGAATTTTCAGCATCATTACTCCAGTCTTCAGTCACATGATCCTTTAGAAATCATTCTAATATGCTGATTTGGTGCTCAGGAAACATTTATTATTATCAATGTAGAAAACAGTTGTGCTGCTTAAAAATATTCACAAAAATATTTCAATTCTTTTTTCAGGATTCTTTGATGAAAAGAGCTGAAGTAAAAATGTTTTGTAGCATTATAAATGTCTTTACTCACACTTTTGATCAATTTAATTTGTCCTAGCTGAATCAAAGTATTAATTTCTTTCAAAAAGTTTTTCTGACCCCAGACTTTTAAAGGTTGCGTAAGTGCATGGTCAACGAATGTAAGATGCAGTGATATAACGTAGTCCTGGCCTGCAGCCTGAAACTCTCTCACATTAGCCCAGAGCTATTGAACTATTCTTTCTGTTGAGCCCCAGATTAGCTGTTTTTCTTTTTCCAGCTGCAGCAAGACACCCTTATTAACCTTTTATGTTGGGCCAACTTGTTTATGATGTTGGCTCCAGCAAATGGAAGTGTTTGGGTGGGGAATGTTGGGGGGATGGTGGTCTGTGTGTGTCTATGTATTTTTAGCTCTGCACTGTCACTTTGTGTGTTTGGAGGAATATGTAAGGTCATTTCCAGGATCATCCAGTTTATCATTCACATCATTAATTTCATTAAGTAATTTATAAGAATACAATTACTTAATTCTCACTATAAAGGTGTCTATACAGGCCTAATCCCACTTCTAAATCTCATCTTTGGATTTCTATCCAAAGATAAACGACACAACAGGACTGTCAGAGTGAGCTTAGTTCAGGGATTAAAGGAGAGTAATGAACTCTCACTGGAGAGTGTATTTTTGGCTGCATGAATAAAAAGGAAAGCAACAGAAATTGGTTTGTATTTGACTTAATAAGAACTACATATCTGAAGTGTGTGTTGTTTTTAAATTCTCTTTGCTCTTGTCTTCTGCAGGATTCAGTAACTGCCCTGGCCCTTGATCTGAACCATCCTGCACTGAGAAAGAACAAAAACATAGATGCCTTCTTAAATAGATGTAAGTCTCTTTAATTATTCATTTATTTTTTTATATGAAAATATAAAATATCTATGTATGGCATCCTTGTCAACATGTAATAGACACCTGTCTTATATATATATATATATATATATATATATATATATATATATATAAATAAAATACACTTTATCAGCCTTCGGCCATTGTGCTTTCTACCATTAAAAAAATGAAATATGAATATGAAATCCCATTTAATAGTTCCAATTTTATCGAGGAGCAACATTTGACCCCTGGAAATTAATTTGAGAGGAATTCTTTGCTTAAACGAATATTCTAAAATTATATTGATTAATATAATGATATGATAAAACTATCAGAAATGTTTTGAAATAATTTATTAATTTATTCCTTATATTTTTAAATAAAATGTTTGAATTTAAATTGAATCGCTAAATTCAAAAATCAAATTAAATAATTGGTGAATTTTTTGTGCCCAGATTATTATTTTTTTTGTCCCTGGTATGTCTTTTTAATGTGGTTAATGTTTATATATACAGTGCTCAAAAAAATAAAGGGAACACTTAAACGACACAATGTAACTCCAAATCAATCACACTTCTGTGAAATCAAACTGTCCACTTAGGAAGCAACACTGATTGACAATCAATTTCACATGCTGTTCTGCTAATGGAATAGACAACAGGTGGAAATTATAGGCAATTAGCAAGACACCTTCAATAAAGGAGTGGTCCTGCAGGTGGTGACCACAGACCAATTCTCAGTTTCTATGCTTCCTGGCTGATATTTTGGTCACTTCTGAATGCTGGCGGTGCTTTCACTCTAGTGATAGCATGAGACGGAGTCTACAACCCACACTCAGGTGGCTCAGGTACTTCAGCTCATCCAGGATGGCACATCAATGCGAGCTGTGGCAAGAAGGTTTGCTGTGTCTGTCAGTGTAGCGTCCAGAGCATGGAGGCGCTACCAGGAGACAGGCCAGTACATCAGGAGATGTGGAGGAGGCCGTAAGAGGGCAACAACCCAGCAGTAGGGCCGCTACCTCCGCCTTTGTGCAAGGAGGACCAGGAGGAGCACTGCCAGAGCCCTGCAAAATGACCTCCAGCAGGCCACAAATGTGCATGTGTCTGCTCAAACGGTCAGAAACAGACTCCAAGGTTCACACTGAGCACATGTGACTGATGTGACAGAGTCTCGAGATGCTGTGGAGAACATTCTGCTGCCTGCAATATCCTCCAGCATGGTTTGGCGGGTCAGTAATGGTGTGGGGTGGAATTTCTTTGGGGGGCCGCTCAGCCCTCCATGTGCATTTTTTACATTTCTCATCATTTAGCAGACGCTTTTATCCAAAGCGACTTACAAGGGGAGCAATTAGGGGTCAGGTGTCTTGCTCAAGAGCACCTTAGTCATGGTATTGAAGGTGGAGAGAGTGCTGTTTATTCACAATCCCCACTTTCAATTCCTGCCGGCGTGGGAATCGAACCGGCAACCTTCAGATTACAAGCCATTACCGAGATGAGATCCTCAGACCCCTTGTGAGACCATATGCTGGTGCGGTTGGCCCTGGGTTCCTCCTAATGCAAGACAATGCGAGACCTAATGTGGCTGGAGTGTGTCAGCAGTTCCTGCAAGAGGAAGGCATTGATTGCCCGTTCCCCAGACCTGAATCCAATTGAGCACATCTGGGACATCATGTCTCGCTCCATCCACCATCACTCTCCAGAACATTCTCGTTCACTGCTCCCTGCTGGTGGAATGATCTCCCTACTTTCATCAGGAACGCAGAATCCCTGGCAATATTCAAGAGACAGCTGAAAACTCATCTCTTCCGTGAACACTTAATCCCCTCATAAAAAAAAAAACCCTATCCTTCCCTTTTCCCTTCCTAATCTAGCTTATGGTACTGAGCGATGTATGAAATTTGTATTGTGAGCACTTCCTGTGTCTATTTGCCAATTCATGAATCGCTTGTTTGTATTCCTCACTTGTAAGTCGCTTTGGATAAAAGCGTCTGCTAAATGACTAAATGTAAATGTAACAACACGTCGCACCACAGACTGTCCAGGAGTTGGCGGATGCTTTAGTCCAGGTCTGAGAGGAGATCCCTCAGGAAACTTTCCGCCAACATCAGGAGCATGCCCATGTGTTGCAGGGAAGTCAAACAGGCATGTGGAGGCCACACACTACTGATCCTCATTTTGACTTGTTTTAAGGACATTACATCAAAGTTGGATCAGCCTGTACTGTGGTTTTCCACTTTAATTTTGAGTGTGACTTCAAATTCAGACCTCCATGGGTTGATAAATTTGTTTTCCATTGATAATTTTGTTTGTTGTCAGCACTTTCAACTATGTAAAGAAAAAAGTATTAAATAAGATTATTTCATTCATTCAGATCTAGGATGTGTTGTTTTAGTGTTCCCTTTATTTTTTGCGCAGTATATATATATATATATATATATATATATATATATATATATATATATATATATATATATATATATATATATATAAATAATTAAATGATAATCATCATTCATCATTCAATATTTCTAATAATATGTGTATCTCTAGACGAAAAGGCTGTGTGCTGCCTCAGGGAGCTACAGGTGAAGTTGGATGATTTCGACAGAGTCAAGCTGATTGGTCGTGGAGCTTTTGGCGCAGTGCAGCTGGTAAGTGAGTGTGTTCCAGAAAGTTGTGTGGGTGTGCGTTTATGTGAGTCTTCCCTGTTATCTGCTGTTTGTCTTCAGGCCTTTTGTCTGTGTGTGTGTGTGTGTGTGTGTTAATGCCTTTGAGGCTTGTAAGCACATGTTCTGCCTGATCCTACTTACCTTCAACAACAAAGCATGCATGCTTTTGTGTTTTTGGCATAGGCACAAAATATTTTATTCTTTTAGGAAACTCAAAGTTACACACGTCAGTGGAGAATGTAGTCTTTTTAAATAATTACCTATGATAATGTGTTACTTATGCATGCAATGTATGAAGGAAACAACATATTTAACATGTGTTCAACTGGGGTTTATTTAAATGTTTCTTGATAATGCACATTTGTGCCTGCAGGTACGACACAAAGCGTCTAAACAAGTGTATGCTATGAAGCAGCTCAGCAAGTTCGAGATGGTCAAGCGCTCTGACTCCGCCTTCTTCTGGGAGGAGCGTGACATCATGGCATTCTCCAAGAGTCCTTGGATAGTTCAGGTGGGATTCACTATATATATATATATATATACATATATATATATAGAGAGATTATATATAAAGATTTTTTTTGTATTGTGTGATTGGGTGTGAAAACTGAACAAACTGAAAAACTAACAGAGTGCATATGAGGACACTGCTAAAATATATATATATATATATATATATTAGTAAATAATTACCTCTTCGGATGTCAAAATTACCGGCAACACTTTACAGTAAGGTTCATCAGTTAAACATTAGTTACTGTATTAACTAACATGAACTAACCATGAGCAATAGATTTGTTAGTGTATTTACTAATCTTCGTTAACGTTAGTTAATGAAAATGGTTGTTCATTGTTTGTTCATGTTAGTTCACAGTGCATTAATGTTAACTAGATTTTAATCATGTATTAGTAAATGTTGAAATTAACAAAGAAATGCTGTATAAATGCAGTTCATTATTAGTACATGTTAACTAATATAGTTAACTAATGTTAACTAATGCACCTTATTGTAAAGTGTTATCAAATTACCAGTACTTCAAAGCTAATTTCATAATAAAATGTAAAAAATGCAAAGCAAGTGCTATCTGACTGACATGCGTATGTTGTACTCCTATAAAGACATGTCTAAATGTAAACAGACAAGAGAAACAATGTCAGATCTGCTCATTAGAACTTAGAGTCTAATAGAATCGCTGCTGTTATGTTCATATATTGGTAAAATATCTGTTAACTTATTAATGAATAATTTATTAATGAGTAATAAAGATTGAACTTGAAGACTACGTGTGCCTTTTTTATTTATAATATTTATTTATTATGTTTAATATTGATTTAAATGTAGTTAATATTGTTATTTTATATTAAATATAAAAATTGTTTCCTATTATTTATTATTATATTATTTACAATATTTAAATTATTATTAAATAAAGTGCTGTGTTCACTAGCTTATTACTTGCTATTTTATTTTACTGGCTCTGTTCACCTCACTCTCTCTCTCTCCACATAGCTGTGCTGTGCTTTCCAAGATGAGAAGTACCTCTATTTGGTAATGGAGTTCATGCCTGGTGGAGACCTGGTGACTCTGACCAGTAACTATGACATCCCAGAGGAGTGGGCTCGATTCTACACAGCAGAAGTGGTGCTGGCACTGGACGCTATCCATTCTCTGGGCTTTATCCATAGAGACATTAAGCCAGACAACATGCTGCTGGACCGCAACGGACACCTTAAACTCGCTGACTTTGGAACATGCATGAAGATGGACTCGGTGTGTACAGGGTTGTGTGATAAGTGCATCTGATGTGTGTTTGCGTATTTGAGTGCACAGGAGAGAGAAAGAGATTGTGTGTTATGCAAGATTGTAGTGTGCATTGACCATTTTAAAACAAAGCCAAACCTATTTGAAACCATTTTTTTTACATTTACTTTGCAGAAATCCCCCATGATGTTATAATTATTTCAGTGCTGCCATCTTGTGGGGAGATCATATAGTGCAGCCTGAATTATAATGACATGTCAGTGGATTTCTAAGCAGTGCTGGGTAGTAACATGTAATCAGATTCCAAAAATGAAATAGTTGTCATTGGAATAGAGTACTTTACTTTATCTTTTTAAAATACTAATAATCAGACTACAGTTACTTTTCTATTGAAGACATGATTCATGAATCACAAAATTGTAGCATAGGATTTTCCGTAATTTTTCTTTTCAATCTTTCTAAAAAGCCTATTGCATATATATTTTTGGGAAGTTTTCACTTTTACAGGGAAGTTTCCATTGAATTGAACACACACACTCCAGTAACTAGTTTGAGAGGCCACAGCATTTGACTTCTGGGTTTTCAGATACTATTTTACTTTTACAGAGTATTTTCTCAACTTTGCAACACTGCTTGTCTTATCAACTTCTGAAAAATGCATTGTTATTAGTATTTGAATTATAAAAGATGAAAAAGTAGTACTTTGGGAAAATCAGGTGTAATATTTAATGCACTTATTTTTGTTGACTACAAAGAATGGAATATATTTTATTTTTGTATTTTTGGATTGATATGATACAAGATATCAAGTCCTATTCAATTTTATATTATTGACCCTATTCAAGTCAGTGTGAAAAACAACTTGGGTCAGAAGTAATCTAAAAATTGCCAGATTATATTATCTAAAAAGTTTAATGTTCTGATTTCATCATGATTATTTGTATTGTTATAACAGAAAACAAATTGTAAGTACTCTACCCAGCAGTGTTTATAAGGTGTAAAAGCTGAAATGTGTATTTTATATGTTAAAATACTTGTTTTCCAGCTTAATATGCACAGATGACACAGCAACATTTATCTTAACCAATCTATATAATGGTTATATGTAATTATTGCCTATGTATCTGAATGTGTGTCTAGTCTGGTATGGTCCGCTGTGACACTGCTGTCGGGACTCCTGATTACATTTCACCAGAGGTTTTGATGTCACAAGGAGGGACGGGGTACTATGGCCGTGAGTGTGACTGGTGGTCTGTTGGCGTTTTCATTTATGAGCTTCTAGTGGGTGAGTAGTGTGTCTTCTGTCTCCTGTAATCTCATCTCACCATTCTTACTATCCTATACTATATTCATTCTTCTGTTGATTTGGGCAGGTGATACACCATTTTATGCTGAGTCCCTAGTGGGAACCTATGGAAAGATCATGGATCATAAAAACCGCTTAACTTTCCCAGATGATATCGAATTGTCAAAGGAAGCCAAGGACCTCATCTGCGCTTTTTTGACTGACAGGTGAGAGGGAGAAACATAAAGTTTGGATAGAGTCACCTTTATTAAACATTAGTCCCTCATCCTGAGCTGAGGTCAAAAGGAGCATGGATAAATATGGTTGATAGTGGATTTTGCCAATAATACTAAACACATTGTGATTCAGTAATGAATAAAAACTACATTCGGTTTGAAGTAGGACTGAACTTATTGGAAAATGAACAGTATTGCAAAATGAACAGTAATGACTTTACCATGATGTTTTGTAATTTTGTAAATCAAGATATATAAAAAATAGCTATACCATTAAAAAATAAAATTTTTTTTTTTTTTAATTATTTATTGGCATAAAATATAGTCTAGGTTTTTTTTTTTAACATTCAGCAAGGACACTTTTAAATTGACAATAAAGACATGAATAATGTTGCGAAAGATTTCTATTTCAAATAAATGCTGTTCTTTTGAACTTTTCAGCCTTGAAGAGAATTAGATAAAAAAACAATCTTACCAACACCAAATTATTGAATGGTAGAGGATAAAATATATAAAATAAAATGAAGAGTTCCATTGCAAAAAACAAAAAGTTCATGTTTTCTTCTAAATAAGCATTTTTTTTTTTTACCAGGCTCCTATGCTTAGGTTCAGTAATTTTATTTTAGTGACAATGAAAAGTTATTAGTCAGTTACTGAAATGCCTTATTTTCAAAAATGTCACTTTAGTCAATTCATTGTCTTGTTGTCCAAAGAGGTGAACTTTTTGCAAAAAAAAAAAAAAAGTTAAATACCATTGTAAAATGTCCATTTCTGTCAGTTTCACAGCAGCCAAAGCAACACTGTTGTGTTTACTTACTACTTACTTACTTACTAACGTGATGATAACTTGCACCTATGCAATTGAAAGTCAAACTGAAGCCAAATTTAAGCCCGAACTCTTGAAATATAAAGTAAAATAATATCGGCTCAAGTCTTGTCTTTTTTTTTTAAGATGATATCCCAGTCTCCATTTTATGCTCTTAAGAGCATGTCTTACTTTTCATCTTTATACTTTGTCACTCTTTCAGCCTGACAACTTCAATCTGTTTCCCTTTCATTCCCTTTTCCTCCCTCTTTCTCCTCCCTCTCACTTGCGCACACATACAAGCATTCCATATCTAGAGAGGGGTTTTGTGATTTCGTCTCCTTGTGTTCATGTAAAAGAAAAACACACGCACCCCTCCCTTTTCATTTTGGTTGCAGGAATGTCCCACACGTGGCAGTCAAAACTGCTACACCCCTTTGAATCCAGATGCAAGCAAAGGGAGGGCAACGACCATTCCTTATTTTTGGATGTTGCTGTGTGTGTCAC
This sequence comes from Opsariichthys bidens, assembly GCA_037194245.1. Classification (NCBI taxonomy): domain Eukaryota; kingdom Metazoa; phylum Chordata; class Actinopteri; order Cypriniformes; family Xenocyprididae; genus Opsariichthys; species Opsariichthys bidens. Next base: position 7,168,023 of record CM074282.1, read on the forward strand.
TTTCGTTCCTCAACTCCTGCGTGCTCTGCCGTTTCCCAGCAGCAACTCGCTGTTGGATGTTCCAGTCTCTCACACACACGCATCACTTAGCGGATTAGTGAGTGTGGTTGTGGTTCTCTGTTTGGTTTGCTGACCAGTGTTTTGATATGTTCAGGGAGGTGAGGCTTGGCCGGACTGGAGTGGAAGAAATAAAATGTCACCCCTTCTTCAAGAACGATCAGTGGACCTTCGACACCATACGAGACAGTAAGCCTCTGATCATAACTTGAAAGTCACATTTATTCATTAAAATGATAGCTAATCAATATCTATGACTGAGTCAGTATTGCAGTATTTACTTATTATAACATTTTGCATGTGCTGGTTGATAGAAATCTTGAATATTCTTGTTTTTTTCATTTGTGTGTGAGGAGATTTGAACTGAGTCATTCATATCTGTTTAAATTATGGATATGGGATTTTGGAGCACAAATTTTTTCCACACACATGCAAACATTCACCTCACACCCTCATGTTAAGCTTCTGGTGAAAACGAAAGACATTTCACTCATGCATTCCAGTGTTGAGAGAGTTACTCTAAAAAAGTAATTAATTACTAGCTATTAATTACATCTTCAACAGTGTAATTAGATTACTCTTCTAATTACTCTCTCTAAAAAGTATCATTTATTACTAATTACTTTCTAAATCACAAATCAACCTCAACCAGTTCATTACAAGGATAGATATAAAACTGCTCTTTTAATTCTTTCACACAAATATTATAAAATTGAATGAATTATTCTTGAACAGATCAAAGTATTTAAAGGGAGAAGGTTACATTAACAACATACATTTAAACATTAGACGATGTTAATTAAATCTACTATTGTTTTATATCAAATTGTTCTATAGTCTATACAGCATTTAGAAGTAATTGTAATTAAATTACAGAAAAATTAAGAGTAATCCTTTACTTTTTCAAAGGTAATTAATTACTTAGTTGTGCATTACACCCGACACTGATGCATACACAGTCTTATATTTACTATGTGTTTAAGCTTTTTTTGTTGAAGGGGTTTTGGGTTGGTTTCAGTGAGGGTGGAACCCAACATGTGGGCCGTACACAGTTACTAATGAGAGAAGAGCCTCAAAACCACAGAGTTAGACTCGTTTTCTCCTCTTCTCTCTATCCATTGCTCCTGCTGAAATGCACATATTTCCTTTCTATCTAACTTTCTGTCTGCCTCCGCAGTAGTCTGTTATTAGTAGTGCTATCAAAGAGCATTCTGGGAATCTGAGCAACTGCATCCATATATCTGCATGGTGCGGTGTTGCCATATGGCAACATATCATTTTCTTGCTATTCAGAATAAAATGCCAAATTGTGTTGTTGGAAAGTCACTCCAAGACTGTTTTTCTTCCTATACATAGAAGGCACATTCTGACATGCTTTTTTATCTTCTTCTTTGCTACATCTTTGATAAGTTAAAGGGTTAGTTTACCCCAAAATGAAAATTGTGTCATTAATTACTCACCTTCATGTCATTCCATACCTGTAAGGCTTTCGTTCATCTTCGGAACACAAGAAGATCTTTTCGATGAAATCTGAGAGATTTCTGTCCTTCCATAGACGGCTATGCAACTGAAACTTTGACACTTCAAAATGATCATAAAGAGATCGTAAAACTAATCTATATGAATTGAGTGGTTTAGTTTTAGAGAAAATTTGTTATGCTTTATTTAATGAACAGATTTCATTTTCAAAAACTCAACCGAAACTTATTGACGTCCAAGAACAAACCTCATCGTTTTTTGCGGAAGGTCAAACGTGCTGCATAACACGAGAACAAACCTCATTGGTTCTCACATGTCAAGCAAACATGCTTGAGCTTCCGTTTACCACAACTGATGTGTGCGTTGATGTTATAATATTTAAATGAATGTGAATAATAGCCTAAATTAAACCTGTTCATCATAAAACATCATAAAAGCGTCTCTTCATATAATTTTAGACTAAACCGATCAAATAATATGAAGTTTTATGATCTCTTTATTAACTGTTTGAAGCATCAAAGTGTCAGTTGTGTAGTTGTCTATGGAGGGACAGAAAGCACGCAGATTTCATTAAAAATATCTTCATTTGTGGTCCAAACATTAACGAAAGACATGAGGGTGAGTAATAAATTACAGAATTTTCATTTTTGGGTGAACTAACCCTTTAAATAGATGCTCATGTCCAACTTTGTCTAAAGTGGTTTTGCAGTATATTGACGAAATACGAGTCTCTCCATTGTGATACAGAAAAACTCCATATTACGATGAAATTTCAGTAATGCGTTCAGCCCCGTCCCCATTAAATGTTTGACACATGTTCTCTCAGCGTGCTCAGGACATTAGCTCCAGAACCAGGGAGTGTTTTGGATGTGTAAGTGAGCGTGAGCGTGTGTATGCACAGTAGGTAGTGAGTAAGCTTCGGCCAGCTTGGCAAATCATACGTGCCGCTCCTCCCTTCAGTACAGTGTCTGCTTTGTGTGCTACACACACTGAGCCTTTCACTGTGGGACTCTCACTCACTCACACACACATATACTCAAACTCAAACAGGACAGACTATTTTTGCTCAAATCTTTTACAATATTCTCCCCCCACCCCTCTGTCTCTCAGCTATGGCTCCAGTGGTGCCGGAGCTGAGGAGCGATATTGACACTAGTAACTTTGATGATGATATAAAGGATGATCCAGGAGGAACCGAAACCTTTCCCCCTCCCCGTGCCTTTGCAGGAAATCAGCTACCGTTTGTGGGCTTCACCTATTTCAGGGAGGACCAGTAAGTGTGAAAATGTGTGCGTTTTTGTGTGTGTTTGTGATGAATTCTGATGGATTTAATGTCAAATGGTTACATTTCATGGAATACATTTTTTTAAATTCATATTACATAATTGGTTTGTTGCATAATACTGTCGTGTAAAATAACTAATGCTTGTGGAAAAGGATTCAAAGAGTGCCAAAAGTCTTCCCACTGTTTTTGGCCAATTAATTTCCATGACTTTTCCCAGCCATTTCTGATTACTGGGTAAAGATTTCAGAAATTTGCACTTACAAAGAACAATTTTGTATAACTAGAAAATAATATATTCACCATAAAAATTCTGATTATGATAGGTCTGGATATACAAAATTTTAATCCTTTAAAAGAGTTTCCAGGACTGTGAAAACATGTGCTCCACTTAAAATCTGTATCTCTGTAAAAAGAGACGGAGAAAGTTAAAAGCCCACATTTCAGACACTGTAGCGCTGTGACTTTTATACAGGTATCTTGTTCTCTTCCACACACGCTCACTCACAGATGAAGCTGTAAAACTACTATGAGCTCCTGTTATGGATTGATAGAGACAGGATGTACAGTATTTTATGCATGGTTATGGTAGCCGTGAATGAGTGCTGCATTTGTTCCATCAGAATTCCCTCCTTTTTCCCTTATCCTTTCACTGTTTCCTCCCTGGCTCTCTCAGTTTCTCCAGTGTGGCTGAGTGAAGCCACATGGGCCGCTGGCAGAGCTGAGGAGATTGAAAAGTTGCTTTGAGATTTTCTTTCTTTCATTTCCTTTCTCTTTCTCATTCTTTCTCTCTTTCTAACTCATTCTTCTAACTTTTTCATCTTGAATTGATTTATGAAACGTCAAAGTGTGTTCCTGCAGAGTAAACAAGGACGACGTGAGTTGAGAAGAGTGGAACATTTAACATAACTCTCTTTCTTTCTGTTTCTTTCAGGTTGTTAACCCAAAAAAATAAGTGTTCAGAGGAGGACTCTAATGCTGAGGATTTCATTGAAGATGATGGTTTAAACCATGCAGAGGTGCATATAAATATATATATATTAAAAAAAAAAATTGTTATATTAATGTCAGCCTCTATAATATAAGTTAAAAGGAACATATTTCTGGTTTTATGTCGATGAAGGCGTACTTGAGCCTTACTGATAGAGCCCTGTGTGTGGCACAAAATTAGCACTTAGATTTCTAAAATAGCTCATGTGATTTATTCTGCAGCAGATTTTCCCACAACCATTTTGTTTGGTGCCATTACCCAACATAATTGGAGTGTTTCTCCACATTCTTTAGATAATTGCTGCTTTTAATAGAATTGAAAACAACAACTTGCATCAGTTGTTTGTTGAATGTGTTTTTGTGCATGTTCCTAGTCCAATGACCTGCAGAAGAAGCTGAAAAAGTTGGAGGAAAAAGTCAAACATGAGATGCAAGCAAAGGAGGAACTGGAAAATAAATGCCGGTACAAATACTCGTAAACATAATGTGGAAATGTAAAATGATGAAAATACTTTTTTTTTTTCAATTTTATATTTAATACTTTAAAAAAATTACTTTTTAAAAAGATTATCAGCATATCAGTGGGAGATGTAATTGAATTACATACATACATATGGAGTATATATATATATATATATATATATATATATATATATACACAGTATATATATGTGTGTGTGTGTGTGTATGAATGTATATATTCATATATATTCATTCATTTATTCACTGTACAATTATATTTATATATATATATAATTTGCATATATATATATATATATATATATATATATATCCTTTGTACAGTGAATAATGAATCTTTAAATTCTTCAGAGATCCAGATTTCTGTTGTTGCACCACATATGGCAAATACAAAACATGTATCTTCACTTACAACAGATGTAAACTATGTTGTATCTCAACAGGACAGCAAATCAGCGACTGGAGAAATTGTCCAAGGAGCTTGAAGAAGAAGTAAGACCCATCTTAAAATTGTATTTACCCAACAAAGGCTCTTGATACAAAACCATTCAAAGACAAAGTGCAACTTTCTACAAGTTCCTGTAACTGTTTGTGTTTGCGTTTTAGGTGAATGCTAAGCAGACAGTAGAAGAGACTCTGAGGGCTCTGGAAAGAGAGAAAGCTTTACTGAAGCACCAGCGTTCTGAAAGCATAAGAAAGGCCGGCCTAGAGACAGACAGAAAGCGTCTTCTTGAGAATGAGGGTGAGAACAGCAGACAGAAACTCACTCTCACTTTGAACAGTGACTACACTGAGTATTTACTAGGAGTGGAAAAAAAAAATTGAATTACATGCACTTTTCATGAGATTTTAATCACTGCTTCCAATGCAGCTTCTCTGCCACTTTTGCATTGATACTCATTTTAAATTCACGTAAGCACTGGCCCAAAGTTTCTACCCGGTTTGCTCAGTACTAACCTCTGACATTCTTCCATCTAGAAAGTGTTAGTTCTGCTCTGCTGATGTTGTGATGCTAACATATTTGGTATTTCTCTCTTCTGCAGTGGGCAGCCTGAAAGATCAGCTAGCCGAGCTGAAGAAAAAGAACCAGAACTCTCATCTTTCTGCCGAGAAGAACATACACCTGGAGAGACAGGTTGGTCCCTCAGCAAAACTTTACCAAACCTTTAACCTCAGAACAATAACTACTATTTAACAAATAGCCAGAGGCAAGGACATTTAAAAAAAATGTAACAAAAAGAAAACAGCAAAAAATGGCTATAAGAAGTAAAATATGAAATATCAACTGAGGTTTGTGCTTAATACTAACGTGTTTAATTTTTCAATGTTAAAATAATTTCTCCTATCTCAGATAAAATATTTTCAAATATTGAAAAAAAACTTTCTTAAGTAAAAAAAAGACTTTAAAATAATAAATGTTTGAGGTCAAATGTACTTATATTCTTATACAATTCTGAAGCCTTATTAACAGTTTAGCTTCTCATATACACTACCGTATAAAGTTTGGGGTCAGTCGTTAAATACATTGATATTAAGAAATCTTTCTTGAGCACCCAATTAAAATGATTTCTGAAGGATCATGTGACATTGAAGACTGTAGTAGCTTTGCCATTTTCAGCTTTGCCATCATAGGAATAAAATACATTTAAAATATATTAAAATAGTTTTTATCACTTAAGGTTATTACTATTAATATTTCGGTTTTTACTAGATTTAACTTTTTTATTACTGTTTGTACTGTTTTGACTTTTCAAAATCATTTAAAAAAATCCCTAAACTTTTGCACAGTAGTGTAACTGAGATTTTATTGTAAGGATATATAGATGTTCAGTATTATGGAATAAAAGGGATTGTGATACTAAATGAATGTGCCCTTAGTTGGAGGAGGTGAATGCTAAGCTTCAGGCTGAGGTGGAGGAGTCTGAGAGGCTGAAGAAGGCCCAAGGAGAAGTGTTGAGACAGTCCCAGCAGCTGGAGCTCTCTCTCAGGGAGCTTCAGGAGCGTCTGGCCCAGCTGGAGAGCAGCAGGCTCGGTCTGGAACAGGAGAAACATAGCTTGCAAACCTCACTGCAGGAGGAGAAGCGAGAGAGAAGCCTTGGCTCAGAGACCATCAATGAACTACAGGGTGGGTGCATGAGTGTCTGTGCCAGTTTGTGTTCATCAGACAGAAGTAGCTGTGAATCGGCATCTACCGAGCTTCCTAGAAGGAGATTGCGTTACATTCTAAGGATCACACTTGTGTGCCGGTCTATGTGAGCGAGTGAAAGCAAATGTTTATGTTTGAGTATGTAGTGGTCAGCTCCTCGCTGAAAGACACACTGGGCTCTTGTCTGCGGGGCAGTGTTGTTGTGTTGGGGTGGAGCTGCCCACAGCGTATGTAAACATCAACAGTGCTTTATTTTAAGGTCAGAGGCTGGTAGCTGACGTTATGTCGCTCGGCTCTTTAATTTCCAGAGAGATCATTATGTAGTTTAAATAAACAGATTTGAATTGAGGAAGGTCACTTCAAAACTTTTTACCATGCCTTTATTTATTTTTGCTACTTTTCACATGTCTTTTATACGTAAATTTTGATTTTTACCCTAGATCAAGAGTTTAATCTTAAAATATGAAACTTTATTATAAAAATATAATTACACATTTATCTAAACAAATTGTGAAATAAGCTAACAATAAACCATGCAATATGTATTGTGTGAAAATATTTTATATCTGTTTTTTTTTAAATGAAAAATCACTTGTGAACAAAATATTTATCAGAGTCACTTCTGGTCAATATGTAATTTTGTTAAAGTATTGTTTTAAAAAAGTATAATATATTAATAACATTGTCAAAACATTATTAAATAAATTTTAATACAGTTTTATTCTGATAATGTTGAAATATCACTCCCATTACCATTATTTCCACTACAAAAATTGAGATGATGATTGATGTGAAAAGAGACTTTATTTTCTAAAGGTTCACAGGCCTAAAAGTGCCCATAGTTGAAGAAACACCCATTTATGGTTTTATGGTTTAATTCCTGACCTTTGAGAACTTGTCTCATGCTTTTGATATGCCTGTCTTCCTTTTTTCTGTATTTCTATCTATTTTTCGTTCTCAGGTCGTGTCTCCGGACTGGAGGATGAGTTAAAACACATAAAAAGTTCTCTATCAAAGGCAGAAGTAGAGAAAAGACAGTTACAGGAGGATCTTACTTCTCTGGAAAAGGTTTGTGCCATGGGTGTGTTTTAGTGAGTGATTGAATGATTTACATTCTCAGCACATGATATGTGTGTGGTTATGTGTATTTTTGTGAAGCCCCATTAATGTTGTCCCTTCACCCGCAGGAGAAGAACAAGCAGGAGATCGATCTCTCCTTTAAACTCAAAGCTGTTCAACAGAGTCTGGAACAGGAGGAGGCGGAGCATAAAGCCACAATAGCCAGATTGGCTGACAAGAACAAAATCAATCAGTCCATTGAGGAGGCCAAGTCTGAGGCCCTGAAAGGTAAAATTATACAGTAGTCTCTAATTTAAAAGATTTTAAAAGATCTAGATTTTCACTGCAAATTAAAAAAATGCATTTAGGGGAGTGCAGTTTAGATGGAGGGAAAACAAATCTGGTTACTTTCGTAAGACATTCTTTTCATATGGGGAAAGTGCTCTCTCAATAGGACATTTACAATTTTTTCAGAACTAACCTGCAGTACATATAAAACTATGACACAAAAGAAATTTGGACTCTCAGCAAAATACTTTAGGCTTGACATGGACATCACAAACTTGCTCGTCAACATTTACATGATTCTTCTAGACGTGCCTTACATTTCTGATCTCTGTGTAAAAGCGAAACAATCTTTTCTGCTTTCTGTTCTAGTAGAGTGAATCTTTCTGAAGTCTGCAGTACAAGGCTTGTTCAGAGTTTGGTGATAATGTGTGTGTTTTTGTGACAGATATGGAACATAAGCTGCTGGAAGAACGATCTGCGAAGCAACAGTTGGAAAACAGAATGATGCAGCTGGAGAAGGAAAACTCAGGATTAGACTGTGATTACAAACAAGCCAAACATGAGCTTCAGGAGCTCCGCTCACTCAAAGAAAAACTCACTGAGGAGGTACAGTCTTGCCTGACTGTAGCTATCTGTCTGCCTGATCATTTTACTTATTTGATTTCATTTATCAGTTATTCTATCAAACTTTGTATTTTCTCTGTTCAGTTTTTTCTGTCCATATTTTCTGCTGTATTTTAAATCATTTCAAATAAAAATAATGGTTACTCTTTATTATGTGACGTAGTTACATTGTAATTACTCAAATAAGTACTAAGTAATATTCATGAACTACATGTACTTATTATAGAGTTAGGGTTTGGTTTAGTGTTAGTTACTTGTAATGATGCATAAGTATATGTAGTAACGTATAACTACGTCACCTTAAAAAAAATCACCAAAATAATTCATAAAAATTGAAAGTATTAAACTAATTATTACATTAAAAATGTCATATATGCATCACATAGTTAATAGGAAGTCCAAGATATTTGATTGAATCCAGTCTTTTGTGTGTGTGTGTGTGTGTGCCAGGTGGAGGTGCTAAGTGTGCGTGTGCAGCAGGAGACTCAGAGGAAGACTCTGTGTCAGAATGATCTCAAAGTGCAGAGGGAGGAGATCAGCACCCTCCGCTCCTCAGAGAAACAACTCAAACAAGAGCTCAACCACCTGCTCGAGCTCAAGCTCAGCCTGGAGAAACAAAATCAGGAACTGCGCAGGTGAGGGACTTGCTGATCCACATTTTTTCAATGCTGATACTTGTGTGTGTATATATATATATATATATATACACACACACACACACACACTACATTTATATGCAATTTTTTGATAGAAAATAAAACGTACAACAAAATCCTGATATTAAATAACATGTAGTATGAAAATTCTGCATCATTGTGCATTACACAAATAGCGATAATATTACAATAACATTATGTATATTTTATGATTCTCAAGCCCTTTAAAGCTTGGTGGATTCTAATTGGCTGGTTATCAGCTGGAAAGAAAATCTTTCTGAAAGGGGTTCCAATGATATTATTCCTCTTTGTTGCTATCATTATAGTTGTGGTGTGGATGCCCCTACTCTCATAAAATTAGAATGATTATTATAGATTTGAGATAGGATATGAACTCACTGAGTGGTAAATTGTTATAAACAACTTGAAACAATCCTAATAATCATAACAATATACAGTAATTTACAATAACAATATATATATATATATATATATATATTTTTTTTTTTTTTTTTTTTTTTTTCAACACCTTTACTAGTAATATGAAATAAATAATAATGTTCACTATTATATCACACTGGAATAAAATCTTGTCTAAACTTTTTACTGTACCAGTAATTGTTACTATGTCTACACAGCTATACATTTTGTGGGACTGTTTTTTTTTGTTTTGTTTTTTTCCTCTTTTTCCTGTTTTTCTTTTGTTCCCCTTATGTGTGCATGTGTGTATATGTATGTCAGTGGTCAATAAAAAAAATTAGAATGGTTATTATAAATATCATTATAAATAATCATTCTTCGTCCTTTATCCTGCTTGCTAAATGTACAAAGCGACACACTAAAAAGCATAATGCATAACACACAAATATTATTCAGTGAGAATCAGCACTCAATAAAAAGGTTTCTGTTCTCTATGTCCAATCAGGGAGAGAGAAGAAGCTGACAAACAGCTGAAAGAGCTGAAGGACCAGTTGGAGGCAGAGCAGTACTTCACAGTATGTCTTTCAGCTCTATCATATTTGCACCAGTGAATACGTGGAGGGATGTTTTTGGATTGGTTTGTGTATCTATGTGCTCAAATTTGTTTTTAAATGAAACATTTCTCCTTGATTCCAGAAACTGTATAAAACTCAGATTCGGGAGCTGAAAGAGGAGAGTGATGAAAAGACTAAACTCTACAACGATGCTCAGCAGAGACTAGAGGATCTGCTGGAAGAGAGGTGTGTGCGTGCGTGCGTGCGTGTGTGTGTATTTGCTATAAAAAAAGGATCCACCTATTTTTATGCACATTTTGGGATATTGCATAAAAAAACGCTGGATGGAAACGCCAAGATGCAGTATGCACTCAACTGATTTTTATGCAACTACACTTTCGTTATGATGCGCATCAAAAAAGACATGTGACTTTGCGGTGGGACGGCATAACTAGAAGAAGCAGCAGACCGATCTCATTGCACAGTATCTGAAGTGCTGTTTTGGTCATTCTGTGATGCCTGAGCAAAATCTGTCGTTAAAGTGGTACAGTATAATTCCCTCCCAGAAGCGCCTCACACGATCGCGTTCACAAACACTTGAGTACAAGATAACATGGCAGCCTTTGTTGCGTTTCATCTGCTTGCTCTGAGGTGCAAGTAATTCATTATATACAAACATTCTTATATACAGTGGCTTCTACTGCAGCAACTTTCATTTTTCTTAGTGATATTTAGTGCCAGTTTATCAGGATGTGATTGATTTTTTTCTCTTCGACTCACTGGATGGAAGCATTGCTTTATTCACAAATGTTTTATGCGATATTCCAAAGTTGCGCACACGTTCAATTTACAACTTTGGATGCAAACATGGCTAATAAGAGCAAGGTTTGCTGAAAAGGTAAATAGATGCAATTAGTTAAGGATAAATGAACATCACAATTTGTACAATATGCTGAACTTTTGTTCAATACTAACTGGTTTGTTTGTGTAATGTGTTTATATAGGGACTCATTAGCAACGCAGCTAGAGGCGAGCCTAACGAAGGCAGACTCTGAACAGTTGGCTCGCTCCATCGCTGAGGAGCAGTACTCAGACCTGGAGAAAGAAAAAATCATGAAGGAGCTGGAGATCAAAGACATGATTGCAAGACACCGGCAGGAACTCGCCGAAAAGGACAATACCATCAACTCGGTTAGAATATCAGATTTGTCTTGCATGAAATTTCCTGTTTCAGTACAAGTTAAAATTAATTTTATATATATATATATATATATATATATATATATTAAATATTAAATATTAATTCATTTTAACTGAATCTTCTACATGATATAAGCTGGAGGAATCAAACCGCACACTCACTGTGGATGTTGGCAACCTGGCTAATGAAAAAGAGGAGCTCAACAATAAGGTCAAACACCTACACCAAAGTGAGTGTTGCTGAGGTTAATATGATGAAATATGAGTGGATTGATGTTATAATGTTCAAATATGTTAATAAATGTGCTTTAACATTTATAAATGTGTATACACAGAACTGGAGATGGCCAAAGAAGAAGAAGAGAAACAGATGAAATCTTTGACATTCTCTCTAGAGAAGCAGATACAGACTGAGAAAACTCTCAAGATTCAGGTGTGTGTTGGGAGGAGCATATAGACATAATTTGTGGGTGGGACATGTCCCCAGTACTTTTTTCCAGGGTCGATATATTGTCCATTTATTATTGTAATACAATTAAAATACCCTCCCCACCACCACCACACACATTCCTTTCCCACCCACTTTTTAAAACAAAGTTACTCCACTGTAGAAACATCTAACTCAAAAAGGTTTGTGACATATGTAAGTGCATTTATTTCCATAGCTTAAAATAGGTGTTAACTAGCATGTCCCAGGTCTATTATAACATCAGATATCTGTATTGTAGGCTATAAACAAGCTGGCAGAGGTTATGAAGAAGACTGATGTCAGGCCACAGCAAGGTAACAACAGTGACATCCGCAGAAAGGAGAAGGAGAACAGACAGCTTCAGCTGCAGCTCCGCACCGAGAAAGAAAAACTCAACAACACCATCATCAAATACCAGAAAGAAATGAATGATATGCAGGCTGTAAGTGACCTTAAATATAAATGTAAAAGAAATGAGACCACTATCCAGCCTATCAAACCTATCCAGCGGTCTCCGCATAATACATAAATAAACAAAGCACACAAGAAGTGTTGTTCTGTTTGCAGACGATAGCAGAGGAGTCTCAGGTGCGACTGGAGATGCAGATGGCCCTGGACAGTAAAGACAGTGATATTGAGCGTCTGCGCTGTCAGCTCACTTCTCTTAGCATCCATTCTTTGGACACCACCAGCATCAGTAGCATCGGAAATGACCCGGAGGGTGATGATGCTTATCCAGGTATCTATCCAGGTTGTGTCCCGTTAAGCACAGGACTGCCTAATATGTTTATCATCATTCACGTGCCATAAACGGCATTAGGGGTAAGATTAAGCCCTAAATGTTTTTAGTAAAGCCCCGAATAGTCATTTTTGTCACCATGTAATCCATTTAGGGCTATTAATATATTATGTTATTACAAACCAGACAATATAAATGTATAATTATTGTATGTAATGACTCAAAAACTAAGTGTTTTCTTAAAAGCACCGAGTTTAACTTCAAAACAAACTTAAAACACCCAGCGAATCAATTGTCATCACTTGTCATTTATTAATTAATTACTTAATTTATTCTTTCGTTTCGTTAATTAACTTTATTTAATTCTAAACAAACTTTAAAACATTTGGCGAATCGATCACAAAAAAATTGTCATTATTTGCCATTGTCTATGTATTGATTTATTTATCTCTTTATTCAGTCTTTCATTAATTAACTTATTTGAATGTTTTATTAATGCTGTTCCTATTCAAATTTACTAATGTAAAGTTAATTAACTCGTTTAATTAATTAACTTTATTTATTTATAAATTTAAACACCTTGCGAATCAATCACAACAAATTATCATCACTGGCTATTTATTTTATCCATCCGTCCATTTACTTTTTTCATTCATTTCATTCATTAACTTTATTTAAATCTAATTTAATGTCTTGTTAAGGTTGCCCCCATACAAATTCACAGAGGTCTGATTTCATATCCACAAATATCGACTGACCCTAGAACACATAAACAATATACATAACTCCTACTCTGTTTTCCTCTTTTACCTGTTTTCCTTTTCATTCTCTTTCACTTATGAATCCTTTTGCTATTTTTCCTCATTCTTCTTCCATTCCTTCCCACTCTCATTGTGATGCTGGTGTAGTGCGCATCACACACTCACACACCTCGGAGTCTATGTCCTTCACGTACCAACGAAGCTCCAAGTCAGTGTGCATTGATACCCGGCCATGCCGGATCACTCCTTGCTTCCCCTCCGACTCAGAGGAAGAGGAGGATGAGGAGGACCAGTGGGGGCAAAGGCCTGCCCTGACATATGAGAAGCCTATTGACCAAGAGTCTGCAGGTGACCCTGCATGGAAACAAATGAGCACGCATACTTCCCCTTGCACTCATTCACTTTATTCAGTGTGGAGTTTGAATACTAAACCGCTAGGCAGCGTTTTTGGGTGTAAAGGCCAAAAATGCTGTCTTGGTTGGCAGCTCACTAGGTCAGTGATTCCCAACCTGGTGTACACATACCCCAAGCAGGTTTCTAGAAGAACTTGGAAATATTTCTCTTTTGCTTTTTTAACCTACAACAAATTGCTTTGTTCAACCTATATAAAATGGGTAAAATAACTTATTAGGCATGTCAAAAAATAAAAAAATATTTATTTATTTACTTAATCACACACTGAGATATTTAAAGAGGACCTTTTTTGCTTTTTTACATTTTCGACCTCCTTCAGTGTGTAATGTTTGAGCATGAAAAAGGTCTACAAAGTTACTCCAAAGGGAGTTATTCTCTATATCAGTAAGCACTGTTTCTTAACTCACTGAAACGCCTCGATTGTAGTCTTGAGTTTTCTTCTGTGAAAGAACACGTTATAATATTCCTCCTTTAAATAATTGCCCCCCAAAGCATATGCAAAAAAAAGGGGGTGAGGCCTGGTTGACACATTAGTGGTGTGTTGAAACACGCTATTAAGTAAGGGGCATGACCAGTCAGAATACACTGATCCAGCCAACGAATCAGAGCACATTGTGTTTTTCAGAAGGAGGGGCTTCATAGAGACTGGAACTAAATAGAGCGTTATTGACTGGCTGGGAAGGGAGGTGCTGCAAAATAAAAGAGCTTGCTGTAAAATATGTGAAAAATGTTTTTTAAACATTTAAGCATGAACACTCATAAGGACCCCAAAAACAAAATCACATCTTTGAAAAGTTTGAAAAAAAGGTTACTTTATTTACATTTAAGTACGGAGTAATATTATTTAATAATATGTGCGTACTATAGGGTTAGGGTAAGGAAAGTGGTTTAGTTTAGAATTAGTTGCATGTAATTATACATAATTTACTTTTATGGGGAAATTACATGTAACATATGTCACAAGAACACTGTAAAATGTCAAAAGTGTTACCCAAAATTGTTTAAATATTGAGTTTAGCTAATTGTTTAAATGACTCTCGTAGCAGAATACATCTTCTCTACAACAGTTCTGTTTTGTTGATGAAGAGGGGATACTTGATCCCCTTCTGATGGGGCAGTTAGAGTGTGTAAGACAAAGGTTGGGAACCACTGTACTATGTTTTGAAACGCAGCCACACTTTCCAATATGGTGAGATGCTTATCAGTTGACGTTTTTTTGCACATAATCACACTTCCTTCCTTGTGTCTTTTATAAAAGTCCATTAAAGGCACAGTAAGCGACTTCTTAAAAACAACCCAAACAAACACACCCTAAAGCACTTCCCTGATCATAACCCTTCGTTTTCCAGTGCTCTGACCTTTTCTCGTTTGTAATATCTCTCAGCCATCTCTATTTCTTCAATCTTTCTTCAAATCTCCCTCTTGCTCACTCTCTCTCCTCCTCCATCATGAGTGTGTATACTATACACCCCCTACTGCTCGGTCCGATCCACTTTCAACAGTGTTTCTCAGAAATTGCTTACTGTACCTTTAACACTACTATAAGCAAAACCTTTTTATTCCAAGAGTCTTATAGTACAGGTTGCATTCTCCCCTTGGGAAAGATGTTTCGGAAGGCTCTGAAACTGCTTAAAGAAAAACTTGCTATGCTTGGTCATATTCAAAACTGTGTGGCTTTGTAATCTTAAACATGTAAAACTTTTTTCTTTTCATTTTTTTTCCACAGATTCTAGTCTTGAGGGATGGCTCTCAATGACTAACAAAAACACGAAGCGGTTTGGATGGGAAAAGAAGGTAAAGGTTTAAATATACACATTCATGTCACATAAACTAACGCTGTCTGATCATCTGTGCGTGATTCTCTGTGCCAATTGCAGTATGTGGTGGTCAGTAGCAAGAAGATCCTATTTTATGACTCGGAGCAAGACAGAGAGCAGTCCAGTCCCTTCATGATTCTGGACATAGAGTGAGTTTGGAAATACTACTCATAATCAAAAAATATCTTGGCCTAGATTGAACATTAATATATTTGAAGTGCATATAAAATTCCAATCATTTGGATTACACAGTTTTATCATAAACGGATAAACTTAATGTGATGCATACTTAGTCATAAATGAAATGGGCGAGATTTCAGCCCTCAAAAAATTGCATATTTGGTTTATTATTAACTATTTGCATCTATTTGATTTTATTTAAATCATATTTTCAAAATGCATTTGCAAATGAATCAACATGGAAACTGTTCATTGTAAAGACAACTAAATTTATTCAGTTAAAAAGTATGAACATGTTTAAAATATGGCTTGCTATAGAACAAGCAATATTCAGTTAGTAAAAATGTATGAGATTGAAACAAATCGGATTGATTTAATGATAAATATATAAAATTGGTTATTGTGTAATTAAACCAAATTCAGTTTATTAGTACTATTAGAGAGATCTTGCCAAATATGCAGTATGCATCACATTAAATGTATAGGACTTTTCTATTGGTTTTGGCATTATTGCAGAAAATAAGTTCTATGATTAATAAAAGCTTACCATTCTTACACGATTGTGATAATCTTCACAAATGAACACAAATTTCAATTAATTTTGAAGCGTAAATACAATACAGTCATATCGTAGAATAAAACGTGAAAATACCTTGAGCTTGTTTGCGCCATTTAACCAAAAACCATTCAGAAAACGCATTGGTAACTTATTTACGAATTTTGGGCAACAAAAATACGTCATCTCTGCACCACTCTATTAGTTTGTTTGTTCAAATGAATGGAAATTGTATATGTAATTCAATTACATAAATATTAAATGTAGGCCTAAATATTTTTTGTGTGCACACATTCTTGGCTTTCTTGCACAGCATTAGACATTTATTTTTAATGCTTCCTTTTTCCCTTCTTAGCAAACTCTTCCATGTGAGACCTGTCACTCAGACAGACGTGTACCGTGCAGATCCGAAAGAAATCCCACGCATCTTCCAGGTAACATGCTTAATTTGTCCTCCGAGAAATATTTTAGCCTGCTTTGATGTTAACCATATTAAACCTTTTTTTTACCTTCTGTCTGTAGATATTATATGCTAATGAGGGGGAGAGCAAAAAAGAGGAACTTGCTTTGGAAACCTTATCAGCAACTGAAAGGTCGTCGTATATCCCATATAAAGGTCACGAGTTCGTGCTCACACTTTACCACTTCCCCTCCAGCTGTGAAGCATGTCCAAGACCTCTGTGGCACGTCTTCAAACCACCACCAGCTTTGGAGTGCAGGCGCTGCAGAGTCAAATGCCATAAAGACCACATAGATCACAAGGAAGAGGTCCTTGCTCCTTGCAGAGGTCAGGAGGTCACAAGCACTGACAATTTAAATTTTGTGTTGTATTATATTAATATTTTAATAACAAAATAATATAATATATTAAAAATGCATTATATGTACACATACATTATGGCTATAATTTTTCTATTATTTTATTAATATTTTTTATTATTTTTTATTTTATTCTATTTTTCTGTATTCATTTATTAACGGTAAGTTTGGGGTCAATAATATTTTTTTTGATGTTTTTGAAAGTCTCTCATGCATTTATTGAATCAAAAACACAGTACAAACTGTAATATTCACTACTGTTTTAATTGAATTTCACTACAATTTTAAATAACTTGTTTTCTACTTGAATATATTTTAAAATGTAATTTATTCCTGTGATGGCAAAACACAATTTTCAGCAGGTATTACTCCAGTCTTCAGTGTCACACGATTCTTCAGAAATCATTCTAATATGATGATTTGGTGGTTAAGAAACATTTCATGTTACTGTCAATGTTGAAAATAATTGTGCTGCTTAATAATTTTGTAGAAAGTTTATCTATTTAAACATGAAGCTTTGAACATCCCCACTGTGCACTTTGGGTTGAAATTAACCTCGTTTGCTTTTGGCTTTTCTCTCCAGTGAACTATGATATGTCCACTGCGAAAGAGCTACTGCTGCTGGCCAACTCCACAGAGGACCAGAAGAAATGGGTCAGCCGATTACTCAAGCGGGTCCCGCGTAAACCTATAGCCCACTCCTCAAGCATAGCTATAGCCTCTCCCACCTCTGAGGCATCACCACCTGGCCTGTCCCCTGTGCCCTCTCCTCATCTGTCCTCCCAATCATCTCCCAGGCTTTCACACAGAGGAGCCGTCAAAGTGCATTCCACCAGACATCAGCCCTCAACCAAGACCAGGTGAGAACCATGTGACAGATCAACAGTGTCATGTAAAGGAGCTTGAGGGGGAGTAAGGTTACTATCATTTGAGGTTATAACATGGGGATTTTATCTAGAGTCGTAGTTCTTAACCAGGGGGCCACAGGATGACTTAAAAATGTATTAAAAAATTATATATTATTATGATTTTAAAAAATAATCATTCATATTTACTATTAATTTTAATGATCTAACTTGCTTAAAAATAGAAAACAAATCAAGCTGTTCTATATCTATCTATATCTAATTTCCTTTTTTCTCTTCAATATATATTGTTTTTATTGAAAAACAGAATTTTTTTTTAATATTCTGGAAGAATTCTACATATATTATAGAGGGCCAAACTCATCCCAACAATTTTGCTTGAAGAGGGTGATCTTTTTTATCATTCTTTGACACAGCTCATCCATGAACATTTGAATACATAATTCATAACCATTTAAACAAAGGCACTTTCTATAATCCACTTAACTGTTTAAAGGCACTCAAAAAAAATCTGCTTTACTGTTTCCTACTTACACTGTACTAGCTTGAACTGTTCTGCTCAACTTTTAAAAATGTGTATTTCAGCATTTCTAATGATGTTGCTTCTTATTTGTATAGTTTCTTATTTGTCAGTAGTGTTAGATACAAGCATTTGCAAAATTAAAGGAAACGTTCACACAAAAATGAACTTGTATAGACTACTTACTGTAATTATGGTGTTTTTGTACATTTTTAAGATGATAGCTATAATGATAACAATAAAGATACATATACACCATAGTCCATATACAACTATAATGATAATGACACAGAGAAACAATATGATAGGAATCACTTTCAGGATTTTTTTCCAGTTTATGAACTGTAAAAACATTGAGTGCTGATAACTAACTAATAAAGTTATCGTTCTTGCTGTGAACAGGCCTTTAGAGCTTGGCAGTTGTGGTCACTTTGGAACAAATTCTTTAAAGTTCTGTATTTGTTACAATGGGGACAAATAACATACCAGTTTGGAACCTAAAGAATGAGTAAATAATGGCAGCATTTTCATTTTTGGGTGAACTACAGCTTTAATCAAGGTGCTGTTATATGTTGACCTGTTTCAACAAGTTAGACTATGAAGTTGTGCAGGTTGTCAGTTGCTTACATTATACTGCTAACCTCTTATAGCCCTGGCCCCATGCTCCGTATCATTCTTCACTGACCTGTTCACCTTTGACTTTTCACCTTCCCCACTTGTGCATATGTGTGGACAGTAAGTACACTGCATCACTGCTTATCGACCAAGTTTTCGGCCTGCCTGTGCAGCTCTAAAACCTCGCCTTTAGATGTTTGGCTGTCTGTTCTCTTCTATATGCATCTGAAACATAAATCATCTTTGCTTGAGTGTCAAAACATGAAAAAACATCCACTAATAATGCAATCTCTCTTTTAATTCAATATCATTGCCGTCTAACTGAGCTGTGACTTTTTCAACACAGTATCTTATTGCTTTTGCAATAAGAAAAAACTAATATGTTGTTTTTTGTTTTGTTTTGTTTTTTGGCAAATATCTGCCACATAATGCCATGGTAAAATTCCTTTTATGTTACTATATTAGCGTAATATAGCTTAAAGTATTAGAGCTTAATGAAAACATACTTCAAAATGGTTTACTTTCAGTTAAACATGGGTTGCCATAATATTTTTACGTTGACTTCTTCAATGACGTTTATACATGAGGCCGAATGACTCCTCTTTGTTTCAGATTTCTTGAGTTGGGCCTGAAGGACTTGGGTTGGTCTTTTGATGTTGAAATGGATGATGACGATGTTTTAGACTTCTGAGGAGTTGAGTTTGTGGGGTAACCACAGTGGTGCTTTAGCATGCATTTGTGTCTCTGTGTTATGCTATTGCTTAAAATCTTTCTTTTTTTAAAGTATGGTATTAATAGTGTGTTTTGTTCCCCTTTGAGGGGTTATAGCAAGGGCAAGTTTTTCGATACTGCCTATGAGGTTGATGCACTTATGAGTGGGCATGTTTGGCTGAATTAAAAACATCTTGCTTACTTTGAACGAGGTGGATCTGAACACTGATGGTGTTGTGGTGTTGTCAAATCTTGCATTATGTCTGCCATATTTGATTTTTGTTTTGTTTTTTTTACTCAGTGATTTCTCTCTCCTCTCTCTTAATTTCAGCTAACCTTGGTGAAGGCCGGATAGATGACGATCAGTCTGGGAAGTATGAAAGTGTTCATTTTGGCAAATCAAAGGACTTCCAAATGTCAAAATCCACAAGTATAAATGACTGGGGAGGTCTAATATTTTATACAACGCAAGCCATAAATTACCTAAAGTGTAGTTTCAATTTTAAGACAATTTAAGAATGTTTTAGGTGTTTGTAGATTATACGGTTCTTAATTTTTTTTTTTTTTAAAGTACAAGCATTTTAAATTTCATAGGTTATTTTTATCTCCTTACAATGTTGACAGTGAGTGTGTCTGTGTGTGTGTGTGTGTGTGTTTGAAACAGAATATGTGCTCTGCAATTATATGATCATCTGAATATTATATACTCTAGTATTATATCTATTTTTGTTAGGAAAAACAGATCTATTTAGAGGCACAGATTATATTTTTATCATGCATTATATCAAAGAACACTGCTCTCAAGGAGCGTTACATATTGTCAGAACTATCTGCTCAAAATATATGCATTATTGAAGACATCATGCAAACATTCAATTTGTAGCACGTTTTATTAAATGCTTGACATAATAACCGTGTGCATGGTGGAACATGATGACCTCTGGTCCAAACATTTTCTGTATTTTATTTTGTCAGGTTGCCACTGACAAACTGTTGAGAAATTGTTAATAAAAAAATCTTTATTTGATGGAAAACCTCTGACTCCCCAAGTGTGCTGATCTGCAATATTTATATAGAACAATGTTTTTAGGATACAAAATGTAGCATAAACTCCATTACTTATTCTTAAGAAGTTAAAGCAATTATGCAGTAGATTGCAATGTTTATACAGGTGACTAACTTAAATGTCGAAATATTAGGACAAATGTCAGATACGTTGCTGTTTTTGTCATCTACTAAGGGTTAAAAAAAGCATGCTTTTTATTGTTGTAAATGATTCACAAGAATTGATTAATAAAAGTCCACTGTTGCAAAAGAGTTTGAACCAGATGCAAACCTGGAAAATCCTTATTTGCATGTAATGTGATTCAGGTTATAAAAGCAGAATCAGTTCCACATGACATAAGTTCAAGACTGAGACCCTGAGGTTTCTACCAGGACATTCTTATTTCTGCTGGATCTTGTCAGATATGAACCGCTATTATTTTCTAACAGTTGCAGGGCTACTGAGCTGCTTTGCTGGTGGTGGTGTTTTGCACCCAGGAAAATGCAGACGTGACTTAAGATCTGATGAGGTCAGAGTCATTTGTCTTTACGTTAACTTCTCGCAGTTACCCCGTAAGGCCTTCCCAGGTAACACTACAGACCTCAGTGTCCGCTTCGGCAATTTCAGCTCCATAACATCTGATGACCTGAAGATCTTCTCCCATCTGAGGCGACTCAGTCTGATCAGAAACCAGCTGCGTACATTACCTGCAGACCTGCTTAAGGGTCTGTCAAATCTTCACATACTTGACCTTACAGGTAATGTGTGTTTACTTAACTAATATAAGTTGCGTTCCACAAATTTAACTGGCTTCTGTGTTGGCGCATTCCATAGAGACTGTCAGTCTGTCTATGCATTAGCGGGAACTTTTCACTAATAGTAGGGACTCTTTCTTCACCGGTAGGTGGCGACAAGATATTGTCTTTGAGTATCATGGCTTGTTCAAAAACATGATTGTATCAGGAAATAAAGAACTGTATTTATTCATATATATAACCACAGATTTATTCAGTAGTGAAGAAAGTGAATGCGGCTGAATTTGGAAAAGGATACCAACATACTACTTATGAAATGGTAAAATTGGTAGTATATTTTGAATTCACATAGTTGAATTTACACAATTTGTTAAAAAAGGAACAAAACGTGAGATTTCACCACCAACTTTCTAAAACGCTGACTGCCAGGAAAATGAGTTGTTGATGTATTTTCTCAAACTATTCCTTCGCTGAGTCATTGAATAATTCTCCCAACTGACAAAAACGTGGAACTAAATGTAACACAGTTCTTGAGAACGGGAAGAAGGAGGTGGGAACCGGCGAACAGTCAACATAGTTTAATAATAAAATAACCAAACAATAAAACGAAAGTAAAAGGGCGGCAGCTCCTCACGGCGACTGCTGCCCGCACAAACAAAATAAAACACAACATAAGTCCAGGCCTGGTCCTCTCTCCTCCTTCACTGTCGTCGCTCCTCTTTTATGCTTCCGGAGTTCCTCCTTGAGAGATACGAGACCGGTGCAGCAGAGTAGCTGCGCCGTTCCCTCACGGCTCTCGCCCGCCCTGCTCGTCAGACTAAACAATTAACTTTTAGATTAATGAATCGTTTAAACAATTAATTAAAATCCACTGATTCATTTTGGAATGAAACACCAATGACGTGTTTTGCTCAGAGACGTGCTAAATTAGATTTTGCTTGGACTTTGTTTATAACCTTTAATGTTGGGGAGCAAAAATGGACAACGTAACTTGCGTTATTTTGTCTAAGGCAAGTTATTTCTCAAAATGTTGTGCAAACACAATATCAAAACTGTTGTGACGCCGCTTCTGTCTCGAAGTCGGAACAACAGCACTCTTGTTCGTAACTGTACCATGAATTACATGCGTATTTGCCTAATAATATGCTCCTATACCTATAGGTAACAATCTGACATCTTTATCGTCTCGAGTGTTCCATCATTCTCCTCTTGTGGAGCTCACACTCTCAGATAACCTGCTCTCCGAGGTAGATGCTGACTGTCTGCATGTAAACAGCTCGCTTCTGAGGTTGGACTTGTCATCTAACAGATTCACCCAGTTACCTGTTGCCTTCCTGCAAAGACTCAGCAATCTTGAGAGCTTAGATTTAAAAAATAACCAGCTAGAAGAACTGAGTCCTGGAGCTCTGACCTCTCTGTCCAAGCTTGAGGCTTTGTACCTGGAAAACAACAGGCTGAAGTCCTTAGATCCATCAACCTTCAGTGGTAACCCAAACCTCCAGCAGATGTTTTTGAGTGGCAATCGTCTGGCGAGCCTCCCTGCTGGACTCTTCCTTAAGCAGGATGAGCTTTTTTCCTCGACCTCAGAAACAACTATCTGCAAAGCTTGACTCCAGGTATGTTGGATGGACTTTCGTATGCTGTGTTGTCCGATAATCCATGGCATTGCGACTCTAGTTTGGCATATCTATGGCACTGGTTGCATATAAATGAAAAAAGACTTTTTCATCATGATAAAATCACTTGTCAAACACCTGAACACATGAAGAGTAGAAACATCACAGAAATTTCTGCTGAAGAGCTTGGGATCAAGGAGTAAGAGAGTCCTAATAAAACTACCGGAAGTCTAATCAAATTAATTGAAAATTAAGTACATTAAAACTGAGATCTTAAAACTGTATAACTGCAATATAAGGATTAAATATACTGTTGAATACTTTGTATCAAGGGGAAAACATTTTTATGCAATTTCATAAAGATCTTTAAAGTACATATAAGGATTAAATCATTTCTTTTATTAAAAATGTTTTTCTCACAAAAGTGTCTTAATTGTGGATCTTTTATAAACATTATTTAATATATTCTTCATACTAAAAAAAGGTTCTTTTAAGAACTGTTCACTGAATGTTCTTGGAGAACCAAAAATGGTTCTTCCATGGTATCACTGCAAAAACTCCCATTTAGAAACTTTTTATTTTTTATTTTTTTAGTGTATCCATTTGACAATGTAAAATTAATTTGAGAGAGTAAACAGTTTGCTTTTTAAAGTTTGCGCTACAAAGTTACTTTAATGTGAAAATGTCCTGTGTTCACAAATAAGTGAAAAAAAAAAACTTTTAATTGGGTAAGTATAACTAATTATAACTTTTGCAGCCCTGGTTTGTGACCATTTTTAAAGAAAGAAAACCTGATTTTGATCAGCAGAGGGCACTAAACTCTAATCAAAGTCATTTAGAAGCACATACTAATGTTCTGTGGGAAATGTGGTTTCAGAAAAAAATTATTACAATTCTTAGATTACTGCTATTTTAAACTTTTGACATTCTCAACAAAATGTGTACAGATGTCTCTTATAACAGTTCTCTGTGTTATTGCTTTTATTAATTCACTACAATTTCACATTGTCTCTCGTTCTTGTTTTATCTCTCAAATTTTCTCCCTGTTTCTCTATCTCAGTCTCTGATGTACAGTGTATCCGGAAAGTATTCACAGCGGTTCACTTTTTCCATATTTTGTTATGTTACAGCCTTATTCCAAAAGGGATTAAATTCATTATTTTCCTCAATTCTACAAACAATACCCCATAATGACAAAGTGAAAGAAGTTATTTTGAATTAAAAAAAATCACATGTACAAAAGTATTCACAGCCTTTGTTCAATACTTTGTTGAAGCACCTTTGGCACCAATTGCCACCTCAAGTCTTTTTGCGCATGAAGCTTGGCACACCTACTTTTGGTCAGTTTCTCCTATTCTTCTTTGCAGGACCTCTCAAGCTCCATCAGGTTGGAATAGGTATTTGTTGGTACACAGCCATTTTCAGATCTATCCAGAGATGTTCAATCAGGTTCAAGTCTGGGCTCTGTCTGGGCCACATTTGGCTGTGTGCTCAAGGTCATTGTCCTGTTGGAAGAGGAACCTTCGCCTTAGTCTGATGTCTAGAGGCTCTGGAGCAGGTTTTCATCAAGGATGTCTCTGTACATTCCTGCCTTCATCTTTCCCTCAATCCTGACTAGTGTCCCAGTTCCTGCCGCTGAAAAACATCCCCACAGCATGATGCTGCCACTACCACGCTTCACTGTAGGGATGGTATTGGTCAGGTGATGAGCGCTGCCTGGGTTCCTCCAGACATGACGCTTGCTATTCAGGACAAAGAGTTCAACCTTTGTTTCATCGGATCAGAGAAATTGTGTTTCTCATGGTCTGAGAGGTGGGATGTCATGTGCCTTTTACTGAGGAGTGTCTTCTGTCTGGCCACTCTACCATAAAGGCCAGATTGGTGGAGCGCTGAAGAGATGGTTGTTCTTCTGGAAGGTTCTCCTCTCTCCACAGAGAAATGCTGGAGTGATCATCAGGTTCTTGGTCACCTCCCTGACTAAGGTTCTTCTCCACCGATTGCTCGGTTTGGCCGGGCGGCCCGCTCTGCAAAGAGTCCTGGTGGTTCCAAACTGCGTCCATTTACGGATGATGGAGGTCTCTGTCCTCATTGGGACCTTCAATGCTGCAGAAATGTTTCTGTACCCTTCCCCAGATCTGTGCCTTGATACAATCCTGTCTCAGAGGTCTACAGACAATTCCTTGGTCTTCATGGCTTGGTTTGTGCTCTGACATGCACTGTTAACTGTGGGAACTTAGACAGGTGTGTGCCTTTCCAAATCATGTCCAATCAACTGAATTTACCACAGGTGGACTCCAATCAAGTTGTAGAAACATCTCAAGGACGTTCAGTGGAAACAGGATGTATACCCAGTTTTTATTTTTTTCATTTTTATTATTAATAAATTTGCAAAAAAAATCTTCTTTTACATTGTCATTACGAGGTATTGTTTGTTGAATTCCGAGGAAAATAATTAATTTAATCCCTTTTGGAATAAGGCTGTAACATAACAAAATGTGGAAAAAGTGAAGCGCTGTGAATACTTTCCGGTGGCGCTGTATATGTCCTCTAAATAAAATGTGCCTTTGTGTGTCAGAGATTTATAACTCCTGTAAACAAGGGCTGTCAGCGGAGGAGGGTACTTATGAAAATTAAACCTTTTCACAGACAGTATAAAGAGGATAGAATAAATGATCCGAGCATGTCCTTGTTCCAACTTCTGCGCTCAGTACCCCTCAGTTTTTTCATTAGTAAGAGTTTTCCTCACTAGGAAACTTTATTTTCTCAATAATGAGAGTATTTCCCCAGCTCAGTATCACTATATATGTTCTATCTATATTTCAGTACAAACAACATTATATTAGAGGCTTTCAAACTGTAATATTACATTCCTTCTTTGTGTAGAATCACTGAAAAAGCACTAAAATATATTTATTCAAACAGAAAAAACATGTAGGCTATCCCATGAAAGCTCCCATAAAAACAAATACGGAAAAGAATAAATTCACTTGACATATAATTGAAAAGATAAGATGTAATGTTATGTGGTTTTACACTTTTAAACCTCCAAAATTACTAAAGGATTTGCGCTTGACCCTATTTTCACCTTGGCGTTGCATTAAGGATCTGAAGATTGGTTCAGTGTTCAGTGCAGCGTAATGATTTTTATATTTCCTCTGAGAGACTGACCATTACATGAACCATCTTTAACAATGCTTTTCCTTCAGGTCACAAATTTTGTGCGCTTTTCAGGCCAGAATAAACCCTTTTAGAAGCTGTAAGACTCCGAAAGACATTCTGTGACCTTGAAGATCTCTAAAGCTGACCAATAATGTTTTTGGAGCAATGATCATATATCATTGTTTTGTTGTTATAGTAAACAGAAGTTACTGTAACAAAAGACTTTATATTGATGAGTCTAATAATGATGATAATGACAAATGGTTTGAGATTTTTTTTTTTGGAGAAAAGTATGGTAATTCTTTCAAGATCTCACACTATTTAATCGTTACTAAAAGCATTAACAGTAATGGAATTGTTCTAATTCCTCTCCTTTTGCTAACATGTATTAATAGTCACCATTTACTCTGACAGCAGACAAGTGCATTTCTCCATAAATCAAGGCTACCGTTTAATATATTCAGTGTTTACTCCACTTCATATTTTATGAACGTGAGTTTTCAGTATGTGTAGAATTAAATTCAATAAAAAGACTGTAGTGTGTACCACTGAATTATGGCATGAAATGACTTTTTATTGAGTTGTCCTCCTGGATTGTGCCAGAAACATGCATGCAAAGCGTCCATCGTATACGATTGACAAACTCTTATGAACCAGTGGATCAAAAACCTACATAGCGACCACTGTAGTCCAATTTATCAAAGAAATGACTCATATGGACTGGTTCTTTTAATGAACATTTCAGAGGTAGTGAGTTAAGTCGAACTGAACGAATTGTCATTATTTGTTGGGAATGAGATTTGTAGAAAGAGAGATGGCTGAGAGACATTAAAAAAGAGAATATTCACTGGACAAAGAAGGGTTATTATCAGGCAAGAGCTTGTGTTAATATTAGAAAAGCTTTCCAGACCTAAACTTGAAGGCATGGAAACAGATGCCAAGGTTATGCAACATTGGTTTTGAGTATGTGCTTCTGGAAAGTAACAATGAACTCTTGCTTATATATACTTATGTACTGTATATTCATAGTTTGTTCTTCCTTTATTGTTTGTTCATCATCTTCGTTTTATTTTTGGTGAAGCTTTATTTTGCTTCACTTTTGCTATAAGAAAGAGACATCCACTCTTGCACTGCATGCTCGTGGATTTTCATTTTGGGGGTGGAGCAATTAGGGGTGAGTTTGTTTAGGTTGTTTTCAGATATCAACAGTGTTCAAAAAGGATTCTCAGAAATCGCTTACTTCACCTTTAAGTGAGTTGAGCTCATTTGTTTAGAGTCATTTTCAGATGACTCTTCTTTATCAGCTCAAAGGCTAATAGTTTTTTCCTATATATTATTTGAGGAGAAGTGAAGATCATTCGCTGTTATTTTCAGGACTTGTGCGCACGCTTGTTACGGACTATAATATAACAGTATATGTAGTGAAGGGTGAATGGGGACAAAAATAGAATTTGGTCGGAAACAGCAATCCATTAGTTTAAAAAAAAACTTTAAAAAGGTCACATTCACTCTGTAAGAACTCTGTGCCAATAATTTTGTGCTCATAATATTGCCTATATCCTGAGAGAAATATGATCATAATTCTGCTTCATACCAGTAATTAATTATGGAGAGTAATGGACCTGCTCCGCTCTGGACCCGGCTTGCTCTGCCACTCATGGCCAATTTCCTTAATTAGTCGTGACAGTCGTAGTCCTCCGACGGTGCGAAAAATATCTTCAATAAAATTGTCTTTTGTGCCTGAAGGGCGGGAACGTTGTAGACAGAGTATGCCGCCATAAAATTTAAGAGGGATTTACTAGGCTTTTCAATCTCAGCTTGTCTGTGCTGTTCTAAGGATGACCTTGCTGTTGTGAGTATTGACTATAGTGTGACCGCCACTTCCTTTAATGTGGAGCGAGTCCTAACGGATTGAGATTCCTCACAGCAGCTGAGATGACATGGGGTGGTGAAGAATGGGCCACTTGTCTCATGTTTTCATGCACTGAGGAGATACTGACAGCTAAACACTGCACATATTACTTTAGTAGCATCATTTATGACCTGATGCCCTCTGTCAACAGGAAATTGAGTGTTCACCATCCAGTTTATTTATGTTCTCCTTCACGCTCTCATTTCATCCTTATTTAGCAAACAGGGTGAGATGACAGCATAGTCGGGGGCCGTATGTCTTTAATGCGGTTGTGGCACTCCGCCATCTTCCCGCTAACATACACTTAACTCCCTCAACATAACTCACTTTTTCATTGATTTCAGTCAGAGGTTGCTATTTGCTAAATCCATGTTGTTTTAAGTGCTTATTTCAATATCACATGGACACCACAAGTAAGGGTTTGATGTTAAAATACGTCGCTCCTGGCTGTTGTATGTCCAGCCGGGGCTATTAATTGTACTTTGTATAAGTGATTAAATGAATACCTCAGTAAGAAGATATCTAAAAATATGAGTTTTCATGCCAAGGGCCCCTCAAATATGATGCTCCTCTAGCGATAGACCCCCTTCCTATATATTTTACATCTACAGCTTGCAAAGACGGATCTACTTGGAATTCCTGCAGACCTGTCAGTTGACCACAACATCACCCTGCAACTGGGGTTCACAACGCTAACGCCAACCAGGACAGCAAGGAACTGGGGGTTGACCAATTGAGTTTTTCCACTCATATTTCAACAATGGCCTCGTCGGACAGGTTTGCTCTTTACAAAATCAAGAAAATCAGACCCTTCCTGTCAGAGACTATGACACAACTTCTTGTCCAAGCTCTTGCTATCTCAAGACTGGACTACTGCAATGCTCTACTGGTCTTCCAGTCAGCGCACTAAATTCCTATGGATCCAGAATGCATGTCTGATCTTCAACCAGCGAACCCATGTCACACCCCTCTTGGTCTCAGTCCACTGGCTCCTACTTGAGGCCAGAATCAAATTTAATGCTTTATCGCTGTTATGGTGTGGTTGCAGGAAGGGCGCGCACAAAGACAGAGGACTGAATTAACAAAGTATTTCAATATCTCAAACACAGAACAGACAGGTTTAACCACACTAGAAATGTTAATGACGAACAATCACTGGACTGACACAGAGGGAATATATACTCCAGAGAACAAGAGGATAACGAGTAGGGCACAGGTGACATACATGATTACAAACAAGACACAGCTGAAGACAATGGACTAACAATGAGACAATGACAAACTGAAACTCAAAACAAAGACCATGTGACAACTGACAGGACTAGAACTCAAAGCAAAGAACACGTGACTAAAGACAGGACTGGGGAACCGAAACAGACAGACACAGATAGAGATCCTGACAATCGCCCACTTTGATGAATGTGATTACACCAAGTACAACATGCGTCCAGATCAACATCTTTGATGATCCTGAAGCAATATTCCAGTCAACCAATCATATTTTAGAGTCAAGTTTATAGTTTTTTAAGTTCAGGCTTACAACCAGGGTTAGGTGCTTCAGTATCAAAGTCATTCACCAATATAAGGATAAGGATAAGGGTAAGGATAGGGTTAGGAATAAATGTTCAGATTGTAATGTTGTTCCAGGATCAACAAAACATGTTGATCCAGGAAACCATGACCCGCTGACTTTCAGAACAACCACTGAAACGGTACCTCCCTACCTCAATTCTCTCTAAAAATTATTTTGCTCCCTCCTGCCAGCTCGGGTCACTGAATGAGCGATGTCTTCTTGCTCCTTCACAACGAGGCAAAAAGTCACTCTTCAAAACTTTCCTCCTATCTGCTCCTCTCTAGTGGAATGAGCCGCCAACCTTCACCTGAACCACTGCAACCATCACATCTTTCAAGAAGCAGCTGAAGACAAACCTCACTTAACCATCCAACAACCACTAATACACACACACGTTGGGTTTTCATGTTTTATGGGGACATTGTATAGACATAATGATTTTTAACCTAACCTAACCTAACCCCCTAAACACAATCCTCACAGAAAACTCTACATTTTTACCTTTTCAAAAAACATCACTTATGATTCATAAGCTATTTTCCTCATAGGGACCAAAAAATGTCTCCACAAGGACAAGGATTTGGGATATTGCCATTTTGTGGGGACATTTTGTCCCTATAATGTAGGGATTACCTGAACCAAACACACACAGACACACAATTCTTCTCTGCATTTCTTCTCTTCTCTAGCTTGCTTACTAATTACAAGTTGTTAAATATACCTTGCATTTTATATATTGTGAATATTGTTGGATCCTTGATGAACTGCTTTGTTCCGCTCTTGTAGATTGCTTTCATGCATAAAAACCCATTTATACTGTGGTAAAGAAAAAGTGTGATATTATAAAAGCAACATGTTGTTTTTAAACTGACATTTTATTGTCAATAATTATTAGAATATTATTTGAAATATATGTACTTTGTATTTTGACAGTGTATCTTTTTATATCCATTTTTTAGTGTTAGATGTATAAACCTGAAGTGAATCATTTTCAATTCAAATTTATTTCTAAAGCACTTTTCACTAGAAATATTTTTTCAATGGTGGCTTAACTTGCATTAAACTGCTCTAAAACACTTGTAAAAATTTATTCTTTTTTCTCACATTTTCTGCTGACATCATAGCACCATTTTGCAGCCCTTCAGTTGTTTAAGTCCATTAAAGGAAAGTAGGCCTACTTTTTTTCTGTCAAACCGCCATTAGTAAAGGTCATTTTTGATCACTGTGATTATTTTAACCACAGTCCAAAAGTGGTGAGCACTTTTAAAAGATCCTTTGGTGAAAAAATAGCTTTATTCTAAAAGAAAAATGGGGAAAACAGTAAGAATTGTGCTTTTTCTCCATTTTGAAATGCATTCTCTTTAAATTGTTGCTATGGTGTGAAGGAAGGCAGACTTTTCCGTTCTGTCATTTTCCACTAATCCACTCCATTTAAATCACAGCATCCTCTTTTTGTCATTTGGTACATTTACCCTAAGTGGATCTGCAAATTTAAACAGGGTCATATTTCTTTTTTCATTAGATTCCAGTTATTTACATTCTGTCCTCCTCAGGCAGGGGCTGATCATAAACTATAAATAACGATTAGCTCCTGTTTGTAGTTTGAGAATAATCACTTGTTCATCAAACTTTTTAAAGGTCAAGCACAATGACCTTAGAAAAACAAGATGTTTTGTAAGAAATTGGCAATGCAATTTATTTGTACTTTTTGTGTAAGTTGTAGTAGTTTGTGTGTAATGGTTGATTTTTTTGTTTTACCTCCTAGAACTCTTAGAGGGGAATCTTATTTTTAGAAGCTGACAAGTGGTGTGGCTTTAAGATTCTAAAATGTGTCTGATGTGGGAGGTGGGCTGACTATGTGCTCGGGTTACAATATAGTGTATGTAACTCAATACTGATCCATGTGCAGTTGAGATTTTGGACACCGTCAGCTGCATGGAACATACTCTTCCCTCTTAGCTGTGCTCAATGGGACAACACAATGTTTGAGAATCATAGAGGTGCATTTTGCTGTTATTTATATTATAGACACTGATATGCAGCCTGTATTCCTCATCCTCAGCAATACCATGTTGTGTGATGCTGAATTAGTTGTGCCAGTGAGGTCAGTAATTATTGGCTATTAGCATCGGCTGCTCTTTTGTCCACCCACATGCCAGATCTAAGCTATATCTCAGTGTCCAGCCATCAGTAGGCCTACACACACTAACACAAAGACCTTTCCATGTGGGCACAAACACATTCGATGCATTAATTCACTCAGACAGAATGAATAACACCCACACACTAACACACCCACATCTATGTCCACCCATGTCTTTCAGGAGCCAACAAATGAGTGGCTCACACCCCGAGGGACACTCAAAGCGCTGCTGTAAAATTCAAAAACCCTCTAATCATTCAAACTCCCACTGAGAGAGATGGCAGTTCCCACTATTGTTTAATTTCCAGGTTATATTACAAAAAATATAGGGAGAAAAAAACGTGCAGGTTAGTTCATAGATGTCTACCTGTACAGGACAGGATCAGAGTGAACTAATTAAATAATTGTGTCTAAATGTGTCTGAAGCATCAAATTGTAATAGCTACAAGGTTGTAGACATCAACTAACATATTGTAGCATGCACATTCAGTCACCACACAGTATATTACATACTATTTGCTCAAGCTAAATAATAGTAATAATAATAAACAATCAGTTGATGTTGTTTAATGCCAAATGATTACAGAAATCATTACAGCCTCCTAATCATTTTATTTTGAAGAACATATATTATGTTAATGATTTTTTAAAATTTATACAAATTAGGGTGTGATTGTATTATGGTTCAGAGTAGTACACAAATTGCATAATAAGGTCATGGCTTGTTCAGTTAAGAGATCGGTCAGCTCGGCTTTTGAGGTGTATAAGATTGAAATGATTGATTTTTGATCATTTTTGGCAAATCGTTAAATTTGAATTATATAGTCTATTTACAATTATGCCCCTTTTTAATTTACTTCTGCATTGTTTTACTTTAATGTTCTATAATAAATAAATAAGTTACTAAGGGTAAATACAAATTTAGCACTTATTTTATTCTTTTCTGAACAGAGCTGGAGTGCATACACAGATAGATAGATAGATAGATAGATAGATAGATAGATAGATAGATAGATAGATAGATAGATAGATAGATAGATAGATAGATAGATAGATAGATAGATAGACTGACACAGATAGATAGATAGATCGATAGACTGACACAGATAGATAGATAGATAGATAGATAGATCGACAGATAGATAGATAGATAGATAGATAGACTGACACAGATAGATAGATAGATAGATAGATAGATAGATAGATAGATAGATAGATAGATAGATAGATAGATAGATAGATAGATAGATAAATAGAGTGACACAGATAGATAGATAGATCGACAGATAGATAGATAGATAGATAGATAGATAGATAGATAGATAGATAGATAGATAGACTGACACAGATAGATAGATAGATCGATAGACTGACACAGATAGATAGATAGATCGACAGATAGATAGATAGATAGATAGATAGACTGACACAGATAGATAGATAGATAGATAGATAGATAGATAGATAGATAGATAGATAGATAGATAGATAGATAGATAGAGTGACACAGATAGATAGATAGATAGATAGATAGATTAGATAGATAGATAGATAGATAGATAGATAGATAGATAGATAGATAGATAGATAGATAGATAGATAGATAGATAGATAGATCTACTTGTTCTCGCGTTTGTGGGCAGATTGGCCTTTTTCACCAAGCAACGGGATATATGTGTCACTGTGTGACGCGCTCACAGCAGCACTGTCCCACACCGAGCTGTTGCCAGCCGAAGTCATTTTTCCAGCCTCCAAACACTCCTGCGCTTCCTCTTTCGCGCGTAACGCCATGAGTTCGATCTCATGCTTGGCAGCTGTTTCAAGTACACGCTGCTTACTGTAAACAATGACGAAGTTGTTAATAATCGGGTGGATCGGCAACGCGATAGCTATAACGCCACACAGAAAACTGACAGCAGCGTTACACCTGCCCAGGGTGGTTTTAGGGTAGATGTCTCCATACCCCACGGTAGTCATCGTAATGATGGCCCACCAGAAGGATTGTGGGATGCTGGTGAACATGGTCTCCGGGTGGCTCTGCTCCATTGTGTATCCCAGGGCCGAGAACAGGAAAATCCCCACGCTCATGTACATGAGCAGCAGACCCAGCTCTTTCAGGCTGCTTTTGAGCGCGAAGGTGAGAGTTTGCAGACCTGAAGAATGGCGCGCTAGTTTGAAGATGCGCGCTACGCGCATGATGCGAAACGCCTGCACGGCCTGCTGGACGTTGGCGAGCTCCATCATAGCAGTGCCCAAATGTGTAAGAATCAATACTATGTAAAACGGCATGATAGCTAAAAAGTCTACTATATTCATGAAGGAAAACACAAAGTGCAGTTTGTTCGAAGAGGACACGAAGCGCAAAATATATTCCACAGTGAACCAGATGATGCAAGCCGTCTCGATGGACTCAAGGGTCGGGTGTTCCGCCAGGTTACCATCGGCATCTTGCACTTGGAGCTCCGGGATGGTGCCCACACACATGACTACGGAGGAGAGCAGGATGAACGCGAACGACACAACTGCGATTACGCGCGCGGGTAAAGATGACTCTGGTTTCTCCATGAGCTTCCACAGGAACGCTTGGCACTTCTGGCCTCTAGTCACCGTTGCATCCCCCTCCAGGTCGTCCAGGATGGTCTTGACCTTCTCTGCTATTTCCGCCAGCTCAGTCTCCACCTCATTTAAACTACTTCTGCAGCATTCATCCAGATACTCCGTGTCAATTCCCCAATACTCCATCTCTCTCATGAAGCACATGGGACAGATTCCTCGCTTCATGTGAATCTCTCCATAGTTGTACAACTCTAGGATGCATTTAAAAGCCTCTGGGTCTCTGTCGAAATAAAACTCTCGCTTTAAGGGGTCGTAGTCATCGCAAAGCGCAGAGAGAGCTTCTTGTGCGGAATCCGTGGCTCGGTTCACCAGCTCCGCCAAACGCGTCTCGGGATATCGGTTCAGCGCGTCCCCGTAGAGAATGTGTTTGACACCACCGATATTCACAGCAATCTCCGTCTCCTCGCTCGCGTCTGAGTCGTTACTATCCGCGTAACGAGTCCTCGAGAACTCCCACATGTCATCTGATGCAATCCATAGTTTTAAACAAAAACAAAAAATAACAAATTTTAATGTAGAGTACCGTATAGGTAATAAACAGTAACATGTCCATTGTAGCTAGTACATATTCTTGGAGAGATTGGAGCAAGACACTGCCAAATATTTTTTTTAGGTTGTGTTAATTTGTGAAAATCAGTTTTCACCGTTATTGGCACTTTTATGACATTAGCCAAGTTGTCCCAATTGAAACTTGCCATTACAATTTATAGGACAATAAAACTGACAGCAAATCAAAAAGGAAACTTAATAAATCAAATTTATCAAATATCATTGTGTGGGCAAAAATGATTTTGTAAATCATATGTTGTATAACATTTAAACTGTATATGACAACTTGCCCTGATCTGACAGCTACTTTTTTCCTGAGAGAAGTTGCTTTTACATAAAAATATAACTTGATTATCTGGTCAAAAATACTATATTAATATTGTAAAGGAAATTAATTCGCAAAAATGGTTTTGTTTTTAGCACAAAAATACAATCCACTGCTAAGATTTGTTACTCTTCCACGTGTCAACTTGTCCCGGTTTCCCCGTTCCTAAATTTAAATGAATAAGAAAGAGGACAGAAACTAAATTTGCGCGCTTTATTACTATTATTATTATTTTTAAAACGTATTTATTAATAATCTTATTTTAAAATTTTTACTAAATGAATGTTTTATATCGGGATTCAGTCCATTATTTAAATATATTTAAAGCATTAGCCTATCATTTAAATAGTGGTTTTCGCATTAATAAAGTCTAGCGCTCCCCATCATAAATAATGTTCAAACGCAAAGGGTCGGTTGTTATAAAACTTACTTATTTGGACCAAAAACTGTGAAGAAAGTCTCAAAAAGCTTCAGACTTCAGCTGAAGTCCGATGTCCGTGTGGAGAGCTGAATAAATCCCAAAGAGAGCAACATGAGGAAAGACTGGTGAGAGGAACAAACCTAAGGTGTGTATGTGTGTGTGTGTGTTTGTGTGTGTGTGTAGAGATGGAGCAGACGTAATGGGAGGGGTGGAGAGTCATAATTTATGTTTTCGGATTGAAGGACCTAGAACAGCTTGCAACTCATGCAGTCATAAAACATAGACCAATGCACTCTTACCGTGGTTATAATTGATAGAAGTAGGATAGACCGTGTACATCTGGAACAGTGGAACAATTGAAACACTTCAAATAACTTGGTATCATCCTTTTTGATCATGGAAAATTATTACGCATGCGTAGAGCAAAAATATGGATAAGGACTAAGGAGCGAAGTTAAGTTTCAGTTCTTCCACACAGTATACAAAATTCTAAATCTTCGACATCTTATGGTATTTAAACTTCAACTTTTTGCACTCATACTACTTTTCTATACAGTATTTTAATTTGAGAGAAAAGTTTACAATGTTAATTTGCCAATAAGTAATATTTTCTGGTATCAAACACTGATTTCTCTACTCAGTACAAATAAGTGCACACTAGAAAACATTTGAGTAATTTCTGCTTGTTCTTTGTGTTAACAGTATTCACCCAACTGTGGACAGACACTTCATCTTATGGTAAAATATCTCCCTCTAGTTTTGAAAAGAGATCACTGCAATCCAGCAAGTTGTACGACGCGATGAAATTGGGAACGGCTGACTAGCATTTGCAGTTCATAGGCTGCGTACACGTATAACAATTAATTCTAATGCAAATTATTTCAGCACAGTGATTTCCACATATTCATTTCAACCTCAGTGTTGGCCATTTATATTTTTAGTATTGATTACAAATATGATTTTAAGACATTAAAGGAAATCCTGCGTCATGTTCTTCGGCTGCAGAAAAAGATGCATCTGTTGTCAAAGTGGTTTCAAACAAAAGATTGATCAATTTAGACACTGAATAGACCAGATAGATAGATAGATAGATAGATAGATAGATAGATAGATAGATAGATAGATAGATAGATAGATAGATAGATAGATAGATAGATAGATAGATAGATAGATAGAAATCACAGTGAACTGTTTATATTGATCGGTTTTTATTTCAGTAGTAGTTTATTATTTTGAAGTTGATAAAGAATCACTCTCTTGTTCTTGCTCTTTTAGACAGATTGGTCTTTGGACACGGTTGCTGTATCACGAAGCAACGCGGGATATATGTGTTACTTCGTCACGTGGTCACACCAGCACTATCCCGCAATGGTTGGTCTGATGGCATTTTTCCTGCCTCCTGACACTCTTGCGCTTCATCCTCCGCGTGTAACTGCATAAGTTCGATCTCATGCTTAACAGAGATTTCGAGCTCATGCTGCTTATTGTAAATAACGACGAAGTTGTTAACGACCAGATTAAGTGGCAACGTAATAGC
This sequence comes from Opsariichthys bidens, assembly GCA_037194245.1. Taxonomy (NCBI): domain Eukaryota; kingdom Metazoa; phylum Chordata; class Actinopteri; order Cypriniformes; family Xenocyprididae; genus Opsariichthys; species Opsariichthys bidens. The sequence continues at coordinate 7,205,376 of CM074282.1, forward strand.
TAAGATGCCACACAGAAAACTGAAAGCAGCGTTACACTTGCTTAGCGGGATTTGAGGGTAGATGTCTCCATAACCCACTGTGGTCATGGAATTGATGGCCCACCAAAAGGACAGTGGGATGCTGGTGAACATGGTCTCCGGGTGGCCCTGCTCCAAAGTGTATCCCAGCGCCGAGAACAGGAAAATCCCCAAGCCCATATACAAGAGCAGCAGACCCAGCTCTCCCAGGCTGAATTTAAGCGCTAATGCTAAAGTTCGCAGACCTGAAGAATGGCGCGCAAGTTTGAAGATGCGCGCAATACGCATGACGCGTAGCGAAATTCGCATGACTCGCAACGACTGCGCTGCCTGCTGGACGCTGCCCAGCTCCATCAAAGCAGGACCCAGAATAGACCCTATGTAAAAAGGTATGATGGTTAGAAAGTCTACTATATTCATGAAGGAAATCATAAAGTGCAGTTTGTTCGAAGAGGACACGAAGCGCAAAATATATTTCACGGTGAACCAGATGATGCAAGTCGTCTCGATGGACTCAATGGCCGGGTTTTCCACCAGGTTACCCTCGGCATCTTGCACATGGAGCTCCGGGATGGTGCCCACACACATGATCACAGAGGAGAGCAAGATGAACCCGATAGACACAACTGAGATTACGCGCGCGGGTAAAGATGAATTTGGTTTCTCCATGAGCTTCCCCAGGAACGCTTGGCACTTCTGGCATCGAGTCACCGGCTCATCCTCTTTCAGGTCGTCCAGGATGGCCTTGACCCTTTCAACTATTTGCGCCAGCTTGGTTTCCGCATCACTCAAATGGCTTTTACAGAGTTCATTAAGATGTTCAACGTCAATTCCCCAATACTCCATCTCTCTCTTGAAGCCAATGGGACAGATTCCCCGCTTCGTGTGAATCTCTCCATAGTTGTACAACTCTAGGATGCATTTAAAAGCCTCTGGGTCTCTGTCGAAATAAAACTCTCGCTTTAAGGGGTCGTAGTCATCGCAAAGCGCAGAGAGAGCTTCTTGTGCGGAATCCGTGGCTCGGTTCACCAGCTCCGCCAAACGCGTCTCGGGATATCGGTTCAGCGCGTCCCCGTAGAGAATGTGTTTGACACCACCGATATTCACAGCAATCTCCGTCTCCTCGCTCGCCTCTGAACCGTTACTATCTGCGTAACGAGTCCTCGAGAACTCCCACATGTCATCTGATAAAGCAGAGTTAAAACAATATGATAGAACTGTAGGCTTTTCAGTAAAATTAGACGATTCATACAAAACAAGAGCTATTATGGGTACACACACACATACTTAAAAATGTATAATATTTCAAAATCATGTGACATCTTGCTCAACCTGACATTAATGAACAATTCTTCTGTCCTGACGGCAAACTTTCCAGATAAAATCTTCTTTGCTACTGCTGTTTTTACTTGTTTACACAACAGCCAGAGCAAAAATAACATTGGAATGTTAGTTTAGAGGACGGGAAAAGTTTGTAAAGGCAGTTTTGATAAAACTTACTCGTGTTACCTGCGAAGAAAGCCTCAAAAAGCGTCAGAGAACGTGTTTTCTGAAGCCAGTGTGCTGCTTTTCTACAGTCTCCAGCGAACACTCGCGTCTTTTGAAGTCAAGTTTTAAAAAACGCGTGTCGAGACGTTGTGATGCATCAACGTGTTATTAAAGAAATAATATAATAATAATAATAAATGCTAAATAAAACAAACATTTGCCTATTTACGTAGTTCTTATAGCACAAAATTTATAATTATACAAAAGGCCATCTCATCCCACTGGAATTCCAGTAAAAAAAGATTCACCCGAAAGGTAAATTTATTCTATGACGTGTACACATGAATAATTACATATCTAGTTACCCGTATTTTAATTGAATATATGCCATAATAGCAACACTGAATTAAATCGGAATGATTTCAATCAATGACCATCTAATTTATGGGATTATTAAATTATAACCCCGTGAATTACAAAAAAAAAATATATATATATATTAAAATATAATAACACTTGTAACAACATGCCATTGGGTTCTTCTGTTCAAAGTCCCTTTCAAGTAAAGTCACTCGGTGACATATTTGCATCGCCTCAGGGCAGCTATTTCGGGCATCCAAGACCAAGTCCCATCTATTTGAATCGGGGAATCCTTAAATCTCATAAACTGCTTGGTGAACTCACAATTTATTAAAATATTTCAAATCAACAAAATTTGACCTGAACTGTCTCATAAATGTAGTTTCTTATGTTCAAATACCGTTAAAAAGCTTATTTTTCAGGCTAGACTAGCCAATGCGCATGTGCAGAACAGGAGCTTCTAACTGCAGCTGCAAACTTTATCAATCAGCGATTGGCTTTTACTTAGAAGGCGGGACGCATTCCGCCACATTGCGTGTTGCAGTTCTTCCATTCATTACTAATAGGAGTGTTTTGTTTGTTCTGTCCTATTGACCCTTGGCTGGCAATTTGATTGACAGGCGATCTGACCAATCATAACCCCAAAATTCGCCATTTTGCCCAACGAAGCAGTCAAGGGAGTTAGTAGATTAATGTTGGTTGAAAACTGGAAAAAAATGTGTGTACTCATGTCTTTCTGTGCATGAAACAACATTCCTTCTAATGTTCATTCATGTTTATTTGATGCTATAAATGAACTAGTATGAAGAGATGATCGGTTCACGAGCCGCTTGAAGGAGCGTCAGCGATCTGTCATGACACATTAAAGAGACACTATATGGTATTTTTCTTTAAAAAAAATTACATAGCTTGTCGGACATGGCAACAGATACTAAAGGGGATGGGTCTTTGCAAAGGGTCAATTCACCCAAAATGTTGGATTACACATGCACAGAACTTTTTCTACCTTTTATTCTGAAATATCCTCATCTAGTGTTGAAAAGTGGTAACTGCAGTGAAGAAAACTGCCAAACTCCCATTACTTTTGCGATCTACACACAACTTACATGCTTACCATTTGATGTTTTAAAAAAAAAAAAAAAAAATTCAGATTCTTGTGTTGAAGATGGTTTATTTCTTCCAGATAGCTTGAACATTTAAATTATAGTGCTGAAATGTGCATTTTCCATCATATAGTGACAAACAGCAAAATTATTTTATTTTTCTCAGGTATATCACATGGGGAACTGCTTCATTCTGGTGGTCTGGATCTCTGTCTCAGCACCGGCCTATCAGGAGAAATCAAGTTAGATGATTTGATAATAGCCAAACTGAACCTTAACATCATGTAAAACACTCCTTGGAAACCTATGTTATAAAGGTTGTACAAATCACCTTGGAGGTTGTATAAAGACGCAGTAGCTGTCTGAGCTCAGTATTCTGTTGTTGTACATTCTGTGTTTCCACCAGAAGCTCAGCCCTTTCAGTCAGTGCAGTACTAAGGATAAAACACCATCGATACTAATATAGGGGTTTGATTTGGGAGCAATATGATAATGATTGACTATAAAATGTACACTTACTGGTACTTGTTGAGCGCTGTATCTAGAGCACTCCAGAGCTTGAGTTTAGACTCTGGCATGACATTTGCTATGCTTTCCCAGTATGCTTCATCCTCTGAGTCATCTCTCATTTCCAACCCTAAAACACTGCTCTTCTGCGCGGCCTGAACATCACTGGACACATAATAACATATAGCATATTTTAGGAACATGTGTGATGACAGAAACATTTAGCTTTGAAATGCAAGTGCACTGACTATGGTCTGCAGTATTGGGCGGTAAAATCTTTTAGAGCCACTAGTAGGTCATTATGATGGATGAGGTCAGAGGGTTCTTCAACCGATTCTCCCTGCTCACTGGTTGTCTCCTCTTCCTAACAAAAAGACAAAAGAGAAGTGTAACATATTTAGTTTTGTTTACAGAGTGGCACAGTGAGAGGTTGAACTCATGGTATCCACTTTTACCTCCATCTGTTCCCTCTGCTCTCCGCCATGTTGTCTGTAATTCATAAGGAACTCAGCCATTTTATATGCATCCACCTCACTCTCAATCCCAATTGCCTGTGAGCATAAAAGAAATAAGAAATAAACTTAGACTGTTTTTTTTTCATCTAATGAGTGGTTCTCCACTCTTTCAACTCCAATGGGGAGTCAAAAGTACAAATGTAACTCCTGTATTTCTGCTGCTCACAAATATAATATTTGTTTGATTGTGTGATTTCTTTTTAGCATTTTAAATAAGATGTTAATATAACTAAATTAAAATAATTGATCAATTGTACTTACCGAGAAAATGGCATCTAGCTTTATAAGGGACTGTTCATTCTTCTCCAGATGAGACAACAGCTTTAGAAGTTTACTCTCTATGAGAAACCCCTGAGAAGAAAAAGGAGAAAACAATAAGATATCACAATAGTTTATAAATAAAAACACATCCATACAATGGCAATTTTTGAAATGGGATTTTTGCTGTCCCATGTTCCCTAAGAGGAATTTGGAAAGAAAAACATGTTCATTGTAGTTTTAAAGGATAGATTATAATCCCATTAAATGGTGTATGGTGTCTCTTTTTCCCCTTAACTTTTAAAGAGTGTTGAAAAGTTAATTTGACAAGGATTCCTCTATTTTGGGCATGTTACCAGAATTTTTTTTAACTTCCCTTCTCTTATACATTCAATGTGTTTTTAATTGTTAAAATTAGGAGTTTCTACTTTGCACCTTTTTCTTAAGAACTAAAACAGTTTGTTCTTATCATAAAATAAGGGGGTTAAAACAACAATGGACCACATTGACTTTCACAATATGTGCAAAAGATTATCCCATAGTTAGTCCCGCACTAAAATGTCATTAGATCCTGTATTCTAGGATTTGTGATATATTTCAAGATTTCAAGCAGCCAAAATTGTCCCTAACTAAAGAATAAAAGCTACAAACACACGCTCACCATCTCATCACACAGCAGCTCCAGAATTCTCTTCACTGTTCTCCTGTTAACTCCACCTCCAGCGTTCTCCAGGCCATCAGATTCCTCCACTAACTGTCCTTTTGTTTCCTCTTGCAGGGTATCAGCAGCAGCCTGTATGGCCGTCTTGATGGTCTGCTGTTTGATCGGACTGGAGCGCTTCATGAAGGGGACCGGAGGAGACACCCAAGCCAAACCCAGCTGCTGCTCGTGAATAATTCGGTCTGTCTCCAGTGCCCTGTGTGCCAGGGCCTTAACCTCATCTTCACATATCAACCACAACTTCTCAAAATGCTCGGCATCGAGCGCTGCAAAGTGCCTGTCCACATACACAAACACAAGGAATGTCCAGGAACTGTCTGAATGGGTTCCTAGCTCATGATGTGAGTAAGTTTACTCACCTTGCTTTCTTCTGCATGTCTTTGTTCTGCTGTTTGAGGCGGGCATAGTCATTTCTCAGTGATTGGTTCTCTGCTTTTGACTGCTTCTCCTGTTTGGCGCATTTAGACTTTAAATTGTTGAGAACATCTTGCATTCTGAAAAAAATCAAGACAAGTTCTAAAGATAAGTCAAGAATACTACTATTATGGATCCAATTTTTTATTATAACAAAAAGTTATTTGAAGTAACCTAAAAATATGATTTGTAGTGTACTAAGATTAACCTGAAAAACCTTTAATACCTAATGATTTTCCTCTTCAGTATGGATTTTAAAATGGTGTTATCTTCCTCTCTTTTCTTTAACAGCTCATATTTGTAATGAAGTTTCTCTTCATTCAAATAGCAGTTGAACTTCATCTCTTGTACCTTTTTCCTTAAATTCTGCACACACAGAGACACACAAAAGCAGAGTTTTATTTGTACCTACAGCATTACTGTGTCTAGTTTTAAGTTACATGAAAGCGATATTTACAGTAACAGAGTTATTCTCATAATTAAATCCACCTGTACTTCTGTATCCCATCTGATTTTGTCCGTGTTGTATTCTTCAGCAGTCTGAACCCTTAGTTTCTGTAGCAGGTCCTCATACTCCTCAAGGAGACTTAAACCTTTCATCATATTCCTCAGCTGCAGAGAAATATGCATCTCTTGGTCAAAATGGTTTCATTCAAAGGTATTCACATTCAAATCGGTTTCAATCAATAGAACTTATCCCTGATTTACTCCCTTGTGTATATGTGTGTGTTACATATATTGCATACTGTACCTCTTTCTCACTACGTTCCTTCATCTGATACTCCCATTTATTTCTGTGTTTGGTCAGCAACGTTCTCCTCTCCTCATCAAACGAGTTCTTTAATGGTCACAGGACAGAAATGGTATATGACTGAAAATAATATGCATTCATATTTCTTCCATTATGTATGTTGTAATTGCTCATTCATAATTAAACCAAGCATATCAGAAGAATATTCTGAACAACAGAATGGACATTTGATTCTGCAAAAATGGCCTCCAGCCTGCAGGGGGCAGTACTACACCTCAATCAGTTGTAGGTTCTCCCGGTATGACTTTTTTAGACTTGAGACCTGTTCTTCCATCCTCTCAGCCAGCAGGTCTATGTCATTAGCCTGTCTTTTCAAGTCTTTCACATAGCGATCATCACTTGCCTTCATCTCCTACACACACACACACTCTTAATTACTCTTGATTTAGAGTCTATATGTTGCTTGATGCATTTGTTGAAGTGTGTGTGTTCACCTGCTGTAGCTCACTGATCAGTTTATTCTTGTCCGCTATAATCTGTTCACAGAGTTGTTGTTGGCTGTTCAGAGCATCTCTCAGATCTAGTGGGGTCTGTTTCATTTTAGCATCCGTCCATTTGCGAGTGAGCTCCTCAAACTTTTCCTGACTGGTTTTGGCCTCGTTTTCCAGCTTTTCTCTCCTTCACAAGATCAAATGACACCTTTTTAGTGTGAATTCAAATGGCATAGAGGTGCAAGTGTCAAAGGTTTAGTGTCATATTCTTTGTGTCTCCCAGTGTAAAATAATTTAGTGATATTGTCTATGGTTTCATTGCATGTACCTCAGTCGACATGCCTCCTCCTGTTCGGTTCTCCTGTCAGACTCTCTAGCATCTGCAGCAACCTGAATGTTGGTCACCAACTCCAGACCATCACTTTGTAATTTTGCCAAGAGCTGCGAAAAGAGGGGAGGACATATACTGAAAACCTAATTTACCTCTTACACTACTTAAACTATACAGTATTTCAATCATTCCGACAATCAGGGTTGGGGAGTAACGAAATACAAGTAACTTAGTTACGCATTTAAAATACAAAATTTCAGTAACTGTATTTCATTGCAGTTACATTTTAAATGGGTGGTAATCAGATTACAGTTACATCTGAAAAGTATTTTAGATTACCAAAGTGTCCTAACACTGTCCTGAACAAGACAAAATGACTGAATTTATAAAAAAAATTGCCCAACTGTCAACTTAACTTAACTGTCTTGTCATGACCCGGATGATCCACGACTGCGTTCATGTTTTGTGATCGTTGGTTGTGAGTCATTTTATAATTCACTCGTCACTGCAACTTTTTCCCACAATTAGTTTTTTTTCCCCCCTCACAATTGTGAGTTTGCATTTCACAATTCTGACCTCTTTTTCTCAGAATTGCGAGATTTAAACTCACAATTGCAAGTTATAAAGTCAGAATTATGCGATATAAACTTGCAATACTAACTTTTTTCTTGCAATTGTGAATTTAGTGCGAGTTTATATTTCATATTTTTTACTTTTCTCAATATTGAGAGTTTATATCTCATAATTCTGACTTTATAACTCACAATTGCAACTTTATATCACACATTTCTGAGGGAAAAAGTCAAAATTGTGAGATAAAAACTTGCAATTACCTTTTTTGTGTTTGTTCCACACTTCACCAAAGTATTCTAAAGTATTTAGATTAAGTTACTAAACTTGAGTAATGTAACGGAATACGTTACAAATGACTTTTTAAAGCATGTATTTTGTAATCTGTAGTGAAATACATTTTAAAAGTAACCTACCCAGCCCTGTCGACGATACTCTCTTGTGATATTTCTTAATTATCATCACTGGTATTGCATTTTGTATGAAAATGTCTAAACAGTCATCATTAAACAGCATATTTCAACACATATCATATATGCCATTTTTTTTATCCTTATATTAAATTATATTTGTATGAAGTCTATATATATATAATATACCCTTGTTATTTATATTATACCCTTTCACTTTGCTCCACTTCCTTCTGACTTATCCGTGTTTCTTCTTTAATATCCTCATTTCCCTGGGAATCTTCACCAAGCTGTTGGCTGCAAAAAATATAATGTGTCACTGCACGCATAAAATCTCCAGAATAAGTTACTTAAAGGTCTGAGAAGGAGACGTTTATTGCTAATTATTAAAACGAGGTACTAAGCTAGCTAATGGACTCAGAGAGATGAATATCTACCGTGTTTTGGCCTCATTTTGTGCGGCTATGCGTAGGCGACGGGCTGTAATTCTCTCCTCTTGCTTTGTAGACTCAACAGATGGCCCAGGTTCGTCTGCCTCATCCTCTGCAAAAAGTTTAGGCTGGTGCATGTTCAGCTGCTTTAATAACCGCAAGTCAGAACATCAAAACAAGGTGAAAGAGAGAAAAGTGCGATGAATGTGTGTATTGTTTACAATAGCGTTGCTATGATACAGTACTAGTGGCTGCGGGATGGTACTGCAACACATTTATAATTCGACCACATGCTAAATTAGATGCATTAAAAATTAAAATTCTCATTTAACAACAAAAAACATACAAAATAATGTATAGTGGAATTGGATTTGACGTTCAATTCCAAAAATATATCGGGGCAATTGCCTTTATATCAATCTTTACACCATTATTGCCTATACTTTTTTGACATTTTTTCATCATTTATGAATATTTACTTTATTATTGTGAATATTTATAATTATAATATTATCATGAATTATTTATATGATTTATGAAACGTAATATTCAATCTTTGTATATATTTCTGTATAAAGGATTTTTTACTCTTTTGTTGTTTCATCTGATTTTTCTGTTTACATTTATACATGAATATATACCTATATATTTAAAGTATATTCTATATTTACATTTTCCTCTTGCCTATTTATATATGTATATTGACATTGCGTGTTCTGTTTGTGTTTTATCACGCTATGTAATAGTACATTTTGTAAAATATCTTCAAGGTTTAAATATACTGGTTTGAATGTAAAATATATTTATTTTATTTTTAATATGTTTAAAATTTTGGACACATTTTTTTTTTCAACAAACAAGAACAAACAGAAAGAATTGCAGGGTAATAACTCATGAAAAAAGTGCTACATGTCAGCAACAGCAGCTCTTTTTTAGCAGCAGTGATGTTTGTGTAACAAGTTGAATGTGGCAATAATTTCGGAAAGCGGTCTTTATGGCTTTCTCTCTCTGTCTCCTTTTCCCTCCCCACAGTCTCTGATGCCTGATTTCATTTGACATGGCTGGACTTGTGTCTAGCTTTATTCGTGCACCTGACTATGCCATCAGATTAAAAGACTAGGCATCAGACTTAATTAGATTAGACTTCTCTTTTTATAGCTGCGCACTATACAATTCTCTCACTCTTCATGTGATTTGAATACCTTATAACATTTATCACAGAGCACTTTTACCTTTGCTTGACTGATCATTATAAGCAGATATCATTCAGCTTGATGATGCACATAGACCAAAGTTCATCTGTCTTTAGTTACCGTATAATGTGTGCATCCATGCATGGTTTAGGGATGTGTTTCACTTTAATAAAGTCTTTAAAAAGGGATTACCAACTTAAAAAAATAGCAAAATGTCCTTTAGTTCTCACAACCCAATAGTGGATCAAAAGTCCATCACAGACAGCGGGAATCTGAATGCAAACAATAAAATGCATCTATGCATGTAATCACACATAGTTAGCAAAATAAAGGGAGGAGAAAACACTTTCCATAACTTGATGATGCTGTTGATGATATTGAAGACAGTTGATACAGTGTTTTTGGTGTAAATGCATCTGTCACTCTGTAATATATTAATACAATATTTAAGCCAGTTGTTCCATGTTTTTTGCCTATACACATTTCTGCTGTTGATTATGCATTTAATTATTTATTTTATCTATTCAGCCATGTCATTTTGCATACGATTAATATTAATACATATCAGTGTTTGATTTTTAAGGAGATTTTTTTTTTTTTTTGCTGTTGGACAGTGCTCTTTTTTAGTATTATTTACTACTATTGTTTATTAATATTTTGAATTAAGTTATGTGCTATTGTCATTTTTGCTAACCTAAGTTCTACTAGTCTATTTAACTTTATTTTATCTTTAGTTAGTTTTAACTATTTTAGTACTACAACTTCACCTGATTTTATTTCAGTTAACAGCCAAAATTTTTAATTTTCATTCAAGTTTTTTATGTTTATTTTATTTCAGCTTTAATGCACTCAAGAAAATACAAGTTTTCATTGAAGTTAACAATAACAAATCTAGTATATATATATATATATATATATATATATATATATATATATATATATATATATATATACAGAAGAAAAAAACAAGAGAGTATAGCAGGGAGAAAGAGATTAAACAAGGAGGGGATTAAACAAACTGGATTTAACAAGTTAGGGAGACACGAGAGAGGATTGCAGTCTGTGTTTGTTTGTGTTTCTGTATCCATTTTCTTCTCATTTGTTTTAGGAATATTATACAGGATTGAAGCACAAAAAGCAACACGACAGCATGACACAACAGCAGGAGAAGTTGGAGACTCTGATGAGGAGTATGGAGGTCCTGCTGAGAGAGGTGGAGCAGCTCCGTGAACACTGTGGCCATTCCAATCTGGAGCTGAGTCGCCACATCACGGAGCTCCGCTTGGAGAACAGAATACTGACTGAGAAATACAATGCCCTTGACAAGGAGCTGCAGGAGGCCTTGGAGACCATCGAGGACCTCCAGGACACCAAATACGCTTTGGATTCCAAAGAAAGGCAGGCTGAGAAGCTGAACCGACAGCTCTGATGGAACTGTAGACATGCAGTGACTGGAGCCATTTCTTTTGCATATGAAGATTTAGATGCAAGAAGAAAAAAAAGTACATTCACAAAAATGTCTTCAACAGATCTCCCTCATGAAATTATAGTACCTAAGCAATGCAGCTGTTGATTCACGTATATTCAGAGCATTTTCTTCTACATAAGTTGTATACGTGGTCTCTGGATCTTAGTTATTGGTGGAAATGAAGCCAATCCTGTAGGTAAAGTTGGCACAGTGAATCTACATTCTCCTTCACAATGACAACCACCGTCTGTCATTTTGGTAGCTGAAAAGTGAAAAGGACTAAAATAGCAGCTCAGTGGATTGAGTGTCACAGAGCGCTTCCACCCCTATGATTTAATACTATATGTTTAGTGGCACTAAGAGGAACATCTTTGGTTAGAACATTGAAAAAAGCCTCATTGTGAGATCTGTCACACATCACACAATTATGCTTTCATAATCTTGCTTTCTAAATAATATTTTGGGTCTCTGGCCCCATTAGTAGATTTAAATCTTTTTGTAAAGCTAATTTGAAACATGTATTGTGAAAAACCCTATGTACACTTGACCTCTGACCTTTCTTCTAAAGCACTGCAAAAGTATAAAATGATAGTTGCATCTGGTCTTAATAAACAGATTGTGTAGTACTCATGTTTTTCATTTTTACCAAACAATTATGTATGATGAAGTGTGATCAAGATCTTATACTAAATCAGATTCGTGCAGTAGTCAGGCATGGTATTGTCTCTCAAGAGGGGTTAATTGTAACCTGATATGAGTAGTGTGTATTTGTGAGTTTGTGTACGTGTGCACAAAAGAAGGGATATCCAGTCCTGAGTGAATAGACATCAGTGTCACAACTGTCTCGCTGTGACTGGGTGAACTTGGAAAACTGTGAGATGGTAAGTATCTATTCATTTTAGATGTTTCAATGTTTTGTGAATTTGTGGTCAACAAACATTGTATTCTTTTTGTGTATGTTGAAGATGATGCTCCACGCTCTTCTCGGGATCTTGTGCTTGATCGCTGCAGTTTTCTGTGTGAGTAAAACAACATTAGCATGAAAGAATTAATATGATTGCAGAAATGACTTCACTAGTCAGATTTTAGCTCTTAAGTAAATGTTTTCCCACGTAAGTTCTAAAATCGCTGTGGGACCAGGGATTTGCAAATTGTTCAAATGTCCAGTTTTCTTGTCATGATTAGAACATGTAATATAAAATGTTATGATAATGTTAGTACATTCTCCTAAACTTATTTTACTGAACATATATCATTCTTTGAACGTTTATTTGTAATATTCCACAAAGGTTAATGTCAACATTCATCAAGTAAATAACATACTGCGTTGTTCTCAGAACATTTATGGAACATTCAAGTAAAAACAATTTCTTAACAACATGAGAGCGCATATCAAATGTTAAATTATGTTACGAGAACATTCATTAGTGAAAGTTGTGGGAATGTTCCCTTGTAGTATCTGGACTGGATCATTGATGATGAATTCATTTTTAGGTTTTCGGAAAAGCTTTGAACCTTCTGAACTTCGTAGTTAAATCACAGCTGGCTCTGGCCCATCCTGATCCTCAAGGACACTTTTATGGGCATGTGTCGATGCTAAACAGATCTCTAACTGGAAGTCTCTATGACTTCAAAAAGATCAAAATCAACTCAGATTCAAATTCCCCCCACTCCAGCCCGGAGCTTGTGGGGCAAGATTAAAATATGAATATTCCCAAGTGTTTTTCCAGAGTGTTTGCATGTCTCCATATTAACCAAGCTTAGTTACATCTATTGCCTGTGTTAGTTTTACTCTAAATGTTCATATTCAAGTGTAAGAATTAGGTATGCACGATATTTATCGGACCGATAAATTATCGGCCGATATGGGGGAAAATGACGTCATTTTTATCGCTCCGATAAATAAATGAAATCCGATAACTAGAAGTACGCTGGCTGGTAAAGCAATCAGTCTCATTTATCCGAGATTCATCCACTTTTCGATTAGAATTAACTGCAGCTTTAAAACTGTGTTGCGCTTTTTATGTCATTTTCTGTGAAAAGCAAATTTTGCTTGTTGGCTGGGATGTCAAAATGCAGCATCAGATCTACTAAAATTATATTCTTTTCACCAAGAATCAATCAAAAATGGTTTTGTCTGTGTCAGATGGAAATTTGTCCCCACCGTGATAGATAGTGTGTTTGCTGTAGGTGAGGCAGCCGTCTGAGGATTACTGGGGTGAGTATGGCCCATACGGAGCCTGCAGCCGCACATGTGGCTCCGGAGTAGCTGTGAGAACCAGGGTTTGCAACACCATGAGGTGGGTGAGCATGTGTGTGTGTAGTACATTTGAAACCCTTTTCTTTATAGCCTTCATAGCTCATCTTCTCTCTTTTAATATCAAGGACGGATGGTGGACACAATTGCGTGGGACCATCCAAGTCCTACAAACTCTGTAACACACAGGTAAACATTGTCACACACAATCAAATGCACACATGCAATGTTTAAAGTGTTTTAGAGCTCTATTACTTTTGTCCTCTGTAAAGGAATGCCCTGTAGGATCTCGAGATTTTCGTGAAGAACAGTGTTCTCAGTTTGACCGAATGGAGTTCCAGGGAAAACGTTACACCTGGCAACCATATTATGGAGGTAGAAAATGAAACAAAGCATTTACTACATAACATTTCATTTCATTGATTATACAGTTTTTTTTATACGAGGATGCCGGAGAGTTTATTTTTTAAGGTATGTAACTGAATTAAATAAAGTTTAATAAATAAATTTAAATATTACATTTTCTCATCCCATTGCCATTTTTTTCACGTTTTATGCATGAGCCTCAGCAAGTTTAGTTTTATTTGCACTTAAACCTAGAAAAAAGTTAAACTGTTATTAAAAAATGCTTTTGTCTTTAGGGATATGTAGATTTTTTTCAATGAAAAACAATACAAAAAATACTAAATAGTATGAAAAGGATTTGTCTAAAATATTATTTTCACATAGATTTAAATTGGAGCTTTACTTTGTTAAGTGACAATGAGTGAAAGACTTATGTGCCCAAATAAAAGGGTTAGTTCAAACAAAAATGAAATTTTCAAGATATTTTTAATGAAATCTGTGAATTAATTTTTTTTTTTAGAAAAAAACAGAAAGTAGTAGTAAAGACATTGTTAAAATAGTCAATCTGACTGCTGTTGTTCAAACTTAATGTCATGAAGTGACGAGAATATATTTTGTGTGCAAAAACAAAACAAAAATAATGACTTTATTTTTATTGACTATTTTAACGATGTCTTTACTACTATTCTGGACCTTGTAAAATGGTAATTATGTTGCTTTCTATGGGGGATAAAAAAACCTCTCAGATTTAATCAAAAATATCTTAATTTGTGTTCTGAAGCTCAGTGAAGGTCTTACGGGTTTGGAACAACATGAGGGTGAGAAATTAATGATAGAATTTTCATTTTTGGGTGAACTAACTCAGTCTTTTGGATGGTTTCATATCTTATCATCAAAAACTTTCCATGGGAAGGTTTTATAGACTGGTGTAATAAGATGAGGGGGACTTTAAACTGTCACATGACCCGTTGTGTTTCGGTCCAGCTTCAAACCCATGTGAGCTGGTGTGTGTGCCCAGAGGAGAAAACTTCTACTATCGTCACAGACCCACTGTGGTGGACGGCACACCATGCTACGTGGGCCGCAGAGACGTCTGTGTGGATGGTGTCTGCAGAGTACGTGTACACTGACCATAGCACAAAACCACACACACAAACATTTCATTCTAACACCCTTTATCTCTGCTCAAAGGCGGTAAGCCATGGGGAGATTGTGGCTTTTGAGGATCACTCTCTTCCTGTCACCTCTAGACACGGCCATGCTGCTGCCCGTCTGGACACCTTCAGGTAATTTATGTATGTTTTTGTGTTTGTGTGATATGTGTATGCATAATGAAATCTATACAGGGGTTGGACAATGAAACTGTAACTGACCAATATGGTTTCAAGCCTAAATATTCACTTTCATCATTATTCGCTTTGTTTGCTTGTTTTTGTTTTTTGTTATATTATATTACATTACCTCTAGTCCTCAAATCTGTCAAGCAGGTTTTTTCAAGAGTGCTGATACAGAGTGCAAACAGCACTGAGGCGTTTCATTGTTTGTATCATGCGTGTTTCAGATAGTCTGTGCATTAGTGATTTTTCATCGACTCTCTCAGACACGTAGGGTCCGACGAGTGACTATCTTTATGGTCACTATCTTTATTTATTGTGTTTGTAGGTACACATACAGCACCTATTCAGAGTGTACTGTTCACTGTGGTGGCGGCATGCAGACGCGTACTGTGTACTGTATTAATGAGAGAACATCAGCAATGGTAGATGAATCTCACTGCATTGCACAAGGCCTCAGGAAACCGACTACCCAGGCGGCCTGCAACCAGCACCCCTGTGCCGAGTACAGTGCCGGTCCTTTTGGTGATGTGTGTAATTATTTCATTAATATTTATTTATGCATGCACACATACCTTGAAGATTGTTCTGCAGGTGTTGCTTTTTTTATTTATAACATTGATTGTAGTGTTATTCTGTTGTTTCTTCCAGTGTTCAGTGACGTGTGGTGAGGGACAGCAGACGCGGGAGGTATTCTGCATCGGTGGCAGAGGAGAGCGTCTCTCTGAGAGCCACTGCAGGGGTCTCACTCGTCCACAAGAGATTAGATCCTGTCAGAGACCAGCTTGCCACCAAGTTTTCAGATACTACACCAATGACTTCAGCTTGGTGAGAAAAGAAAGAAGAGGAAGGAAATAAAAGAGAAAGCCAATCAGTTTTAAGTATTTTCCTCTCTCTCTCTCTCTTTTAGTGTACTCGTAGCTGTGGAACTGGTACTCGTGAGCGCAGAGTGGTATGCATGGATTTAGATCGTAATCAATATGCAGATGATAGATGTGCTTCTCTCAGCAGACCTCATGCTGTGGAGAACTGCAACACACAGCCCTGCCCTGGAGCACAATGTGAGTTTATTGGTCATTGACTTTGTGTATACACACGTTTTTGAAAGAAATCTGCTATGCTCACCAAGGCTACCTTTATTTGATCAAAAATACATTGAAACACTGTGAAACATTACAATTAAGTTTTTATTACATTAGAAAATGTAATTTATTTCTGTGATGGCAAAGCTGAATTTTCAGCAGCCTTTACTTTACTAATGAATAAAACTGTGAAATGCAAGCTCAGATTATGCAAACCTGCAGTAATTAATGTTAAATAATGCAAGTACACTTTATGCATTTAATCTCACTTTATTAGCCAATGTCTTTGCTGCTGACCTATGATGATCC
Organism: Opsariichthys bidens; assembly: GCA_037194245.1. Classification (NCBI taxonomy): domain Eukaryota; kingdom Metazoa; phylum Chordata; class Actinopteri; order Cypriniformes; family Xenocyprididae; genus Opsariichthys; species Opsariichthys bidens. The sequence continues at coordinate 7,221,732 of CM074282.1, forward strand.
AGTTCAACTATACCAATAAGCAAAAATGACTTGTTAAACATCACTACTGTACATTTCCTTCAGCCTGAGTGGCTCATTTCACTTTTGGTGGGGGAAAAGGGCCTTTACATTAGCCAAAAATAGAACTTTACTTTGTTATTAGCAAGCCCAGCTCAGGTGACAAAAGTACAGCAAAGTAATATATAAAAATAATAATTAAATAAATAATATATAATAAATGTAAGGCTTGTAGCTTACGCTGCTATTTTGAACCAATAATCAGAAACAAAAAGCAGTTGAAGGACGACTCCAATATAATTTATCTGACTCTAAAGTTGTTGTCATTCTTTAACCTCTTATTCTTTTAGGGTAAAAGTCTTTCTTAGAACTGATAGGAAAACGTAGGATTTAACCTGAACGTTTAGATATCGAAAGTTACAATCACCTTAGTTTTCAACATTATCAGTGATAAAAGGGAAGATTCTCAAAACCTTTAAAGCAGGCAAAGTTATTTATTAAGTTACATGTTTAAATATACAGAAAGTAGAGGGGAACAACACACTATATAGAAAACCTAGTTGGTAACAAATAATGAATGCACTGCTGTGCAGAAGAGGCCGTAAAAGCCTTTCTTGTTGTGAGAGGTTACGGGAGTGGCAGACTTAAAGCTTTCTCGACGATCAGCAGTTACCTTTCCTTATTATACCCTGAGAAAAGTATTGTTATACATGAGTGGAATACCCAGACCCAAAACCTACTGGCAGGAAACCAGAAGATATGGCAAATGGGCGGTGATCAAGAGGGGGAGAAGCACATTAACATATTCTCCTCAATGCATGTTTAAGCAATACCTTGATTGTACATTGGGATACTTTAATATCTCTAATAAGTTCACTACCAATCAGTTCAGTTGATAAGCTGTCAGATGAGACCATACATGACCATAGATACATGTTAGGAAACACTAGTAGATAAACAGAATGTAGTTGAAAGCACATGTCATGTGAAGCAAATAGTACAGATGTGTCATTGATGTAGAAACGACTCTGTCTCCCCAGACAGAACCATCCTGTTCCTGGAATGTCCCAACAGTCCTCAATCAACATATTGATGAATCCCTCGCACTTGATAGGCATTAGCATACTGTGATGATAAAGGCCATTGCGCCACGTTTATACCTTTAAAGAGATTTCTGAGGCACTAGGACAGTAAAGAGTTCTACCCATGTTTGCTTAAGTTAAATGTTACAGTATTCGATATAATGAATGAAAAATTCTGAAACTGTAGTATTATTGTAAAGTGCATCCTTTCTGAATAAAATAAGCTAATGATGGGTAGAATAAAATAGTGAATGTTTAATAAGCCTAAATAATTTCCAGATATGTTACACGTATTTATATATTTTTGCTGATTAATGGATTTTCATACATCCTTTTATATTTTAGCAAGGTTTCCCTTGCTAAAATCACCCTATTTGCCAGTCTGTTACATAAAAAAGCTTAAAGTTTTGTGCTATGAGGTATTCATTCTGTACTTGTATTGGTTTGTTTTAGTGGTTCCCAGCGTTCAGGACCCTAGTGGTTACGAGAGCTCCTTGCGTGGATTCGTGGCTCATACTCATGATGCAGCCTCAGGTTAAAAAGCTGTCACAAATATCTGGATGATTTGAAAGCAGTTTTAAACTCCTCTATCCATTACTCATGCACTTATTTTATTGTATATGTGATGATTCTTGCTCTACATTTCCTCTGTGGGCAGTTCACAGACCAAGTGATCTATACCCCACAGTGACTGGTCCGCATTGTGCCCAGTCATATTACGGCTGCTGTCCTGATGGCCACACTGCTGCCTCTGGACCTCGTGGAGAAGGCTGTGCCCACGATGACTGTCATAGTTCCAGGTACATATATAATCCATAAATACTAAATAATCGTAAAGTCTGTCCACACACATGGATACACTTTTATCACGGATATTTTATAGCAGTACTAGTAATACTTTAAAATTTTGTTTTAAATAAGGTTGAACTGATCGTTTATATCTTATTCGACACCATGTTGTGCGTCTGTGTGATAATAGATATGGCTGCTGCCTGGATGGAGTAACTGCTGCTCATGGTTTTGGAAGAGCAGGATGTCCTGATTCCCCCTCCAGGGTATAACAGCTCATTTAATTTCCACACTCAGTATTTCTTTATATGCTTCATCTATCATAATATCACTTTATTTAATTGTACGCACACTCTTTGTGTCACATTATCGCTTTTTATTTTTAGGACCATAGTCCAGTCCGTCAACCCTCTGCTAGTGTGTGCTCTTTGGCTCGGGATGTTGGGTCCTGTTTTGAATGGACAGCTCGTTTCTACTTTGATCATTCTTCTGGCTCTTGCTCGCATTTCTGGTACGGTGGTTGCCAAGGAAATGGCAATAACTTTGTCTCCAAGATAGAATGTGAGCGGACATGTAAGGCTTCAGCCAGAGGCCTTGCCCCAAGAGAACCAACATCCAGGAGAGGGATCAATGGGGTCAGAGGTTATAGAATGAGATCCCGTGCATAAAGGGGTTAAAAGAAGGGTCATTGCAATCCTATAACAAACAAATCCAACTTGCATACATGTAGACAAAACAACAGTTTATTCAAAGGTTCACACATTTTTATGCTGGCTGATATGAAAGGCATCATGGGGCATTTATTTGTGAAAAAAAATATTGAGTGCCCCCATTGAGTGCTTTTTATTATATTCTCTTTACAATATTTGTCAAGCATGACAACATCAAAACAAGTAATTTTTTTACATGTTTCAGTCTCAATAACAGTTTAATTAATTTCATGAAAATAAATTTGGTGTTTACAATTTGCTAAAATATTCAAAATATCCTTTTTCTTTCTGTTACTATATCCATATTCTTTGTTTTTCAATTGTATACTCTTGCTAAGCCATTAAAGTGTTAACACAAACCAAGAACGCTGTCTGTTTATGATTCGACCCAAGAATATACCTGAATAAATCTCTTGTAGCCTATAGAATGTGATGCGAACTTGCAATTTTTTATTAAATTTTTCAATGACAGTGCACATTAATAAACTTTACAGTAAATGTGCTAGAGTTAGTCTACAGGCTATTTTTCATCTGTAGTCCCTGGACAAAACAACGAAAATGATTATAATGATGGTGTAAACAGACACACATACACACACACGTTGTGTTTTCATGTTTTATGGGGACATTCCATAGGCATAACGGTTTTTACACTGTACAAACTGTATATTCTGTCCCCTACCCATCACAGAAAATGTTCTGCTATTTTAGATTTTCCAAAAAGATAATTCTGTATGATTTATAAGCTTGTTTCCTCATGGGGACCAAAAAAAATGTCCCCACAAGATCAAAATTTACTAGCATTACTATACCTGTGGGGACATTTGGTCCCCATAATGTAGAGAATATAAAATAAGCACAGTATATCTAACACAAAACAGTATAATATTGTTGCAAAAAAAAAATGAAATATAGCTTCTGAGGTACCAAAAGATAGAAATTTAGCCATTATTTACTGATAATTACAATATTCCAATTCCAAACCCTAGAATTTTAAAACTGTTTGGAGCAAATTTTGGAGTAAAAATAAATACACTTTTATTTTGTGTACAAGCTTTATTTTGAAAAGCCAACTTGTCACCACCACAACCGGAAGTGAATGTTCGGTTTGCACATTTATGCTCTTTCTGTTGCTACTCTCAGCGAATAGCCGTCAGCGGTTAGCACATCATTCATCGTTACTTTTAGATACCGGGAGCAGAAATGGTATGTATTTCAATGCTATATTTTATATTTTGTGTATTATCGTCGTTTGTCTTGTTAGAAAACCGTATTTTATCGTCTTCATTGACGCGTTCAGTGAACGCGGGCAGCTAGCAGCAGTATAGCAGGACAACGTCGAAAATTCAGGAAATTCACGATTTGTGAAGTCCGCTGGAATATGTCTAAATCCTCTTATTATAAAGTTAAGCACTTTGTTTAAAGTGTGACTTTAAACAAACTCATTTTTAAGGCCACCCGTGATAGTTTCTGTCTTAGTAAAGAAGCATCTAGACCGTAATGTTTTGGGGGAGGGTTGGAGTCCAACAGCTGGTGTTTTCAGGTTCTTATTCCAGAGCTTCCGTGTGAACGTTTAAAAAGAGTTATATTTTACGGTTACATTTTGCTTAGTTGGTATGCCAAACGGGAATAACAGTTTAAGATATCTTTAATTCAATATAAATATTACGTATGAATTTCACTCAGATGTTAAATAGCACTAGGAAATTACTATCAGTAGGGGGCACCACATTATTCCGAAATTATTGGTGTGTTTAAGTGTAAAACTTTATTTACCCTTGTTTTCTTGCTTCCTGATGTTCAGTCTCACACCATTCTACTGGTGCAGCCCACCAAGAGACCAGAAGGCAGAACATATGCAGACTATGAGTCTGTGAACGAGTGCATGGAAGGTAGGATGTTTATTCAAGTCTTAATAGATTAAAAATGAATGTCAAGAATTATTCTAATGCATTTAATTCATTATATTTAACCCCCTCCAACAAAAAAGGAGTCTGTAAGATGTATGAAGAGCATCTGAAGAGGATGAATCCCAACAGTCCCTCCATCACATATGACATAAGCCAGTTATTCGACTTTGTTGATGATCTTGCTGACCTCAGTTGTCTTGTGTAAGTATTTACTTTTTTTTTTTTGTACAGCAGTAAATAAAGTTAATAGCACGTGATCTTACCAATCATGTTGATTTATCTCACTCTTTGGTTGTTTAAACAGGTACAGGGCAGACACACAAACCTACCAGCCCTACAACAAAGACTGGATCAAAGAAAAGATCTACGTGCTGCTGAGGCGTCAAGCGCAGCAGGCTGGAAAATAAGGAGTGTCAGCAGCTGAATTATTTCTAACGCTAGTCCCCAACTGTATCAGAACTACGCTACATCACAATAGATGAACCAAGTGGTGAAGTGATGCCGCTTAGTTCAGATTTTGTTGAATGCATGTCTATTCAGTCAGTATGTCGAATAGATTGAAAATATTTTGCATTTTAAATCGCATTTTTGTAACCGAAGTTAGGGACTTGGGATATTTATCAGATTAGAGATTGGGGGAGGGGGGGGGTTCAAGATCTTTTTTTTTTTTTCTTCCAATCCCTCTCAAATGATGTTTTCTTGTTTTTTATTGTGGTTTAATTAATTGTTTTTCATTCAGTGAAGTATAAAACGTACACATTTCAGATTATGGAGGTGGTTCTGAGTCACCTTGTATCGCGGATTTTGTCCTCAGTACTGTTACAGGTTTTGTTCGCCCTCTGTTTTGTGTATCCAGTAGTCACCACTGGAAAATAAAAAAAAACATTTCTCACAAATTCTTGTTTTGTTTTGCTTTTTTCAGCAAGAATGCATTCAGTTGATCAAAGGTGATGGTAAAGGTATTTATTGTTACAAAAGATTTCCATTTCAAACAAATTCTTTTCTTTTGAACTTTACATTGATGAAAGAGCCCTGAAAAGCATTGATATTAAGTGTTTCTTGAGCACAATCAATGTATTAGAATGATTTCTGAAGGATCATATGACAAGACTGGAGTAATAGCTCCTGAAAATGTAGCTTTTATTATAAATTGTAATAATATCACTACCATATTACTGTTTTACTGCATTTTGAGCAAATAAATGCAGCCCTGGTGAGTATGACTTGCCTTTGAACTGAATTCAAAAGCTTTTTGTGGCTTTTGTAAGTATTGTACATTAACACATTCTGTCAGAATGAAGTGATACTAAGCATTTCAGAGCTCTTGGTTATTTTCAAGCGTTAATGACTATGCTCCAGTTTGTATGATTTTACTTGTCAGTAATGTCCTTTCTGTTAAATTATTGAAGAATACCCAGACCTGATTGTGTTTTAAAACTTATATTCTTTACAATTTTGTACCCTGACCAAGGTTGAAACCAAGATTTTACTAAAAACCACCTCCAAATCACAGCTCCTTTGTTAAGAAATCAGGAAAAAGTTTCGGGTCTAACAGAATGGAGCTGTCTTCTGGAACAAATGTAAATAACATTTATACAGCGCAGCATGACCGTCCTGTTCTTCAGCTCTCGGCAGCACACTGTGTTATACTGTACTGTTGCATGAATGTCCTGTTTTGCAGCTTCAGGGGTATAAGAACTTGTTGAACAAATTCTGTGGAATCCCTCTGCTTTACTTGTGGTACAAAAACTTTTATGAGTTCTTTGCTGACTGTAAGCAACCTTTTCTATTGATGTGGAAAAACACGTTTTTGCTTTCATTTTAATTTCTCAACAATCTAAACAACCTTTGTCCTGTAAAGCATTAAACTTCATTGTGTAATTACAGAGACCACTACATTGCCAACACCTATTGGAGTGACATTTGTGATAATGCTTGGTTCTGTATTAAAACCCCCAAAATGTTTCATTCTGTTCTGTTGCTTACACGATGTACTTGGATTGCTCTTGGAAAGTATTTACAAAAGTAACGTTTTGTTTGGTGGGTAACTAAGGAAACAGCTTGGTACAAGACCTCAAAGTACAAGGAACACAATAACGTTAGATACAAGTGTAAGATAAAGCTGCAACAATTTCTGTTTTGTAACAGATTTGCAACATGGAATGTCTGGCTTGATCTGTGTGACAGTTGTGTTGTGCACTGGCTTCTTAAGCCAACACTTGCATCGGGAAATGTATATTAACTGTAGTGGTATCATGTATCACTATTGTGGGGCAATCCTAGACCTTCTAGGTGCTTTTATATTTACATAATTTTAATTCAAAACAAAACTTTTTTTACCATTTCATTTTCATAAGATGTTTCTTTATCAATATTCACTAAAACATTCCAGAGAGAAGTCTGTCATTTCACTAGCAGATCGAGTTATGACATTTTTTATTGAAAATCATTAACATATTCTTCACAATATGATAATTAAGATGAACTTAGAAAACAGGTCATGCTGACTGTAAACTTTTCAGGTCATTTTTCAAATGCTAAAACCAATTTAACCACCTAGCGACCAGTCAAACCCATTATCAACAACATAGCAATGCCCTGGCAGCTTGCAACACCATAGCATTGTGCCAGTGAGTTTTGAAAATGAATAAAATGTCGTTTATAATTTATTTTACAGCTACACAGTCCATGAGATGGTGGTGCAACCAGGTTGTGGCTGTAAGATTTCTATTAGCATAGCTTGGTCTGGTTGACCTGCATAGGATGGCCTGCTTTTCCAACAGAGGCTGCTTCTTTTAATTATAATTATGTTAATGTATTATGTTAATGAAAGTACAAAGTATTTGGTCTCAGAGACAAAATAACAGCACAACTGTGAGCATGCATCTAAATGTAATTGAATTGTATGAATGACAAAACACATTAAGTTTGTTATCTTTACGCGCGCTCCAGCAGTCACTCGTTCACGGAGCTGCGCATGTTCGCGCTCACTTTCACCCTCATTCACATTCCTCTCCATGTCCCTTCCCTTTCACCAGCAGCGAGTGTTTGATGTTACGAAACACCCGTGTGTCTGCGCTGGTCATTTTGGCGCACTGTGTCTTTAAACTGTGGCGGCGGCCCTGCGCCTGCAGCACAGGAAACCCCGTAGCGACTTTCTGAGGGGACCCAAGATGGCCGAATCTTCACAGTGGGGCTAATAATTACTTTTCGTTAAGTCGCTGCTATTTCATGGTGCTCGACGGTCGCGCTGGCCATTCGCCATCCCGGAAAGCGTAACGAGCGAGTGTATTCGATTAGTTGTATTGGGGACTGTTTATCTCTGTGTGAAGAGACTGGCTGGTCCATCCGCGGCCCTTAGCCAGAATATGGCGGAATACTTGGAGAAAATATAGCTTAGCTTATTATGAACGCGCCGCTTTATACACGACTTTTCCCGCATTTTCACCGACCGCGCGCGAGTATAATGATCAAATAGCGTTATCGGTACGTCTTTGGAGTTCATTCGCGCATGTTTCGAACGTTTATATGTTAAAATGACTCGCGCGAGGAGATAGCCTGCTAGCTGAGGCGCTAGCTACGCTAACCCCGTTTGACTGAATTAGTCGCAGCGTTAGCTTAGCCTAGCTAGCTTAAAGTAAGGGGGCACGGAGAAAAATAAACATTCTGGATTCGTGCTCTGGCTGCATGTTTTTAAACTAATCTGTCACCGTTTCACCCCCTTTTAGAAACGGAAGTGTTTTTTTCGTTGTTCCGATTATAAAGAGTTCAAAAGATTGAGTATGTCGTGGAGAGTCTCGGCTGCACACAGCAGCTAGCTGACCATCGCTAGACTGGTCAGAATAATCTTTCTGGACTGCATACGTTTACTGTTATAGACCCCACAACAACATACTGCTTCATCTTCGAGACCGCTTGCCAGTGAATGCCACACATTTCAGCTTGAGGTTGACCGCAGATTCTGTTGCCTCTTGCAAGGCAAGGACGTTGAGATTTTTTGAATCAAAGGCAAAAGCCTATTTGAGAGTTACTTGCAAGGATGACTGACACTCGTAGACGAGTAAAAGTGTACACTCTGAATGAGGACCGCCAGTGGGATGATCGGGGGACGGGACATGTGTCATCCGCCTACGTGGAGAGACTGAAAGGCATGTCTCTCTTGGTGCGCGCCGAAAGTGATGGTAGGTCTCAAAACACTATTAAAGAGATGTACATGGTCACTTTTCATTGACATTTTAATTAAGATGTGCCCGTTCTTTAAAACAGGATCACTGCTGCTGGAGTCAAAAATAAACCCTAACACCGCCTATCAGAAACAGCAGGTGCGTTTAAAATGACATGATCTTATTGACAATTTATCAGTGTTTTTGTGAACGTAATTCATAATATTATAAAAATGCAAGACAGCACAGGTGAATAGGATAAAAATGAACTAATGCATATCGCCAACTACACTTCCCCAGTTGAGGATTCACAGTATAACCCAGTGTAAGCCTGACATATTAACTCAAAAAAAAAAAAAAAAATATATATATATTAACGTTTGCATGTGTGTTTTGTATATCATATGATATTTGATACATCAGGCTTTTATGGCTCATATAAAATACAAAGCTCACACCCAAGAAGGAACAAGTTATTCAGAGGTCCAAAGTGAGCAATTGATCATTTTTTTTGATGTTTTCTATTTGAAGATGTTGTTTATATGCCCAGGAAGAGATTGTGATAGCTTGTAAAGTAATGAGATTTGATATGGCAGACTATTAACATAAAATACAATAATAAAAATTAAATGTTTTATAATCAAAGCTCTGTATTTTTATTTGTAGATGGGCAAAACATATAATGCAGTTAAATACAATACAGTTACAATAGATGTACAAACATACTTCAAAATTATGTTGTATCATATTTAAAACATAGTCTTTAACATGATTTTTGTGAAAAATTATAATGAAGGAAACCTAAGTTGCTTTAGTCTAATAAATGTTAATGTTAAAATATTGCTGACAACAATATAAAAGTTGCTCGTTTAATAAAAAATCATTAAAGATTTCACAGCAAAAAGACATGTACATTTATTTTTAAAATTATTTTAAGAGCCTATTACTTGCTAAAAATGATGAACTATCAATCAGAGGGGCTGAAAGCATGTAGAAGATTGTCTAAAACAGTTTTTGCAAAGTTTTGATCATGTTGTTAATTTAAAGGCCTTAGAAATTCATTTATCAAATATGATACCGTAGGGTTATAGTGTTACGACAGTTGCTTTGTATAACAAGTATTCTGAAATGTTGTTTAAATGTTTATTTAGAAAATTCCTCATACACATACGAATTTGCATAAAATGTCTCAAATAGAAATCTGAACATTGCACCAAAGCCTGGTTGAATTTTTTTTGATAAGTTAAAGGTTTTCACAGAGGGGGTTTTGGATCTCCTTTTTTATCATTTCATACATTTTTTTTGTATTGTTGATATGAGTAAAATATTATAAAGTCAGGCAAATGAAATATAAAATCCACTGTTAAAAACCTTCAGAATATTGAATTGTAAAGTTTGGTGTATCTGATTACTGAAGTGCTCTGCACAACTCATTTTGAGAAAGTAGCCTTTAAAGACATTTATTGTACAGCCACATTGATAGCAGAATAAATACTTTATTGGATGTTTTTATGTACTAGTCTGAAAGAAGACATGTTATGGAAGCAAAATTAGCCCAAAATTGACAAGTGCATTAAAAAAAGTAATTTAGCCTGTAGTGTCTTGCCTTAAACTATAGATTTCTGTATGTTAGTTGTTGTACTTGTAGAATAATACATCTACGTGTCAGTAACCTGTTCTTTGGTCATTTGTTGATAGTATTTGCGTTTTTCTTTGAAGGACACATTAATAGTCTGGTCAGAGGCTGAAAACTATGACCTCGCCCTCAGCTTTCAGGAAAAGGCTGGTTGTGATGAGATCTGGGAGAAAATATGTCAGGTGATTATGCTTATCACATTGATCATGATGTTCATTAATAATATTTTGTCTAAGTTTCTCTAAGTTCTGCATGTTGGTGTAGTGCTCTATTCTGAAAGTCTTTTGTGTGTGTGTGTGTGTGTGTGTGTGTGTGTGTGTGTGTGTGTGGTTACAGGTCCAGGGAAAGGACCCTTCAGTAGACATCACCCAGGAGCTGATAGATGAGTCCGAAGAGGAGCGCTTTGATGACATGTCTTCTCCTGGCCTTGAACTTCCACCATGTGAGCTCTCCCGGCTAGAGGAGGTGGCCGAGCTAGTGGCCTCATCCTTACCGTCTCCATTACGGCGGGAAAAACTGGCCCTGGCGCTAGAGAACGAGGGCTACATCCGCAAGCTGCTGGAGCTGTTTCGTGTGTGCGAGGACTTGGAGAACCGAGAAGGCTTGCATCACCTCTACGACATCATCAAAGGCATTTTCCTCCTCAACCGCACGGCGCTCTTCGAAGTTATGTTCTCCGAAGAATGCATCATGGATGTGATCGGGTGTCTGGAGTTCGATCCGTCGCTACCCCAACCACGAAGGCATCGGGAGTTCCTGACCACCACAGCACGGTTTAAAGAGGTCATTCCCATTTCAGACCCGGAGCTGCGGCAGAAGATTCATCAGACGTACCGGGTGCAGTATATTCAGGACATGGTGCTGCCCACCCCCTCTGTCTTTGAAGAAAACATGCTCTCCACGCTGCACTCCTTCATCTTCTTCAACAAAGTGGAGATTGTTGGCATGCTGCAGGTGGGTTTTCCTACTCAACTGTGTGTATTTTGTTATCAGTAGTGAACTTTGTACCATTAGTGGTTGAGTTAACTGTACTGAGTAAGGCTGGGTATTGACACAATCTTCATGATTTCTATGCACAAGCTTTCGATTAAATTCCAATTTGGTTTGATTCGATTCAATATTGATTATTTTTGATATAGATCAGATACAGTACATGGCAAATTTTCTTGAGGGGAGAAAATCTCAACTAATACTGTAAACTTTACATGGGTGTCAGTTGGTACTATATTACTATAATATTGAAGGTTAAAGTAAACTAGTTTATATACAAACACTTAAATTATGTTCAAGGATGTTTTTTAAAATAAAGTTATAATACTAATCTTTTCTACTCCAATTCGTTATTTGAAATATAAACATTTAAATCGTGGCTGTCATAACTGATTTATTCAAACATGAAATAAATATTGAAGAACATTAAAAAATTAGAACTCCCAATTATATAACTAGAATTTGTCTAGCTGATTAGTGAGTTAATGGTCACGGAATATGGTTTTTCTGAGGTAAATGTGACGTTACGTGACATTGTTCACAAGCTGTTATATTGAAGTCTTTCTGCGGTTGAAACACTGGTTACATTTATTTTTTTGAATTTCATAATAAAATGGATGTCATTTGAAATCATCATATGAAAATTAACAAAGCATAACGATTATTGCGATTTATTGGATAGGAGGCGCGCTACAATGTTCTGTTCATTCATCAACTGAAAACGGCTAATCAATTCTTGGGATTTAAGAATTAATATCGGTTTGTAAAAATCTTTTTTTTTTAAATCTTTATTTAAAAAAAAAATATATTTAAATTTAAAAAAAAAATTTTACTGAGTCAAACAAACTAAAAAAGAAACTATTCTTACATCATATCGCACAAGTAACATACATTGTCAGGCTCGCTATGTGTCATTGTGGCTTCTCACTATGATTTTCAGAGCAGCAGCTTCCGTCTCAAATTCATTGCATCCTCAGCAGAAAACCTTGCTTTCAGAGGCTGCAGTGAATAAGTTTACATGCTTGTGCTGCTGCCACTAATACATCCTTGTTTACATTGCCCGAGAACATCACATTGCTCTTGATGAGACACCCGTTGTGGGTTGTACTGTGGTTCTTTGCTGTAAAGGTCATCATATATATGTTTTCCACACCAAGAGGTCTACAAATGTAGATTACAGATTTAAGGATAACTGCGCTAACCGCTTTCAGATGCATGTAATCATATTAAAGTAGGATGTAAGCAACTGTACCCTAAATATCATGGGTAAAGTGGAGTGATTTTGGTCGGTGTAATTAATTTTTTTTTTTTTTTTTTTTTTTAATATTGCTTCCACGTCATACATCTTAAATGTATATTTAATTTCAGTTAGATTTTACTTCAATTGTAGCTAAATTTATTTAAAATATACTTTGTGAAAATGGTTTATACGTGCTTCTCACCTAAGCCTTACAGTGGAATTATTACTGGGATTGGAGTTAGGGGAGGGGGCTTGTTTCCATGGGAACAGCACCATCATGTTCTTTAGAGCCATATCATGTGATGTCACAAACGCTTGGCAGGCGTGCTGGATGATAATTTTCTCCAACCTCCAGCCAGCTTCAATACAGTTTGGTTGTTTCGCCTATCGTTGCAGATAAGGATACGTATTATATGGAACACTATTGTTTTAATATTGCCATATCCCATTACTAATACTACCTGAATGTAATCTAGCATATGTTGAATAAACTGGCCGTAGATGCTAAAAGCCTATGGTTGTCTGAGAAATTAGATGTACTTTCCCATGACAATGTTATCACAATGTTGTCATTCACTTGCCTTGTTCCTCTTTTTTTGAGGTGTGATCTTTTATCTCCATTCAAGGTGATACAGTAAAATGCAGTATCAGTCAGTATCAGTCTAAGCTTGGTGTCAGGTAGAGGTCAAGTTTGAGCCTCTTTGTGATTTACACCTTTATATTTAGCTCTGATGTCATTAGGATAATGTATATACAGTTGTAAATTAACATTTAATTTAATGTGGCAAATCTGGCTAAACAAAAGTATTTATGGTTGTAATTCACACAATACGGGAGGAGTGGGATTAAGTATTAGGAAATAGATTGTAATGTTCCAAATATTTACTTATTCTAGTTGAGGTGGGAATCTTTAGGCACCCCACTATCCAATTCTGGGAATCACAATCTGATTTCAAAATGATTCTTGATCCTTTTTTTATTTTTTATGAATTAATTAGTTTACTGACTGTAAGTCTTTTATTTAATTTAATAAATTTAATAATTTTATAAATTAATGAATGTAAATAAGTTGATGTCCATGTAGAGCTGCATGATTTGGGGGGGAAAATCTCATTTTGATATTTTTTTTTTATGTGATTTTTTTAAAACAAAAAATCAATCACTACCGCAGCTGACTAACCAAACCAAACTTATTGGAATATTGGAAGTGTAATTGGATTTTTAGTTTGGCTCGCATCCCATTCAATGACATGGAGCGATCAGGATTTGTGACCTATATTGCAGCCAGCCACCGGGGGTGATCGAAATGCTTTGGCTTCACTTTTCAGGACTTGTGTGTGGCACAGTTGTTACACAAGTAGTGTAATGTCGTTTTCATTCATACTTGTAGCCGGATTGCTCCTTCACTTAGAAATTCCATCAGTGAGACTCATAGAAGTAATAAAACTTATAATATTCTAGGAAATCCTTTATATGGACAAATGCATCCAACTGTCACTGTAGCAGAATAAAATGCAGAGAGAAGTTTTGACTGAAGAAACAAAAAGACAAATGGATAAGGGCAATGAAATGAAATTTTATAGGGCAAGAAAAAAAAATACACTTATAATGTGATGTAATTTGTGTCCTGTAGAATACAATAATAAAATATAATTGAGTGAGTTTGGGGTAAAAACATTATTAAATGTTCTCTTTTGTTGGACGACAGGTTTGTAAACTCTTATCTATCTATCTATCTATATATATATATATATATATATATCTTCAAAACAAACAAGCAAATGGTATAATAAAGTGGAACATGGAAACCAGTAATAAACAGTGCTTTCAGTATCTGACCGGTTTCCAGTCAAGAACATCAAGTGATTTTTCTATTTCTCCGCTTCACTTTGCTGTTTGATTATTACTGGTGACTTCATAGAGAGCAGGTATGCTGTAGGGATTGCAGTAGGGATTTGATGGAGAGAATTTTCCCACCAGTTAATTTACATGTGACAACACCATGCACATTTTACTTTTGCTTTTGAATTAGCAGCAGTTCGGGGCACAGCAATTGCTTGAATGGTGGGTTCATTATTATTCTTAATGAAAAACACAACAGCAAAACAGTTCAATGACAAACTCGTTTATATTAAACAGAAATATTATTAACAATGAATAAGATGGCTTTATTAACAAAATGAATAAGCACAGCATACCTACAATATGTGATGTTAGTTTGGTTCCACACTCTACAGTTAAAATGAATATTACACATAGAACATTAACAAAAACGAGTAAGACAGCCTGGAAGCACGACGTACACCATTCTGATCTGTGCTGTGACTATTTGGCTCGTGCTGAATTGAGCAGACTCATTCAGTTTTTTATTTTAGTGTCTATTCTCCTAATGGAACTTAATGATTTTCATTAAAAATGACAATGGGGGACGGTGCCATGGTGGGCAAGTGATATAATAGGTGTGCGGCTGAGTAAACGCCATATAACACCAGTAACGCCGAATGTCGCAGCAAGCCAAATGCTTTTATCTGTTTTGACAGATCACATCAGGGCTCGACATTTAAACCTCATCATGTGCTTGTCCATTTTTTAGCCTAATTAAATGTGTGTGTCATCTTTCATGCCAAATTCTTACATTTGGTTCAGTCATTAAGTTCAGTTATAAGACACTACAGGGCTATAAAATTAAATAATTTACACTGAAAAATTACAACAATAATGTTATGAGATCAATGATATTTTTGAATATACAAATAAGAAATGTTGATAAAAATGCAATGATACTTTTAAACATGAAACTAAACTACCGGTGGCGGCAAGTCATTTCATGAGCGAATCATAGTCATTCAAGTCAACCAATTTGTCCAAATTCTGTGTCATTCAGTATCAAAACACTGCTGAGTGTTGATTTGAGAATGCTTTTGAGATCTTTGTTTGGAGCTATTTTTGTTGGTGAAATGGAACAAAAACAGTCAAGATTTTGTCTAAAATGTAAGCAACTTAAAATTAACTACTTGTTTATTGAACTATAAAGTCAATGTCACATTTGCAGTCATGATAATATCCAGCATAACGTCTCCCTTGGTAGTGTTATATTACTTAACTATGTCATATGTTAAAATTAAAAAGCAAAACATTTAGAATTTTTACCTCAGGTTTCATCTGTGAATTTCTTTGTGTGCTGTTACGCTCATTTGTTTTGATTTCTTCTAAAGTTTCTGACAAAGAGACAAGCAGGGTGAGCCTTAACAGCGCAACCTTGTTACCAGAAATACACTATCTACAATCAGTCGTTGTTTTCACTGAATGTAATAAAATCAGAATCATTATTGCGTTTCGATGCCTCCTTTAGTAATTTTTTGTCACTGAATTTTTAATCTGGCTGCTTGTCCGCTCGGGCTAGTAAAATTCTCTTTCACCTGCCTCTTCAAAAAATGCACTTGTACTGGACAAGCGTAAATGTCTAGCCCTGCAGATGCTTTGTCCTGCAAGTCTAATCCCTTAAGACATAACTGACTGTGTATACATTAATTTTGCATCATAAAAGCATTTTGAGATGCAAGTGCATTTAACCGCCTGCTTGGAGTCGCATACAGCTGCCTGCCGTGAGTGATCTTAACTAATCACACGTAAGAATTTGAAAACAGCTGTCTTTATGCGAATTTCAAGTATTGAATATATTGGCCTCCAGTATTCTATACTGCATTCTGAAATATTCAGAATCATTGAAGAGGGAGAATTGCAATGGATATATATATATATAATGTGTATATGTATGTGTTTATTATATTAAGTTAATATAATGACCAGAGCTCTCTATTTCTTATGCGTTTTTTTTCCAGGATGATGAGAAATTTTTGACTGAGCTCTTTGCACAGCTAACTGATGAAGCTACAGATGACGACAAACGGCATGAACTGGTATGATAGCAGCATTACTAATGGATGCCTCCGCCTCAACATAATGGATACATACAAAACTCATATTGTGTGTCACATCCAGGTAAATTTCCTGAAGGAGTTTTGTGCATTTTCACAAACGTTACAACCACAGAACAGAGATGCATTCTTCAAAACGCTTTCCAACATGGGAATCCTGCCAGCGCTGGAAGTTATTCTTGTAAGATATCCTTGCTATTTCAAAGAGCAGATTTATTGTGAGGTGTTAGTTTGGTGGTTTCTTTCAAAAATATCAACAACTTTACTAACTGGTAATGACCATTCATATTGTGTCTCAACGTTGTGCAATGGTCTCTGTCTCTTGACTAGCTTGAACTTTCCTATCAATGAAAACGTAACCTTAGCTTGCTCTCGCTTCTCTGCTGTGTTTATCAACGTGTGTGTGCTTTGTTAAAGGGCATGGATGATGTGCAGGTTCGTGGAGCAGCCACTGATATCTTCTCCTACCTGGTGGAGTACAACCCCTCCATGGTGCGAGAGTTTGTCATGCAGGAGTCTCAACAGAATGATGATGTAAGTCAGTCATGCCTACTGACCCATGTGATCATTCTATTTACCTGTTGTCCTCACGACTTGTCTCTATTTTACAGGACATTCTGTTGATAAATCTGATCATTGAGCACATGATCTGTGACACGGATCCAGAGTTGGGTGGAGCCGTACAGTTAATGGGGTTGCTCAGGACGCTAGTGGACCCAGAGAACATGCTGGCAACTGCTAATGTGAGACTTGTATTAATATAAATGTAGTGCAATGTATCAAATTGGTTAGAATTTAGAAAAACATGCTCCTTTAATTTCATTAACTGTCTGGTTCCTTGCAGAAAACGGAGAAGACGGAGTTCTTGAGTTTCTTCTATAAGCATTGCATGCATGTGCTCTCAGCTCCACTTCTTGCCAACACCACAGAAGAAAAACCCAGCAAAGGTAATAACGAAGGTTAGGATGCATGCAGACTGAATGCGTAGGCAGCATTTTTGAAACATTCCTCAATCTAAATTTGCATACCTATTTAAAGACATAAAATCGGCAGACTTCTCACTCTGTGTGTTTTCCTTGTCAGATGATTTCCAGACGTGTCAGCTGCTGGCTCTGATCGTAGAGCTGCTCACTTTCTGTGTGGAGCATCACACGTATCACATAAAGAACTACATCATCAACAAAGACATCCTCCGCAGAGTACTGGTGCTCACTGCTTCTCAACACGCTTTCTTAGCCTTATGTGAGTATATGCACGTACGCACATTGCTATCAGAATTACAGTAAGGATTTTTGCTTGCCTGGTCATCCATAGTTTTTAAACGAATATTAGTTATTTAATTTGAAATGTATAGGTTTGCATTGACATCTACATTTAATATTTACTTAAATTGATTATATTCTATTTTTTTTTTCCATCAAATGATTTTTTTAAAACAAATTTATAAAGTTTGATTCGTTTGCAGTTTTCATACTATTCTTACGCTGACAAGGTCTTGTCTCTGTGACAATTTTTCAATTTAGTTTTTTAGTGATTTTATGTGCTTTTTGTCTCTTTTTTTAAATTTGCGTTTTTAAAATATTTTAACTATTTCATTTCAACTTTGTTTTCAGTTAGTAATTTTACTTTAGCTTAAATGTATTTCAATTAATTGCCAAGGCAACATTTCTAATTTTCGTTTTCCATCTAATATTTCAGTTAGGAGCAATGTTTATTATAGTTTAAAGGGAACATAACAAACACAGTTTCTGCCTATCTCGAGTACCTATAGAGTAGTATTGCATCTTTCAAATCTCCGAAGAGTCTTTGGTTTTATCAGGTTTATAAAATACCGATACAGCTGATACATATTTGAGCTTCTGGAGACATTCTGTGAGCAGAGCTAAAGAGTCACAAGCAATACATCATTGCATTATCCCTGGATAACTTTTGATTCACTATACGTCCGTGTTGTTTACATTATATGCACTTATGCTGTGACTGCCAACAAAACAGACATTTCATGCAGATTTACTTGCCACCTGTGGTTCCAAATCATGACCTGGTTCTTTTATCGTTGGAGTCACTCCACTCCACAGTTTCAAACGATCTGCAAATCCGTCGAACTGGGCCTTGTTTATAAAATTTTTCAACGAAATTCCGGGAACAAACAAACACTGTTGCTGCCCTGGAAAATCAAACTGCATCCACTGTTCTCTTAACGCTGGGTTCTTTGGGAAGCTGAACAAGGTTATCTTTCCCTCACCATCAAAAACGCACTTCTTTGGTGACATTGTTGTTTTGGTGGTCTAAAAACAAGATGGCAAATCTTTCTTGAGCAAGTCCAGTAAAGTGCGACCTGAATGAATAGGGTTAGATACTGAAAGTATGAATTTTTAAAAAAGACTATTAACTAAATTCTAAAAGCTGAGTAGTACTAGACAAATGACATGGTGCATAATCAGTCACGACACTCTCAATGGGAAGATTCAAACCGCATAATCAATTACTCAGTAATTCTGGTCCATTTCTACAATGAAAGGCTCTGTTGATAATGATTACTATCACATTATTACAACTCATGCTGGGCCAGCAGCATTAACAAGCACTAGTTCATACCTAGCACTCAGTGCTACCCCACTGACAGACATCATATATACCTTGGCTGTTAAATCCCTCTGTACCTTTCTCAATCATTTCTCTTGTTCAGGTGCTTTGCGCTTCATGAGGAAAATCATTGGCCTGAAGGACGAGTTTTATAACAGATACATTATGAGGAACTTCCTGTTTGAGCCAGTGGTCAAAGCTTTCCTCAACAATGGATCGAGATACAACCTCATCAACTCAGCCATTATAGAGATGTTCGAGTATGTCAGAGTGGTGAGTACATTTATCCAGACATCACATCTCTTGATATTCCTGAACATACCTTTAGACTGATATGTTGTTTTTGTTTATAATTGCTGTGTTGTGTGTGTGTGTGTGTGTATAGGAGGATGTAAAGTCCCTGACAGCTCATATCATAGAGAACTACTGGAAAGCCTTGGAGGATGTAGACTATGTTCAGACGTTTAAGGGACTGAAGCTCCGATATGAACAACAGAGAGAAAGGCAGGACAACCCTAAACTTGACAGGTCAGTGGTTATTTCTAACTGTTGTCATAATGGATACTCGGATTTAGTGGCCTGAGATACTGAAAATGTGTGTAAATCCACATTTTAAAGCCAATGTTTAATAAATCAAGATTTGTATGTGTCACATTTTCAACCCTAATAAGTTTGCATTTCTATTAATTTATTTTTTTTGATTGGAAGTACTCATTGTGATTCATTGTGCACGTAATAATTGTGTACCTTTTAGTGAATGTTAATTGTATGTATGTATGCTTCAGTATGCGGTCGATACTGAGAAATCACCGTTTTCGCCGGGATGCGCGGACGCTGGAAGACGAGGAGGAGATGTGGTTTAACACAGATGAAGAAGACTTAGAGGACGGTGAAGCTGTGGTGCCCCCCTCGGATAAGATGAAGAGTGACGAGGACCTGATGGATCCCATCAGCAAGTTCATGGAGAGGAAGAAACGTATGTTACCTTTACATGCAGATGGCATGATGTTGATTACCAACTACTACGATTACATATCTGATTGCAAGATGCTTATCAATATAACTTTCATTGCTTGGTGCATTTTGGTTGATTACACATTTTTCCCTGTTTTTTCCCCAAGTGAAAGATTCAGAAGAGAAGGAGGTGTTGACAGGGAAGGCAAGCCTCTCAGGACGGCAGAGCCCCAGTTTTAAACTCTCCTTTTCCAGCTCTCCAAAGCCTAGTCTGTCCTCTCCTCCAACTGCATCCCTCCATCCTGGTTCACCTGGTTCTCCAAGCTCTCCTGGGACAGGAGCCCGGAGCTCCCCACCTACGGCAGCTGTCACCACCAAGGTAGTTATACAGGCTCCAACACTAAAATGATGCCCAGAAATTGTAATTCTTACTGCTTGCTTGTTTTGACGGCATCTTGCTTCCGTTCCAGGGAGGTCTAGTGGGGTTGGTGGACTATCCTGATGATGATGAAGAGGATGAGGACGAGGAAGATGCAGACAGTAAAGAAGAAAGTCCTCCGCTGTCCAAGAAGTCCAAGCTGAGCTCCTAAAGCACTCCCTCTTCAATCAGCACAGTCATGCTCAAAGGGAGCTTCATCCAGAGACTATTGCAGCGCTCAGCCTAGAACTCAAAACTGAAACTAAATGAATGAATACATAAATGAATGGATAAATGAACGAATGCAGCCCCCGCAGGAGTCCATGGGGCGCCATGTGAGGAACGGAGAAATGGAGAGCAAGATAGGGAGAAGATTCGGTCACAGAGCGAAAAGGTGAATGTCTCCACATGGAGTTTGTCCAAGTGCCAATCTGCAAGAGAGAGAGACTCGTGAAATGGACGGAGAGAGCGAAGACGAGATAAAACTGTGGTCTGGACAAATAATAATAAAGGATTTAATAAGAAATGAATTTCGACAAAGCTAAAAGTACTGGGGGGTAAAAAACGACCTCGCACACAGTCAGTCAGTCACTCACAGACACTCAAACTGTTGCTCCACAGAGCGTCCCAGGCTTGGACCAGGACACACTGCCCCCCCTCTCAGGGAAGGACCTCACATGACCCGAATTGGGCCAGCCAATCCACAACCACCACTCACCTTTGCTGACATGATCTCCATTTCTTTCTCTCCTTCCTCTAGCCCTTTTTCTGTTGCCATTTTTCCTCGATTCTGTTTTTTTTTTTTTTTCCCTTTTTTTTTTTGTTGAGTTTCTAGGGCCAGACGGGACACTAGGGAGCAAAGAAGTCTGGGTTGTCATTGTTTATGATGTCACCGTTGTTCTCGTGGCTCAGCGGAAGTTCTTCCTCTTTCAAAGCCAGCAGTTCCCTCCTTTTTCTTATTCTGTTGTTCTCCTCTCTCATTTTTTAAATGACATAAGAGACCTGCCTTTAAATGTTCAGGACGTTTTCAGCCGCACTTGAACAGGTTTTTAAAACCTCAGTGGGGGGAGATAGTTTTACCCTTTTTTTTGCCCTTCAAAACTGCAGATTTTTTGGAAAATTTGTAAGCCCGTCTTGATTAAAGATTGAGTGGAACTCTAGATGTGATCGATTTTTGTCATATCTTCATTTTCTTTTCTTTTACATGAGTGTACTCTTAGTTGTTCAGTATATTTGGGACCATTAAAAGATCTTTGCTGTAGTAGATCTCTCACGGTTGTGCTGGTTCCCTGTATCATGTCAACTGTGGTGATATTTTGTCTTTTGAAATGGGATTTCGTCACTGAAATGATCCTCCTGTCTGCTCGTCTGAATACGTCAGTGGAAAGTCCTGCCTCTTCTGACTGAAGCTTTCTAAACAACCTGCACACAATTAAAGAAAACAGTTTTTATTTTCTGAAATATCATTTGTTTCCCTTTGTACTTGAAAACCCACAGAATTGTGTAATCGGGCACTAGAGGGCGCACTTCACTTTCATTGACATGTTTATGCAAAAGTAAGAGCCACAAGCTGGAGCTAGAAAGTCACTTGTAGTCTATATACAATACCGATCGAAAGTTTGCAAAAATTAAAACACTGATCATTTATTTCAAGTCATATTGTGAAATATTACAATTTAAAAGTACTGTTTTCTATTTTTAGATTTTAAAATGTAATTTATTCCTGTGATGGCAAAGCTGAATTTTCAGCTTCATTATTCCAGTCTTCAGTGTCACATGATCCTTCAGAAGTATAAAGCATTGTTTTTATCACTGTTGAAAATGTAATATTTTTGTGGAAACTGATGCTTTTCCCCCAGGATTCTTAGATGAATAGAAAGTAAATGATAATAAAAAGGCATTTATTTTAAATAGAAATATTTTATAACCTGTCTTTAATGTCACTTTTAATCAATACAATGCATCAATGTGAGAAAAAAGGTATTTAAAAAATCATCTTTGAAAAGTTTTTGTATTGTAGTGTTTCATGGTTAGTGCTTTGAAACGATTTCTGAAGGATCATGTGACACTGAAGACTGAAGTTTTGATGCTGAAAATTCATCTTTATCATCAGAGGAAAATAATATTTCATAATATTACTGTTTATACTGTATTATTCGAGAAATGCATGCTCACCAACGCTGCTAATAGACTATTTTTCAAAAAATCTTCCAAACATTTGACCAATGGTGTATTTTCTGAAAAGTTCACAGTTTTATAAATTTAAAAGAAAATTCAGGTATGTGGAATTTGGATTTTTTTTTATGTGCTGTAAAAAGATATTTCTTTCCCTAATTTAATTCTCATTTACACAAATGAAAACAAGTCTCAGCTTGGAACAAGCAGTACATTTGATAAAGCACTTCTCCATTTATGATTTTGACCATATGCTGTTCCACTTCATCTCTTCTCATCTTTGCCTGAATGCAATATGTCTCATCTTTGGGGAGATTATGCTCTCATAAGCAACTCACACCTGCCAATGTCCTGGCACTAACATTCCTTTTAATTAGAAATTTAACCATGACAAATCGAGCCACAGAAACGCTCCCAGAGTTCAGCTCATCCCCATCCGACGCCAGTCAAATCCAAGAGCTGCTGGCTGTTCCTCAAAGGAGACGCACCGTGCCAACATCACCGCACGGGCTGTAGTGTCTCCCTCTTAGTGTGTGGTGGTCTGTGCACATTTAAGTTATGTTTTATTTATTTGTTGAGGATTATTGGTCCTTTCCATTGGCATGTGGCAGTGCCAGTGCGCATGGAGCCTGTTAGGATGCCAATGGAGAGTTTCTACAGATGTGAAGCCACCCAGCTAGTGAGGGATTCGGAGCAGGATCTTTAGAAATATTCAGCCTATCAAGACAGGCCTGATGGTTTAACTGATTTGTTCTCAACTAATACCTACTGCAAAACCAGCTTAGACCAGTATGTCTGAAATCTGGCTGACCTGGTTAACTGATGTGCTCTTGTTGGTTTCGATGAAGTGTACTAATTTGGATTCAGTGCATACTTTATGAAACTTACGCTTCCTTGTAAAAGTTTGGGGGTCTTTTAAGAAATTAAGAAATTATTCTTTTTTTTTTAAATTCAGCAAGTATGTATTAAAATTCAACATTGATTTCAGTGTTTATAATTATAAGAAATGTATCCTGAGCATATGGCAAGCCATTTTGACTTTTATTCATTTTCAGGATATAAACTATGAATTTCCACTAGTAACAATGTTAATTCTTGATATCAACAATTCAATTTCCACTAGTATAAACTAAAATTCTTGAGATCTGTAATTGTATTTTTACTAGTGAAATCTCGCCATAGGCTGCCATTCAAATTCAATTGTTGATATCAAGAATTCATTTCTTACTAGTTGAAATTCCAGTTTCACATATCAGGAATACCATTCTTACTAGTAAAAATTCAAATTTCTGATATCATCAATTACATTGTTACTAGTGCAAATGTCTATTCTTGATATCAACAACTGAATTGCTACTAGTAAAAATGTTCATTTCTGAAATCTGAAAATGAATTCCTGATATCAATATAATATCTGATATCTAAAACGGCTTTCTTACGAGTAACAATCACATTCATGATATCAGAAATTTGCATTTTTACTAGTAAGAATTGTATTCCTGATATGTGAAACTCCAATTTCAACTAGTAAGAAATGAATTCTTGATATCAACAATTGAATTTGAATGGCAGCCTATGGCGAGATTCTTGATATCAAATATTGCCATTGTTACTAGTGGAAATCTAATTCCTGATATCAAGAATTAACATTTTAACTAGTGAAAATGTAATTGTTCATATCACAAGTTCATATCCTGAAACTGAATAAAAGTCAAAACCAAATCAGCAAATTCAAATCATGTGACACTGAAGTTCATGAATTCATTTTTGACATCACAGGAATAAAATATATTTTAAAACATATTAATATTTTGTACCAATTCTTGATCAAACAATTACAGCCTTGCTGAGCAAAAAAAAAAAACGTTTATTTGCCTCGTCCTTTTTTATCACTGCAACACAAAGATGCGTTAATGAATAAATGGAATTAGGCTGCTGTTTGCCTCAACCTTCAATGCAATTCCATTTTTATTGTAATCAGAGTGAAATACATGACAAGAAATCTGAGCTTGAAAACTATGCATTACTCAAACTTAATTTAAGTCACGTGCACTACCTCTAATCCACCAGTAGATGGCGGGCGGTGTCCACATCACCTATTCCTCAGGAGAAAGGCTTTTGTGACAGATTGTATAATCGTTTAGGGGCAGTAAAGTCTGCCGAACAGGAAATCCTCAGCGTCTCTCGTCGAGGTTGTCAAAACAGCCGCACAATGTGCACTTTCATGTGCACAAATGGACCCTGTCGCCCCTACCAACAATCGCTTGTGTTCGCTGCACAAAGTGGCCTCTGTATCGGCCGGGCCGCCTCCTTATGGCCAGGCGGCCGCTGTGGAGGTGATCAGGGGGCATGTTCAGCATAGCGTGTCTGTTTGTGTGATTAATCACCGTGTAAAACTGCAGCGTATCCGTTTCGGTGGGAGCGAGGAGCCACGGGCGCCTCTCCGTTTATGCGTCATTGTGTCTAACGGTGCCCGGTAGCCGAGAGCAGAGGGCAAAAGTTTGAGCATATGGTTGAGATTAAGGCGCTAAAGAAACTGGATTCACATGATTGGGATTTGTTTTATTTTGAGTTCGGCTGATTACTGAATGAACGACTTAAAAGCGATTGATCTTTGGGAATCCTCACTAAAGCCTTTTGTTCAGCATGATCATAAACGTCTATTCCAAATCCAAAGTGTTGCTTGCTTCCTAAATGCGTTTACATGGGTTCAGTTTGTTTTTGGGCTGTTTGCATGCTGTCGTCGTGAACCTTGGTTGATTCTAAAGTCTAAATGATCATCTATAACACATTGCCATACCATTTCCTCAGTAGTGTATGTAGGCCTATACAGTGTAGGTGATGCAGATTGTCTAAACGGATCCCACAATGCAGTGGGGTGATTTTTAGAATTTTATGATTCCTCTCTTCCATCGCCTCATTGGATAGCAGATGTCCACTGGTTGCTCACTTCAGAATCTCAGTAGATGTTGTTTGCCAATACAAATACTTCTTATTCAGACATACTTTTTCCATGCTTACTGCTTTTTGAATCCACTTTTGTAAATGACTGACCAAGTTAGCAGTTTTGACCGTCTGGTTCACTTGTTCCATTGGTATTGGTTCATAAATCAGGTCTGAGGTCGACACAAGCTCAAATTTATTCTACAACATCAATTAAACTAGTAATACCCCATTCATGGTTTTTAAAAGCTTGTACGTGTCTTTCTGGACTAAATTGGACTGCAGAGGCTTACAGGAAAACTCACCTTGATGTTGAAATCATGGTGTACGGTGCATTCACACACACGTCGTAATTGCCGTAGTCTCGAGATGACAACACGGAACTGTTCAACATCCTCAGACTGGGAATTATGCGTTTCTATGGCAACACTATCAATGCCTAAATGTATCTGCAGCAGTCAGGTGGTACAACTATCATGTGGTACAAGTAGGAGCTTTCAGAAAATTCCCATTTTAAAAGCTGTAATTACTATAGAGGACATGAACACTTTTTACAAGTTGAAATCTCGTAATTACGGTAATTACAACATGGTGTGGAAATTGCATTTAGGCCTTAATTGTATTATTACATGTTATTTTATGAAGATTATCTTGATAAAAAAATGTGTAAGAATTATAAACTTGTGTCTGTCACAGAGTTTATTTTGTGCAATAATAAAAAGCCAATGGTTGGCCTACAAAATTACAGCTGTGTCCAAAATTGCATATTGCAGTGCTTTATTTAATAAGTTTACAAACGCTAAAAAGTTCTATGTAGTATGAATGTCACTTGGATGTACTACATTTGTCACGTTGTCACCGTCATAGCCTCAGTTGCTTAGCTTCACTGCCATTCAAAAATACTCTCTAGTGGCCTGGAAGTGCACTTCAGACTCTCGCCAGAAGAAGTAGATCATCTTTTCGCCTACTATTTTATGAATGCGATGAATTCAGATGTAGTACTTATTTCACATACGTTTTTTTTGCCTATATGTATATGATTTCGGATGCAGCCTACATCATCTCTACAGCGCTCTATTACCAGTGTGATGAATGATATGGTAATGTGTAACAATGTATCATCAACTATGATTTTTAAATATCTCTTTCTTGATGTATTATTTGACCATACATGTTCACACATTTTACTTAAATGATGAAAAGAAAAATATTCCTAAAATATCTGATTTCCAATAAAATAACATACAAGGTGAGGTTGTATGAATTTACTCTATTTTTAGAATCAGACCAATTTGAAAATATTTCTGTCACTGCTCTGAACTTTTGTTTGCTCTGTGAATCTGAGCGGAGCTTTTTGTATTGTGTTAAATGAATGGTTTCATGAGTAATGTTTTCTTCAGTGACCAAGATTGAACCCAATGGCTTCAGCCTCATGAACCGCAGTGTTCTCCGGCTTGGCTTTGCATGGAGACTAAACGAACTCTGATTAGACAGAAAACAAATCTGAACAAGCTTTATTAAATTCACATATTGGTCTCTAGTGTGGGCTAAACAGTGTGGTCCACATAGTACAGCAGGGCAATCTACCATGTTAAATCTACCCTATATAATGTTACATAAATGGACTTGTGGGTGTTTTCATTCTCAATCAATAAACACATTTGAGCAGGCATAAAGAGGGAATGGCTTTACCACGTGGAAACACACACACGCGCTCATTTTATATATATGATCCTTGTCTACAGTTCATGTACAAGTATAAATATAACCTGTAGTTCTTGTTAGAGGTAAATATAACCTATGCAGCTGTGAATCTGTGCTGTTCTTGGCAGCGCCATTGGATTTGTAATGTTAAAACATCACTATTAAAGTTTTACAGACTTCGCTATTAATATATTTAAATTGGGGGACTTTACAACTTCCTCAGATCTGGATGGTGTATGCCGTTCATTCAGCTGTTGGCCACTGTGACAGTCTGTGCAACTGTGTAGAGGGTCACGACTGTTGCCTTCTCTCTAAGTTGCCTGGGCGAGAGATAAGAGAAGCATGTCAGTCTGTGCTGATGTTCAGCATCTCTCTTTCTCTCTCTGTTGTCAATAGCCTGGGGGGTCTCGGTTAGCCTGGGCACGAGATAAGAGAAGTGTGTCAAACTGTACTGCTGTTTATCACTGTAATACTTCATTTCATTCTCTCTCTCTCTCTCTGCTTTAAACTATTTCAGGGTCGAAAGAGGGTGGATTATCTGGTGACAGGTCCCAGACCAGCGCTCTCTCATTAGCACATGTGGCGTGCCATCACATGGTACCTTTGAAATGCTTCTACATCTGAGTCCACTGTCAAACACCGGCATGTTAAAGTCCCTCAAGAGGTGTCAGAGTCCACGTGTTTGATTTATCCTCACCAATGTGCACAAACTGAAAAAAGTGATTAAATTTAATTAATTGCATTAAAAAAATGTGTTTTTTAAGACTTATGTAATGTCATCAACATCTGTTAAAGAGCTATAAAATGTGTTTTTGCAGACCGCTGTGTGTGAAGCATAGATCTATTCTCTCTCTCTCCCTCTGTTAATTTTAAGAGCTCCTTTGAGTGCATCATAAAAACAACAGCATGAAAGACCAGTGTGGCTCACAGTGCTCTCATATCTGTCTCATAACCCTTAACACACATGCACACACTCTCTCACACTCACACAATGATGCTTAAAACAGGCTGTTAACATTGCTTTGCGACCTGAGTCAAGTCTTCCACCGTTATTGATTGCATTGGTAAATTTTAATCCAATTTATTAAAGTATTTTTGACACTTTCTATTGTATGCTATAAAATGAGACACACACATGCACACATTTTTATATGTGCCTAGTTCTGTCACGAAACTCTAGATGGCACAGGCTGATGGGTCCTCAACGCACCTGATGATATCCTCAGTGTTTACTGGCTGTTTAGCATTCACTATAGCAGTTTGCAGCATGCTTTCAGAGTTCCTTTGAAACTCTCCACCTTCCCCAGCTCCACCTGTATAGACCTGCAGTGGGGAATTTAATATATACTATTTGTGTCTCGCAAACGCACAGCAGAGTATCAGCGTATGTATTGGCAGAATACATACGCTATATATAGCGTAACATAACATTAATAATAACATTCTAGTGCATCTTCAATTAAATATTTTGAGACAGTTGCTAAATTCGGAACCACATACCTGTCACATGTCTCTGTGTGTTCTGGACTTTGTTTTTAACTTGTGCTCATTGTTTGGTTTTTTTCCCGCCACTCATTCAGTCATCATTAGTTCATTGTCATCAGGTGTTTGTAATTAATTAGTTTTGTTTGCTTCCTGTGTCTCCTGTATATAAGCGCTGTTTCCTATATGGTTTAGAGGTTTGTTTGGCATTCTGTTCCTGTTTATTTCTCCTGTTTGTAAAGGAGCTATTTCTTTGCCGTACGCTCATTTCAACCAGCAAACCTGTAACAATACTAACATTAGTGGTGGGCAGAGCGAGGCTTCATGAAACACTGAAACAGTTGAAGCAAATGTTCCGTATTGTATCGAGGCTTCGAAACTATACCGACACCCGTCTCCACAGTGACACCTAGTGGTCAATTGCACATGTTCTCTGAAACAACTTTTTTTAAAAAAAATAAAAATGTTGTGTTTTTGTTAACGGTGTGGAGTTTTTAACATCCGTCGAAATGTTAGTTTCGCATAAGCCATCCCTAACTAACATAGGCCTACAATTTCTTTTGTGTTCCGCAGAAAGATAGTGGTTTGGAACATCATAAGGGTGCTAGATGATGACAGATTTTTTACTGGGTGTACGATCCTTTTAAAATGGAGTATGGTACAATGCACACTATTCTTTCTACTCTCTCTTTTGCATATGGGTTAAATCTAGATGACTTCTTTAAAAGTTCGGAAACACGGTTAATATGTGTCGATTTATGTGTTGAGGGAGAGAACAGAGTCATCTCTGTTAAAGTACATCAGGGGGCTTTGAGATCTCTCTCCTGCTGTCCATAAAGCCTACCGCTTAGATTGTAAAATGGCCTTTCACGAGATGACACAGGAAGCACTCCCTAGCTGAGGCTCAGCCGTTCCCCACCGACCACAAATCACTGCGCACCATTCAGCTCCTCTGACAAACTCTCTCTGGGTCAGAACTGGTACAGTAACAGCTGGTTTTGAATTTAAAGGTGCAGTAATATATTTGCAGATTTTATGGCTGGTTGAAGATCAGTGATTTGTTGAAATGTAATTGTCTACTGTCTCTGCCGGTGGTCACAGGCTAACAGGTCAGTGCTGGTCTCAGAGGAAGAGCACTGCTGACAATCAAATCCATTGTGCAGGTCTGCTTCAGTTCATGTGTCTCACTCTGTCAGGACTTCACATGCTAATCAAAAACATGTTTAATCACAGTCCGTTCTATGACCTGAGGCATATGGCCACAGCATGAAAGACCTTTTCTTGTACCCTTTACCTTCCTCTGCCAAAGTGGCAGTTGGAGCAAACCTTGCTATTGTTTCAAAGTGGAAATCTTTTGACTTCTTGAAATTAGATAAGATGCAGTTGAGAAAACATTTGAAAATGATTTCTGTTTTGCTCAGCAAATGCATTTGGAATCAACTCTGACTCTGATCCTAGGTTTTTAGAATAAACAGAACTGATTCCACTCTAGTTTTCGAAATTATTTATCCGTGCACATCATCATCATAATTATTTGTTTAAGTTCATGTGTCCTCGTAAATGTGTGTGATTGATCAATAGACCTGCATTAAAAGACACTTTTCACCACCTACTGGTAATGGTGTAACGCTAAAACTACAGAAAGAGTCACTGAAATAAAAGATTCGATTCAATGGGATGAATCAAAAATAATGGTAATGGAGACAGTTATTCTAATCCATTGTTCCCTATGTCGTCTTGAATCGGCATATTATGAATTTGGACACCAGCAATGGACTTGGTAGCCCAATGATAAATCAATTTAACTGACATGACAACCTGCCGCGCATTAAATATCGTTTGGCATAATTTGTTTTATTTATTATCACTTTTTGTTGGTATCATCATTCATGGAATATGTGTTTTCTACAGTATATCTTCTCAAGGCTGAAAAACCAAACGCCACAACCGATAAGTTACCGATGCTTGTTATTTTCAAACTTTTTATTTTATTTTATTTTATTTTATTTTTAAAAAAAATGGGACTAATATAAAAATAGCAAATTCTCTAGCCAGTGCACTGACTACTGAGCTACCCAGCCACTAGTCGTGTCACTGTAATGTCTAGTTTTGGTTTTGTGTTCATGTTCATGTTTAATGTCTTTTGCCTTGTTGTATTGCCATGTTTCATGTTTGTTTATCCATGTGCTCCTTCTGTCATGTCATGTGGTCCTGCCATGTGCTCCTATGTCATGTGACTCCCCTGTTTCATGTCTTGTTTTGATTGGTTCACGGGTGTAATCATTGTTAACAGGTGTTCATTGTTTGTAATTAGACAGTGTATTTAAACCCTCATGTTTTCCATGTTCATGGTCAATTGTGATTGTGGATTGTTTTCCTGTAACCAATGTGGTGAGTGTCCTTGTTATGCCATGACTTTGTTGTATGTTGGATATAATAAACTGCGTATGGGTTCACACTAAAACTTGCCTGCAGTGGATCGCTAACAGTCACACATGTCAGGCCCTTCAGTTGAGTTGGTTTCCCAGAGTGGAACCGACTCTAACCTTAGGAGTCCTAAGTACACAAAGTTTTCAACAAGCAATCTCGTTTTACTGTGAGAGAAGTCGATGTTTGTACTTTGTAGTCGACTTTGCCCATTTTTAAATGGTATTCCCTGTAACTCCCACAAATCATATGAGGGGATTGTTAACAGATTCGTGTCAGAGGCACAGGGGTCAGCACTGTATTATATAGACCTAGATGACAGATCATTTCCTGTGTATGAGTGAATATGAACATTTTCAGTCATCACTTAGTCTGCACTAAATCTCATACCAGCTGATTTTGTCAGTTGTCAGATGTACGAAGCTTCTGCACAGCTTTGACAAAAAGCAGATTTTGATGGCGGGCTGTTTGTTTGTTTGTGTGTGGAAAGTTCGGTGACCTCTATATTTCTTGATATTTCATTTAGCTATGTGTTTGGTACACTTACGCACCCCACTTACGTTTGGGTAAGTGCATTGCATTTTGGGATACAGCATCCCACAGTTTGTTGTACAAGGCAGATTTTTGCCATATGTACTGTAGAATGTTTGGGTATTCCATGTATACAAAAAAATATGATTTATTCAAAAAAAGCAAGTAATGTGCCATTCCAAGCATACCTTTCTGTCCTTTCCGATGAAGCCTTGATCGATCAGATCAAAGCTCATCACTCATCATTGATGTTGTTTTCTCATAAGCGCCACTAACTGTTGTCATCTGATGCACAGTCCACTGACTGGATTAACCCAAACTCCATGGCACTCCTGAAGGTGAGAGGTCATTGGTATTTGGGACCTCTCTGTGTTATTTTGGAACAGGAATGTCGGTGACCACAAAAGGCTGCTTTGGCCAGATGATCACTGAAGTCCAAACGCAATCCATAAAGGTCAGGGTTGAAGTCCAAAAAATGATGGTGTTGTGGATCCAGGTCAGAGGTGACCGTGAGGCCACATGCTCTCTGCTCAGTCATGTGTGAAGTTTTGAGAGTCGTGTTTCGTTCTGTTTAGTCACATTACAAAGAGATATGTTGGCTTGTGTCGCACACAGAAAATGAAAACCCTGCACGGTAAAGGTGATATAAAACGGATTTATTGTGCGATAATGTCTGGCTGACTGTACATGTTTAAATCAACAGCTATTTGACTTCTGTTAAATTATCCTCTTTTACTAATGCTTTGGAAATCCAATCACGTACGACTTTCTTTCTTCTGTGGAACATCAAAATGACTTCATACAGTCACTTGGATCTAATCCCATTGTTGTTTCTGACCCATTGACTTTCACTGTATGGACAAAAAGTGAATGGGACATATAGCAAAATATTATGTCCCATACGCTGAATTTGTGCTCACTGCTTCACCCATTTAAGTGCACAACACACACCCAAAACAGTGGGCAGCCAATTTTGGTGCGGCACCCAGGGAGTGATTGGGGGTTAGGTGCCTCACTCAAGGGCACCTCAGTTGTGGGTAATGAGAGCGGAAGAGAGCGCTGTTCATTCCACCTACATTTCCTGCTGGTACTGGGACTCAAAACCCACTGCCAGATAGAACAAAAACAGTTCTTTCTTTGGATTGACATAAAGGATGAGGAAAAGATGACCGAATTTTAATTTTTGGGTGAACTATCCTTTTAAAAGAGGGCATTTTAAGATTAGTGAAGTGTTTGATTGTGTATGAGTTCTGCTGTGGTAGAACTGTAGCAGGTGGTCATCAGTCAGGTCAGACAGATGTCCTCTGACTTGTGGAGGTCAGAGTGAGAATACTGAGCTTCGACCTCCGGTGTGCTGAGAAGGCGAAATTCTAGCGCTGTCTCTATCCTCATTGATCGGCCACACTTGAGCATGCATTAGGTTGCATCCACATAACACGGCATGCTCTGATGAAATCAATCTGCTGTGGAAATGCCTCACTCGGGTACCAGAGACAGAAGGAGGATTTAGAAACCTTTCACTGTACCATCAACATCTATCAGTTGGGCTTTTCATAGTTATATATACTGAGTGTAAATGCATGTGAATGTTATTTATATGTGAGGAAGAGAACTCACTTCCTTAGGGGAAAAGTATTAAGAGTAGAGTGGGAGTGCATGGTAATGTTCATAATAGCTTACTACCTTACTACTCATACTACATTCCGAGTATGTAGTATGTATATTATGCATAGCAGCATGCAGATTTTTTCTTTGTAAGGAATGTCCAGATGACCGGTTACATTTACCTAAGTACAACAAAGCGAGGTACCCATGCAATACACTCATCTTGACTTTAATTTTTAAGTAATGAACTAGAAAAATATTAAAATAGAATATTTTCAACCAGCTTTGTATTGTTACAAGGTCAGCAATAATTGTATGGACTCTTTCTCCTTGTTACCTGCATCCAGATTTGTCATTTGTCAGCTAAAGTCCTTTCGACAGCTCTGTGACTTTAGTTAAAACTACAGTTCAAACCTTTTTTTTTTAAATTTTTTTTATATTCATGCCCTTGACAGTTGGATTGAACCCAGAACTTTGTGGGTGTTGAAGTTTCCCTACTTTTTTTGGCAAAAGGGAATGCCACAGTCTTTTTTTCTGTCATGTAGCACAGTTTTTTTTTAGCCTTTCTAGTGCATAGACAGCCAGGTTTTATTAAAAGCCCATTTTTCCAGCGGTAAAGGAATTACCCTTTTAACCCTTCGTTAAGATCTGCCAGAGTTTTTGTTGTCAACTCAGACAAGCTTTACAGAAAATCTCATAGAAATAACCTGGAAAATTCTATGAAAAGTGGTTTTAGTATTGTGACTAAAAAAAAACAATGGGATTAAGTAAGTCAACCATTTTTTCCATTAATTTATTTCCTTGCTATGGCAACACTGATATATATATATATATATGTATATATATATGTATGTATGTATGTATATACATGTATGTGTGTGTATATATATATATATATATATATATATATATATATATATACACATAGCCGCTCTAGCGCTGTCCTGATGGCCTGCCAAAATGGCGAAGTTTAGATTGTGTGACGTCAACCTCCGGAACTGTATATAACCTTATATATATATATATATATACAGTTCCGGAGGTTGACGTCACACAATCTAAACTCCGCCATTTTGGCAGGCCATCAGGACAGCGCTAGAGCGGCTATAGCATTGGTATCGATAGTGGTTGAACGATAATTTAAAACCGGACTGTTGAGACCTTACAAACCTTGCTATTTCAACATGCTGGACAGCTGTTGTGTGCCAGGATGCCAGAACAGGCTGGGGAAAGCAAAGGGGAAATCATTTTATTGTATTCCTAAGAATGCTGATAGACGACTGAAAATAAAAAGGTTCACTGCAATGAAACATGCTAACCAACACAACAAAACAACAGATGTTTTTTTTTGTCTTGTTGTAGAAGGATTTTTATGTTCAATAGTAACCCTAAAATGACATGAAAGAGTTTTTAAAATGTGTAAATATCTGGGCTCATATAGGCTACATGAGAATTTTCAGTATACACATTATAAAACAAAATTTTTCTCACACTTTTCCATAAAAATTTCCAAAAATAATTATTGATTTCAAGGGGCAACCAATGACATCACAGTTGGATATTTTCATGTTTGAGAAAAATTTGAGATTAAACTGGTTAAGATTTCATGACATTTATGATTTCTGCTGTATTCAGTGATATAGCTATGCTAGCTACGTTACCTACAAACAAGGACAGCTAGGGTCAATTACGTTACCTAACAACAGTTGACTTATCCTTCCCACAAAATTAGATGGTGTCCATTTGTACTCCAGGCTTTTGTTGTCTTTTAAAGAATCTCCGCAGTAGGACGAGGGAAAGTTGATGAGGTAGCTGTAGATATCAAGATAGGAAAGCTATCCGTTCCTTTATCGATACACTTTAGAAGCATTATAGGGATCTATTATGTTTAATCTAATAAGTTTTGCCATGTACAGGTCTATGTTTTTTAATTAAAGTGCACAATGAACTGTGTTGCCTTGAAACTCATGCTGGCACCATTCTTTTTGCTCCTGGCTGTCCCTGCCTGCCAGCATGGTGGTGTAAACAGAATGGGTCATGTCAAGTCAAGTCATCTTTATTTATATAGCGCTTTTTACAATGCAAATTGTGGCAAAGCAGCTTTACATTAATAAGAAAATGGTGTAATTGTGCAGCTTATTCTATATATTATTCATTCATTCATTCCGTTGCAAATATCAGTAGTTATTAGTCTACTTAATTTAGGTATATCAGCACTGGAGAAAACAGTGACGTAATCGTCCGGCTCAGCTCAGTTTGTATACAACGGCGCCAATGCAGGCATATCAAAACACTGCTGAATATCAAGCAAGTGTCCCCAACTTAGATGTCATGTGACGTCCAGGGCTCTATAGCATACGTTTGCCTGAGAAAATGGTGGATAATCTCTGGCTGGATTGATCAAAGGGAGATCTTAGCCAAGGATAAATTATCTAAGACACATTTACACAAAATTGAAATTAAAATTCCCAAACATTTTTTCTTTACGAGATGATAACCTAGTAAAATAACAGGTCTCATTCACTAATAATTGTGCATTATTTTATATTTGTATGCAAAAGAGAACTTTGCACATGATTTTGTTTTTACCTTATTCTAATGTTAATAAATGCGGAGCATTTTAAACGAGCAACCACGTGCCCGAGGTTAGTAATTTATTTGCATAAAACACGCCCAAACAATATCCATATAAGAGCTTTTCGTGTTCTTTACAGCTTTTTCCTTTAATGGCAAGTTTGCCATTCTCAAAACCAGTTCAAACACTATAAACATCTTTTATACAGACCCAGATTACAAACTATACTGCACATATCTGCTTTGTTATACATTGCTATAAAGAAACCAAACTATAATGCCCCTTTTTTTACTCTTTCACTGTAAATGATAAAACACATATAAGGCGAAATATTTATGTGTAACATTTCATCTTAACACAATCATTTCATATTACACACAATAATTTTTTTCATCAATTTAGAATACATTTTAGTATGAAAGTTATTGGTGAATCACGATTTGTTTGTGAAAATGTTCGTACTCCGATTTCTCGCAAGCTTAATGAACGAGACCCATTGTGTTTTAAACTCTCTCATTGTTGCATACTGTGTCTCATACTTCTATGAGAACGTTAGTATTCCATCCTGACCATAACCCATAACCATTTTGCCTCATAGCACAGCTCAGTGACGTGCAATCTCTGCTCTAGACAAAGTAATAAATATCTCGTCTGTGAGATAAAGGGAGAGTGTGTGAGATGATTACCCTCAGATGTGCCATATGTGTGAGTTTACCCACAGTACGCGCAGAGCCCAGAGGATGAAGGGAGTGGAACCTCCCCACACTTGTTCTTTTCATCCCTTTATTCTTGCAGGAAGAGGCACATGTATATTTTTTGGGGGGCTGTGAGTGGTGTGTTTTCTCTCAGTAGGGATAATGCTAGTCATTAATCATCATGTCTCGTGCTGAAACGGCCTCCCGCTTGAAATGTCACCGGGATCCGCTGTGCCCAGCGCTATACCGTTCATCCGCTCCGTTAACCGTTCATGGGAGCCTCCCGCTGTTTCACACACCTGGAGTTGAGCCAGCCGACCGGGATATTTTTAATTCCGCTTCCCCTTTACCTCAACGCTCAGGAATGCTCTCCCACCTACATGGCGTCTGCTCGCCATTACTTTTATTTGAAATTCAGATCTATATTTGCTCATCAGAAACACATGCTACGACTGGTTAAATGCACACAGAGTGCTCACAATGAGGAACATCTTGGAGCCCATAACTTAAGTTCGCTGTTAAATTGCCCCGAACTATGTGAATACGTGTATCGGTGTTATAGGCACACAGGAAATACCGTCCTGTTATCCAGGTTTTTGATCTATATGTCCATGCACGACCTTTCCTATGGAGGCCCGTGCTGTGAAGAAACATTTAGACCTGAACCAAAGAGACTGAGAGCCAGGACAGTTTCATTCAAGCTTACACACAATACTTCCATTTAGAGTGAGTTACAGACACTCTTGTGTGACGATGAAGTGGATCCTTTATGTTGGAATGATGATGTGTGGAATCCGTGCACTTCATAAAGGGCTGAGCCTCATGCTCACGGGGGTCGTGTTATTGTTGTAGTGGGAAGTTCTTCACATCATAAATACGACCCTGGGAAACAAGATTTTGAGGAACTGAAACATTCTTTCGAGGTAACGCGTAATTTACACACCGAACTTTCCCTGGGACAGATGCTTCGCTGACTGACTGAAGAAGCAAATTGTGGACATTATGGTCATAGGCTTGCTGCCCCCCCCCCACCCCTTTTTTTTTGAAACCGGAAATTGAATCGCATAAATAGGACAAATGTGCCCAGTTTTCTTCCTGGACCCCATCTTGGTAAGTTTAGGGGAAGTTTCTGTGATCAAAAGCACTGAAAAACTGTTCCAGGGCAGGATAGTTCCTCACCGGGGTCTCAGATTTAGACGGAGGAGGAGGAAGAAAGGTTTACCATCCTTTTTTTCTGTGAACTTTTCTGGGGAGACTCCAGAGTATTTTTTTTTTTTTTTTTTGGTAACGCTACATTCCACGGCAGTCATGAGATTTGGGGTGGTCTCGTGTATGTCTTCAAACTTGTCTCTCCCTCCCAATGGAACGTCTCAAAAAGTTCAACCCTCATGTTCTGTTGAGATTAACTTTACTGTCTTTATCTTTGGGGTTCTTTGTCAAATCAACCTAATTTTTGATTTTAATTTTTTTTTTTAAGGAAGATTCACATAAATGTTAAATGAATATTTAGAGAGTAATCCATTTTTATAATTTCCTCCTGTCATTTGGAGGGGGAAATGGCCATAGGAAGGTGGCATTTACTTATTTGAATAATTTATTAAAATATTTACGTATTTATTTTTTTAAAATAATTTTGATTGAAGTGTCTTGTGCTCACTAAGGCTATATTTATTTCATCAGAAATACAGTAAAATCAGTAATATTGTTAAATATTATTACAATTAAAAATAATTGTTACATTAATATATTGTAAAAAGTCTTCAATGTCACATGATCCCTCAGACATCATCCTAATATGCTTGTTTGGAGTTCAAGTAACATTTCATGTTATTATTAAAGTCGAAATAAAAATATGAATAAATGAAAACTGCTTTACAATTTTGTGTAAACCGTGATACATTTTGTTTTCCAGGATTCATTTAAAATAGAAGTCTTTTGATACATTGTAAAAGTCTTTACTGTCACTTTCAATCAGTTTAATGTGTCCTTGCTGAATAAAAGTATCATCTTTTTTTTTCTTCTTTTACTTACTGCAAACGTTTTTTAACTGTGTAGGTAGAGTAGACCTCTGAAATCAGAACTCTCTTTACATAGATGAACCCAGCAGTTATTTTAAAATGAAAGTATAGTCAATCCCGATGCTTCAACATTTTCTGGTGTCTCTGAGACCTCAAACAGAACTTTAAGGTGGTTGCTTTGTCCATTTTAAGCATGATCATTTACAGTCAACATGATAATTAATATCTAGGCTAACTCTGAAACGCTTCTTGATTTCTGTGGTGCGCCACCAATCATTAAGAACATAAGCCGGCCTTTGATTGGCCGACAGCTCACTTGCACTAATTAGGATTGCTTTAACAAAGTCCCCACTCCTCCCCCTGTTTTACATATGTACTCTTTATTTAAATCGGCCCTGTCATATGCAGATAAGCGGCCGCATTGTTGTGCGAGGGTCGGCGAGTTTAACTCTCAAGTTGAAGCAGATGAGGCTTTCCTTCCTCTGACTGCACAAAGACAAAACGTGTTAAGCAAAGGGAGGAGGGAGCTGCCAATTAGAAACTACAGGCCTGTGGAGCTTTGGCTGCTGATTGGCTAATTGGGTGTACGAACAGAGAGCTCTCTCAAGCAGCAATACAGATCTCATGTCTCAAACATTAGTGTCACACTCTCAATGTCTTTTGTGGCTTGATTTATGGATTGTTGTTTGTTTCTCTTTATCCTTTAGCCTTTCTGAATTACTTTTTTCCTCTCTAGCACAAACACACTTCAATCATGACTGGGATGTCAGTGAAGTGATGCCGTTCATCATGATGTCGCCTGGTATTTGTCGTATGCCTGGCAAAAACGACTAGAAATAGACTAATTTTTCAGAACTATATTAGTTATTTTTTATGAATCAGATGAATGATATTCAAAAAAAGTTTTGGTAACACTTTACAGTAAGGTTCATTAATGCATTAACTAACATGACCTAACCATGAGCAATACATGTGTTACTGTATTTACTAATCTTTGTTAATGTTAGTTAATGAAAATACAGTTGTTCATTGTTTGTTCATGTTAGTTCACGGTGCATTAACTAATGTTAAATAAATGTTATATAAGTGCAGTTCATTATTACTTCACGTTAACTAATGAACCTTATTGTAAAGTGTTACCAAGTTTTGAATACTTCAATAATAGCTTAATCATTTGAACAACAGTAAAAAATAATATGGATTATGAATATTTTAATAAAAACAATAGTTAAATTATTATTACTATATATATATATATATATATATATATATATATATATATATATATATATATATATATATATATATATAAAAAATATAGATT
This sequence comes from Opsariichthys bidens, assembly GCA_037194245.1. NCBI lineage: Eukaryota > Metazoa > Chordata > Actinopteri > Cypriniformes > Xenocyprididae > Opsariichthys > Opsariichthys bidens. The sequence goes on from CM074282.1 coordinate 7,261,624, forward strand.
TTTATCATCTTGGGCTTTTTTTTATCAAATTGGAATATTTTTTAAATCTACATCTTTCCCTTCAGAATTTATTACATTTTAATATTAATTTATGATTGTTTTACAGTGATTGTACATTTGACGGGAACTATTGTAGGGAGTTCCATGTTGAATATTTTTAGGAATAATATATTTGCATCAAATTCTACCAGATAATTGGAGTATCTGCAGCAACAAAAAAAAAAAAAAAAAAAAAAGTTAGATTATTAGAGCAAGTCAGTGATACTGGCAGATTATATAAATTGTATGATGTCATCATATGATCTGTCATCAGCTGACTGTGACAGTGGCTCCTCTCGGCCAACATGCACTCACTCACCCCTGATATACATAATACAAATGCTCTCTATTTTTATTCTGATGCATTATGTATGTCTTCGTCTGACATTCTGGTTGAAAGGATTTGCTCATAGCTGTGATGGAGAGAGACTGAGGTGGCTGAGGTTGGGTTTGTTTGTCTAGTCTAGTCTGCTCAGAATATAAACTGAAAGTTCACCCAAAAAATTGGGGTGCTGGTAACCATTGCAACCAGATATCAGATGAGCTGGTAACCAGATAATTATCATTAGATATGTTTACATGCACTAATTTTCATCAATCCAAATGAATTCAATCTGATTTAAAATTCAAGTTCTGTTTAAATGAACTCTAAACTTTGCAGTCTGATTCACATATTCGTTTCCATGTGTATTACGTATTTTCAGAGCAAGACTTGTCCAGTCATCGTGGTCCGACCTGGAGAAAGCTGATGCGATCATGTCACCGGAGCTACAGTGAGTATATTGCTTTTGCCACAACTATCTAAAAAGAAAGCTGACATGTAGGGTTGTCAGAGGGTGATGAAAAAAATATGGTTGTAGAGTACTGTTTATTCCATACCCGCTGATAGACGCTGCTTTCAAACGCTCTTATTTGTGTTTGCTTGAGCGCTCTCTGTGCAGGTTTCTATTTAGCGCATGTTTTTACAAGCGTTGAGCATTGTAGCCAATCACAATCATATCTGTTGAGCGTGTGAACGCAATGGCCTATAAGAGGTGCTGGTCAGAATCAGGGACCAAGGATGAGATAAAATGGGACGAAATGTTTGAAAAGAGCTTTTTTTTTCTGGTATTGGTACCGATACAGTATGTCAGAAGAGCTTTTTTTTGGTAAATATTTAGTCACCTCCTTTTGTAGAGTTTGTAAGATGTAAACAAATATACAAACGCAACATGCACATCATGGCACAAAGTCATTCATATTATTCTGGTTATTAGTCGTTCAAATTATTTGTGTGCATATGAAATGATTCATGAATTAATCATTTCGACGGTTTTTTGTGAACTGGATCAAGTGTTTCATTAAAGAAAAAAATCCAGCGCAAAAGAATGATTCGTACATCACTACTTCTCTTAGACACGGTTGCTGTTAAATGACTTGGGAAGACTTTGAATATAGTTCACAAGTCATAACAACCAATGTTATGGTACTTTAATGGTTCTTTTTTTGACTTTGCAGGGCTTGACAGCCCCAGTGCATTATAAAAAGAGTGATTATTTTGTGTTCCGCAAAAGGCATATATGTTTGAAATAACATGAGGCTGAATGATTCCTTTCAAACTTCTGCAATGCATTATCCAATTCAAGCCAGCAGGAAGTGTGAGAGGTAGAAGAGAGAAGGACCAAAAGAAACCACCATTGAGGGAAAAATGAAAAGAAAGAGAAAGGATTAAAAAGAGGGTAAAAATGGTGGAAAAATGCAGCTCTAAAGGATTTTGCTTGAGTTCTGTGCTTTATATTGAGATCTGATGGCTTTTGACAATAGTGAGCCCCCTCCTCCCCCTTTCCAGATGCCTCTACCCCTGAGGGGTATCTCGGGGGCCCACGGCGCTCCACTCCTGGGAACTACCGTGGGTGATTGGCCCCCCGCCTGACCCACCTACGATGCTCGCCCGAACAGAGCGCAGTGTGTAGGACAGAGCGAGCGGGCCGACCTCAGGGCCTCCTAATAAGCAACAGCAGCTATGGAGCTGGACTGCTGAAGAGATCCAGCAACAATGATTGTGTAATGATATGGAAATGACAGCAAAACATGAGCTGGGCTATGGGAGACTTGTCCAAACTCATTAAGGTTTCCGTATGTGTCTCTATTGGTTTTTTTGTGGGTATTCCCACTTCTGATCGGACTGTTTTTTTTAAAAACACGTATGCATGTGGTGGTCCAAACCCGGTGGGCTCAGTGGGCTCCGTGCGTGTGATGTGCGACTGGGCAGTGAAACTTCCCGAGCTCGGCTGGGCCTCTTATCATGTACAGCACACAAATTACGCAAAGCAGCATCCATCTGCCGCACAAATAGAGCTCCAACTCGAACCGGCGCTCTGCCATTGTTCTGGCCGTTCGCCGCCCCTCCCGGGGTAATTCATGTGCCCCGCTACTCTGCTCACCCGTCACTGGCTATTCACTTAAACCTGAAACATTTCCATGGGCACAAAGGCTTCAAACATGGCAGTGACAAAGGAAAGGATTTCTGCGTTTCTATTCTTTTCCTCCTCTCTGTCTTTCTCTTTTCTTCAAGACATTGTGTTGTTTAATTGGTTGTGCTTGGTAATTTTGTCTCTTGTCTTCTCCCATACTGAGTGATTGTGTGGGGACGGACGTTTGCTTTGACTGGATCGGACAGGAGCGGGCTTCCCTCCCGTATGCTGGGAGCCGTGCACCTTTGTTAGGTACGCGGAGTTCGGTTCGGGCTCCGTGTGTGGTAAGGTTTGGGAATCCTGCACGGATGTCGTGGGAATGCCGAGGAAACGTCCCTCCTCATGCCGCTGAATGACTGAGATGACCCCTCTGTGACGTTCTCAGTGAATTCATATCTCCGGTCTTGCTGGTGATTAATGATTCTTGGCGCTTTCGTGCCGGATCCATTGAAAAGCCCAGCAGTGAGCCTGTACTGTACATTTTCTTTGTTGCAACGACTGTGTGTGTCCTAACATGCTGTTTTTTTTTTAGTGAATTCCATACTGTAGTGCTGGCTGAAAGATTGTCAAGGTTAATGAACAGAGTGGAAAAGCAGGAGAGGGCGAAGGAGAATAAGGGAAAACGACTTTGGCTTTGTCTGTACACAAGAGAAGGTGTGTGTATGTGTGCTTGAATGCATGCATGTACATTTGAGAGAGAGAGAGAGAGAGAGCAAAAAAAAAAAAAGAAGAGGGTTCAGTGGGTTTATTACCTGGAGTCAGACATAGCTCATCACAGCCAATCCTGTAGCGCCTCTTTATTGTACAGCGTGTGGTTGTGTAATACACTGTTCAGCCAGAGCTGGGATTCTTTGTTCACTGCACCTGGGATTCTGCAAGCTTTGTTCTACTCATACACAGTCTTAGAACCTATAAAACACCAAATTGAAATCATTATTTGAATTTTCTATTTATTTATTTAATTTTATTTATAATATTTTTTATACTACGGTACAATTTTTGTTTAAATATCAATTTGTTGGCTGCCTGACCATCTTCATTTATTTATTTATTTATTTATTTTTTTCTTATCTTGTGTTGGAGATGAGATAAACCAATAAATCATCTGACATTATGTGGGACGTTGTAAATTGCATCCATGGCACACTTGTTATTGTGCAATCTATAAGAGACATCTAATGGTTTTTAATTTAAATAATTTGTTTTTTTCTAGACATTTGTCACCTTGAGACACACACAAAAATATATATATATAATTATATATATATATATATATATATATATATATATTTATTTATTGGGATAGATATATAATATATAATATTTATATTAGTGTAATTTATAAAATCCTATTAATTATAATCATTGTTTATAATATGTTTTATACATAATTTTTTATTATACTTCTTTTTTATGTTTCATAATTTATAATAATGGTTTCTGGAATATATAAAATAATAATATATAAATATAAAATAGGTACTGTGGCAATGTGTGTGTGTGTATGTGTGTGTATGTTTTTTTTACAGTAAATTAAATTAAAAATGTTGTCATTTAAAATGTACTTTTATATATTATTTTGGGTGGTTGCAATAGTCTTTGTTTCATCGAGCCATTGTCTGTAACTTGAGCAGACTGCTTGAGTGCTTGGAAAATCAATATTTATTTATATAGCATGAGCTGAATGTGCATGCATAAGTGTGAGAGCATATGAAGCATTCCAGACAGTACATGTTTCATGTGTCCTTGTAAAGCCCGCAGTACCTCGTCTCCCCTGTCCTCTCCCCCCCATAGTCTCTCTCTCCGTCTGTCTCTCGCTTGCATAATGGCATGATCGAGCGAGCGAGCGTGTGCGAGGCTGGATGTATAGTGAAAAGGGATGATCTCATGTACAGCTCGTTGCTGAAAAGCAGCCAGGATTTCATCATTCCCCTCTCCTCTCTTTCTTTCTCTCCACCCCCCATTGGATCTGTAATAACACAGTCTGCCTCACTGGGGTGCCATAGACCTATGTTCAAATCAGGGTACCAGACAGACAAGACACACACACACACACACACACACACACATATGTTGTGTTTTCATTTTTTATAGGGACATTCCATAGGCGTAATGGTTTTTATATTGTACTTGTATATTCTGTCCCCCTACACTACCCCTACCCCTAGACCTACCCATCACAGAAAATGTTCAGCTATTTTAGATTTTCAAAAAAGATAATTCTGTATGATTTATAAGCTTGTTTCCTCATGGGGACCAAAAAATGTCCCCACAAGATCAAAATTTACTAGTATTACTATACCTGTGGGGACATTTGGAATACCCGCCCACAACACACACAAACACACACACACACACTCTTGCTTTCTTGCAACCCATTAAGCCTTAAGCCCCGGTACATACTGTGTGATTCCCCCCACCCACAATTATGCCATCTGAGACACATTTTGGTATCATAAAAGAATTCTTTGATTGTTCATCACTTACTTTGGAATGCTCACAGATTAAATGGATGATTTGCAGTAAATATTGGCCTTCAACATGGTTTTGACAGCTGCGTACTGTTGTGTGAATGCTTCTATAATGCCTGTCTTATGTAGAATAACATCTTATTATTTAGCAATTAAGTTCCTTTTATATAATGACCATACATACGTTTACTAAAGATCTCACCACGCTCATATTTTACAGTCTGACAAGCAACAGTCTTGAAGGACAGAAACAATTGCACATTGAGCATCAGGCAAAAGACAGAGACCAAGGCACTGTCACAGAGGAAGGGTGAGGGACCGCAGAGATGTAGAGGTATGATGACAGACAGCTGGACACTGTGGAGAAGGGATGTGAGAAAGAGAAAAAGAAAGCCAGTGAGAGAGAGAGAGAGAGAGAGAGAGGAGAGAGAGAGAGAGAGAGAGGTGTGGTTAGGTGGGCTTCATTGTTAGAAGCAGAATAAATCAGTCTGGTCAATGTCTGCGGGGCTTTATGCAGAGTGTGATTCTGTGCACATAGATGTGTGTCTATGCATGCTTTGTTTCAAGGTCATACTGCTCCCACAGCTTAAAGGTTGAATTATGTAACCCAGATATTAATGCCTTCAGTGTATCTCTCCCTTCATTTCTGGCATTTTGAGATACCAAGGTTGACAGTCATCTATGAAACAGTGTTGTTATCATGAACTAAACCTAGAACTATTAAAACAGAAAACATTTTTGTTAATTGAAATAAAATATGAAATAAAATTGAAATAAAATATAAATGAAAAAATAAAGAGTTTTGAAATGTTGCTTTGGAAACGAACAGAAATAAGTTTAAGTTGATGTAATAAAACCACTAAAACTGAATTTTAATAAAAAATGATCTTGAAATATTAAATATATGATAGAAATGACAAAGCACGTAACCCTAAAATTAAAGTGAAAATAGATAGATAGATTAAATATAATAGAAGATAAAACAATCATTATATAAAATAACACCATTGTGAGATTTGGTTAATTCAATTTAGTGTTTAAATAAATTTTGGGTTGAAGGTACATGACATCCTAGATTTGGCTGGAATAAGAAGAAAAATATCAAAAATAAATGTCAAAGATTCTGATATCATACTTCAGTCATTCTTAGTCTAAATCTGTGGCCACACTAGACTTTGAGCACACAAAATTTCTACGGACACTGTAACGGTTTTGATATGATGTCACACTCTACGGCATCAAAAATATGCATTCTTTTAATTCAGCCTAGAGGTCACGCTGTGACGTATCGACCATCTACAGGTCACACATCTTCACATGATGCAAATTCGCAGGTTAGAAATTTGGAAGGCAACAAAATGGTACTGAAGGTGTCTGTCCTTTAAAACATGTCGTTTCCGCACAGATCTGAGGCTTTTTCTACTCTTGACCCAAGTGTGCAACATTTTGACCTGTCAAAGTGTCTGGCAGGGGTGGCCCATAAACCAGCGGGGTGTCCGAGAAACCCTCACGTCTCTGCACTTTTCAATCCTTTATTAGAGGAACAGGAAAGAAACTAGGGATCAAGAGAGGAAAAGGGGAACCTTCGCTCTTTAGGAGGCCACAGATCCATTTTCAAGAATGAACGTCACACGCCTCAAAAACCTAGTAAAGAAATCACAAAGGCCCTTCGTTGAACCCGGTGCTCTGCAATTACCTCCACGCGGTCTCTCCGGCTCCTACACACACACCTGGTTCAGTGAGTGCAAACCTGGCTAATCTGTCTGCCAAAACCTCCCCCGCCCCTTCCTCTACACCCAGCAAACATCTCATCATCTCGACTGAAGTGTCATTGTGAAATCCCTAAAGTCATTAACAAATAATTAATTAGCAGCCCCCCGAGGGAATGGATTAAGGCCTCTGCAACCATGTTTTGTTGCACTCTTGGGAAGAGAAAAGGGTGAAGTGGAGGAAGAGCTTTACAAATCAGAGTCATGATTCAAGTCATCACCTCACACATCAAGCCTGATTCATGCTTAAGTCTCATGCTATGATTTATTTTTAGGCATTTTAAAAAGTAGTTTGATTTGTTTGTGTATATACGCACAATATGTAATAAAAGATTCTGCACAAAATTTGACTTTCGAAGGTTGAATCATTTTTATATGTATGTTTAGAGCCAATTAGATTTTATATTTATATTTTATATAGATTTTAGATTTTTCATTAACTTTACGCTCTCAGAATCACACGTGTATTAATAAACTTTCTATAATAACTATTTATTTTATTTAATACATTTATAAATAATTTCATATTTCATATGATATATTTTAACTTGTATATATTATTACATTTACGAATTTATGATCTATATATATATATAAAAATGAATTATTTTATACATTTATTACATATTGTTTTAAATATATATATATATATATATATATATATATATATATATATATATATATATATATATATATATATATATATATCAGTGCTTACAATATCAGTGATTGGGTTTCTGAGGCTTGATGGACATAAATGTGTCAGTTGAGAAAGATCTGTGGGTTAATATTTAAACAAATACCTAATTAGACATTATTGAAATGAGGCAGAAAAGCAGCAGTAAAGGATCATTAAAGTTTACAAGAGGACTTTTAAACGTCGTAAACGCACAGACACACCAACAGGCTTGGCTTTAGGGTCATCAGGTTCACCCTTGACCCTTAAGAAAACTCACAAATGTTGATGAAGCCATTAGCTTCACGGCCCATCTCTGTCTCTGTCTCGCAGACAGCTGAAGAAACTGTCCTCATCTGTCCCGTCTCGTACAAATGACCTTGTCCTGCTCGACCTTGACTCTGCCCACTCGTCTTGCCAGCGTGAGTGACATCATCACATGGTTGGATTACAAAGTTTCAGCAGCTGTCGCTCTTAAATCCTTTTAACCTCATGTCATCCCTCTCTTCCTCTTCTTTCTTCCTTCTCTCTTCCCCTCTAGTGCTTTTGTTGGATTTTGATGGTGAAGATCGGGATGGATGGATGACGGCCTCCCTAACTCGCCTATAAATCTTTTGTTTCTGTTCAGATGAGTTTGAAAAACAACACACTCACACTCCATTCAGATACAGGTGTGTGTGTTTGTGTGTCCTTTGGTTTGTCAGTCTCTCAGCTGTGATTACAATGAGGACTGACCCTGGTGTCGAGATGATAGTAGTGCTCTAATGAACACGAATGAATCAGATGGCTGACAATGTGAGCACCAGGAATCTTTTGTGTTCATGTCACCTCAGTCATGATGAAAAGGGTGTGTGTGTGTGTGTGTGTGTGTGTAGCCTAAAGCTATATGGCCAAATCAATCTATCAGGAGATAAAAGAATCAGCAGCACACATGAGTCTAGGAATAGATGAAGATTTAGAAGATAATTCACTCCGCTACGCTAAACCTATGCTAATTCTTGGCACAGTAATTGCTCTGATGAATCAGTTGGGTTTTGTCTTTCTTCTCTTTGTATGTGGCTCTGTTCAATAGTTTCCTTTTGAGTATTTTGGTATTCCTTTGTTGAGCCTCATTGATGCACTCCATTAGTATCAGCACAGATTTTTACCTTAGCGAAAGCAGCTTCTCGAATTAGCTACAGAAACAATGCAACAATTTTTTTCACTTTCTTATGTATGCAAAGATGTTATGGCTGATAACTGATAAAAAGAGACTCTATCCTATTTTGTTCAAATTAATTTAGTCAAACACATTAAACTAAAATAATATTGTCATAAATGCTACAGTGAATTTAAGCAACACAAAATTATATTGTACAGAATGAAACATTCTATTCATTTTGAAATCCATGTTTTAAAGATGAAGATTAAGGTTAAGATTAAGTTAAATGGCAAAGGAATAATATAAATGTTAAAACGAGAAATGAGCATGCATAATTGACCCTAGTTACTGTTACTCACGCCACACATCATGTTCTCACGAAGTGAAAAATACATCGTGGGGCAAAGAGGACACTGACAACGTGTCGACAGACTAGACAGAGCAGGTTACTTTTGATATGAGTTGGTTTCATGTTTAAAATATTGTACTTTTTTAAAAAATAACAATAAATAGCGTACAGTGTCTCTTTAATATGTCGTGTCAGATCTCTGTAGCTCCTTCAAGCGGCTCGTGAACCGATCATCTCTTCATACTAGTTCATTTATAGCATCAAATAAACATGAACGAACATCAGAAGGAATGTTGATTCAAGCGATGAAAGACGTGAGTACACACAATTTTTCAAGTTGAAGTTCACCAACGTAAATTTGCTAACTCCCCTTTGTTGAACAAAATGGCGGATTCGGCGTTATGATTGGTTAGATCGCCTTTCAATCAAACTGTTTGTGAAGGGTCAATTGAAAATCCAATATTGATTGATATATGTTCACTGTCGACTGATGATAACTAATACACTGCCTGTCCAAAAAGAAAGTCGTTGTTTGGAATTTAATAGGCAAATACTATACTGTATCTTACGGTGATTATTATGTTCCTAGCATGTTTGGAAACAATTCTTTTAACCCTAAAAGATGGCGTGTGAAGCTTTTCATGTCTTAAACAACCATGTTGGAAGACACATCATGGCCATATTCCTGGATGAAAATGCTAATATTCATCGAGGTTAAAATTGTGAAAAAATGGTTCAGAAAGCATGAAGAATAATTTTGACAAATGAATTGGCACCTCTGAGTCCTGACCTTAAGGTGCACTATGCAGTTTTTTGTCTGCTAGGAGTCGCTAAAAATTTTAAAACAATAACAAAGTGAATATGGAATCATGGAACTTGTCGTCATGCCGATGGATCTAATAATATTCATGGGGAAATAATGTTTATGGAGGAGTGAATGCATGTTATTAACATGACTGTGATATGAAGCAGGACGTGGCCGAGAATAGCAGATGCAATTGCTAATGAGAGACAGAGATCAGTGGCACACGAGAGTCCCAGGGGATATAAAGAAACGAGGACATTTCATTCTACCGAACTGCTCATAAGCGCTGAAATACTACTCATACAGGTCGGTTTATTTGACTAATTAAAACTGTGAGGTAACACAGCGCTGTTTCACTTGGTCTAACGTTACACTATCATACTAAACTGTATTGAGTGTGTTGAAAGTCGTAATGTTTACTATGAGTTTGTTGTCTGTATGAGACTTAACAGTAAGCGTGATCAACATTAGAATATCACACTGATGATATTCTTACACTTCGTTCTGTTGAGATATATAACATTGATTAGTCTTATATAGCCTACATTTCCTCACCTTGTCTAATAACGTGCAAGAGCACCGTCTCTGTCAAGTCGAAGTTTGTCGCAAAGCTCTCGCCATCTCGGAAACGCATATTGTACATATTGTACCTTTAACTCCAGTGTAAGTCTTTGGGATGTGCTGGAGGAGACTTTACAGAGTGCTCACCTCTTGCATTTTCAATACAAGATCTTGACCAAAAATGAATGCACCTTTTGATTGAAATAAATGTTGCAATGATATTTCTACCCGATCGCATGAGAATGCGTATCAATAGTATGCCTGTGTTATTTCGTGCAATGTGTATGCCAAAATGAGTATTGATATACAGTTTATGGCGTGTATATAATACGCTCTTGTGAAGGATTAATGGTGTGTGGTTCGTGCATATCAGACGCCATACAGTGCGTATCATATGCACGGGAAAAACTGCGTATCGGATGCATGCAAATACTCATTTTGGCTTATGCATTGCACAATATTACACATGTGTACGATTGATATGCATTTTCATGAGAATAGGTTTGTTATTTCCATTAAGAGGTGCATCAGTTTTTGGTCAAGATCTTAATTGATGAACTCACTTAGTAAATAAAGTCATTCCGTTTATGATAAGACTTTTCAGTTATGGCTTGACTTCGGTTACTTATTCACACAGACAGTATTCGAGCTGCTGCTGTCAGCTGTTGTATGAACACAAAACAAATTAATGAGTGACTTAAGTAATTGTTATTAAACACTGGCTGAGCAGATGTACTTAGTGATGCTCTGAACAGCTATTTCAGAGGGAAATGGAGAAGTGTGTGTTTAAATAAATCCTTCATTTGAGTTTGTGTAGAGATGTTCAAGGTGATCGCTGAAGCATATGAGGCCTGGAGGTTGACCTCGTTATGGTAAATGGATTCATTATTGCTAATGATGAGAGTGGCCTCATTTGCATCTTTCAGCGGTTTGACAGAGGAGCTTTTTTTAGTCCCTCTGGGTTCTTATGGAAACACTTTGGTAATTGTTGCAATGTCAGATTCGGCATACGATAATCTTGAGTTATTTTATCTACTGAACTGATTTTGGGCGTATGCGTTTTATTATTATGTAACTGGTAGCACAATGTATCGCTTGTAGCTTAATTCCAGCGCACACACACAAGCTAATTATGTCAGTGCACACCCTACACACTCCCCTCACAGTCCGACGTTCACATCCGATGCCTGCGCCGTGACTCAACAGAGGAACAAAGAAATTAATAAACGAAGCATAAAGTAAATAATACCACTCAAACTCTCATTGTGTGAGTGTGTGTTTGTGAAAGTGCATGTAATTGTTTATTTAATAAGGTCAGAGTTATGTCAATTAAGTACTTTTGGATGGAAGGAAGTTTAAACTACCAAGTCTGCATACATGACACTTTTTATTTTTTTGCAGAAAATTTGGGATGCAGTTTGTTGGTAATCAGTGACAAATTGAGCATTTGACAGCTTTGTCAGCAGTTATTGGTTGATATTACATTTTTTTTTTAAATTATGTGTTAATAACTTTTTATTTACATATGCTGAATATGCTGATTTGGTGTTTAAGAAACATTTCTTATTATCAATGTGCTGCTTAACATTGCTGTGGAAATCATGCAAATTTTTTTCAGGATTCTTTTGATGAATAGAAAGTTTAAAATTACAGCATTTATTTGAAATCTGCTTTTTTTGTAACATTATAAATGTTTTTCTATCACTTTTGACTTTTGATTAATATATCAATGAAAGTATTAATTTCTTTACTTACTTCACCTATTTTACATTTAGAATGCATCTAATGCTCACCTAAAATTAATCTTTAAATCAACATAATTTAATAACACTGTTAAATGTCATTTTAGCAAATCTCAAAATTAATATCCATTTTTCATACTGTACTTTACAATGTGTTTTATTTTTTATTTATATGACAAAATAAAATAGCATTTAAACATGTAAACGTTATTGGCCATAACATGAAAATAAACTTATGATAAAATTTTAACTTCGAGGTATCCATACTTGCGCTTGTGCTGTTGTGATGACTTTCAGCACGGCTGTGATTACCTGCGGCTTTGCTCTTGCGGTGTGGTCTGTTGGCACTTCAGGTGGCAAATGCACTGGAGGCAAGTGGCATTTTAAGAGTTCTGTCAGAGTCACCTTGTACTTTAAGTGCCCCTCTGTGCTTTATACAGCAGCTGTTCCTTATAGATCTCCCTGCACAGACACACACACACACACACACACACACACACACACACACACGCATACATCAACGAAACTGATCTGCCATCCTGGGCAATCAGCCAACACCATCCCCCCAGTACCACCTCAGAAAACACACACACACACTCAGACAGACCAACAGAACATTCCACTGGGCCAATGTTTAGCTTTAATCCCATAATAAGACCCTCAGCTGTCCAGGAAAAGAAAGAGACTTTCCGCTGCTGAAGTCAGACACTTCAGTCTTCTCCTCTCTTACACTCTTCCTTTTCATTCTACCTTTGTTCTCCTCTCTTTGTTTTAATTTGGAGCATTTGGCCCTCTCGAGTTGGCTATTGTCCTCTTTTGGTTGAAGTCTCTTCCTTTCTTTGCTTCTCGCTCTTTCCTTTACCTCTCGTTTGCAATGACTTACAGATAATCATGGATTTGTTCACGACCACACACAGACATGGATGATAATATAAGCAAATGCAGTCTTGCATCCCACGCTAGCATTTAACATATAACCCTGACTCTTTGAATAGTCTTTATGCTGCTGACACTGAAGATGCAGCGTATTGGACGGCATGGCACAAATGATATTCTGTGTGCGGTTTCGTCAGCGGGTCAGTGTGTCTTGACCTTTTTAAACTCGGGGCACTAATACACCAGCATGAACTAAGGTACTGAAGAACAGAACTAACAGTGCTGTATTATATGTGTAATATTTAATATGATTACAATCCGCACTGAGACTTGGCCTTAAATTAGTTTTAACTGTAATAGTTTGAGAAATATAGCTAAATAACAATTACGAATTGAATAAAAACAAATACTTATTACCTGGGCTAGGTTTGCTTGCTTGTTTTTTTTTTTGTTTTTTAAAAAAAATAATAATAGTAATTATATGTAACACAGTTCTTAAGTACGGGAAGAAGGAGGCGGGAACCGGCGAACATTCAACGTAACTTTAATCAAATCAATAAATAAACAATAAAACGAAAGTTCACGGAGACTGCCGCCCAAGCACAAGCATAATAAAACACAATATAAAATCCAGGCCTGGTCCTCTCTCATCCTCCACTGTAGTTGCTCCTCTTTTATGCTTCCGGAGCTCCTCCATGAGAGATACGAGACCGGTGCAGCACGCAGCTGACGCTCATTATCGTTCACGTCACTGGCCTACCGCCGTTCCCTCGCGGCTCTCGCCCGCCCTGCTCATCACATTATAATAATACGTTTTTTTTTAGCAAATGTAGTAAATGTGAATAAGCCTTCGGTTAAAAGAAATGCAAATATACACCTGTACAGTAGATGGCACAGATCAAAGAAAACTATCAGCTGTGCTACTTTTCTGGATTGTAGAAGAATAGGATGCAGTAGACAAAAGTTGCACTCTTACTTCAGACAAACACAAATATGAAACACAAATGTTTATTTAAAGTCCTTTTTGATTATTTATATGGTTGAATTGGATCATTGAAAGTCAGCAGCAAAGACTGCTGGTTAATAAAGTGAGATTAAATACATTAAGTATATTTGTGTTATTTAACATATTTAATTATTTTGTAGTCTGAGTTTGCATTTCACTGTTTTTATTCATTTTTAGGAATCTGAATCTTTTTTGTGATTAAATGCATGTTCACATTTAGTCTTGAACTACAATAAACATCATGTTCGTCATCATCACAGTCAATAAATGAAAACAAAGTAACTTTAGTTAATTATTTAAAAAAGTCTCATTAATTGTAGTTAGAGTAGAGCAATAAAACTTTGGTGTAAAAATAAATAAGTACAAAAAAATAAAGATAAACACAAAAATAAGTAATTTCCAAATACTCTTAATTTCTAATAATAATAAAAATAATTCTGGACATTACAACTAACACAAGCTACATAATCAGATTAGTGAATAGTAAATTTAAATTTACAGCAAAATATCACATCCATCTTATGATGGCTGTTGCAAAAGATTTCCATTTAAAATAAATGCTGTTCTTTTCTACAGACCAAACAATACTGTCACAATTTCCACAAAAATATTAAGCACACTGCTTTGCATCATGGGAATAAATTACATTTTAAAATATATTAAAATAGAAAATTGTTTTAAATTGTAATAATATTTTATAATATTTTCTATTAAACAAATGCCGTGGTGAGCATAAGAGACTTCTTTTAAAATGTTAAAAAGTGTATAAAGCTGTAGTTAAATGTATCTATTTTTTAAGGGAAATAGCAGATATATTTGCCAAAGTACACTTGTGTTATCTCATCTGAGTCATTGTAGTGTTTGTAGTAGAGCGCATGAATGAGCGGTAGTGAAGTTTGGGTTTGAATGAGTACAAATGAGTGAGAGAGCTGCTATTAATGCACCTCAGTCTGTGACAAGACCTCCTGCTCTGCCTGAAGATATATGATAACATCAATATTGTGAGATCACATCTGGAGATGAACCACAGCACACCTGTGCAGATAACACACTACTGTACATCCACTTCATATTACACATGCCTGTGCCAAATGAGTTTTCAGTAGCTCTTAGCAGAAGAGAGACAGTTCATTGTTATACCCAAATGCATGCTTTAAATCTGTTGCCCGTTGTATATTTCGTCCAGGTGGTGATGGAGGGATTTAACAGGTTAGAGATACAACACCAGATGGACCCGTCTACTGTCTGTAACCTAGATTCTACTGTACTAATCCACAGTCGCAGGCAATCTCCGACACTCTCCAAAGGAATGTTAAACCGAAACATCGGAAATGTATAAAGTGTGACGGGACATTTTCCAATGTCACTGCATGCTGTTATCTCTTTGATTAAAGTCATTGCATTAGCGCAGAGGTGGTTGCAGATTAAAGGAGTTTGGTCGTGTTTAGAACATCCAATCGTGAGAGCTTTGGGTTGGTATCGAGGCAAGTGTGAAAGCAGGTTATATCTTGTGTTATGCCAAACCCGAGTTGATGGGTTTGGTGAGGGATTGGCTTTACAGAAATTAGTTAATTGGAAATCCCTTAATTACACAAATCTTCCTCTAAAAGAGAGAGGGATTAAATTTGCAGGTCAAAACATTGATGATCTCAAGTGCTGTTTAGCTCTTAAAGCTGAAATGTGAGGTTTCTTCTTCTCTAGTGGCGACAAACAGAATTGCAATAATAATGACTTTTCAAACTGGTTTCTCAAACACTACACTTATCTGCCATTGGTCGTCCAAACAGGTAGCCCCGCCCCAAACACATGTCATTGGTTGAAAGTGCCACAGTGTTTACACAAGTGTTATTTTAGCGTTATTTATATATTCACCATAATCAAACTTTATTACAGACCCAGGGTCCAAATGAAAACAGACAAAACATAAAAATCATCAGGAAAATCAATGCGTTACAAAAATACAATGATACCACAACTTGGATATATTAATATTTTGAATTAACTTGTATTTTCTGTTCTCTTTTTAAATTGTTTAATTTTTAGTAATTTTGTTATGTGCTTTTTCACTTCTATTAATATTATTAAAAATAGTATTACGTTTAATTTATTTATATGTCAGTAGTTTTAGTTTTTATTTATTTCCAGTTAGTAATTTTATTGCTTCAACTTATTTTAGATTTTACCAAGGCAAAATTTCAAATTTTCATTTATTTTATTTTAGTTTATTTCAGCTTTATTTCAGTTAACATGTTTTTAATATCTTTAGTTATCTCTGTCTGTATTACAAATATTATTGGCTCTTATGACAAAATGCTTTATTACTCATTTGTCAAGTCGCTTTGAATAAAAAGTAAATAAATGTAAGTACAAATGTTGGGATATGGGAAAGCATTTAACACTTTATTTGAAAACAAAATTATACTTCCAAAAATTGAAACAAACTATTTTAACAGTATGACATTAAGATTATAAGTGTTAAGATCAGTTATATAGTTTTTATGTGTAATTAAGGAGACTCATGAGAGTAGCTGGGAGGCTCATATTATATAATTATAATAATTAAAATTATATAATTAGTTAAATTATATGCTCCCTCTAAATTGTAATGTGTTATTCCTGTTTATAATTATTGCTGCTTTCAGTTGAACGTAACTGAAATTGCAAGAAAAACCTTTTCACTGTATGTTGTCCATCTCTCTTTCTGTTGTCTGGTGAGAATGTTTCCAGCACAGAGGAAATAAACAAACAATAATTTCTCCTCTATTTAGCGAACTGTTGTCTGTCATGCATTAATGGCTTGCTTCCCACAAAACTTAACTGACCGTGTTAATGGATTACTAGGCATTCAGAATTAGACTGAGTCAGTCAGACAGGCTTTGGGGGTCCAGAAGGTCAACCAGGACACCTCCGCCTATCGTGCCGCGTGAGACCGAAAGGTCGTAGCCTTGTCTCTTTCCCTTTGAACGTTAAAATATGCTCCATATTGAATCCGATGGCTTGAGAACGCAAGTTACCAGCAGGGTTGGGGAGTAACGAAATACAAGTAACTTAGTTACACATTTAAAATATAAAATTTGAGTAACTGTATTTCATTACAGTTACATTTTAAATGGGTGGTAATCAGATTACGGTTACATTTGAAAAGTATTTTAGATTACCAAAGTGATTACTTTGAATTTTAATTTATTTAAACAGCAATTGGTGATTCTCTGACTCTGACAGTCTGAAAAAGCGGAGTTAAGTTTCATGTTTTCGACTGTTTTCATGGTTGTGAGTCATTTTATTATTCACTCGTCACTGCAACTTTTTCTCACAACTTGTTTTTCCCCTCACAATTGTGAGTTTGCATTTCACAATTCTGACTTCTTTTTCTCAGAATTGCGAGATTTAAACTCACAATTGCAAGTTATAAAGTCAGAATTGGAGATATGAACTTGTAATAATGACTTTTTTTCTTGCAGTTGTGAATTTGGTATGAGTTTATATCTCATAATTCTGACTTTTCTCAATATTACGGGTTTATATCTCATAATTCTGACTTTTCTCAATATTGCGGGTTTATATCTCATAATTCTGACTTTACAACTCGCAATTACAACTTTATATCACACAATTCTGAGGGAAAAAGTCAGAATTGTGAGAAAAAAACTCGCAATTACCTTTTTTGTGTTTGTTCCACACTTATTAGTATCCAAAGTATTCTAAAGTATTTAGATTAAGTTACTAAACTTGAGTAATGTAACGAAATACGTTACAAATGACTTTTTAAAGCATGTATTTTGTAATCTGTAGTGAAATACATTTTAAAAGTAACCTACCCAGCCCTGGTTACCAGTATATGCAAAAGTAGTAAATTCACTGGTAAAATTGCATGTTTTATCCTCGTTTGCTCATATACATGTATATGTAAGTCATGGAAATGTCCTTTTTGTGTGCGATTATTCAAATTTAATTTTCAATATTAATTTTGGCTTCCAGTGATTATGAAAACAAGATAATTGAGGTAAAACTATTTCATTGTCCTTTTGTTTGTAATACATTCCTTTGTTCTTCTAGTGTTCTTATTGGCTTCAATAATTGTTTGAGGGCTTGCATTAGTTAACCAAAGTTTTTGCTGAAGTACCTACCAATAATCACATTATATAATCATTACTGACCAAACTAACCGTGGTTACGGTTTTTGCCATAATCGAGCAGCTGCACTCTACACACAGCCAGCAGGTTCGGAAGTTCATCAACACACTTAATCCAGTGAATCAACTCGTAATTATTTGTATCTCTTTATTAGATAATTTGATGTGAACAAGAGCGTGAAAGAAAGAGTTTTGTGATGGGGAAACCTGTGCTAGACAAACCACTAAGTGAAAGAGAGGCTCTGTGGTTGGAGAAGACCCTGGAGCAGGACATCTTCAAAGCACACAGCTAATAAGAGCCTAGGAACAGATAACCAAGGCGACACACAGACCGCTCTATTCCTGTAATCTAACACCCTCAGCTCTACGCAGCGATTCATGTATCTGTGTTTGGAGGTCACACAGCCTGGCATCTATTGCCACACACTGTAGTAGAAATTCCGACGTTTAATCAGTCTCTATTTACTTCTTATCATTAAAGTAAACGCACGCACATCGATTTTTCTGATGCATTTGAGGTGAAAAGGGGTCGAAGCTTCTCTTGTCTTTGTTTTGCGATGTGTCTGATTTTTGGCATTTGAAGGTCAAAGGTCACTCAGCCCCTCCTGCGCTCCATGTCACACTGATTCTGAGAGCGCATACATGCATACATGCCTGTCGCAACATACTTTTGTAGCTGTCACTTTCTCACACAGTAGGACGCACTCATTCACTCGCTCGCTTGCACACACTAAAACAAGGATGTTTGCAAAGAAGCATTTGTTTGGATGGCAATGATAAAATTAGACTTAAAAATGAACTATTCATTAAAACAACTGGTTCATGAAAGTCATTTGTTTGACTGAATAAGAGACATTTGTTTTGTGAATTGGACTACAATGGTCATGCTGTATATTTTTGATTGACTAATAGAACCAGTTAATAAGAGTCATTTGTTTAAGTAATGAACTTCATTGGTAAAGCTTTATATTGGCTTCGCTGTATGTTTTTGATTCATTTAAAAGAATTGACTCATAAGAGCTGTTTGTGAAATGGACTTGTATTCTACATCTATTTGTGCTGCAAAAAACTGTTTATTATTGTGATTTTAAGAATCATTGAGATTGTTAAAATGAATTCTTGTGCTTAATTGGAAAATCGTTCTACAGAATTCATTCAGCCCTAACTGTTGCAAAAATAAGAAAAAAAAAGTTTCTGTTCTGATAATTTTGCAAAAAAATACGTGCTAGAGTCTTGAAAGACATGCATTAGTAGATCACCAGAATGCCCAGTAGCAGAGACCCAGTTAAAACTGGGACATACATCCAACATGTAATCTCTATGGGAAAGCTCGCAGTCGCATGTATCAAAAATGGTCAGCGGCGGCTAAATTTAGGACTGTGTGGTAAGTAGGTCTCACGGTCTTATCTCACACTCTCTGTCTCCTTGTGTTTTTCTTTTTCTCGGCCAGGAGGGTCAATCGGTGCACGTGGTTTCCGTGCTAATCATTATAGGTGAGTGAACGTCAGGGAACATGGCTTGCCATCAGAGGTTCCAGTGGATTGTGTGAAGGTCTGGGGGCGTGATCGCCTAAATTGCCCCAGGACTGAGTGAGGTGATTCCATGTATATTTAAACAGCTGTAATGTAGCCCATACCAAATTTGTAACAATTTCAGTTGTTGTTTGTAATTTTGTATTGACTGTTTACACAAAAAAGCTCAACCCCCCCCCCCCCCCCCATCTCAAAAGTTGACTCAAAAATATCACAATCCACCTATTTACTGTAACTGTAATATAACACCATTATGTTGCAACAATTGCAGAAATCTGTTTTCCTCAATAGATTAAAGATTGATTGTGGGAGATAAGGGAAGATTCATTGGCCCACCTTGCTGATGTTTATTCACAGAAAGTAATTTTGTTGCTGTATTGCTAATACGAGCAATAATATTTTCTATGCAGATTTTTTGCTAGAAAGCTGAGCTGGGCTTAAGAATTAGCCAAAATGTTCAATGAAAGAACACAAAAGGAATTTGTTGAACTTTGTAAACAACAGGCGGTCAAATTCTGTGGAAATCTGTGGAGCTTTCTGCAGAGTTCTGCAGATTCCATGTCAAAAAGGTTCTAATTCCTATGAATTTTGCTGAGAACATTAAAATGTGTAAGACCGCATCGGGCTCGTACTTGGTTGAATTTAGTTGTAGTTCATTTGACTGAAATATCCTTTAAGTTTAGCCAGTATTTCGTCATGCCATTTTCATTAATTTTAGTCAATTTTACTTTGATATATATAAAACACAACATGAGAAACCTGTCTGTGAAGAACTTGCCTTCTGAAATTATAATGAGGTCACTCTCCTGAAACACTGCTGTGAATTCCTTAGGCTTTAGTTATTCATTGGCTGTATTTCCGTACTTCAATATAGGAACTGCGTATTCATAACATGACATATCCATTGTATACATCTGATTAATCTCATACTGTATGTGTAGGATGCGTTTATGTGAGTTATTTAACACTCTAGCAAAATGTTTCAATTTACCGGTATTCACTGTTTCGCTCTTGAGCTTCAATCCCGTTATTTATAAAAACGTTATTTACTGTGATTAGATTATTTGAAACAATAATATACAATTTTATACTAATTTGCAAACGTGTATGTTAGCATGTCTCTCGAGTAAAGAGATCCCCAGGCTGGAGAGCAGAAAAAGGATGTTAAATAGAAGAAAATAATGAGAAACAATTTAGAGACAGACTTCATTCCTATAGGGAATGAAGACAGAGATAGTAGCTAAACGTATCAACTGAACAGCCATATCTGAACCTGCTCAATAACAGTAAACTGTCAGAGATGATTGAAGTGTTTTCACAGTGATTGACACAGTGTAGTTACATGATTCTTCTGGGATGTGCAGATCAAAGCTGAAAGGATAAAAGCAAGGCAGTTTCCTTTAGTCGTGTCAGTAATGGGAATGAGTTCCTCCAGGGGAAATTCAGGAGAAGCTAGATGCTAAAATCCTTTGGTGTAACATTTACATGAGCGGTGAGCGCAGACGTTAAGTCACCTGAAGCCATTCACACACACTGACGCTGGTGAACGGACACGTGTCTCGGTCACTGAGGTGTTTCTTTAACTGAATAGTCAAAGTAACTCAAAACTAAAATGATCTTTTAATGGACTAGTCTAATAATGAGAGAAGTAAAAAAAAAATGGTACACAACCATTTAAAAGTTTGGGGTTAAGTCTCTTAATACTCACCAAGATTGCATTTATTTGATAAAAAATACAGTAAAAACAGTGAAGTATTGCGAAGATTTAAAATAATTGTTTTCTGTTTTTAATATATTCTAAAATGTAATTTATTCCTGTGGTGGCGAAGCTGAATTTTCGGCATCATTACTCCAGGCTTCAGTATCATATGATCCTTCAGAAATCATTCTAATATGCTCATTTGCAGCTCATGATACATTTCTTATGATTATCAGTGTTGAAAATATTTGTGCTGCTCAATGTTTTTGTATTAATTGTTAGTTGTTATTAAAAAGATCAAAAGCATTTAGCACAAATATAAGCAGTTTATTTACTTTTAAGATTATTATTGTCACTTTAACATTATAAGTGTATTTAATGACACGTTTAATTAATTTAATGCGTCCTTGCAGAAGTATTAATTTTCTTTAAAAAAAAAAAAAAAAACCTTTTGAGTGACAGTGTAGCACAGGATAGAATTTGAATCCACTTTCGTTCCCTAATAGCTCTAACTAGTATCCTTATATAAGGAGTGTTAGCTTGGGAAGAGCATTTATTCTTGATCGCACCCCTCCTGTGCTCTTTAAAATATGTATAATCTTTTACCGAAACTTGGTCCTCGTCCCGCCTCCACCCACAGTGTTTTATGGTGATTCAGTGTTCACAGTAAAGCTCAAGTGCAGACAGACAGGAGATGATCTTGTATGAGACTGAAATGAGGATGTTTAAGTTGTCCTGGCAGAGATGAGAAAAGGCTGATGCCAGGAGAAGTGTATTGTTTAGCTTTTTTTCATCTACTAACGGACTTCACAGAAATTTTGGCAGAATTCCATGTGAAATATTATTGCGTAACATTAACCACTTTGTAGCTGCACGTTAAAGAAAGACTGAAAGAACATTTGTAGTAGATAGGAAGGTATAGCGTAAGTAAGATGTATATCTCTGTAAATGACGCTTTTATAGACTTTTTAAAAAAAAATATTTTTATGCATTAAAACAGATTACGATGAATGAATTAACCATTCCTTGACAACTACATTGACTCAAATAAAGAAAAAGAAGAAAAAAAGTAAATAAAAATCAAATAATACAACAGCAAATAAGTAAAAGTTTTTAATGCATCCAGATATACTATCAGGTGTCCACCTTTGTAAGAAGACGTCCATTATCAGTTGGAGTTGGGCAGTCAAATATTCAATTTTATGAACAGATTCAAGTTTTAGACTTTTCCTCTGCGTATTTTTACATGCATTTGATATCTTGCTAGTTGTTCTCTAATAGTGACGCTCTGGTCGTGACCTCAGTTTTGTTCACACCAGTTTCTAGAGTGTCAAATTTGTTAAGAAAGGGGTGGGTAAGATTTTTATTATTTTTTTAAATGGTTTTATAAGTCTCTTATGATTGCCAAGGCTGCATTTATTTGATTTAAATATACAGTATTACCATTACTAAAATCATTCTTATATGATGATTTGATGCTCAAAAACATTTCTTATTATCAATATTGAAAGTTGTGCTGCTTAAAGTTTTTGTGGAAACCAGGATATATGTTGTTTTTTTTTTTTTTTCAAAAGAACAGCATTTTTTCAAATAGAAATCTTTTGTAACATTATTTTAGTCTCAATTGTCACTTTTGATCAATTTAATACATCCTTGCCAAATATAAGTATGCTTTTAAAAAAGTACTCTTTTTGAATGGTAGTGAATGTGTGTGTTTTGATTGTGTTTTGCATTGCTTAGCCTGCAGTTGCGCCGTCTCAGAAAGGAAGTCGAAAGGAATGAGCCAGTCTACTACTTTTTTAACCTAGAAAGTTTTTTGAATGGTTTGAATTTCTGTCTTTCCCCATTCGCTGTGCATAGAAAAGAACTGCCTGGGGATGTTTCCAAGATGGCCGCCAAGTGAAATGGCTTGCATAAAGGGACTGTGTGCCATTTGACTTCATAATTGATTGACAGCTCATAAACCACCTTTCCCTGGGGCAGACAGTGGTGATCTAGTGAATATTCAGAATGCGAATAATGCTTACATGCTTTCACTAATTTAGTTTCTATTAACAGACTCGTTTATTGCAGTAAAAAAAATGTGTCAAGTCTTGTCTGTATCAAGGAATAGATGGGCAAAATTAACACAATTTGCCCAATTGGTTGGCAAAATTACAAGAAGCCAAAACAGAAGCAGGCCCTCTCAACATCTTTGCACCAAAGCGAGCCTAATGAGCTGGTCAGGGTGACCCTTGTTCAACATCTGGTGTTGTAATTGGATGCCCAGAACTGACCCCTCCATCCTTTGATTAAAATGGGCCTTGATTTTTATGGGCCAAGCTAACGGAATCCAGACCCCCAGCACTACGGCTCCCATCGTCGTGGGAACGACAGGTTCCCTTAACGACATGCGGATTGGCTGCTATCAAGGGGGTCAGCGTCGGTAATAATGACCCAGCAAGCCCCACATTACATTTTTGTCCAATTAGAGCGCAGCGCACTTCAAAAGGCCATACCTTCAGCACAGCAAGATGCACATGAGAGAGGAAGAATGGGATAGACAGGAGAAAGAAAGAAAGCAAGAAAGAAAACCAGAGAAGCCGCTTTTTTGAGTGTTAAGGACTCAGGAGGAGGGCCCATAGGGTCTTTATAATGGAGCCATGGCCTGAGTGTATGTGAGGCTGGGTTATTGTCAGAGCGCATATAGAGACTAATGGGGTTTTGAGGGTTGGAATTTGTAGTTGGTAATAACTGAGGTCAGGAAAGGTCTGTCTGAAGAAGTGAATGGGACAATGGAAAGGAGAATACGTTTTGTTTAAACACAAAGAATATGTTCCACAACTTCCATGATTTGTCATATCTGATTTGTAAATGGACCAGCAAGGAAGGGGAAATGTTGAAGCCAAGTTGCCAGCTTTGGTCAACCTTAAGAATGGAAGAATTGGCTCCCTTTTAACTCATGAGTGTGAAATTTAATTGTCCCACATGTAGTTGAACTGTAAAGCCATTCATGCATCATGTAATTCCTCTTTGGTACCAGAGTTCAATCGTTATTAAAATGTACAAATTTATTTTGAATTTAAAAGGTTTTAATGCTGAATGGGGCTCAATCCTGCATTGATGTGAGTTTTTTTTTTTTTATGTGTTGGCTGATTAATTTAGGTTCAGGGTTTTACCTCAAATTCACAGCCTCCACAATCTTTAATCATCAGCTTTTCCAGTAATATGATGTCACACTCTCATTCACTCACCTGGATTCATCAGTATGTTCTCTGGGAATAAAGGCAATCCTTGGCCCTTCACCCCTGCAGGCACTTCAGCAGATTACTAAAGGATTTCAGACTGTTTACTATGCAGAGGATCATCCCTTTATAGTGCTTAATCTGAAGTTTTCAAGTGTTTTAAAATTACACCATTATTATGAAGTCATTTTTCATGGAAATGTGCAAATGAATGTGCCTATTTGACCAACAAACGCCTGCATTTTCAATTGCAGATGTTTAAGTTCAGGAACCACTGTCTGTGGTGATGGTGGCTTAACTGCTCTTGCAAGTGTCAGAGTTAAACTCTACCTTTGAGGTATAGCTAGCTATCTGGGGTCATTTTGAGATGCTTTGCTAACTGCACCGAGGATTTCAGTTCATCTCCTGAAGTCTGCATGTTGGTAATACGCCCTCAGGCTTAACTGTGACCTATAGGTCACACACACTCACACACATACAGCTGATGCGCTCAGGGCCATCCATGTTCTCCAGTGTTCTCACTGACCCAATGACAACACATATAGTCTATTTCTCAATCCTCTGATAGGTCACCTATAGCCCCCGGTGTGCTTTGACACCAGTCCGTCCATCTCTTCATCTATCCATCATAATTTCTATAACTACCGTCATGCCTTGTTACTTGATTAGACACATCTTGATTAAACAAATGGATTTGGATTTTAATCCACCTCTACCCAGGCTGTGGCTATTCAGAATTGAATTGAGAATGCTTTTTAAATTCTGAATATGAATTGAGGTAGCAAACAGGTTTCAGAATTTCAATATGAATTTTAATTTTAAGAAGAATAAATTCATATTACTCCAGTAATGTTTAACTAGAAACTAATGCAAACTTGGCTTGACTATACCTTTAAATTTAAAGAAATTTAAAAAATTTAAAGAAGTTTAAAAGGTCTGTTATTTGCCAGACAGACAGAAAATCTGTTTTTGTTTGTGATTAATTATTTGTCTTATATTTAATATATTTATGGATCATTCCAAGTTGATTTCAGATCAGAGTAGAAACAGAGCTGATTCAATTATGATTTTTTTTAAATGACCCCCCCCCACATCTTTATATAGTTTTTGAATGTGAAATGCTTTTAAAATAAAATGTCTTCGCGCTACTATCCTTTGTTGTTAAATAAAAGCATTTCTAAACTAATTAATGATATTAAAATGTTATCTTTTAATAAGCATTCAGAATTCTATTCAAATGAAAGTAATGAATGTGTGAGCCACTCAAATTAGTCCTTCTGACTAAAGGTGAGAATTCATGTGCTATTGTTCTTTAAACATAGATAGCAGTTCAAATAATCCTACAATTCACAATGAATAGGCATAACTAGTCTTACCACATTCCACTAATGTTAGAAGTGTTGAAACACATGCTAAATGCATGTTCATCGATAAAATAACATATTTGTTGCTCCCACACAAACCTGCATGTTATACTCACAAGAGATGTCTGAAATCGAACAGTCCACACCAGTTCATTATGGGAGTAATTATCAGGTAATTTTCCTCCAAATTTTCAGCAAATAGCTGAGGTTTCAGATGAGCCCCCATAATGCCTCTCTATGTGTTGCCATAGAGATGGATCATTTTTAGAGCTTGACCTGTGATCCTCACCTTTCACCTCCACTCAACCAGACCTCTTAATACCTTCCTGTCTCCATTTGGGCAGTGCCGGGGTCACAGGCGTTGGAGGTCAAAGAGGAAAGTTCATCTTGCCACTCAGGCCACGTCACTAAATAGGTGCATTGTGATATTTTTGAGTCAACTTTTGAGATGGGGGGGGGGGGGGAGAGATCGAGCATGCAATTAATTGACCATCCAATTCACCGCAGTTGAAGATTTAAAGCTTCCCTTCACAGATGACTGAGAAGAGAAGAGTGTGTTGAGGTTTAGTGAGACTGAGGGTCAGACCTTTACAGGGCCTGTGAAAGAGGGCTGAGGGGCTGACAGCAGTTATGTGTGATTCTCATTAGTCATTTACCATGTCAGTGCAATAGAGGCGGTCTGACAGACAGGAGATTAGGCTGGTGTGAATATACCTACATCCTTACAGGTCAACTCTATAGCACCTGCATTTACGCATTCTTTAACAGCTTTCTATGAAACACACACACGCTTACTTACTAGCTGTCTATATGGAGGCACCATTGACTGTCTATTGTACAGAATATCTCAAACACCTTAACCTTTAGTGTTTTTTAATACTATTTTTAATATTTATATTTTGGTTGTGTGTATATATATATATATATATATATATATATATATGAGTAATGATGTTAGTAGATGCAGGAAGAAAAAGGCGGGAACCGTTGAAAGTTCAACATAACTTTAATAAACGTTAAATAAACAAATACAGAACTAAAGTAAAAAACATAATAAAACATAACATAAAGTCCTCTCTCGTCCTTCACTGTTGTCGCTACACCTTTTATGCTTCCAGAGCTCCTCCGTGAGAGACACGAGACCGGTGCAGCGCGCAGGTGGTACTCTTCAGCAATCACGCCACCGACCTCGCACCGTTCCCTCATGGCTCTCGCCACGCCCTGCTTGTCACGTGTGTGTCACGCATATGTTGCTATATACCGGTATTGACGATAATCGTGATATTTAAAAAATGAAATATAGGTGTCGTGTTAATTAGGGGCGTCGCAATATACCATTATTGATGATATCTGTAATATTTAAAATAAATAGTACACATATGATAATATGACACATAAATAATCCAGCTCCAGTATCTGGTTGACATCCCAATATACAGGTGTTGGTATTGCACTATATCGCTGGTTCCCACCTGTCATAAAACACAAGCAGACACAGCGTGCATCTGCTACGCCGTGTAAAAACATGTTGTCATCGAAAATGACAGATGAGATACTCCACCTGCACTCCAAGAAAATTAACTCTCCTGTCTAGAAGTTTTTAGGAATCCTTGAAAATGACTCGTTCATCAGCCTAGTCTGTAGGACTTGGCGATCAAGAGTTGAGTGCAAAAGGGGGCAATACCACAAACCTGTTCCCCCAAACTTATGGATTGTCATATGTTTACTTCAAATATATTTAGAGAGCAGTATTTTTTTTTCTATTTTTGGCCAAATGTGAGCATTATGGAACGCTAAATTCTCACATGTAATTTATGTTTCATTCATACAAAAAACCCACATTGAAACATATTTCCAGTTCGTCCTAAAAAATCATGACTAAACAGCTCTAACTAGCGATAAAACTTGAGCTGCTCTATTATCATCGCCGAAACAGTTTTCAATGCAAGTGCATGACACTGTCAACAAAGTTATGTTGAGCTTTGTCGCTAACATAGAAAACAGTTCATATCTCCTTTTCCACTGTGTAATTTTTATTCCCCAAATGCAGATGTGAATCATGAAAATGTCAGAATTCAGTTGTCGCTCTTGTTTATAATGGAACTGTGTATAAACGTAACTTAAAACGGGACCGTATTCTGCTGCTGTGTGAATGTAAGCTGTGTGGAATGAGCTTCTTGTGAACTTTCATGGGTTTATTGCTCTTCAGACAGAATGGGGGCTGTATTTCATTATCTCTCACACACAGCTACGGGGTATGTATGGTTCTTACTCCATATAAAGGTAATATTTATCTTACTGTGGCCTTAACAGTCTCCTAACCACCCACAGACTGTATCCACATCCATGCAATGAGGGCACTTAAGGACTGGCTGTGTGTGCGCTGTCCACCCCTATATCTGCTATACACTAACTCATTTTATCTTAGACCTCAGCGTGTATTTCCCCACCATCTGTAATGTTGTGTTTCATCCTGTTCCTGTCCCTCACCGAAACACTTCAGAGATAAAAGCTCTTGCTCTTTCTGTGTATTATAAAAATGATTATTTAAAACTTGCCCACAGTGCTGTCTACCTCCATAAAGATTCCTGTGTGATGACATGGCAGAACAGACTTGTAATACAGCCATCAGAGAGGGTGATTGATTGGCCGGCGCTCACCCCAAACCATACTCTCACATGCTGGATCTGTAACAACTTGCCAGGGCTGAACGAGGTATTAGGGTGTGTGTGAGAACTAGAGGAGAGAGAGAAACAGAGTAGGAGGAAAGAGCCTTTGAAGAGGGCGAAAAAAATACCTGCAGCCAGGTGTAAAGTGGAACTCTTTTTGTCTCTCTCTTTACTCATTCCTCATTTGGAGCTGGGTCAAGATTGTGCTGTCTTTCTGAACACACACATGCACCCATCCCCTCTCTCCTGGGTTCTACTGCCTGGTGTGATTTATGTGTTCTGCATACAATAGCAGCGAGGCTAGAAATAGAGACAGATCACATGTAATGTACTGTTGGACCTGTTCACTGTGACAGTTTGCCCAAAGCACCATAGGTTGAAAATCCTTCACCTAGTTATCATAGGACGAAGCTTTCTCATTGGCATTGAACGGCATGTTGACATTAGGGGTGTGATAATATAATCGCAATTCAAAAAATGCAATGATGTTGCTGGCCGGAAAAAAGGAAGGAAGACAGAGAAATAAAACAGAAAATAAAGTGGAAAAGATGGCACGCAGATAGTAAAAACAGAAAAAATGAAGGAATGAAGGAAGTCAGTCAGACAGGAAGAAAGAAACACAGACAGAGAGGAAGGTAGGAAGGAAGGAAGGAATGGCGACAGACAGAGAGGATTGAATAGAGGAAGTTAAACACACAGATAGAAATGAAGGAAGATAGACCGGAAGGAAGGAAGTTAAACAGGAAGTAAGGAAGGAGGGAAAGGAAGTTAACAGGAAGGAAGGAAGTTAAACAAAGGAAGTAAGGAATGAATGCAAACAAAGAAATTCTGACAAAAAATAAAGGAAGAAGGGCGTCTAACAGAAAGAAAGGAAGCTGGAAGTTAGACAGAATGGAAGTTATACAAATAGTATGCAGGAAGGAAAATAGACAGATGAAGTAAGTTAGACACAGGTTGGATAGAGAGGAAGGAAGGAAGAAAGATGGACAGAAAAAAAGAATAGAAGAAGAATGAAGACAGAAAGGATTGAAGAGAGGAAGTTAAACAAACAGGTAGAAAGGAGGGACGCTAAACAGGAAGGCAAACAAACAAAAAGAAAGGAATGAGGAAGTCAGACAAAAAGGAAGGAAGCTGGAAGTCAGACAGGAATAAAGTTATTCAGATAGTATGCAGGAAGGAAAGTAGACTGAGAGGAAGAAAAGGAAGGAAACCAGACATACAGAAAGGAAGGATAGAAAGAATGAAGTTAGAGAGGAAGGAAGACAGACGGACAAACAGAATGGAGGAAGGAACGAAGACAGACAGACAGAAAGGAAGGAAGATAGACCGAGAGGGGGGAAAGAAGTTAAACATATAAAGGAAAGAAGGCAGAAGAAGAAAAGAAAAGTCAGAAAAACAAACAGACAAAATGGAATATAGATTGACAGAGATGAAGGAAAAAGGAAAAGGATGGCAGACAGACATCAAGACATAAAGAAATAGAAGAAGGCAGGCAGACAGGAAAGAAGAAATGAAGGAAGGACGACAGAATAGTATAGAAGAAAGAAAATGTATTTTTCTGGCAGATTTTAAAGTATTTCATTTGCACTGCATTTTCTGTTTGGTTTTTAGTCTGGTTTGTTGAGCATTTGTCAGTGTGTGTGTGTGTGTGTGTGTGTATTTATATATGTGTTTATGAGAATCTATGACTGTGATTGATGATATTGAGAGCTGCTTCTCCTGCTTGTAAATAGTTACTGATTGAATGAAAACCAGAAAAGAGCTGAACTCAAATCATTCTTCAAATACCAGCCTGTCATAAAACCACAGACTCTGTTTCGACACTGATCTCTGTGTATGGCCGCACTCAGTGACCCGGTGTTCACAAATTCATTAGTATAGGATTGGCTTTCAGTTCATAAAAGTGAATTTGAATTAAACTTAAAATTTGAATAACGAAATGTAACACACAACAAACAATTCTGTTGTTAGTTGAATTAGTGTAACATGGATAACTATTCAAAATGTTCATGTTTCTGGCTTGTTAAGACTTTGGAGCATTCTGGGGAAAGTAGTTTTCTTTTATCATGGCCAATAAAAGGTAAGGTTTTTTTTGTAAGTATTACTGTACTATGCGAACTCCAGCTGCCTGTACTTAAAACAACATTTCTACCATCTCTGTTTTGTCGGAGCAGTCAAGGCACAAAGAGCTCAATGAATGAAAGAGTGCTGAGAGCACTGAATCACAAATCAGATTTCCTCTGTGGATATTGAGTAATAGTGCTGGCCATGTGCAGCTCAGTGACTGAGTCAGACGAAAGCTTTGTTCACACTGGCAGCCCAAATCTAATTTCTGTTGCACATTCAATTCAAATCTGATTATTTATAGTTTGAACAGCAGAAAAACACATGAAATTTGATTCTTACAGACCTTGCAGGGCAATACTATATTGATTCCTCAAACGTTCTTCTCCTCCACTGATTTCACCAATTCATTTAGCTCAAATCATTTAATGTTCCACTTTAGCTTTAGATGTGCTGTATTTTCTGTCTTAAACTTACTTACATGCTTGAACTTGCATGAACTTCCCTGCTCTTCAAATGATGGATTTGAACGTTTTTTTTTTAATGTTTTTGTCTCTTAATGATCACTATGGCTGCATTTATTTGATCATATATACAATAAAACAGTAATGTACATATTACAATTAAAAATTATAAATGATTTTACTCTAACAAAAAAAAGATGCTTTTTATTTGAAAATGACAACTATTCTTCTGATGACAAAGCTGAATGATCCTTCAGAAATCATTCTAATATGCCGATTTGCTGCTCAAGAAACATTTCTTATTATTATTAATGTTGAAAAAAGTTGGCTGCTTAATATTTATGTGGAAACGGACACATTATAATAGAAAAGAATTGGTCTCATTTGAAATAGAAATCTTTTGTAACATTATAAATGTCTTTACTGTCACATTTGATCAATTGACCCTTCGCAAACTGTTTGATTGACAGGCGATCTGACCAATAATAACCCCGAATCCACCATTTTATCTGACACAGCAGTCAGGGGAATTTGTAGATTAACGTTGGTGAAGTTGAACTTGAAAAATTGTGTGTACTTTCCGCGGTTGAAACTACATTCCTTCTGATGTTCATTCATCCATTTATTTAAAAAATAATGGTAATGTATGTTTAAGATGATCTCCTATTGACTTAAAATTAATTCAGAATTTAACCTCTGGCAATGATGCCATTATACATGGCAAATTATATTGTTATTGGAGTTTTCTAACTTCTAATGGGACTTTTTACTGCATTAAGGGGTTTTGAAGAAACATCTAAGATATCTAACCGTGTCTTTGTTTTAAACTGTTGAGGAGGAGCATCACCCAGTTGTTGAAAAAGGGTAGATGCAAAGACTGAACACACAGACCGATGCTGTAAATGCTTGATATTATGCGAATAGTCAGTTGTAACACTGGAAGTGAAAATCTGAATCATCTGCAGTGTGATCATAAATGCCAAAATTAAAAGGCAGACGTAGAAACAAAGAGAGCGAGTTGGAGCAACATATAAAATAACCGCTTTTCACAGCCAACCACACCATTTATCCCACCAGCATGCAACGCTTGTGAAAATATCCCACTGCATAAAATCACACTCATTTGCAAGTTTCACTGATTATGTAAGCAAAAATCAGTAATTACTCCACTTATCTAAATGTTCGTTCTCTGCATGGCTCCTAGTTATTTCCAACAATGATTGTGAGCTCTTTCATTGCATTTGTGTATTATTCAATCAAGACTCCATATGCGCTCATTTAGGAGCCATTGAGTCTGATGTATTGACACGCTGACTGCTGGCCTCTTTGGCTGCCTGTACGTGTTGAATGGGTCTGCTGGACACTGAATGCATTTATAATGAAGCTCTAGATGTGTGGACAAAGACATGCTCTCCATTTCCTCTATCTTTGCAATTACAACATTACAGTAATAATGTTAGCGGTTGTAAGCGTGGAAACACAATGGGGGAGAGAGCAGTCATAGGTTCTTGAATAGATTTAAATGGTCAACATTCCAGTAAAGATGGTGGGGGGCGAAATCGCACCCACTGATAGCCCTGTTTTATTGCTATGCACTGCCATTGTTGTTTTAGCAACCTTTTCAATAACGAATTGACTCTTTAAAATGCCCAAAGTGTTCGAAAGTTTGGAGCCAGTGAGAATTTTTTGAAAGAAATTAATACTTTTATTCATCAAAGATGCATTAAATTGATCAAAAGTAACATTAAAGACTTTTACATTGTTACAAATGATTTCAGTTTCCAATAAATGCTTTTTTTTAAAAAAACTTTATATCTGGCTTTTCATGAAAAAAACTATCACTGTTTCCATAAAAATATTAAGGAACACAACTGAAGTAATGGCAGCTGAAAATTTTCCCTGACCCCAAATTTTTGAACAGTATTGTTGACTTTAAAGTGTGTCTGGTTATATTCTCGATCATAGCGCTCTTCTTCAACATTTGTTCATTTATTTGATGATTTACTGCCCCCATTATGGATTGAAAATGTTCTTGAAACTGCTACAAAATGCTTTCCAGAAGGTAATAGTTTTGTTATTGTTTTTTTTTTGTAAAAGAATGACAGTGGGATGGTTCAGCACCTGGTGAACTAGACTGTGTGTTTAAAGCACAAAAATGCTGCAGTTATTTACTGTAGTGAATAACTGTTTCGGATCAATGGTTGTGAGTAGTTTGCTTTTGTGTGAGTAAGTGACATTCAGTGTGGGTCACTAGGGAGAGGAGATGCATGGAAAATGTCCCGACACAGTGTTTTTTTTCCCACTCCGCTCCGCAGTGAGCGAGAGAGCATGAGCTGACTATGGCAAAAGGGCAGAAACACACATGCAGACTCAATTCTGCTGACACTTCGGCTTCTGGGATGTTAGTTGCTCTGACAAAAAACCTGTACCGAGTATACAATGCTAGACACACACACGTACCGAATGACCTCTAAATGCATGCTTAATGGATAGAACTATAAATCTCAGTTCACACTTTCTTTCCACATTTTATTCTTTAATCGCAGCTTTGGAATGATGTTGAGAGAGTCTGTTGCAGCGTTGCTTCCTCACCCAGCTGCATTTAAGCCCTTGATTAAAGGCCTGCAATTTTCCATTTAAAATATTTCAGGATCTTGTAAATTTGCGTGATGGGAAAGCAAGCCAGCTTTAGGGGACTTCAGTGTGTTTATGTGAGAGTGTGCAGGGTGACAGAGTTCAGGTGTGTTTTATGCGCGTGTTGGTTCGAGTGTGTGTGTGTGTGTGCCGTCTCTCTCACACCAGAGGTTGAGAAAGGGTTGAAGTTTTGAAATGAGTCTCTTTAACTGTTGTTTAATTCCTAAAAACCATTACAATGAAAATCAAAATTTTTTACTTCTCCATCCATTTCTGGTTCTATATTTTGCTGAGCATATTTTTCATACAGTGGCTCGCTTTAAATGTCTGGACGTCATTGTATTGGATAGAAAAATCAAACCTAGTGGCATCTAAAAACAAATGATGCTTGAGCTTTTTTCCAAACTAACTTTGCAATCACTTTTTAACCAAATTTTTTTCCTCCCATCAATTTCATCCCATCAAGTATCCAAAGTCTGTTTTTCTTCTTTTCTTTTCATGATATAAAATGCATGAAATGCAATTATTTATTTTCTAAGATTGGTTTGTCTCTGTTCATTTAAAATTTAAAGTGCCCCTTTTATGCTATTTTCAATATTCCTAATTTGGTTTTGGAGGTTTACTACAATAGAGATGCATCAAAGGTCAAAAAAACACTTTCATTTTCATATAATATACATTGTACATCATCTCATTACTGAAAATGGCTTGTTTGAAGATTCAGTCTTCCTAAACCCTCCTTTCCTCGAGCCTACTCTGCTCTGATTGGTCAGATGGCCAAGTCCGATGTGTTTGGTCTACCTAAATTTCCTGTTGGAAATGAAACACCTATAACCATTTCTGAATTCCAGGCTTCCTCAGCGCTTGTATACACAGTGATATGAATCGTAGCGATGGCGTCATTTCCCCCCATATCTATCTTTTGAAGTGCATGCAATGTGAGTTCACAGCGCTGAAAACAGTGTCTTCTCGACATATCAATAATACAAACCAAACTCTTCCATGCCTTAGCTACAACTACAGCGTTTGAGGGTGGGTCAAAGTTGACGTTGTTCGCGGGCAGCCAATAAAGGCCAAAGGCTGGCTTTATGCAAATTTGTTATATTTGTTACTTAGTTATGTAACAGAAAGTGGGGTTGGAATTCAGCAGTTCAGAATCGATTCTTTCTTTTACTCTATTCTTTGTGCACTTTGATCTTTAAAACTTTGCAGATCTTTTACACTCACAAACAGATATATTACACACTACAAGAAAGATAATATTCTAAAAAGCATCATTTGGGCACTTTAATAAATAAAAAAAAAGTGTCCAAATGCTTTTTGTCTTCATTTTACTCAGTAAAACTCTTTTCAAGCATTACATTTTTTTGCTTGAAAAGTTTGCTTGGGCTATGTAAAGCCTTTTTTTTTTTTTTTGTATAAATACTTTTTGATGCCACTTTTTCCTTCCTTTTTAAAATTTTTAATCTGTAGCATTTCTCATCTGGGTAGAAAGACTTGTTTTCGGCTTGGGTTGATATAAAATAATTTCTCTGCCCCTTTTAGTGTTGTTTATGAATGATAATTCAAATGCAATTGTGAAAAGTCACTGCATGTTTTACTCACAGCAAGCTTTAGGGCCTCTAATGCAGAGGTCATTGGGGTCAGTCTCAATGTCAGAAGGGTGTGCCGTTCAAATACTTCCCCTCCTTGAGAGAAAGAGCCCATAATCTTGTGTGCGATTAGCCTATCCTCTATTTAGACAGACACACACACACATAAGCTAACCTGTATGTTTTGACAGATACGTCCTGATATCGATCAAGGAGCATGTTTGACCCGTAGCACTTTGCCGTTCACAGAGGAAGTACAGCCTAATCTCTTTCTGCCTTGAGCAAAAGTGGATTTGAACCACACACAAACAAACACATTTCTATAGTGTCTCCTCCAGACAGCATTCATTTTGAATTAACGGAGACAGACTTTAGACCTGGCTGCCAGTTCATATTGTTCATGGCCAACTGTCATGTGGCATCTGGTGAGAGTGGATCTGGCACAGCGATGAACCACCATCATCGCTGATCAAATGAACTGAACTGAACTGAATCAGCCCATCTGCAGTCCCAGTCTCTGATAAAACTCAATAATGAAATCAATTATCGGGACTCTGTGTGGGATTCGGTTTAGTTATGGAGACAGTGACATGTAGAGAGAAACAAAAGGAGAGACTGAGAGAAAGCTGGAAGCTGTCACATGACAGTTGACATCACAGTCTGATGTCTCTCTCTCACACGCACACATTCATATTTTCTCAGATTGTGATTTATGTATTTGTGAACTTCATTCTGATACATTCCATTTCTTTATATTTTTATAAATTGAAAGTTTGTTCTCTTCTAGCAAACTTAAGCAGAGAAAATATTATGCCAAAATCTTGGCCATGATCAGATCCAAATTCCATCGTATTGAATCTCGGAAAAATTTGGGTCAAAATTGGACAAATCATTAGATTAAAAATGGAATAAAAAAATTTATCCCAACAGTTGGGTTTGTCCATATTTTTTAGTCAAATTTGGACAAACCCAACTGTTGGGTTTAAAAATGTAATTAAAAAATCTAAACCAAAAGTTGGCTTGTTTCATATTTGACCCAAACATGGGTTGAAACAACCAAGCATTTTTAAAAAGTGATTTAATATTTTCAGCTTGAAGAAGTTTAATTAAAACACAGCTTTAAATGAAGAATAAAAGAACCTGAAAATGTATTTTTGTGTTTTATTTTGTTATTCTGATGGCTCTCACACAAACTGACCGATAACATTGACAGTTACAAACTAATCTCTCTTAGTCAAAGCCTGATTGTTTTTCCTCATTTACTTCTCTTTGTTTTTACATTAAATTCTGAATTGAGTTACTGTTCTCATTCATTCTTTCATGTGAATACTTCACCTGTAAACCTAGACAGGTTTACAAAGCGTGTGTGTGCTTGTGTGGTGGGAGGTTCACTGCGTTGTTCTCTGGCAGGGGAGGTTTTGAGGACTCCTGTGGTCTTAAAGAAAGAAGCTTATGCCCCTCTGATCTGTCAGGCAGAAAGACAGACGTGGGGAAAGATAGAGAAACGGTATGGGAGAAAGAGAGGAAGATAAAAAGACAGAGCGAGGGGCAGAGTCAGACGAGTGGGAGGCTGAGGGAGAGAGGGAGTCACTTGGAGGTTGGGGGAGGGATGATGAGAGAGATACAGTGTGAATGACAGTGAGAAAATGGGATGGGATGAAAGAGATGAGAGGATGAGAGCATTCTTAAGACACATTGACAGTGGGAGAGACGAGTGGAGGGGGAACAGCGGGAGAAGGGGATCAGGAGCCACGAGGAGGGAGGAGAGCCGGCGCAGGGGGGAGGCACCATCCCGCGGATTGAGACGTATCCCACATTGCCCCTCTCTCTGGTGGCGCAGCAGGCAGGGCGCACGGGCCATGGTGTGCGGTGGTGTGAAGTTGACGTGGCGCTGGCCCTGGCACAAAGGAGCGGAGGAGGAGGGCGCCAGGCGCTGTGTGGCAGGGTTGCCCAGATACGGCCACTCAGGGTTGGCATGTTGTTTTTGTGTCTGTGATGCGCTTCCAGCCCGACACACACAAACACACATGGCACACTTACTTCCCAACTACTTTTTTGCCATTTTGTCCTCATCATTATGAAACGTTTTGCAGCGGGGATTGTATCAAATAACCGTCTATGAAATGTTAATGTAAATGAAAACATTACTAGTTGTTAAACATTTTGTCTTTGTGTTGTAATTAGGCATTGGAATTGTTCTGGTCCGAATTCCTCTTAATGACTCAGTTCCATGTGATTCCATTAATGATTATTTTATTACCTTAATATCTGATTAATAAACATTAGAAGAAATGCAAATCCAAATTCTGAAAATTTGATTATACCTTACGATTCAAAAGTTTTAGGTCTGTTTTTTTTTTTTTTAAAGAACAATCAGCAAGGATGCATTAAATTGATCAAAATGACAATTTATAATTTATAATGTTGCAAAAGATTCCAACAAACAAGTTCTTTTAAACTTTCTATTCATCAAAGAGTCTTGAAAAGAATGTATCATAGTTTCCACACAATTGTTTTCAGTATTGATAAGAAATTTTTCTTGAGCACCCAATCAGCATATTAGAATGGTTTATGAAGGATCATGTGACAGACTAGACTGGAGTAATGATGCTGAAAATTCAGCTCCAAACGCATAAGACTTTTGTTCAACTTAGGAACACAAACAAAAAAACCTTTTGATGAAATCTAAGCGCTTTCTGTCCCTCCTTTGACAGTCTAAGCAACTACCACTCTGACACTTCAAAAAGTTCATAAAGAGTTTGTAAAACTAGTTAGTCCATATTCCCGATCACTTTATATGATGAACAGATTTAATTTAGGCTTTTATTTACATATAAACATTCATCAACACTCACATCATTTATGTTTGCTTGACGTGCGAGAAGCATTGATGTTCATTCTCGTTTGTTTCGCAGCACGGTTGAGCTTCCACAAGAACCAAAGAGGTTTGTTCTCGCGCATCAAGCGGGTTCGGTTGAGCTTCTGTTTATGTTCGATCAAAGTTTATCTGTGAATAAATCCTAAATCCAGTCTGTTCAACATATAAGGCGATCATGTGTGGATTAAACCTCTCAATTCATGAGGATTAGTTTAATGATCTCTATGTGAACTTTTGTAGCATTAATGATGGTTGCATAGACTGTCAATGGAGGGACAGAAATCTCTCAATTTCATTAAAATATCTTCATTTGTGCTCCAAAGATGAATGGCAAACACACGCCAGGTGTATATTGTATAAAAATAAAAAATAAATAACTAATAGACATCACCATACTTCCCCAGTCGAATGATTACTTTACGAATTGCAAATATTTATTGTATTACATGTTTTCTGAAATATTTGAATATGAAAATGAGACATTATCTAATTAAATATGCACACTCACCTTGCATTCATTTCCAGAACAGAAATCTGAAACAGCCTTTTTTGTTTCATTTTGTTTACACATTACAGTTAAAGGTTTTTAAAAGGGGATTTTTGGAGCCAAAATGTATAACCTACTGCGTAAGGCTTATGTGTTGAGAATGAATAATCATGTGTTCAACCAGTTAGTAACACACAAGCTTTAAGTAGTGCATACTTTTGATCCGCTAAAAAAAAAGTCTCAAAAGTCTGATCCGTTCAGGAATCGTTTGGTCTACACTGGCCACGTTATATGTTGTTGATTCTGTTAAAAGAACCATCTCATAATAATCATCTGTTCAAGAATCAGTTGGACTATACTTGATTATGCTACATGTTTTTACTTCAATGAAAAGAACCAATTCGTAACGGTTCTTGATTCCCAGTTTTATGTTGTAAATGAAACATAAACATAAAATCTTGTTCCCATTTTGTGACGTCACAACCAGCCCACAATTTCCCACTGCTTTTTTTCCCTGTGTTTTTCTGTGTTAGTTCTCCATGTGTGTTTCATATTAAAGTCTCGGCAGATGGGATTGCTTATGCGGTCAGAATGATTAGTCTTCTGCGAGTGC
Organism: Opsariichthys bidens; assembly: GCA_037194245.1. Classification (NCBI taxonomy): domain Eukaryota; kingdom Metazoa; phylum Chordata; class Actinopteri; order Cypriniformes; family Xenocyprididae; genus Opsariichthys; species Opsariichthys bidens. The sequence goes on from CM074282.1 coordinate 7,300,865, forward strand.
GTCTGAGGCCCAAAAATCTCATCTGTCACTCACCAATGAGAAAGTCATTCTTGCCACAATCTCTTTCCTTTTCCTACATCTCTCTCTCTCTATTAACCATTGCTCGGTGTAATCAGTGCATTGGTGCTGTCTGTTAACCTGATGTGTAATGATTACAATCCAAAGCTTGGGGAGATAAAAGGCAGTGCGGGAGGAAAAAATCAGACCTCCGTCAAATTCGTTCCCATTTCCTGATGCCACAGACAGAGGGGTCTGAAACGGCTGGCTGATTGGCGACGGCACTTTGAACAGCGCTTTGAACAGTTACCCACGGTAACTTGATATGTGTTCTGGACTTCAGACTGACACACGCCGGATCAAAAGAGACGAGGGAGAAAGCACAAACCCACTCACGTAAACACACATGCAAACTCATCCACAGACTACAGAGCACAAAACTCTTCAATTTAGATACAGGTGTACACTTACACATACTTTAGCTCTCATTTCTGCCGGTCTCTTTAAAGTCATGTTCATTTATCGCTCAAAGAGAGACGAAGAGCGTTTTTGTTTTTTGTTGATTTTCTGATTTGTATGCCTATGTAGCACAAATACTGTGGAGTTTTAAAGGGTTAGTTCATTCAAAAATGAAAATTCTGTCATAAGTTACACACCCTCATGTTGTTTCAATCGCATAAGTTCTTTGTTTCATCTTCTAAATACAGATTAAGATATTTTAAATGACCCAAAACTCTGACGCTTCAAAATGAGATCCATATGAATCAAGCAGTTCTTCTGAAGAGACACAATTGCTTTAGGTGATGAATAGACTTAATGTAGGCTTTTGTATTTACATATAAACACTGATCAGCGAAGATACAAAGAACCTTCAACCGTTCTTGCTTGGCGAGTGAAAATAAACCTCATTGGTTCTCATCAAACAAGCACTCAACGACATGATTAATAAATGTACTATAGTTCAACATATCTCAGTTTCATATCTCACCTGATATTAAGATCCATTTTCAGATCATCTGATCTAAAACGTTTTCCAATCGTGACCCACTTGTGGCCACATTACATTTGTAGTGTACAAACTAATGCGTCCCAGACAACAGCAAATGACCACCGACTTACCTGTAAAACAACTATCATCAACTAAAACAGTTGTTTTAAACTTTGCCGGTCACATACAACTTTAAAACATTTGGAAAAGCCTGTCCCAATGGTAACAAAATTTGTGTGGCTAAAGTAGATCGGCTCAGTCATTTTTTCCTTTTACGGTCTGCTGTGCTTGTGTTTTTATACATGCAAACCTCTATTAAATCACAACCTTTGTGTGAATTTGAAATGGCACGTTTTTCTCTGATTGATGAGGTATTAAGCCATTAACAAAAATGTCACAATCAAAATGAATTCAAATCAACTGAAATGACAGTAATCGGCATCGCCTTCACATCATAATCCTCATCGTCTGCTTCCGTGTGTGTTCTGAGGGAGAGGGCGAGATGAGAGCTGCCAAAGGACGGACACACACAGACAGACAGACAGACAGACAAGAAGGAGGTAGATGAGCATTCATCCAAAAATAAAAGGATGAATAAATGATTAGGAGATGAAAGGCCCAGTGGAGGGAGGCGTCGTCTTCTTTTAAAGCATGCAGAGTCATTGACTCATCCAATTACCACATTATCCACTCTCTCCATCCCGACTGAATCCCATCCAGAGTCCAGTGTGTGTGTGTGTGTGTTTGCATTTATGTACTTGTGTATCTAAAGTTTGAGGAAAGATTTGTCAGCGGAAGTTTACTAAATCTGAAAAAAGCTCATTTTCAAGGACATTTGGAGACATCTTCACACTGTACAAAATTCTGTCATTAATTACTCGCCCTCATGTCGTTCTACACCCCAAGACCTTCGTTCATCTTCGGAACACAAATTAAGATATTTTTGATGAAATCCGAGAAGTACATGATTTGTCCATAGACAGCAATATAATCAACACATTAAAGGTCCACAAAGATACTAAAGACATTGTTAAAACTGTCGACGTGACTTCAGTGGTTTAACTTTAATGTTATGAAGCAACGAGAATACTTTTTGTGCGCGAAAACAAAAATAACTACTTTACAATGAAGGCTTCCTTGTTAACGTCCGAATGCCGGCTCGGTATTGGCCAAAGCTGCACACGTGAGCAGCACGACACATGCGTGTGATGTTAATGCAGGAGCCAATAATGAGTCCCTGTTCTGATGTAGATAATGTGTGAGAATGAGAGAGGAGAAGAGATTGTTGATTAAAGTCGTTATTTTTGTTTCGATTTTGCGCACAAAAAGTATGAAACAATCATGCCATGCTATGATTGGCTGACATATTGACATATATAGATTCACTGTGCAAAAATTTTGACAAAAGTCACTGATGAACTAGCACTGTGTGATTGACACCTCCAACGATTATAAAGGGAGGGTTCTTTGATAGCTTTCTGTAGATAATTTAATTGCAATTTAAATAACAGATCATTTTCATGCTTCTAAAAGAAACAATGTGAAGTTGAACATTGAATGTTTGTGATGATGTGGAAGTAGGCTTTAATTTTCTCCTGAAGAGGTGGTCGTTCTTCGCACTATTATATCATAATGTGAAAAAATCTGAAACCAGTAGTTTTCATAGATTGGTTTCAACAAGAGCTGTTTTTGGACTAACAAGGTTTTGAGTTCTGAAAATTTGTTGAATCTCATTTAACTTTGAAAGTTGAAATGACTTAAATTATTTTGATCAGCTACAATAATGTAAAAACATAAGTTGCCATGACTTACTGATCATATTATTATTTTTATTTATTTATTATTATCTATTTATTTAGCGAAATTGGAAAATGGTTTCAGTAATAATAATTATTATTAGCATTGTCATTATTGTGGTTTTTAGAATATTATTCCAATTATCTCCAAATTGATATTTTTTTAAATAAACATCCCAAAAAATATCTTAAATGCAGAATTTTTTGGTGAGTTAGGGTTAGGTGTAAATTTTTTTATTTTTTATAAAATCTGATTTGTTTGGATGCCACCCTGTTTTTGATTTAGTACATAGAATTAAACTGCTTTAAAACTGTTCTCAGCTCAGTGTAACTCACAATTTTCTTTGTCTGACCTTTTACGAGTAACTAAAACAGTCATGTTTACATACAGGATAAAGGCATCATTCTCCATTCACTGTGCGTGTATGTGTGTGCGTCAAAACTACGTGTGAGTTTTAGACTCCCAAGCAGATTGTCTAGTTATGTAATGCTAGATTTGCATGTGAAGGGAAGGAACCCGTTTTTCATGCTGCACTGGATGTGAAGTGAAGCCCCCTTTTCTCTTCTACCCCTCTTTTTCAACCGGAACGAGGGACCGCGTCGTCTCAGATGGAGGGATGCTGAGAGAGTGACAGGAGGAGAAAACATGAAAGGCTTTAAGTGTGAATTCATTAATAATGTGCACCGGTGTACAATGCATGCTAAAAAAAAACCCCTCTCAGAATATGCAGTCAAGACACACAGGTTATTCTAAAGGGATGAAAACATTATATAATACATAAATCCTTGGCACATTTCCCGAAATTCACACATTGACATGTGAGAGTTGTTATTTCTAGTATAATTTTATAACTATAAAATATCATTTTTAATAAATGTTTTAATAAAGAATTTTACATGTAAATTCGACATATTTTACATGGTATTTATAATTAGAATTACTTTTATTTTATTAAAAAAATTATCATTTTATTATTTATTATTATTTAATTTGTTTATGGGAAAAGTTGAACAAAAAAATACAAAAAATCCAATATATTCAATATATCCAAGCAATTAACTCACTATTTAACATAACAAGCATGTGTAATGCTTTAGACATCTTCTCTTAATCCACTTTTCTTGTACTTAACCGTTGTGTCCTGTTTGAGCAACATCAGTCATTTATTGAACACAGTTTTGTGTTTCTCCGCCTCATAACAACAGTCACACTCAGATATTCGAGCACATTCCGATGCACATTCTTGAATTTCTTTAGCAGGTTGACTAGCTTTTCTGAGGGCAAGATGAGGGGGAGTTTAGATAACCCAACCCTGCATCACCCCCACACCCCAAGGGGGTCACACAATGCATGTCACGCATATCATTAATCCTGGGGGTTGTTTCCCCCCAGGGGGCGCCCACTGACCCACGCATAAAGGATAAAAGTGTTCTGCCATGGGATGGGGCGTTCTTAACAGTATGGCCCAGGAGCCTACAACATCCTCTACAATGAACAAAACCACATACAGTTTTAGTTTTAGGCCTGTAAGATTCAAATGTGGTTTAAATGTGTCAGATTGTGGCAATTTCTGTGTGTCGATGGATTTTGAATGACATTCTCTTAAATACCAGTGAAGACAGTGCAGGAAAGAGTTAAGGAAGAGAGGAGTTTTGCTTTGCTTTCCTTGTTTTGGTTTTTATGAAGAAGGTGAAAGATCAGATTCTTTTCTTGGGTACCTGAAATGATGCGTAAAAAACGCTGTAGTAGTAAAATGCTTGTTATTTGTTCTTTTGTTTATTTTTTTCCTCTCTTAACTGCTGTTTTAAGCTTTATTTTAAATACGTAAAAAATTGTTTGGGATATGTAAAATTTTCTATGTTTTGAAAGAAGTCTCAAGGCTTTAATTATTTGATCAAAAAATACAATAAAAATAGTAATTGTGAAATATTCTTACAGTTTATATGAACTATTTTCTATTTTAATATATATTTTAAAGTTTCACTTATTCCTGTGATGGCAAATTTTTCTTTGATGAATTGAATGGCATTTATTTTAAATAGAAATCTTTTGCAAAATTATATTTGCAATCAATTTAATGCATCCTTGATGGATAAATATATGAATTTCCTTAGAAAAATCGCACGGACTGAATGAATATTTGAGAACAAATGTTTTAAAATGTGGGTCATTTGAAAAGAAACTTGTGCATTTTTATCTTTCTCCCCAAATTAAATAATAATAAAAAAATATTCTTGACAATTTGTTGGTGTTCCACATTTAATTATTTCATATTTTTTCTTTATTTTTGCTAGGCATGATAATTGCATGATTAATCAGTGTAATGAATCATGAATTAGAATTGGAAACCATCCCCATGTTTTAACAGTAGTAACTTTGACTGCACACTTTATGCTCTGTACATTTCAGAAATCTCATCCTTCCTTATTTGTTTAATTAGCAGCTGTTTCTCACAGGGTATTTTAAAAAAACTCTTGCTGTTATTAAAGACTTAGTATGGTGTAGACCGTTGTGTCAAGTACCTCCCATCATGCATTGTATCTGTGATGTGAAGTGTGTGAGATGAACACACACAGTCCTCCATCCTCTCCGTGTCCTTCCTACATTCTTTCTCTCCATCTCTCTCTCCTTACGGTGAGACCAGTCTAATCCTATTCATTGAGGCCACTCTTTTCCTCTCCTCCTCTCATTATCCTCTTTTCTCCTCAACATTCCCCTTTTCCGAATCCATTTCTCCAAATCTCCATTTCCCCAACGGACATTTACAAACCCTTGGGTCCCACCCTCACCCTTCCTCTCTCTACCTCTCTCCTCTTTATTCTCTATCCCTTGCTCTCTCTCTCTCTGTCTCTCTCTCTCTCTCTCTCTCTCTGTTTCCGACTGGGCTTTGCTATTTAATCTTCTTGAAGCGTTCAAGATGTCATTCGCCCCCGAAGCCAGAGGGACAAAGGCCCAAATCCAGCCCTCTCTCAATGGGCCACGCCCCTCAACTGCCGGTGTGCACTTTGAAGAAGAACGGGGTGGGGTGGGGTGGGGGGTGTTGATATCGAAGTCCCACAAAAACTCCCATGGTCCCCAATTTCTGCATTGGTGGCCTTTTTTTTTTACTTGATGCGTTGAGGGCTTTGTGAATCTCATGTGCACCTCAACTAAAGTAGGCCCTCTCCATGCACACGCGCACACACACACACACACACACACACACACACTCAAATGTAGACACTGAGGTTAGGTTGCATGTAAGGTGAGGCCTATGTGTGCTAATTGAAGTAGCCAGAGTGTTTGCCCTTTGTTTAATTATGCTGTAGTGTATGTTTTATGGGGGAAATATCCAGTATGTTCTTGCTTGTTGTTGTACTGGTACATTTATTTCAATTGAATTTAAAATCAGTTTTTATTTTATTTTTCCATCCATCCATCCACACATCCATCCATCCATCCATCCATCCACATATCTATTCATCCATCCATCCATCCATCCATCCATCCATGCGTCCATCCACATATCCATCCATACTTGCATCCATCCACATATCCATTCATCCATCCATCCATCCATCCATCCATCCATCCATCCACATATACATCCATCCAGATATACATCCACAGATCCATCCATCCATCCATCCATCCATCCATCCACAGATCCATCAATCCATCCATCCATTCACATATCCATCCACATATTCATCCATCCATCCATCCAACCATCCACATATCCATCCATCCATCCATCCATCCATCCACATATCCATCCATCCATCCATCCATGCGTTCATCCACATATCCATCCATCCATCCATCCATCCATGCGTTCATCCATACATCCATCCATCTATCCACATATCCATCCATCCACATATCCATTCATCCATCCATCCACCCATTCATCCACCCATTCATCCATCCACCCACATATCCATCCATCCATTCACATATCCTTCTACATATCCATCCATCCACATATCTATCTATCCATCCATCCATCCATCCATCTATCCACATATCCACATATCCATCCATCCATCCATCCACATATCTATCCATCCATCCATCCATCCACCCATCCACCCATCCATCCATCCATCCATCCATCCATCCATCCACATATCCATTAACATATCCATCCATCCATCCATCCATATATCCATCCACATATCCATCCATCCATTTATTTATTTATTTATTTTATTTATTCTTTTTGCGTGTGTGTGTGGTTTTAAATATCCTCATATTTCCTTGAACAATTTCATTTATATGACTTGAATTTAATTGATAGTGAATATAATTCCATTCAATTGAGTTCAACTCAGTTTGACTCAAAAGGGTTAGTTCTCTTGTGTTTCCACAAAATGCATTGCTGTGAATATTGTAAAGACAGGAATTATAGGAAATATAAGTACAACTATAAATTAAATTAAATCAACAACTCAACATAATAGTGCTTTGATCATTCTGAACCATTCATTTCCTATATAACAGCAACACATCCTCTTTTTTCACTTTGTTGAAGTTGAGCTCTACTCGTCAGTTTTTTCCTCCTCATTCTGAATAGCATTCCAAAATTTCACTGAATAATGGTAAAAAAGACCATCACTTCCAGGGTCTGTAACTGAGGATTGTGTTTCGACCACTGCTGGAAAAAGGATCTCACTTCAAAAGGATTACAAACCACAGTGGTATCAAATCTCCCTAATGCGGTTATCCCACACATTCACTCACTGCGCTCTAGGCTGATATCGTCTGGCCCACTGTCTTGGTACTTCCCTTTTAAATGCAGCGCTGGTTTTGCTTCAAGACATTGGATAGACCTGTTAGATAAGACTATATGAAGTATATCAATGAACATTTTGCAGCATCATCAGATTGAGAAGTTATAGTTAGTTAAAGGATGCGCATGAAAAATGAATGACCATAATGAGCCTTTTTTCACACTTGAAAAGCTTCAACCTAAAAATTTGGTTATCTTTACATGCTTCACATTGTTCATCCTGGATAAGTAATTAGTCCTGCGTAGTCAAGATTTCACAGTAATTTGTAAACCCTGGATTAACATTCTTATTTGCATATTTATGAGTTCAATAGCATTGATTGGATAGATACAAACATGTGATGTGAATCTACTTTGACTACTTGAGGTCTTCTTAATGTACAAAAATTAAATGAGACTAAATTTAGCATGTTTTTATCAATATTTTCATGTTTCTCTAAGATGCTGAAATCAAACGGCACATTTAATATTTAACCATTAATATTCAATGAAAAGAATATTCACTGACAAAAAATTTAATTGATTGTCTGTTTTTTATTGACTGTTTACAGTTCTTACAATTCATTATATATATATATATATATATATATATTTATATATATACACACACACACATATAATGTATATGTATGTCTATATATATATATTATGTATATATATGTAAATGTATATACATGTGTATACATTTGTATAATGAATTATTATCATTACTAATTTGAAGAATTATTCATTTTTAGAAAGTTTAATAGTAATTGTTTTAAATTTGCTTTATTTTTGCAGTATACATTTACATCTTATAATTTTTTATCATTCACATTTATCTATTTATTTATTTATTTTATGCAATATACATTTTCATATTATCATCTTTATCTGCCATGATATAGATGCTGCTGTATATCCTCATGTTTTTGCATGCGTGTCTATAAACACACTCTTACTCACAGTTTTATTCACCATATTGTCTACATGGTGTCTTAACAGATCACTCACGTGCTTTAACATATGACATTAGTATGTGTCCATTGTTTGAACAGGCTGGTCCTCACTCATAACAGAGGCTGTAAAAGTGTCCAAGAAAAAAAATATATGACCGTCCTTCTGTTTTCCCGTGCAGGGGAGAATAAGAGTGGACCCCTCTGATATATCACCCCCACCTGCCTTGGTGTTAAGAACAATGTGGGAGCTCCTTTATGAGTGAACGACTCCGTCCCCACATTCACTATCTCTCATAACCTGCAGGACAAACAAAGAGCCAAGCATTTCCTTTACTGCTTGCTTCAGTGAAGGTGCGGGTGAGTGTGAGGAAATTTCTTCAAGGAGGCAGTTGCTCCTCCAAAATGCTGAAAGCGAAAGTATTGAAATTTGACCAAATTCAAGCAAATGACATATAAGTTAGAAAAGGTTCTAAATAGAATCTTAAAGGGTTCTGTTAGATGATTCATGTATAGAACTTTTTTGGATTCAGTTTAAATGAATTAATTTGTTTTAATTCATTTATAATTTTAATCAAATTTTCTGAATTAAACAGCTCATAAACCTATATCACAAACCACAAACCATCACTAGAAAAAAAGACATTCCTCCTTACATTGAAGGGTTTTTTAAAACTGAGTCAAGAACTTTTTCTTAAGAGTGTTTTTTTTTTTTTTTAAGTTTAGGGTCAACAAGATTTTTTTTATTAATATTAATAATAACACATTTTTAAATTGATACTAATTTTAAATAATATTTGTATTCAGATAAGACATGTCGCATTGATTGAATATGACAGAAAATATATTTATAATGTGACAAATGATTTTGATTTAAAACAAATGATTTTTTTTTAAACTTCAGAATCCTGAAAAAAATGTAAAAAAAAATTAAGCAGCACAACTTTTTTATAATATATGTGATAAATGCTGTTATATTGCTTATATTATATTATGTAATTGAACATATTATTATATAATATTGATAAAATATTATATATTAATATAATATATATCATTATAAAATATATGTTGATATTTATTTTGATATAAATAAAGACTAAGATCATAGTCAATATAAATAAAAAAGATAATGATCAGCACTCACAAACGGTACAGTGGAACGCTAACAGATTTAAAAAAATATTATGAATGCTAATAGTAAATATGGTGGTATTGGTTGCTTTTTGATAGTGTAAGGCAAATGGGAGTCTATATACAAGAACTTTACCTCCTCTTTTTGGAAGTCAGTCATCCATGTAGACAATGCCTTAAGTGTGCAATAAAAGCACGTTATGTGGTCTCAGTGTGCATTAAACCGTGCACATCCTTTTAGTGATGCGGTTCGTAAGATGTTGGGATCAAATTACAGGTATATCAAACAAACGGACTGTGCGTTTAATGTAATCTACCTTGCCAGTTGTTCTTTTGTATAAGCATTCAAATACATTCACTGAAATGCAAGATTGTAGTGAACTGAATGTCATTTCCAGGTGCTGTTTGGCAAAGTCCTGTGTATATGGACTTGTTGCCCTCTTTAAGCACAGCTAAAGGAAACAACAGAGACACTGGAACAAAAGTCCATCTACAGATGCTTCCTCTAAAATTATGTAACTGGAGGATGTTTCTGGATTTGCTCTCAGCATAGCTATGATGCCAACTAGATTTGTCTCACCAGCTTTACTACTGTAAAAAAGGTGTTCATCCATGTGCATGAAGAGTAGCCTATTCTTACACATTCTGGTAGCAGATGGGTCCACATATGAGTTTGAACTTGTTGACGCTGTTTCCTGTGTGTGATTTGCAGGTTAGCAGTCTGTGAAGGTGTGATGTTGCTTAAATAGCAAAAGAGAATAATAGAAATTTATTTATAAATGGCTATAGAGCAATGGTACTCAACCTTTTTGACTCCAAGGCCACCCATTGTCAAGTCAAGTCAAATTTATTTCTATAGCACTTTGCAATACAATACAGATTGTTTCAAAGCAGCTTCACTTTCATGAACAGGAAAATAACTGATAATGTTTTAAAATGAGTCAGTATATGAAACAAATTCAATTTCAGCAGTTAAAGCTGAAGTCTGTAAGTCTGTAAACAGTGAAGAAACGTGCAATTGCAGTTATTTTCGGATTTATCTTCTTTACGTGGGTTGTGCATCGGCACGGCTCCTCGGCGCGGATGAATCTGATATCTGAATGTGTGGCTGTCAGTCACCGCACCGGTGGATACTATACTTCGGACTTTTGGAAGTATGACCAAAATTTTCACTGGAAAATGTCATCTGAACTCACTTGGAGTAACAAATCTGCCACTTTTGGTCTGACCAACTGAGAAAAAAAAGCATTACAGTAAATGGCGCTACCAATAGTGATTAAATCTAACAATCACTTGGCTCACATCACATCAAATAGGGCATATTATTAAGTTGGCTTGAAAAAGCCAACTTACTGTTCTGCTACTTAAGCTTATTGTTGTTCTTCTTAGACTAAATTTCTAAATGCTACTCCTCTTTTCAAGCTCCAACCACCATACTCAGACTAGACCTTCAGACTGCTTTGACTCGGGTTGCTATATCTTTTCAGACTGATTGGATTTACGGTTTTCCTAAAAATCCTTATTAAAACATTGACTTTCATTGATGGAATATTCATCAACGAATGATAAGCCAAGACTACGGAAGCCCATTAAACTGACCTCTAATTTACTTTTTCTAAGTCGTTTAAACTCATTTTATTCATCTATCCATCCGTCTGTCTGTCTGTCTCTCTCTCTCTCTGTCTCTCTCTCTCTCTCTCTCTGTATCTCTCTCTCTCTATCTATCTATCTATCTCTCTTTCAATCCACCATCAAAATGATAAATTTAATTATTCCAGCTGCAGTGAGAAAAGGCTAGATATGATCTGCCATCCTCTCATGATGTAGCCTGTAGCTGGGACTCCTTCTGTAAACAGACGTGACGCAAAGACAAACGGCGGTATGTTGGAAACCTACCAGTACCACTCGAATTAGAAAACATTATTACAAGCCTACCATTGTAAATCGGGCTTAGGTAAGGAGATCGTTTTGAACACTGGCTGGTTATGTACTCTCTCAAAATTGATTGTGGATCATTTTTTAACCAAAAAAAGTCATGAACTGCAACTTTAAGAAGCTCAATTAGTTACTCAGTAACGCGGTATTGTAATGCATTACTTTGAAACTTTCCCCTACACCGCTGAAACCCTTAAGAACAGCACATGTGCTGCCCAAAAAATCTTCACACACATCACGTGTCTGATCACCACACAAATCCACAACTCTCTTTTAATTTATCTTCCCATGAGGGAAGCCATTCACTCTTACAGCAACATATATGAATTCATTTCCATGCCTCCATACTTATGTCAGTCGAGCGCTTTCATTAGTCTCTTGCATTCGTTTCAGATGTTCTCGCTGGGCGCTGGGCATAACCGTGGTATTTGAAGGACCATCTAAACCTGTTATGTATACAAAATCAGTGTTAAATGCTAGCGACCTAATCTCTGATATTTGCATGAGGCGAGGGCGATAATTGCAGGCTGAAAGCACAATAACCAGACAGTGCGCTCTGCGTTTCCCATATCAATCACCACGAGTGGGGGAGAGCCAAGCGGGGCGGCTAGTTAGCGCTGGTCGATTGTTTGCAGGCCCTGACCGCGGTGCTTTTCGGGCAAGCCTGGTGGGGGGTTGGCCGGTCCCTCGCAGACCTGAGCGCAGCCCCCGTGTTCATCCGTCCATTCGGATCTGTCACCCCAGGGCTAACACAGCCAATGGCTACCCTTTGTCCCTCTCTGCATTCTTCGGGCCCATTGTGTGGGCCAATACCGGTTAGGCTCATCCTTACAATTACTTTTGTCAGAAGGACCCACAGCACAGAGTCCAGAGAGGGGGAGAGAGCAAGCTATCAGACAGGGAGAGAGATCCAGAGATAGAGAAAGGGGAAAAAAGTTGCTATGTGGGAGAATGAAAGGACAGAAGAAAGAAAGGGATGTGATGGGCTGTTTTTTGATGCTCTTTTTCAAAGACGTGGAGTGGCTGGCATTCACAGTGTCAAGTGTCAATGTCTGATCATGTGGGGAGTCGTGAAAGCCGTTCACTTAACTTTGAGGCACCAAACTGAGTTGATCCAATATATTAAACTCTAAACACAACACCTGTTTTGAACACATGTAATTAATCAAAAAAGCAGCCTTTCACACAGGTTGACCACTAGAGGTGTAACGCAGCACTATATTGCTGCCAATGGGATAGTTCACCCCAAAAATCATTTACTGACCTTCCTGTCATTCCAAAACTGTGTAACTTTTGTGCTTCTGTGGACTTTAGAAATGTCTTTTTGTCCATACAATGGAGAACAGTTTGGTTACCAGAATTCTTCAAAATATCTGTTTTTTGTGTTCCACACAGAAGAAAAAAGTTTGAGTAAGTGAGGACAGAATTGTAATTTTTGGGCGAACTCTCCCTCTGATTTAACCGATCTCTCCATTTTGCTCTCTCATATGTAGCAAAAAAGTGATTCATTCTAGTGAATTGGTTCGTCATAAAATGATTCATGATTCGAGATTCAAAGTCTTTTTCATAATGGTTAATTTAGTTAAATGCTGTTTATTGCTCAACTGAGTAACTTATGGTTAAATGATGGTTTCTTCTTTTTGTTGTTCTTGTATTTAGTGTAAATGTACCTTAGATATGAGATTCATTCAAACCCCCTAATTATGTATCTATATCTTAATTTTTTTCTTGTTTTATTTTATCCATTGCTTTATTCTTTATAATTTATTTATCTGTTTATTTTATCTATCTATTTACTTGATTTAACCTGGCTAGAAGTTTACAGCTTTGATTGAAAATGATGAAAATAAAGTATTAACTGTATTTTTTTGTTATTAGTCAGTGTTCTTTTGTTAGTGGTCTAGGTCAGTGGTTCTCAAACTTTTTTGGTCACACCCCTCTTTAAATCTTTAAATCTGACGCCCCCGTGGATGAACAATATATAATGGCGCCAATATATAACAGATTTGACAGCGCAGTTCCAGTGAATCACTGGACTTAGGTTGTAGTGTAGCTAACTAGGTTCTTTTTTAAAGAGTAGCTTGATTGTTATTTCATTACTTAAAATGAGGAGATTATAGCTTGGTGTTAAAGAGTATCTTCAACACTGATTATCATACTGTATTTTGCTCTTCTTCCTACTGAATTTCTATAAATCTCTGTAAATATCAACATGTCCATGTCATGAGTGTGCTATTAAAACATGGAAAACATAAGTTCTGTGACCCAGCAGGAGGGTGTCTGGAATTTCAGCGTCAGCTGAATCAGTGGCAAGCATAACAAGATACAGCCCTCTCTTACTCAAAGCAAAACAGTCTGTTGGCTTCTGCATTATTCTCCGTCAATTCCCATGTTGGATGATCGGATGACTTTTGAAGAATGTTATCTGCTGTTATTTCGTAATGTTTGGTCAATGCTCTGCACATTCCAATGACATCATTACTGACTCTGAGCATGCAGAAATCCCAGAGGAGGGATATGCCGTGTTGAATCTGTAAGGTCACTAATCAAATCAATGTGTAAACAAAGAGAGCGCACACAAACACAAGCAGAGAGTAAATCTATGGCAAGAGTTAATCTTACTTTTGTGGTCAGTGTAAATAGCACTTTCTCTTTCACACACTAATCTGGGCGGTTTATTTGGCCCGTTAGTTCCCACAGCTCTTGGTCAAAGTGTGCTTGTGGATTTGTCGCAATTTATCGCATCATGTCCCACTAGCACCATGACGCCGTAAATTCCATGGCTGTCTCCTTGACACACTGCATAAAAACATATATGTGATTTATTGATTGATTGGTAATTGGTTGATTGATTGGCTGGCTGCACAGCTGACCAGCCCAAGAATGCTCAAGGGTTCATACCCTCTTGCTGGGCCCTTCAGCACAGTGTGTGTGTTCAGCAAGGGGTCTTCGCTCATTGCATATGAATGAGTCGGGCCTCAGGGGATCTGATGCTTACAGGCTAATCCTCAGTGGTGCTGGAGATACTTAAGGCCACTTTATGACTCTTAAAACACATTGTTATCATCCTGAAGAGATTTATGACGTCTCACTGCTGCATTCCACTTCATTTCACTGTTGTTGAAGGAAAATCCAGGGAGGACAATGGGACTGACTGAAGAATATGAATGAGGTTATCTCATGGTGTGGCTTGATAAGTAATGAGAATCAGCAAGGGTTCTGTGTGATTGCAGATTTTCGCTTTCTCTAATTCTATTAGATAGGAAAGACAGCAAATTTTTCGATAGTTCAGAGCTGGGTAAAATTTGGTTTTCTGATCAATTACAGTCTTCATTTGAATGATCTTTATTCTTATTATTCTTAATCCACAGCACTATGGCAATAATCAGTTAGTATGATTCACAAACAAATGACTCTTATGAATCAGTTCCTTTTAGTGAACCTAAAACATACAGGTCAACCAGTGAAGTCTGATTCACAAACAAATGACTCTTATGAACTGGTTCTTTTTAGTGAATCAAAAGCATACAACACAAACAGTGAACATACATGAAAAAATGACTATTTTTGGGTCAGCCCTTTTAATGACTCATTCAAAAGGACTTCAGGAGTAACTGTTTGAATCAGTCTGATGAATCCTGTTTGAATTTTATCTATACAAAATGGACTTTGCTTTTAATGAAATCAATTTGCAAGTTAATTGAAATGAGAGCTTATTAAGTGGAAAAGAGATCTCCTCAGGAAATGTGCAATGATACCCAGTGAATAAGTGCTAAAATAAATCATTCTTCTTGAGTAAGTGAAAGATGAGCCCAGATAGGGTTTTTGGTGTATTTTCGGCTATGATTTTGGGAAAAGATCCGTGAAATTGTGCAGGAGTTGTGTGGATGTGGATTCTGTGTGGGCCCGGTGAAAGGTCGCAGCTCCCACCACAGAGGTCAAAGTTGAAACGACATATACAATAGCAAATGGTGCTCTGGAATGGGACAGGGTGATTGGGTTGTCTTGACGACAACCAATAAGATGTGAAGAGAGAGGCTGCATTTTTTGAAAATGTCAAGAGCAGGAAGTTAGTGAGTACTTGGTCAGTTAGAAGCATTTAATCTTCATATCTGTCTTTGAACTTAGACTTAAGTTCAAATATAAGCTCAAACTTTATATCTTCTGTGTGAAAGCTGCCGCCTTTGACATCTCCCTGAAAGACCGTGAACTCCACGCAAAGCTTACAATGACAGTAAAAGTTAATCGGACTCCAAAAGTTTCCAACTAGATCCATCTGGATCTGGGCCCACATAATTAAACCAAGTGCACCCTATCTTCCAGGAAATAATGACATGTAGGACTGCACACATCTCGCCTGTCACCTCTTGACCCTGACATATCCTCGCCCCCCGTCGTGTCGAAGAGAACGCAGTTAAAACATTTGAAAAACGTTTAACCCGCACACCCCGGCCTCTGTTAACTGCGCTACTGCTGCTTTTCATTTACGGCCTCCCCCGTCATCCATCTCCCTCGCTCCCGTTAACCACAGGAAGTCACTCACTTCCTCATTATAGCACATCAAACGCTAGCAGAGACCATAAACCCGCCCCGTCGCTGCACCAACACATGCCTCCAATTCTGCCGCTGCGCCCCGGCCGCAACCATTTCAAAAAAGCCGCTGTTTTAAACAAGAGCACTTTGTCTCAGTAAATCTCAAGTTATAGACACAAGCTTCATCCAATTCTTGTTTCATAGGCTCTTTTCCAGCTTTCTGTGTCTGAACCGCATCGCACGGCCATCGACAGGTACGTGTCAACAAAGTGAGGGCTAGTGAGCGGAAGTGTGGTTTTATGGCTCGACTCTGTGTGAACCGCGATGACTGTGTGTGAGTCTGGGATTAGTTACTGTGTATGATCCACACTCGAGCCGTTCGGAGGTGCTGCTACAGATCAACGTAATAAACCATGTCATTGATCTCAAGTGGTTTTAATCATGAGCCACAAATCATTTTTCCCTTTATACAGCCTTAATGTTTTCACATAAGTTTAGGGGATGTGCTACGACTCGAACAATAAGGCTGTGAAATTGAAGCATTTGCTGAAAAGTGTTTCGGTTGGATCTTTTGGAGCGATTCAGTTCACGGTGGTATTCAAGATCAGAGAAGACAGCCTTTCAGAGGCATGTAATTAGAGTTAAACCAAACTGAATCATCCAAAGCTCCCGCGCGAGAACCCTTTGAATGGGTTTTCAAATAAAGGCTGCATGCACATTTACATTCATCCATTTAGCAGTGGCTTTTATCCACAGCGAAGTGAGGAACAACATGCATGTACATTTGGATTCAAGACGTGCATCTGAGGCCTCCGCGAATGCACTGTTTAATTTTGTTATTTATATAAAATGACCGCTATAAGAGGATGAATTAATCTCCATACTCTAATCAAAGAGACAAAGAGAGTGAAGGGGGTGATTTAGATTTACACAACAGCCGTTTGACTACATTGTAACTCTCATTTCTTTGACTATTATGGGATTGAACTGCTGGCCTTTTCGAGTTTGGATGCAAATGTAGCCGAGTCGTTGCTAAAGCGAGCGGCCTACAATGAGCACTATGTGACCTGTGACTGTTGTGTGATTGAGATGAATTAACAGGGCATTTTGGGAAGAAGTTGAACAGTAACTTAGCCCAATTAAATGCACGTTAGGCAAATGAGTTTCTTTGTATTCATAGAGACAATCTTTGGCATCAAAGAGTACCTATGGCTATTGAATGCCTCAAAAGACCAACAGAAACACTCTAGAATAATGAAATTCACTTTAGAATAATGTGAGCAGATGTTGCTTTCTGATCAACACAAACATATGCGTACTCCCATATGGACTCATATAGGTTAATGACACGACACTTTTTTTTTGTTCTACTAATTAATTAAAATATGTATGTTGTCATAAGCACCAATCAGTGTAAAAATGTGTGATTACTTGCTGCTTACACCGCATGGCATTTTCACAGCAAAGAGTACAATTCTAAGAACTTCACACATTTTACAATAGACTTTAAATGATTTCTCGTTTTCATTTTCATGTTTCCTTTGATATGTCATTGACCTACATTACAAAAAATCCATAGGGCATGTGAATGAATGAGTGAATGGAAAGGTGGATGAATGAGTGACTGCATGAATGAGAGGATTGGACATATAGAGGGAGGGAGAGATGAAGGGGAGGTATTTAAAAAGTTATATTGAATCAGGAAATTCCTAGAACTCTCCAGGTGGGAGGGGAAGGGGGCGTGGAGAGTTAAGCTGGACCCCCGTCCCTCTCCTGCCCCCCTGGTCAGGCTTAGAAGAGGACTCATTCTGTAGCCTTAGTCAGCATGCTCATAGGGGGCCCTCACAATGGAGCTATTCTGTGGACAAAGAGTAGAGTTAATGCTGCTATTCCACCACGCTAGGCTGCTGGGGGCTCCTCTCAGGGCCGGTGGTAGCGCTGGCTTGTGTTAGCCATGGCTAAAGGTAATTTTCCCCTCAAGCGTGGGTCAGAGGTTAAGGTAGACGACAGATCAGAAATTTGAGGTAGCGCAGCAACAGGGATTAAAAAAAAGAGAAAAGAAATATATGTATGTATAAATATATATATATATTACATTATTTTACATTATCTTATATCTGCATTATCTATATCTGAATTACATTATCTAATATCTGCATTATTATCTATACATATAGAAGTATGCATCTGCTCACATTATTCTATAGTGAATTGAGGAGTGTTTCTGTTGGTCTTTTGAAGTGTTCAATAGTGCATAAGTACTCTTTGATGCCAAAAATTGTCTCTGTGAATATTAAGATATTAATTTGTCTAACATGGCCTAAGTTACTGCTCAGCTTCTTCACAAAATGCCCCATTATTTCATCTCAATCACACAAAAGGCATGTAGAGATTTCAAACTGAGCACCAGAAGGGGGGGGAAGGTGATTGATAGTTCACCCAAAAATGAAAATTTAGTATTTTTTTACTACTATGAAAGTCAATGGCTACCGTCAACTGTCTGCTATAATGTTCTTCAAAATATCTTCTTTTGTGTTCAACAGAAGAAAGTGAGTCATACAGGTTTGCAACATCTCGACGGTGAGTAAATGATGAGATAATTTTAATTTTTGGGTGAACTTTCCCTTTAAGTGACTTTGAACATGCATGGTTGTTGGTACTAGACAGGCTGGTCAGAAACTTCTGATCTACTGGGATTTTCTCGCATAACCATCTCTAGGGTTTACAGAGAATGGTTCAAAAAAGAGAAAATATCCAGTGAGTAGAGATTATGTGAGTAAATAAAATGCCTTGTTGCCAGAGGTCAGAGGAGAATGGCCAGATTGATTCCAGCAGATAGAGAGGCAACAGTAACTCAAATAACCACCATTGCAACCAAGGTCTATATCTGAACACACAAACACTGAACTAGATGGGCTACAGCAGTAGAAGAACACACCGCCACTGCCACACACTGCCATGCCTGTCAGCGACGAAAAGCAATCTGAGGCTACAATTCGCGCAGACTCACCAAAATTAGACAATAGAAGATTAGAAAAAAAATGTCTTCTTGGCACACTTTGGGTTCAGTTTTGTTGCTGACCATGTTCATCCCTTCATGACCACAGTGAACCCATTATTGGGGGGCTTCTTCCAGCAGCTCAAATCATCTCAAGCTGGTTCCTTAAACATGACAATGAGTTCACTATACCCAAATAGCCTCCACAGTCACCAGATCATATTTCAGATCACACGATTGGATGCATTCTGTTTGAGGTTGAGAGAAGTTTGGTGGCTCAAATGTTAAAGTATTATCATTATCAATATGATTTATAGTTATTAAAACACCTTTATCATATTTTTGAAATGTAACCCATATTAACTTTTTCCCCACTATCGTTTATTTCCAAAAAAAAAAAAAAAAAAAAAATATATATATATATATATATATATATATATATATATATATATATATATATATATATATATATATATATATATATATATATATTTTTTTTTTTTTTTTTTTTTGTTCGTTTTCTAGCATTTTTGATCATTTTCACAAAACTTTCAAGGCCCCCAGAATATTTTGTTGTGTGAATATCTGAGCATGCAACATATCAAAAAAACTGAGAACAGAGCCTTTAATTCTAGCTTCATGCATTGTTTTTTTCAACACATGTGGGTAAGTTTCATAAAAAAAGCTGAGAAAATCACATTTTTGTGAAAAACTACATCCGGATCGGATTCAGAACAATGATCAAAACATAGTTGATGTAAATCACTTCCAACAACACCCCCAAAGCTTGCATAGTCCTATACCTTCTCCTGGGTTGACATTTCAGACACTTAATATGTATTGATCTGCAAGTTGGAAATCATCTTATTTTATTACAAAATCATACACTGTTAATAACCACTACTGATAATTAATGATAATTCAAGTGTGCAAACATAATATAGCCTTTAATAATTAGTAAAAATGATGCAATCGGATCAGTCCATTTCACAAATTAATTGTTCAGTGCAATTTGTGAAAGAAACAGCTTGTTCATGAATCGACATTGAGCCTTTGACGATTTATTTCATTCAAAATTACAAGGATCGACATGATTTTATGAAATGAAGTGGAGTAAAAGGTAAGATATTAAGCTTTGAAATGTAGCGAAGTAAAAGTTTCCCAAAATAAAAATACTCTGATTAAGATACTAAAAAATGTACTCAAGTGAGTTACTTAAGTTACTTAAACCCTGGCCCTTTTTTAATAGTCAACTGTAAGTTCACATTATCATCTGCCTCCATCAATCAACAGTTGTTGGATAGAACCACATTTTTTGCTTTTAGATAACCTGTTTCACTCGAATGTACATCACAATATGCCAGAAAATATCTTTCTCTACTTCAGTTACATCAAAACTTTAATGTAGAGACAACTACAAGAAATATACCTGAAAATGGAAAATTAACTCAACCAATGACTAGAGTTTTGACAACTTGTGTGATGACAACTAATGGTGTTCGTGGTTCATGTTTGAGAAACCTGTTTGAAAACAATCCAAGGTTCTTTTTGTGTTGCAAGTGATGCAGACACACTTGGGGTTTAAATGGTTAAAAGACACTGAACCTTGGCAGATCAAGTTTGCAATATTTTACCATCATGTCCTTTCATCTCGCTATTGTGCCTATAAATCCAGGGGCCAAATGTAGAATTAAATAGGTTTATTTTCCACAATTTATGTGTGTCTGTGCACGAGAGTGCTTTTTATGTGTGGGTGTGTAAATGTGTGGGTGTCCCACACTTTTGTTAAATGAGCTGAGTCTTTGTTAACGTGCCCTAAAGCACACCTAACCCTGACACCACAACCTCTCCTCTCGTTCCCTCTCTTTTATCTCCACTCATCTAAGTGTCTTTCATTTCTCAATCCTCATCAATTTTCCATTAAAACCATTCTCTCAGAATTCTAAATTTAGCCCCATTTTTTTTATAATCTTTTTAAGGAATAGTTAAAAGGTTAGTTCACTCAAAAATGAAAATTCTGTAATTAATTACTCACCTTCATGGCGTTCCAAACCTGTAAGACTTTCGTTCATCTTCGGAACACAAATAAAGATCTTTTTGATGAAATCCGAGAGCTTTCTGTCCCTCGATAGACAGCTACACAACTTTGTGTCTTCAAAAGGTTCATAAAGAGATTTGAAAAAATCTGCTGAGGAGACACGATCACTTTATATGATGAACAGATTTAATTTAGGCTTTTATTTACATATAAACATTTTTGTGAGAAAATTTTGTCTGAAATCAGACCAAGTTGTTATGTGAACTGGTTCAAACAATGCAATGAAAATATCTGAATCAAAGTAATGCAATATTCATGAATGGTCGGACATCCCTTCGCAGTGCATGTCAGGATTTTCCATTTTTCATGTATTGGCTTTAGAAGATTTGCATAATGCTTGATTCAAATGAACTATAACCATCATGCTCTTATAATCATTTTGGATCTTGACATCTCATTCACTTTTATTATAGTGAAAAGAGTGAGTATATTCACATATTTGTTTTCCATACACTAAAGAAAGTCAGAGTTTTGGAACAAAACAAAGATGAGCAAATGATGACCAGTGAGTGAGAATAAATTTTTGTGTGAACTGTCCCTTTAAGTGTGTGCTTTATCACAACGATTGCTCACTGTTGTTGACTTTTGAAAGCGCTGAGGGCACTTATTACTGATGGGTGGAGTGGGGGGAAGTACATTTAAGGTTGTGCAACTCTAGACGGGATCTAAAGTCTTTGTCGGACATAAAGCATGTGGTCTTCTTTCTCCAAAGCGTGGCCTATAATGCCTTTCGTGGTCGTTAAGCGATTGTATTACTCCCAGCAGGTGAAGGGCGAATCTCCTCATAACCTTCCTTTATTTTTCCTTCCCTTTTGTCGTTTACAAGCCATTGTTTGGGGCGAAGGCAAGGAAAAAGAAAAAAAAAATTCTGCTGTTCTTTTGAAGGGTAAGCTGTTGTGCCTCATTGTTAAGGAGAGACTTTGATGTTTTAAGTTTTAAATGGTGAGTCAGGGAGAGTGTTGGTCTTCGATATGACAGAATTGAAGTGAGGTGTCCCATTTCTGAGGGGAGTTTTCGTAGAGGTGTTTTTGAAGGGGATTGGATTTCTTTCTGCTTTCACCTGCTCTGAAGTCCTGGTAAGTTCAGTGACATCTGCTCCAAAGTCTTCTAGCGTGGACTGGGGCCTAGTAGAGCTGTAGCCTATTTAAAATGTGTTTTATTCAGCAACTCATCGGTTTCGGTCTAAATAGCCATTGTGTTGCTATAAACTTTTATGGCACATACGTATAATATATGGCCCTGTTTACACTTGGCTTTAAGATCCATCTCAGATGATCCAAACATAATTAGTCAGCCCAGACAGATCACCGTTTACACCTGGAAGTGAAGTGAGTCTTAAATGTGTCTCATGTGACCACTTGTGATCTCACCTCAAGGGGAAAGTCTCTGATTTCATACTACATACTACAGACTACATACATTACTTTCTGTGTCAGTATGTTACTGCTTGTTGATAACATAAAAAGCACAAAATTATTAAAAAATATTTTATATTTAATAAACATTTTTTAATGTCCCAACAAACTGTACTGGTGGATCTAATTGCTTCACTAATCATTGCATGCTGACGTCAGGTGAAGAGGGCAAAATTTCTTATCAAAGGACAATATAATCCTAAAGCTTTACGTAATGACACATTCACTGTTTGAGAGAGGAATACTTCTCACTATTGTAGAATTTCTCTTTTTAGTTTAACAGAAGATGGAACTGTGACAAGCTCTGTAGAGTTAAAGGTCACTACTTTCCTCTTCTGCACTAAGTTAGTAACAGAGATATTCAATTTGTAATCTATATTGGTAGATTTTTTAAATTATTACTTGGGTTTATGCATAAACAAACCCCATAACACATATATACAATATATCACTTTTCCATTTAACATTGTGAAGGGCTCACATACTGTCAATTTTTGCTATTTTTAACTTTATTATTTTTTATATACGGATGAGTATATGGCATTTTTTCTGCTTATTCACTAGTATGCATTGCTTACAATAATAATTAACTACCACCAATTTTAGTTTGATTCATATACTATTGGTATTCATTAATATTTTGGATTAAATTTTAGTTTTCAGTTTTCATTTGAGTTTGAATTTGTTTAGTCATGTGCTCTTGTCAATTTTTTTTAGTTTCTGTTTTTTTATATTTCTATTTATCCTTAAGTTTTAGTCATTTTAGTATGTCAGCTTTTATTTCAGTTAGTTGCCAAGGCAACATTTCTATTTTTTAAAAGTTTTTTTTTTTACATGTTTTATCTAATATTTTATTTCAGCTTCATTTCAAGTACAGAGAATGATTTTCAATAGTTTTAACAATAACAACACTGCTCCAGCCTGCACTAGTTTTAACATGGCCCCAAAAAAAAAAAAAAAAAAAACCCACCACCTTCCCATTAAATTACATTTGTGCCTTCTGCCTTTCAGAGTGCTCATCCAAGTGGACATTCAACAGTTTTAATGGCACCATGTGTTACCTTACAACCTCACAGGCCTGCAATTACTGGTTTAGCAATTAGCCGTGAATGTACTGTTTAACACCTAATCGACACTCCGTTGGGGGAGGGGAGCCAGGAGCACAATAAATACACAATATAGGAATATTTGATTGTAACATTCATGAAAGAAAGAGTAATTAAGCCCCCCCCCCCCCCCCCCAGAATGACATACAAAATCAGTCATCATCTATTATATCAGTGGCTACATAGATTTGAGATATGGCTCATTTCACTCAAGTATGCATACTGAATCTCACTCTCTCCATCAAAGCAACCAAGCAGCACTGCCTGAATGTCTTCATTCCGCATAAATTCAGAGTAATTATTTGCATGACTGCAATTCCAACGCAATTAACCTTGAGCGTCATATAAGAGGAGTTGCTGAGTGCTGAGAAATATGCAAATTCCACCCAGAAAGGTCACCGCGATTCAATTTTATCAGCTGATTTATATTTTCAACAATGCTGTTTTCACATTCAACAGCTGGGAAAATGGGATGTGTGCTTCAAATTAAGTATGCTAATTCATTTATCTGATTGAACAATAATCATAAGAAAGGAAAGAAAAGTTAATTAGCTGAATTAGTGTATGTTATCAGCTGGGTCTTGTATTGCCCTCTGTGGCCTGGACTTCTGTCTCAAATGAATGATTACCAAACTAGCCTGGTGTGCACCTTGAAAGAATAGAATTAATCTTTGATGCTGTGTGAACGGGGGGTCAGGAAGAGAAACAGATGCCTTAAAATAAGGCACTTGAACTAATCTAGATTTGTTTGAGGTTCTCTTAATTGGGCATATGTGTGCGGTGAGGGTACCAGGCGTCTGTGATTAGATTGTGCTGTGATCCATCAGAAGACTTGACAAGCTGGTAATGGCCTATATTCTCCTCTCAACCCCCGCGTGGCAGCACTCTGACACCAAAACATTTGCCATGACCCAATATCTTGAAGTTGAAATTGATTTTCCCCGCACATACAGAACTGGATGCACTTTTTCGTAAACTTTTACAAGCAAAGACAAAATTGGATAATTTTATTTCACAATTCAAAAATTAAACCAATCGATCTGTTTGACCCCAGAACCAATATAGCTAAAAATAATAATAAAAAACATACACACATACGTAACTGGATGCATCAGTTTAATGCTTGTCTATTTGATCTGCTTATTTATTTTAAAAAAAAAAGTTAACTTTTACATGCAAAGACTAAATTAAATAAAATTTTATTTCACATTTAAAAAATTAACCCATGTGATTTGTTTGACCCCAGAACCAATATACCTAAAAAAAAAACTACTTTAATTTATTTGATTTTATAATGTATCATTTTGTATTTACCAAATTTTTAAAAATTATTTTCATTATTTTTTATGTACTCAGCCTGCTGGGTTTTGATTATTGTCAGTGTAACAATTTAAAGAAAAAATTATTGGTAATTTTATTATTATTATTGTTTTTGTTATTAATTTATTAATTTTACACATATAGCACTAGGGTCTCTGAGACTCTAAACATAAATAAAATCAGTCAATCTAGTCAATCAGGACAGAATCATTGACTGACTACAAAACAACTGCCAAAAAGGACAGTTTTTTGAAAATCTGTTTATGTACTAATCAATACAGCGTACTTCGCTTAACTTATGGAGCACTAAATCACTGCCTCTGAGTGTCTTCCACCACACACACACACACACACTAAACTAAACTAATGGCACTCAATTGCCTCACTGAGGTTCATTAAGCTGATTTCCTTTGAGGGCTGGCCTACATTTGTCTGAGAAGCTCCAACTTCTTCTCTGTGATCAAACAGACAGATAACTGTCAGAGCTGGAGAGATCAGGACATTTGAACAATAGCGCCGCCCCCTACCAGCCTGAATTGTTACGCTTGCTTTCCTAACCTCTGCCCTTCTCTTCAGGCTCCCGTAATGCTGAAAGATCTGTGCCATCTCTAGTCTGCTACATCATCCTGCTTCTGAGTGTTCATAAGTGTGTGTGTCTCACCAGGTTAAAGGTGCTATTCTGTTAGGTCACGGAGATCAAACCTAGTAGTTGGGACTTTAATTAGCATGAAATGGGCATTTCATCTCTAATTCTGACAGGTCATACCACTCCTGAGTCCTGCTTTCTTTTTTATAATGTGCTTTGTATAATGTGTTTTATAAGATGCGTGCTTCAAAATGTTTTTTTATGTTTAAAATATTTGATTAAAATGACAAAACATATTTAGAAATTGTCTTTCATTTTGTGGCTCTTAATCTCATTTAGCATGCCCTGCTGAAAAAACTAATTTGTCCTGGTGGTTTATTTAAGCCAGTCAAGGATCCGGCTATGTGTAATTTGCCGTAACGTTCTCCAGTGGTTAGTTTAGTTTATACAGTGACAAAAAAATAATAAACCAGCTCAAGCACATTTGTACACAAACTTTTGTGTAAGATGATGGTTTTGACACACAAAGCACACACATACAGTGCTCATTAATCTCAGGGCAAAAGGTAAGAGGTTTTACATGGGTATTTGAGTTATGACCCTAAAATCCCCTGGCAACATCTGGACTGCGTATTAGGGACCAACCGGTACCGGACACAATCACAGTTTGGATGGTGTAATGAGGTCATCATTTCAACAGAAAAGCTAAATTAGTCTGTCAAAATGTAACGAGAACAAGGTGATCAATATCAACACTGTATGGAAAAATGGCTGCATAATTATTGGAATAATAATCGCTATTGCAATTATAGTTAGAGCCTTTAAATTGTACACAATTTAAAGTTTGGAATAGTTGGCAAAGTCGAAGCCCACCAAGGCTGCACTTATTTGATGAAAAATATACAATAAAAATAGAAATATTGTGAAATATTATTAATTTAATATCTTTTAAAATCTATTTTATGCCTGTGATGGGGCAGCTGAATTTTCAGTCTTCAATGTCACATGATCTTTCAGAAATCATTCTAATATGCTGATTTGGTGCCCAAAAAACTTGTTGTTATTATTATTAAAGTTGAAAACAGTTTTTGCTTGTTAATATTTTTTATAAACTGTGATACAGTAGGCTACCATTCGAAAGTTTGAGGTAAGTAAGATTAAGGCATCTGCGACTTACTTGCATGTATTTCGGGAGAAACTGATGAATTCACGTGCTGTAAATCAAGACTCTCTGAGCTGTGGCAAACTAAGATGGCGCCCATCTCGCATTATATGTCAAGATCATTTATAAAGGTTTTTAAACGACAAAACACACGCACTTACACGTATTTGAGAATCGGAATATCTGATAGTTGATGACATGGTAAGAAAGTTTTGTGAATATTTTGAATAAAAAAGAAAGTAAAAGCGATACATCTGTCATACAGTGTTATTGTGGCTGCGGTGTGTCACATGATAAGTGTGACGCGTTCCAGTGGAAACAATAAGGGGAAACGTCACCTTAAACAAACTTGCTCTGGGGGTCAGTTTTAATATTTTAAACTTATGTGTGAACGGGTTAATACTTTTATTCAGAAAGGACACATTAAATCATTCAAATGTGACAGTAAATACATTTCTAATTCATTTATCCATTCTGTTTCAATCCTAAAAAAATGTAGCCTACCACAGCACAATTTTTTGCATTGATAAAAATAATTAGAACCTTACTGTCACACCGTCCACATCACCGGCACGACCAGCTCCACCCACACGATCACAATCACCAGAGTACTAACTATCAGCACCTGTCTTCATTCACGTTCACGCCCTGTAAAAGACTCACACTGCCTCAGTTAGTTGTCTGATCTCGTCTATTATAGACTACAGACTTACCTGTGTTACTCACCTGTCTTCTTCGGATCCATCGGATGTTCCTTCGTCAGCTTCGACTCCTCATCAGGCGTGTGCGCGAACCGCTGGACAGTACTCTCACGATCTGCAACACAAAGAAAGATACCTCACTCTGCAAGCTAAGTCACCTGATGTTTCACGGACTTGTAAACTCACCATACCCAACCGTATACCTGTTTACTGTGTCATTCTGTTCAATAAAACCGTTGACTTAACTTTACCTTCTGTGTCTGTGTCTGACAGAAGATCAGACCAACCGAATACATCATGCAGACTACAGCGCAGACCAGCACATCAAACACATTCGCAGAGTCTGTCCCAGCCGTTCGCGCTACACTTCCTGCAACAGACCCGGTGTCTTCTTCGCTGCACACAGCTGCCTCTGCATGTCCCGAGGCCCGACTAGCGCCATACTCAGGCGAGGCGGAGGACTGCAACGGGTTTCTCATGCAATGCTCTCTGTTCTTCGAGATCCAACCACACCTGTTCGTCACGGAGAAAGCACAAGTAGCCTTTATGGTAAATTTACTCACCGGCAAAGTGTTGCGTTGGGCTCAGGCTCTTTGGCAATCCAACGCTGCCATTCTGTCATCTCTAACTGCTTTCACCAGTCTTTTTAAGTCTTCGGCCAAACTACCTCCTCTCTATCTGTGTCAGATCAGCTCTTCCACCTCCGCCAAGGCTCAGCGTCTGTGGGAGATTACGCACACAGTTTCGGACCCTCGCTTCCAATAGCGGTTGGAATGAAACTGCCCTTCTGACTGCTTACCGCCAAGGTCTCAACCCAGAGATACGCAAGCTTATGGTGGTTTATGATGACACTATGGGGTTAGAGGCCTTCCTGCAAAAGACTATCCGTGTCTCCCAGCGTCTTACGGCTTGTGAACATCATCAACCCGTCTTGCAGTCCCCGTCCGCCAGCTTGCCAGCCACTCTTCCAGCACCTGAACCGATGAACGTGGACAATTATCATCTCACACCAGCAGAACGACAACGTAGAATCTCACTCCACCTATGTCTCTATTGTGGTGGTGATGGTCACCAGTTGCTCAACTGTCCCGTTCGACCCCCTCGACCCTCGGTGAGTACAATCCAAGTACACCCAAAGGTTTCACACTTGATCCGAACCACTGTATACTTCCTAATTGGTCATTCCTATATTGCAGCGCAAGCTCTTGTTGATTCGGGGTCCGCAGGGTACTTCATCTCCCGCCAGTTCCTCCGGACTCTAAACCTGAAACGCAAACGCAGCAACTACCCCATGAAGATACATACCATCTTAGGAAAACCATTGGGTCGAGGGGCCATAAGCCATCATTCTCCCAAACTTACGCTCCACATTGGATATCTCCATCAGGAAATGATCTCGTTCATGGTGCTGGAAGGTTCTACAACAGACATCATCCTGGGGCGCCCGTGGCTGGCAGATCACAATCCCATCTTCAACTTGAACACCGGCGAAATCCTCAAGTGGAGTCATCACTGCATACAAACCTGTCTCATTCCTGTTAAGAAAATTCCGAGCTCATCTTCTGCCAGAACCTCCATCTGTCCTACTCTCCATCTCAATTCCACCTCAGTGGAGAGTCCTGAGACTACCCAGAAGCTTACCATCCCTGGCGAATACCGGGCGTTCCAGGATGTATTCAGCAAGCGGCTGGCAACGCAATTACCACCACATCGGCCATGGGACTGTGCTATTGACCTGCTACCTGGGTCCATACTTCCCAAGGGTAAGGTATACCCTTTGTCCATCCCGGAGCAGAAGGCCATGGATGAATACATCTCCGAGGCTCTCTAGCAAGGATTCATCCGTCCATCTACGTCCCCTGCTGCTTCAAGCTTCTTCTTCGTCGCCAAGAAGGACGGAGGCTTGAGGCCCTGTATTGATTACTGGAAACTCAACACCCAGACTGTGAAGTTTCGATATCCCCTTCCTCTGGTTCCTGCCGCGCTTGAACAACTCCGCGGAGCCAGTATCTTCACCAAACTGGATCTCCGAAGTGCCTACAACTCAATCCGTATACGCTCTGGGGATGAGTGGAAGACCGCCTTCGTTACTCCATCTGGGCACTACGAATATCTGGTAATGCCGTATGGCCTGGCGAACTCACATTTAATCTTTCAAAACTATATGAACGAGATCTTCAGAGATCTCCTCCATAAATTCGTGGTCGTTTATATCGAAGACATACTAATCTACTCCCGATCCCTTCAGGAACATCAGGAACACGTTCGCCAGGTCCTTCAAAGGCTAAGAGCTCACCGTCTCTACCTTACACTCGAGAAATCCGCGTTCTACATCCCAGAAGTGCAATTCCTAGGCTGTAACATCAACCAGCATGGAGAGAAGATGGACCAGAGGAAGGTGGAAGCCATCCAGTAGTGGACCGAAACTCAAACAGTTAAGGAACTCCAGAGGTCATTGGGGTTCGCCAACTTCTATCGTAAGTTCATCCGTAACTTCAGTCTGCTGAGCTCACCTCTGACAACCTTGCTCAAGAAGGGGCCCAAGTCTCTGTCCTGGAACCCTCAGGTGAGCCAAGCCTTCCAAACCCTCAAGAACGCCTTTAGTACGCCACTGGTCCTACGTCATCCAGATCCTGACCTGCCTTTCCTCATCGAAGTAGACTCCTCTCAGACAGGAGACGGTGCCATACTTTCTCAGCAGCAGGGTGACCCAGCTCGCCTTCATCCATGTGCCTTCTATTCTCATAAACTTTCCCCGGCGGAGGAGAACTACGACGTTGGGAACCGAGAGCTTCTCGCCATCAAGCTTGCTCTCGAGGAGTGGAGACACTGGCTGGAGGGAGCCAAACACCCGTTTGACGTCATAACTGACCATCGAAATCTTGAGTGTCTCAGAGATGCCAAATGTTTGAACACTCGCCAAGCCCGCTGGGCACTCTTCTTCACAAGATTCAACTTCATAGTCACTTACAGGCGTGGTGAGAAGAACATTCAAGCCAATGCCCTTTCCCGTCTCCATGCTCCAGACTTGGACCACCACCTACCCGAATCTATACTCCCTCCAGCCATGATTGTAAGTCCTATCCAGTGGGAATGGGATGTTCGTGTCCGCCAGGCCCAAGAGACTGACCCTGCTCCGCCGGGATGTCCGGAGGGGCTGATGTATGTACCACCCACTTGTCGTCAGCTCCTCCTGGAATCAGTACACACCTCTCCGGGCTCTGGACACCCAGGTAGCCAGCGTACCCTCTCGCTCCTGCAACAACGCTACTGGTGGCCCGCTATGACCCAGGATGTCTCCCGATATGTGAAAGGATGTTCTGTCTGCGCCATCACTAAGACCCCACGTCAGCTGCCAAACTCCTTCCACTTACGATTCCTCACCGTCCCTGGACTCACCTTGGCATTGATTTCCTCACTGATCTCCCACCATCGAATACCTACACCAGTGTACTAGTGGCCGTAGATCGTTTCTCCAAGATGTGCAAATTGATTCCCTACAAAGGACTACCTACGGCATTCCAAACTGCGGAATTATTATTCCATCATGTGTTCCGGAACTTTGGTCTACCTGAAGATATCATGTCTGATCGGGGTCCTCAGTTCCCGCGTCTGGAGATCCTTCTTCCGGCTTCTGGGAGTCACCATCAGTCTATCGTCCGGCTATCACCCTCAAACCAATGGGCAGACAAAACATAAGATCCAGGAGATCGGGAGATACCTGCAGTCTTACTGTCACCAAAACCAGTCAGCTTGGAGCCAGTTCCTTCCATGGGCCGAGTACGCACAAAATTCTCTTCAACAGTCAACCACTGATTTAACTCCTTTCATGTGCGTACTCAGTTACCAGCCACCTCTCTTTCCTTGGTCAGGAGAACAATCTGACGTACCTGCTATCCAGAACTGGTTCCAACAGAGCGAGAGGGTGTGGGACTCAGCTCATGTACATCTTCAACGGGCAGTGCGTAGACACCAACTGCAAGCCGACAGACACCTTGGCCCCACACCTATCTATCTACCTGGTCAAAAGGTGTAAACCAGTAATAAGGGTCATTTTTTTTTAAATAATATATTTTGAAAGCCGAATAAATGAGCTTTCCATTGATGAATGGTTTGTTATGAAAGGAAAATATTTGGTAGAGATACACCTATTTGAATATCTGGAATCTGAGGGTGCAAAAAAGAAAATCTAAATATTAATAAAAGCACGTTTAAAGTTGTCCAAATGAAGTCCTTAGCAATGCATATCCACTTACAAAAATAAATTTTTTATATATTTACGGTAGGAAATTCACAAAATATCTTCATGGAACATGATCTTTACTTAATATCCTAATGATTTTTTGGCACAAAAGAAAAATCTATCATTTTGACCCATATGATGTATCATTGGCTATTGCTACAAATATATCCGTGTGACCTATGACTGGTTTTGTGGTCCAAGGTCACATTTGTTTTAGTTGAAATCAATCACGTTTGGAGGATGAGGAGCTTCTCTTTAGATGTGTGTGTGTTCTTGTGAGTTTGTCGTGTGATGCTGAGGTCAGACTCATTGTACCATGGATGAAAGGCTGTGTTTGCACACGTGCTGGAGGTTAAAATGAAAATGAGTAAAAAAGCAACAAAGAAAACATAATGGATGATTCTCTGAAGGGGAGATAGGGGGAGAGAGAGTGAGAGGCGAAGACAGAAAGGTGCGTGACATTTACAGGGCACTGCCATCTGTATGGTAATTGCTACACACTGGTAAAGTTTGATCGCACATGAATTTATTTTCTCTCTCACCGCTACACTAACATTACCACATTCTTCACCTGACCCAGAACAGATGGCACCCCTCCCTCTCCTCTTGCCCCCCCCCCACCCTGGAGACAGTGCCCATCCAATGAGGGGCATTTTTAAAGCTGGCATCCTTTTGTTTGGGTGGCAACTCTGCATGTTATAAGGATTAGGACATTTCTGATGGTGCTGGTTGATAAGAATCAAAGCATGTTGTTGTGCTTTTGGCTTTTGTTTTAAATCCTGTCTTTAGTCTGTCTCCAGTTTTCCATATGCTGTCCATCCTGTTGCTCCACAACAAGCGCTCGTCCCCACACATAGCTGAAGGTTGATTGACAGGCTGACACTGAAATATTCCACGACACAGATAATCTGTTGAATATAGCTGGCATGTGAACATTCCAGAAGAGACTTTTTTTAAAGGTGCTGATTCATTTAAAATTATAAACTTTATTTATCTATCCTCAACTTAAATGTGTGTGTGTGTGTGTGTGCGTTTTTGTGATTTATGAGGACACAAATTTGTGTAATTACATGGGAATTACACTGGTATTACGAAGTAAACATGAAATATGAGGACATTTCATCACATTAAAAATAGCTTTAAAAACATACTAAACAAAGTTTTATTAAAAATGTAAAAATGCAGAATGTTTTCTGTGATGGGTAGGTTTAGGGGTAGGGTTAGTGTAGGGGGATAAATTGTACAGTTTGTACAGTATAAAAAACAATAACGCCTATGGAATGTCCTCACTTTAATAGTAACACAAACCTGTGTGTGTGTGTCTGTGTGTATATATGTGTATGGTGTCTGTATTTTAATTGAACAAAGATTAAATTGACAGTAAAGATATTTACGTTGTTACAAAAAATTCAAATATGCTGTTTGTCTGAATCTTCTGTTCTGAAGAAAGTGTCATATCCAAAAATGTATTAATTAAAATAAGGTATCCAGATTTTAATATGCATAAAGAAGAAGAGCGAAAGCACATTAAAATGTGACACGAGAGAGTGATGCAATGCAGGCTGAGAAAATACAAATAAACATGTGAATCAAAAAAGCTTGTGTGTCTGGTATGTGAAAGGGAAGGAAAAAGTCAGCATATAGATCATAAACATTAATATATATACAATGTCAAGTGTATTTACGCATTCAAGCTTATTAATGTTCTGTTTATCAATTATGTTTAATGTATTTTCACAATCTTATTTTATGAGCGTTTTATGGCAGTTGAGTTTTGATGGTGTTTCAAAATCTGTGCTTTGAACTCAAACCCATCCGCTGACTGAACTTCATAACCCCTTCTGGGACTGATTCAAACTTCGACACACATATTTAACCATACCATAAACAATAATACAGTCACATAATATGGAGCCATTGTCTCCAAGTTTATTATAGTTCAACTTTATGTCTGCAGCCAGTACATCAATCAGAGAGGAATAACTCATGCTTGAGGAAGAAAAAAAGAAAATACATATGTTTTCGGTTTTCAATTAAGCATTCATTATTTAAATTAATTTTAATCGATTTAATTTTTATTTTAATTATTTTTTATGTGCAATTCAGATTTATTTAATTTATTATTTATTTAAATAAAATGTATACATTTTTTATATTTTATTTATACTTAAATGTTTATATTTATTTATATAAAAATTCACTTGTTTATTTTAATATTTTTTATTTTAATCAAATTTAATTTCATTCAAATTTAATAGGTTTATTTTTTATTTATTAAACCCCTGGTGTAGTGGAGATGTTGAAGTATTTAAATTAGTATTTAATTAATTTAGCATAATAATAATAATAATAATTATATATATATATATTTTTTTTTTTTTTTTTTTAAATCCTAATGATCAGATAATGTCCCATATTCACCCTCTTTGTGAAAATCTCAGGTTTGAAAAATTAAATAAGATTCAAATAGTGCTTTGTACAATGGCCAGCTCTATCATTTTCCACATGGCGGTGTGTTATTGTCTTAGCTCAAGGCTTTGTTTTTGTTTTGTTTTTTTATAACCAGGCAGGATAAGCCATCGGCCAGATGGCACAGTGGGGTCTCCCATGGCCATGGTTACCTCATCCTGGGGACCAAACATTGCAGACACGCACACATATACAGCACAGACTGTTATGTAACCTTGTTATGTCTAGACGGTCCGATTTATAATCGAATGTCTCTCTTTCTCTGTGTACCCCTGCAAACCTTGTTTCTCCTGTACTGCAGCGGCAGAATTCTAATTCTGCCTGTTTATTCTGGACCAGAGAAAATCGTTCATTGTGACACATTGGTGGGCGGGGCTTCAGTCAGCTTTCAGGCCATGTGACTGAAGTTAGTAAACACAAACCCGTTTCTGGGTCCAGCAGGATATTAGACGCACAGGTCACGATGCCTTCCTCACAAAAGACGCCCCCCACACCCTTCGCACGTACACACGCATGCACAAGTAGAATAAAACACACTCGCACTTGAAGTCTGCCACGCTGCAGCTGCTCCAGTTTCCATGGTAACGTGCAGAACAATGAGGCAAGAAGCTGCAGGGGCCAGTCTGAGTGTGCGCTGCGCACGCTTTCATATCCACTCGCGTCGAGAGTGTGTGCCAGCGTTTGTTTTTGTGTATGAGTGCCTGAAAGTGCATGTGGATATGCCCTGCCGATTTCTAAATCAACTGAAAGAGAGAGAGTGAATTACGAGGGAGATACTCGTTCTCTTTTGTGAGAGAGGGCTTGGTCAACCAGATCTTTCTTCATAGCGAGGCAGATGGAGGGAGAAAGGCTTGGAAAGGTTGAATAGAAAAGTGGAAAAAAGTACAAAAACATGCTGAAAATACAATGGCTTGTACGGAAAAATCAATTCAAATATATAGATAGTAGATTCAAATTTCGTCAATTTAAGTACAGCAACTAACTAATTAATCAAACTCTTTTCACTTTATGTTACATGTATATGTAAAAAAGCATGATCCTAGAGAAACAGTAGACTTGGCCAGCCACTTATTTATGGGTAATTTTATTTGACACTATGATTTAACTGTGGGTTTTTTTGCTTTCAAAGTCATAATCCCCTTGAAAGTCATAACTTAGAGAGTTGTTTCAGGGCTGTTTGAAATGTGGATTTTGCCACCCACCGAGGGGCTTCAAGCATGTCTGAAATGCAGTTCAGCGTATTGTTTCTCAATACCTGACAGGACTCAAACCCACTAGCGGCGACACAGAAGCACTCATCCTTTGACAACAAGCTCTTTTGTTTTCAAAATGTCTATTTATTTTTCAAAATGAGGTATTTCAAAGTGCTGTGAGTCGCAGCACTCAATGTACATTGTAGAAAAAGAGAGAAAAAAACACTTTTCCCAATGACCCAGTTCTATGAACCCAGTACTTACAAATATATAAACAAAGAAAGAGAAAGACAGCAAAGTATAGAGGCCTTATAAATGGAGATAGAAAGAATTTTCTGTACAAAAGAAATGAAGGTAGAAAAAAGGATAAAAACAAGATAAAGTATCTACTCAGAACTCATTTTCATACGAAAATATAAGTATCAAATTTAGTATGTATCAGAAGCACACTAAAGCGTAAATGTAAGAATTAGTAAAGTGTGTCATAACAGAGAGATTATAAGACAAAAGAATGCGAAAACAAAACAATGTGTACTTATATTACAAAAATCCTCAAAAATGGAGGTCTTACAGTACTTGTTAAAGGTATATAAACTTCCAGTCTAGTTATTGGCAGCTTTTGACATCTTTATAAAAAAACCCAAAAGACAATAATCGTATACAAAAACAAGGCAGACTGAGTGTATGTTCTTTTAAAATCTAATCTATTTACAAAAGTGTCTGACATCAAGGTGCGCAGAGGTACATCCATGAGATTCAGCACCAGTGAGGTGTGAGAGATTATAGCCATTCGAAGTGTCTCGTGTCATTTGTTTAGTGTCCATTATGCAGGAAGAGCGTGAACGCAAAGTTTATCGACCCAATCGCTTACTGAAGACTGTGTTCATAAGGGTCTTGTCATTGAGGGGAAGTTGGGTTTACCGGTAAGCACCTTCCCTCATCATTGTAGCGTGATTGGGGTGACAAAGTAAACCTGAAACATTCTTGACGTCAAAAAATGTGCAAAAAAGTGTCAGCAGTGAGTGTCCCTAGTATTCATTTTGGGCCGTCAGCCTTAGTGGCTTGTCGTCCATCATTTGACGCCGACCATTAGCTGTGAGGCGTTCAGCCAATGAGCGTTAAGCGTTAGCGAGTCCTGGCCTGCTCAAGCCTGCGGAGGAGCTGTTGTCGTCGGGCCTGTAATTTGTCTTTCTCCTGCTGGAGTCGGAGCTCCTGGTCCTCAAGGGAGCTGACGTACTCGGTGGCCTTCTTCAGGATGACCACCTTCGCTGCCTTGTCGTTGTGCGCCAGCTCGGGCACCTGATCGCGCAAAGTGAGGAAGCTAGAGCGCAGGTCGTTGCGTCGCTGGCGCTCCAAGATGTTGTGGTTGCGTCGGCGTTCGCTGTCCTCCGAGTCGGAGCATCGCGGGCTGCTGGAATCGCTCTTTCTCATGCGCTGTCCTGGAACACTGTTAGTAGGGGAGTTCGGGGAAGAGCTCTGGTTCTTGGCAGTGCGTAGAGTTGTAGTGCTGTTGTCGATTCGGAGTTTCTTGCTCGGGGGAGCGCTGGGTACGTCTTGCTGTTCGGAGTAAGGGGATGGCGCTGCGTAGTTGTGCTGTTGCTGGTGGATAGAGGCTGCCGCCGTCCTCTTCAGAATGAGCTCCTGAGGAGCTTTGCTCACCCCTGAGCCCAACCGCCCTCCTGTGGACGCCTGAGAGTTAGAGGTGGCAGACAGACCAGTGCCGGTTATCTTGTTGGTGACGGAACGCCGTTTCTCGACCGTGACCACGTCGATCTCCTCCTCTTCTTCGTCGTCTTCATCATCATCATCGTCTTCATCATCGTCATCATCATCATCGTCATCATCGTCGTCTAGAGGAAGAGAAGGAGATTTAGGTTAGCAAGTTTGTTGTGCAACCATTCCTCTGGAGGTACACAGGTATGAACAAGCGCTCTTAACGGAAACATGCCTGTGTTTTCTCTGGGTGTGTGCACGAGTTAATGTCTTTGTGTGGGCAGATGAGACAATTGCTCAATGCAATCATCTGAACACGCTCTGTCAAACACAGAGAAGCTGGTTTCTCCCCTGACTGGACCACCTTGGATTTGACTTTTTACTTTAACACACACCCTCTATTTACGGCATCTAATGAGGGGGTTTGCAAGCACATGTGCATTTCGTCATGTCATATTTTCTTACAACAAAAGCTGTTTTGCTGTCAAGTTAGACATTTCGCTCGGTGCCTTTTCAACTGGTGACACATTTAAAGTTAAGCTTAGATGGCAAGACGTCCTCAGTGTGACGCCCGAGAGCTATGTTTATGAGATAATGGACGTGATTATCAGCTAAGCCACACATGAAGACTGTTTGGCATTTACTGGAGCCCACAGCACTTCAAAAGCTCCCTACAGGAAACCGTCTGCGAGCATTAAGGAGACACCAAACAGGGCAATTTAGTCTCCAACAGAACACAGACAGACAGTTCCTCTTTTCCACCGGTTTGCCGCGAAAAGGGATAACGGCACAGGCGGGAAAAACTAGCGTTGTAATCGTGTGGTCAAATTATTCGCGGGCTTTGCCGAGTAACACTGATCTGATGTAGTCTTAAGCCACTGCCCTGGAGAAGTGCCAAGCAGACAGCTGGAGGAAAGGCTCTGCTTGTTCAAAGCCGTCACCCCGTAAAGAGAGATGACCCATCATCTCTTTTTTTTCCTTCCTCGCCTTTTTTTCTCGTGATTATCATTCACTGCACCTCTCTGGAAGATTCTCGGCCTGCCAAGCTCAGCCCACTGGGCAGGAAAGGGGGGTTTGCTTTTCTCGTAGATGCAAACGCATGCCTCCTTTATCACACGCTGGTGCCCAGTGCCAGCTCTTATTCTCTCACCCACGTGTGATTGTCGTTTGGGATTTGCATTTGAAACAAGACCTCATTTAGAAGGGAAGCGACTTATTGGGGGGCACTGAATTTAGGGGCTTGGCTTTTATGAAATCTGCCCTCGCTCACACTAACCAAACATCTGAGCCTGTGGTTTTACACCATCAAGAGCCTGAAAAATAAATAGATCATTAAATCAAAATTATTATTGCTAAAATAGCAGTTATTATCAAAACAATCTTGCATGTAATCCTATGACCTAATAAATTAGATTCTACTTCCATGCCTAAAGCCAGATTAGAGGAGGGCAGATAAGGGCACGTTTTCCTATTTAATATGGCTCGGTGACGCCATTCTCTGCATTAAATCTTTAACCAAGAGCTAATCAGCCAAATGGCTCGGCATCATCGACAACATCAAATATTACCGCCATCTACTGGGTATGCAGATCGAGAAGGCTATTACATAAACTCCCCATCACCGCCCACTACTACTACTGGGTGTGTGCGCGCGCGCGCGCGTGTGACCGACAGTCGGGAATGTCACACACTAATCCGATTCAGAGCCTGTCATATGATCTTCAACAATTACCCCGATGACCACTTACAAACTAGGCCAAACTTTTTATCATAAACTATCATAATTTGGTGGTGATAATGATGATTATTAACATACGGACTTTACATTAACAGCATGTGACACTTACCAGAGTCGCTTGGAGTCTCGTCTGCGCTGACTGGAGGCAGTTGTTGGCTCCTCAGCTGTGTCACACTTTGGCTGCTGCTGCTCCCGTTTCTTTTGTTGACTGGATAAGGGAAAACTACGGTAGGGTCCACACAATCCGGTATAGAGTGGCTCATTTCAGGCGACTTTACTGTCGTGTCTTTACCGGGTTCGGTACCGGTAGGAGCAGAGACGGCTTTCCCGAGTTTCTCATTCACCACCCGCTCCAATTTCTCGCGTGCCGAGAAGCCGCTCCACATGCAGTCCTGAATGATGATGGAATTGTCCGTAGTATCCAAAACGGAGCCGAAGAGGTCCCCGTCAGACGCCCCCCAAATGTCGTCTTCCGGTAAAAGCAGAAGCTCGGAAGCCCAGT
The DNA here is from genome assembly GCA_037194245.1 of Opsariichthys bidens. Classification (NCBI taxonomy): domain Eukaryota; kingdom Metazoa; phylum Chordata; class Actinopteri; order Cypriniformes; family Xenocyprididae; genus Opsariichthys; species Opsariichthys bidens. The sequence continues at coordinate 7,340,199 of CM074282.1, forward strand.
CCAACGGGTCCGTTAATCCAAAGCCCATCAGCGAGCAATCCCCAGCCACCGCGCCCAGCTCCCCCGGATCCCCTGGAAGCGCTGCCCGGCTCGGGGACAGAGGAGGAGTGGGCAGCAGCTCGAATTTCTTCCAGATGTCCTCTCCAGGCGGTGCAGCGTCTGGTCTGCAGAAGTAGAAATCATCCTCGTCCGGGTAGAAACAAGGCTGCAAGGAGTCAAACTCCAAATCGGAGTTCATGGTTTTAGCTGGCATTCCCCCTATGGAAAACACAAACTGATGTGTTAGAATCACCACAGCTTTTGTCCTAAAAGGTAACATTGGAAAATGGCAAACACACACATATACATATATAGCATATATATATATATATATATATATATATATATATATATATATATATATATATATATATATATATATATATATATATTATAAATGACTCCCATCCTGATGTTTTTTAGGTGTCATCTCACTGTGTAGTGTGAAAATGTCCTTATCTTACTTAAACTTTGAGCTGTAGACTAACTGCTGCATGAAACACAAACTCTTTCAATAGAACAGCTCGTGAGGATTTGTGTAAAGTTCTATTATTATTATTATTATTAGGCTATCTTCACCATCATTACATAATAATGAGAATGAATAATAATGATAATAACAGAGTTCGAATTATAATAACAGCTTTTGTCCATACAAAGACATTTGGAGTTCATATGCAAGAAAAAAAAAATCACTAAATACAATATTTTGTTGCAATACAGTAGAAGTGTCCTCTCTACATTGTTTATTGTGTTGGGGTTCATTAACTCACTAAACTTTGGACCGTAATTGTAGCACGAGACAAACTCCTTCAATAGCAAGTCGTGCAGAAAGGTAAATAGCTCAGAAATTATATTTCGCATCAATGAAAGCAACTAGTTGAGACTAAAAGACCTGGGCGTCTTACCTCTGAGTGTTTCTTGTCCCTTCTTTATCGCAGTCACTGTGCCTCCCGTTTGGAGTCGCACATATATATACCGCGGCGACTGAAGACTGTTCTTTCGCTCCTGTGTTTCGGGCTGTGAAGTAGTATTCTCCCTGCTTGCGTTAAGGAGATGCGTTGGCTCCTCCCCCAGTGGGCGGACCTCTGGACGATGCATTTGCTAATGAGGGATATTTTCTTTGGAAAGGGCATATTATTGGTCTGTCTAAGGTGTTAATTTGCCGACAATCAAGAAATGGCTAATTCAGAAATAATAATAATCATTATGTTCAAAACACTTCTTAAATGCAACGCAGGAGATGAATGACAGATCTCAGTCACCGTTCACTTTCATTGTGTGGGAAGTAAGGCTACGTTTCAGTCCCCAATATTCTTCTAAACATATTTTGTGTTTCATGAAATATGTTGACCGATGTTAAATTATGGCAGAATTTTCATATTTGGATGAATTGTCCCTTTAAGGGCTTGGAGCAGATTTAAATTTTAATGTATAGTAATTGACTGAAATATGATTGAATGAGTTTCACTCTACCGTGTAATCTCGCTTTATTCAGAATATAAATGTAATTGTGCGATGTATAAGCGTTCAAACAAGATGAACTGTGTTGTGAATGAATCAGAGCGAGTCAGCAGCATCTCTCCTCATTGTTCAGGTCAGTGAGGTAACGGCCGATCCGCATAACGTCATCATTGTCGACTCACTTCTGCCGCCATGTGGACACGTGATACGCCCGTCGGTGTTTACATTAAGGGAACAAGGTATGTTTTGTGTAACCGGCTGCTCACCCACGAAAATGCTTATCAGTTGTGTTAATTTAAATCTATATATTGGTTGGATATGATGGGGACTGTAGGCGATTTTGTTAATTGTTCGTTTGAACCTCCTTCACGCTTTTTAAAGGGGTTGAAGAAAACTTTCAAGGGATATTCATTTCCTCATATTGCGTCCATCTTTTGGACAGATTGACCGAAAGTAGGCTACTAATAGGGGAGATAAAGGCTAGTTGTCACACTTTTGAATCAAGTTTGTCTCATATAGGGCTTATTTTTGAGACACGGTTAGACCTTTGCCATAAAATGAACATTTTTTGTTGACTTGACAAAATAATTCACAAAATACTCACAGCCTTTGTCTTAACAAAGACGTTGGGAACAGTTTACAATAAGGTTCATTAGTTACTGTATTAATGAACTAACCAGCAATACATTTATCACTGTATTTACTAATCCCCCTTAATGTTAGTTAATGAAAATATAGTTGTTCATTGTTTGTTCATGTTAGTTCACAGTGCATTAACCAATGTTAACAAGATTTTAATAATGCACTAGTAAATGTTGAAATTATCAAAGATTAATAAATGTTATATAAGTGCGGTTCATTATTAGTTCATGTTAACTAATATTGTTAACTAATGAACCTTATTGTAAAGTGTTACCGAGACATTTGAAGGTAACATGCAAAAAACAATACAAAAACAAACTGTAAATATATAATTTTGTTGTAATATAAAGTGTACAGATGTCTTTAAAGTGTCCTCTCTACATTGTTTATTGCGATATCATTAATTAACTCAAACAGACTTTTTAAAAACCAAGTGAATATTTTTCATATTGGGCTTATTTTTGAGTCCATTCCAGAGATTTTCTTTAAAGACTTTACCACGAACATATTAGCAACAATTTCATCAACCTGACATTACTAAAACAAATATTAATAAAGGATATTGGTTAAAATCATCCAGATATAGTTCAGAATAAATTTACTCAAAGCTATTAAAATACAATATCATTGGAACTGGAGGACAGAATGCACAAAAAATGATCTCATACTTCTCTGAACTGTGTTTGAAACATCTTAAAACAACGCATTTGTGCAATTAAACCTAACTCAAAATCTTTAGTTATGGAGATATAGCCTTTGTGATCACTTCCCCATGTGACATCTAGCCCCGGCTTCCTTTAACATGCTTGAAGACTTGTGCACTGTTTGCTCCTCTTGTGAAAACAGTTTGCTGTGGGAACTCTGCGAGAGAAAGACAGAGACCATGAGAGGGTTTGGGATTTGAAGCGCTCCTCCAGAGCCCAATATCTATGACCTCAGCTCAGGAAGAGCTTCCTGTGTGAAAGTGAGGGGGAGTGGGAAGCTGAATACTTTTGTCGCAAAGTGAATGTTTGGTGCTGTCAGTCAGCCTTTGATTTGTCCTTGTGGGCTTTGTTGCTTCAGTCAGATTTGCATACATTTCTTATTATAAATTTGCAAGTAAAACATCAAGGTGATTCACGGATTAGCTTTCAAACATTCAAATGGATTTCAGCGTAAGTCGTTTGTGATAATGGCTCTATATTTGCCTATATATTTATTATTTAATTACAAATTAGCAGTTAATATCTGCCCATTACAACATGTGAAATTGCCAATGTTACATACTTGTCGAGATGCCTGATAGAGCGTCTGTATGTGCATTCATCCAGCTCAGTCTCATGTGGTCTTGTCTTACTGAAGCAGTGGGTGGAGTAGAGTATGGATGGTTAAGCAATTGGGCCAGTTTGGATAAAACATTCATATTTAGAGAAAATACAAAAGCAAAGCATAAAGCCTCAATGACAACACGGCGGGAGACAATGAGCGCACGCAGGCCAGGACATCAATAGTGCACACGATCGGAAGTCAGGCCTGGGCGTTTGCTCCTCAGCTCTGGTATGCAGACTATGAACAAAATGTGCAGGTTTATGGTCTCAAAGGTGTCAGAAGTACATTTGGACTTTTTTTGAGTTTTGTGTAATTTGGAAAAGTTAATGCTCTTTAAATGCACACATTAATGTGTATTCCTTTTCTCTATATGGCAAACTTCAATGATTTTCTTTTAATACAATAATTTTTTCCTTTATGTCTCTCACCTTTGTGTAGATCTTTCTTTTTTCTCTCTCAATGAACAGAGTAGACTTTGCTTTACCCTAGAGCCCCTCCTTTAATCAGCAGATTTGTCAATCACAGCAGATTCCACAGTGGCATATTCCTTAACAAATGACAGACAAATTCAACTTTGTTTCTGTTTGGTGGAATTCAATTAGTAACCTCCAACCTTCCACCCTCTTACCCCACACAGTTAGTGCCTTCGACAAATCTGTATGACATGCTGCTGTGAAACACGAAAGGTGAATATTCTGGCCATTCTTGTCAAAATAATAACCGTGAATGGGAACTGAGGTTGTCAAGCTCTTATTTGAAGCTATGCAATAGCTTGATAGATATGCAGAGATTATCTTTTTGTGTTCAAGGTTTAGTTGACACGAAAATTTTTAATTTCTGTCATTAAGTACTCACCCTCATAACATTCCAAATCCGTAAGACCTTCGTTCATCTTCGAAAACACAAATGAAGATCTTTTTGTAGAAATTCAAGAGTTTTTTTTATATCCTCTATAGAAAACAAAACAATTACCACATTCAAGGTCCAGAAAAGTAGTAAAAACATCGTTCAAATAGTCAACATGACTATAATGGTTCAACCTTAATGTTATGTCGTGACAACAATACTTTTTTGCACAAAAATAAAGACTTAATTCAACAAATTCGTCTCTCCCCTGTCATTCTCTTATGCTATACGTTGCAGCACTTCCAGGTTCTATATCTGAATGCCGGCTCAGTGTTGGCACATGCGTGTGATTCTGACACCAGAGCCTGCCAATGCTGAGCCGGCATTTGGACATGAACCCGGAAGTGCTGAACTGGGTTCACTGCGTCAACGGTTATTTGTTTTGTTTGTTTTTGCTCACAAAAAAGTATTCTCATTGCTTTATAATATTTATTTCTGGACCTTGAATGTGGTAAGTTCGTTGCTTTCTATTAAGGAATAAAAAAAAATGTTGTATTTCATCAAAAATATCTTAATATGTGTTCCAAAGATGAACGAAAATCTTACAGATTTGGAACGCCATGACGGTGAGTACTTGATGACAGAAATTTCATTTTTGGGTGAACTAACCCTTTCAGCTCAAGCCAGACAGTCTTACAGATTTACGGAAATTGCGACCGTGTTCATTTTTGAAGAATCTCCTCATACCTGCAAGGATGAGTATTGTGTCCCAGTGTGATGAGGTCAATGAGGAAATGGTTTTAGGTGACCTTTTTTTTTCTATTGACATTGGAGCTGCTTTGATAGACCTGTAGTGATATGTATAGTGAAGGGGATAAAAGTAGATAAAATCTATCTGGCATGCTTCCCTCCCTCTGTCATCATATATCTTTTCATCCTTTACCATTAGCTGTTTGGCAGAGGTGTGCATGTGAGTCAGTTGGATGCAAGTGCAAGTTTGAGCAACTACTAAAGGAATTTAGTCGATCAGATAGCATCCAAGATACTTGAAATGTTTCCTGTGTCATGAACTTTCTTATTTGACTTGACAAAGCCAGATCTATCTATCTATCTATCTATCTATCTATCTATCTATCTATCTATCTATCTATCTATCTATCTATCTATCTATCTATCTATCTATCTATCTATCTATCTATCTATCTGTCTATTTGTCTGTCTGTCTGTCTGTCTGTCTGTCATTCTAACATCTGTCTGTCTGTCCATCCAACCATTCTATTTATTGATAATCTTCCTTCAAGCTTTTAAAGCTATTTTAAACTGTCAAACAAGGCTTTGTGAACCCAACATATAGTTTGTGTAGACAAACGTTCTGGCTTTATTTTCAAATCACAAATCTTGACTGTATCTCTCTTGGTGTCTATATTTATGTATACTTGTAGTCGTAGGCATGTGTGTCTTTTTAGAGTGTTTATGTTACTACATGTGGTGTGTGCTTTTGTTTGATTTCCCCTCTGGTTGAAATGGGCAGAGATAAAAGATAAAGCTAAAGAGTGATTCAGCCCTTCTTAGTTTATAGGGAAATTCCATGTAGCCGACTGAAATAGTAACCAGAATCTTCACATTACATCTCTGCTACTCTTTCCTGTCTTTACCAAATTATCAGTGGCAGAAGGAATGGGATGCATTTAAAACTAATAAACTGTAATGTCAAGACACGACTGGGTCACTCTAGACTTACATATGGGTTTCAATTAAAAGGCGAAGTTCCTCCTTTATGTCTCTTACGTCTTAAGTTCTTTTGACTGTTAAAACATATTCTGTTGAACTGTAATTTTCACACATACATCACCTGGATGTATTTCAGATTTTCTATCATATGTCAAGTTGAAATGTCTTGTATAAAAGTAAAAATTTTACGGATTGTGATATTAACCTTGTGTTTGCCATGTAAATAGCCCTCATACTAACATGGCAAACAAACAAAACAAACAAACCACATCATTAGCCAAAGAACTCCATCTTTTGCTGCCCAAACATAAGATCTTTCTTTCTTTTTTCTCACCGCTGCTCAGATCCTTCGAGCCATTGTCCAAACAACAATTGAAGACAGGCTAGCAACAAGCATGTAACCTAAATGACCCTGTGGCACCAGGCTGTTATGCTCCTGTTGGTATTTCCACGGGTCACGCCGCCTTACATTTGAGACTGCAGGTAGAGTTGACGAGTGTGTGATTGACCGTGTAAAAGCTCATTGGTTTGTTTGCACTGTGCTTGGTATTTCACACTGTATCACACAGTTTGAGAATGATTTATTACCGCAGAGGCCTGTTTGAACAGACGTTTTATACCAGATGAGACTTTGATGAACCCCCAGCTAGTTTATTTGAGCAGAGCAGAAATATTTGTGGAGGAGGTGCGAGTCCACCACTTCCACTTTCATCCCTTTTGTTGAGTGTGAGACTACCTTCAGTTTACCTGTCTTTAGAGATGGGAATATTCCAGTTGAACTAAATTCAATAGCTTCTTTCAACATAAAATTAAGGATAATTAGATTTCCATCTGTTCTAAAAATAGACATTACAGTAAACCATTAACCATGATTATTTAATTCTAATATAAGTTTTTATTTTAAACTCATTACCATTGAAAGTTTTGGTAACACTTTAGTTTAGGGTCCAATTCTCACTATTAACTAGCTGCTTATCAGCAAGAATATTATAGATAGTTATTCAATTTAGTTATACGATTAAGATATTGGCTGTTTATTAGTACTTTAAGCACATATTAATGCCTTATTCTGCATGACCATATTCTACTTACCTTCATCCTAACAAATACCTAAACTTAAAAACTACCTTACTAACTATTAATAAGCAGTAATTAAGAGTTAATTGAGGCAAAAGTCATAGTTAATAGTTATTTTTTAGTGAAACTAGTTCTATCACCAATCACCAGGTTTATTAATTTAATCAAAAATTCAGTAAAATCAGTAATATTGTGAAATATTATGACAATTTAAAATAAAAGTTTTCACTTTTAATATATTTTAAAGTGTAATTCATTCCTGTGATGGCAAAGCTGGATTTTTAGCAGCCATTTCACATGATCCTTCAGAAATCATTCCAATATGCTGATTTTAGAAATATTTCTGATGTTGAAAACAGTTGTCAGTATGTGGTGTGGCCACCAGCTGCTTTACAGTGCATCTCATCCTCATGGACTGCAGTAGATTTACCAGTTCTGTGAGATGTCACTTCACTCTTCCACCGAGGCACCTGCATGTTCTCGAACACATCTGGGGTGACATATGGTTACATGAGGTTTGGCACTGCATCAGCGATCAGCTGTCCTTCCTGTCTACCTGTAGCACTGTCATTGGTGTCTAACATTTTGGACATTGAAGTTTCCACACTGCAATCCTCATGCCTCCCTGCAGCATCGCACATAGCCAGTTCGTTCATGCAAAAGTCCACATAAATCAGCCACGTAAAACAAACACAAATAATCCCACATTTTTGTTTGTCACATCAATGCTGTTTTTGGTGCTTTCATGGGTTTAAATACAAGCTCTCACTTGCCGCATGTGGACATTTCGAGACTTAATGGCAAACGCTCAAATGTAAATGATTTTTTCTTACACTGAAATGCATTGTGGATGCTTGGAGGTCGATGTCGAAAGCCTCTGTTGTGTTTATGTTTGTCTGTCTTCTGAACAATCTTATCCATTTCTTTCACATTGTGAGAGTGGATCCACAAAGGCAAGGCCCTTGAGTGAACCTGTCAGTCATTTTAGAAACTTGTTTGTCCAGCCGCTCTGACAGCTTGAGTTATAGCTCTGGCGAAATATGTTCAGTTTAAGAGGCCCTGATAGACCAGAGCGGAAAGCTTTAAAGGCTGCGTGTAAACTGAGTGTGTGTAAATTTGGCCTTGGATAGGCAGGTTAATGACCCTATTGTTGCAGTCTAAAAACCATGAGGCACAATCCACTGACTCGCCATGAATCTCCTGTGTCAATGCCGTTTAACTTATATTTTGTGAGTCTGCATATGTATATATGTTCATTTCAATTAAACCACATTAGAAAGAGAAGCAAAATATACTTAAGATTTAGGTATCACTGTTTTTGATGTACTTTAATCTTTATACCATCTTAGAACATGAATTAAATACCATTAACCAATGTCATTAAAATATAAACATATAGTTATTCTGCACAGAAAGATTAATTGTATGGTAGTTAACATAAATGAAATGGAATTATTTACTCACTTTCATTTTCTGCCAAACCCGCATGACTTTCTTTCACAAAATGTGAACTTTTGAAGCCTATCCTGCCCAATAATGACGTGAATGCTCCAAAATAACAATAAACATTATGAAAGAATCATAAATGAGGTCTGGCTGACTTTAGTGCAGTCTTCCGAAGCAATGCAATAGTTTTGCATGGGGAACAGACCGAGTTGGACCAATGAATCGGTTGATTCAGTTCACTAAACCGGTCTGAATAATTTTTTCACATACTCTTATTCTTATTTGTTAACAGCTCACAAAGAGGGAACATTATCATTGGTATTTCTGGCGCTTTCGTTTTTTTTTTTTTTTTTTTTTTTCCCAAAAAAAGCTCCAGGCACTGTTACTTTGCATGGAAAAGAGTGTCCACTAGATTATTCAGCGATTCTTATTTTGTGTTCAGAGGAAGAAACAAAGTCATATGGGATTGGAAGAACATGAGGGTGAGTAAATGATGAAAGTTTTTGTCCTTTATTTTTTCCTTTTATTAACTAATATCTGGACGGACAACACTAACAATTACAGATGTTTGTTTTCCAATAGATAAGACCTGTCTAGATAGGAGAGGAGCCTCCCACTTATGAGTAAGTGCTTCGCTTTGATGATATGGTTAAATAGACATGGTTTCATGTCCTACGGATAAGAGGTGAAGATAAGACCTTTGGAAATAGTCAGTATGTTTGCGTGCTCCATTTAAGGATGCAATAATCCAGTTTTTCTGTTTTCATACACTCAAACAGGCCATCTCCTGCTGCGACCCGCTTGAACCCAATGGTTTGTTCCTAGAGGTCATGGAGGAGCAGCCCCTCTCTCTTTCTTTTTCTCCCTCCTCCCACTGCTTCTCTTTTTTTCTGAGTGTGTTTGTTTGGATCAGCGGGGGTCATTAGTTGACTAAACATTTGCCTGATCACAAAGGCAGGGATGGTTAATATGTTTCAACGCCTCCATTAGTGTGTGTCATTGTGCACACGAGGGTCCCCCTTCTTGTACATCTCACGCCGACATACATCTCAGCACCTTAAACTGAGAAATGGAGAGAGAAGAGGAAAAAGAGCCCAAACCAGAACTGCAACACTTCCTGCCAACGTGCCCAATCTTGCCTGCATCAGATCTTATTCACTTATGGGAAGTGGGAGCGGAAAAAAGGGGAGAGCAGAGAAAAAAAAAAACTTAGAGGAGACGAGAGATAAGACACAGTGAGAGCCGAGCAGATTGTCCACATAGAGGAAAGTGTTACGGGTTTGGGCTGGGTAAAGTGTGAATGGGATGTGAGAGCAGGCATAAACAGGAAGATTGTGTGTGTGTGTCGGGTTATCTGGCTTCTGAGAACTCCACTCCTGTCTGGACTGACTGCCACCTTCCTGCCACCTCTGATCTCCTCTAAAAGCTAACGTATCCGGCCATAATTTTAGCTCTTATAGGACTTGTGTGTGTGTGTGTGTTTGCGCGTAATGTGAGTGTGTCTGTGAGAAACAAGGAGAATAATCCCATTGGAACAGTTTGTAAAGTATTTAAAAACGTAAAATAATAATAATTAACAACCCAAACACACACATAAAAACTATTGAAAGGGAAAATGACCTAATTAAACATAATTAGGATCCAACAGTTCCAATATATAATCTGCAGACATTATCTTAAATTATCTTTTAATTCTCCAATCCCTTCAAAGACCTCCAAATCAGCATCCAATTTGTAGTAAGAACAAACTTGCAGAGACAAGACATGAAAGAGAAACCAAGCGCATGAAGGCTGGTCTGGTCGCCTGTTTTTCCTTGTGAATCAGTTTGAAACAATTATACTAAAGCTTGAAACAACGCGTTGCAACCTCGCATTGATGAAGCCGTAACAAAACCTCAGGACTCAATGGGCCGATATAGAGTTAACTGTCTGTGGTATTAAACTGCATGTGTGTTATTATTCAGTTTGACAGTTTAACTAACTTGCTAAGCAAGATTCTCTTCCAACTGGTGCTTTGCACTGATTTTACATTGATGCACTCAGCTGACACTTTTATCTAAAGCGCCTTCCATTGTATTCAAGGCAGGGTTGCCAGGTTTTCACAACAAATCCTGCCCAATTGCTACTCAAAACTAGCCCAAAACTTGCTCAATTGCATTTCAGGTGGAATCCCTGGTAAAAATCACAGTCCAGGGGCTAAATATCATATTTGGTGACGTTTCAACCCGCAGAAATGAAAAACAACCCACGGCAAGTGTTAAAGTAGCCCAATTCCACGGGAAAACCATATTGTTATAAAGCCAGCAGCTTTAAAGTATTTAACAAAAAAAACAGTTGTCAGTGTCGCTTTCAATAAGAATTATAATGTCAATTTCTACTATAAAGCAGATCTGTAGTTTGTTTATGTTTTTACTCAGAAGAAATGAACAGGAGAGGATTTCCACAAAGTTCTGAACTTCATTTTGGTCTGATTTTGTTCACAATAAGTTCACACCAGTTTGTTCTTTGATTTCGTTTGAAGTGTGGTGTGAAAATTTATTAAGTTCATATTGAAATCTCTGACATTTGATTGCAGACATTGCTGAGAAGGAGACGTGTGAGAATACAAGGTACTTTTCTTCAGGAGGTTTAAGTAAAAGTCTCCATTTGCTCTTCAAAGATTCGCTGAGCACAAGCACTCCAGAGGAAGAAGTAATGAGCCAGTTTTGTCTAAGTGTGAAAGATTAAATGCTTGCTTGTTTGTCTCGCTTATTTGAGCAAATAAGATGTGAAAGAACAAGACTGACTAGATGTGCTGGGCATGCCAGTGTTTGAGTGTGATTGTCAGTCATGACCAGGGCTGGGTAGGTTACTTTTAAAATGTATTTCACTACAGATTACAAAATACATGCTTGCATTTGTAATGTATTTCGTTACATTACTCAAGTTTAGTAACTTAATCTAAATACTTTAGAATACTTTGGAATACTAATAAGTGTGGAACAAACACAAAAAAGGTAATTGCAAGTTTTTATCTCACAAATCTGACTTTTTCCCTCAGAATGCGTGAAATAAAGTTGCAAGTGCAAGTTATAAAGTCAGAATTATGAGATATAAACTTGCAATATTGAGAAAAGTCAAAATTATGAAAGTCGTGACGTGTTGTCAAGTATGGTGACCCATACTCGAAATTGGTGCTCTGCATTTAACCCATCCCCAGTGCACACACACAGCGGTGAGTAGTGAACACACACACACACACAGTGAACACACACCCGGAGCAGTGGGCAGCTATTGCGACAGCGCCCGGGGAGCAATTGGGGGTTAGGTGCCTTGCTCAAGGGCACTTTAGTCGTGGTATCGAAGGTGGAGAGAGTGATGAGATATAAACTCGCTATCTTGAGAAAAGTCAAAATTATGAGATATAAACTTACACACTAAATTCACAATTGCAAGAAAAAAAGTCAATATTGCATGTTTATATCTCCCAATTCTGACTTTATAACTTGCACTTGTGGGTTTAAATCTCGGAATTCTGAGAAAAAGAAGTCAGAATTGTGAAATGCTGGGGAGGGGAAAAAAACAAATTGTGAGCTTTTTACAGTTATAAAATGACTCACAAACAACTTTCACAAAACATGAAAACAGTATTGGATCATCCAGGTCATGACAGAACAGTTAACAGTTTTTTTTTTTTATAAATTCAGTCATTTTGAATTGTTCAGGACAGTACTAAATAAAAATAACAAAATTTATATGATCGAATACTGAATTGGAGTAGTCATGTCATTGATTGGCTGATAAGTCTGATGTTTATGACTTCATTTTGAACACTTTTTTTCATCTGTATGAGCCCCAGGGGAAAATATTTTTGCACTTGTGTGGCTCTTTCTTAGCTCATGGAGTGTGTTTTGTTGAAATATCAGCTTTCTCTCAGATATTTCTCCTTGGGAAAAATTGTAGTTGTCGCAAATGTGACAATTGTTGACATACAGTTGGTAATACATTTAAATGTTCTTGAAAGAAGTCTCTGATTGATTGGAAGCATTGATAGTTTAGAACAGTTTGAGGCATTGTTGAGATCACTAATGAAACTCCAGAGGAAACATGAGGGTTTTATTCTTAGGAAAAAAAAGCTAGAGGCTTAAGGAAAAGTCTCAATTTGCTCCCCATTTAATATTATTGCTATCTAGGAGAAACAAATGAGATATTAAAGAGATGTTTTTTTGTGTTTTTTTCTATCTTATGGGAACTAATATGCTGTTTTCCCCGCAGAAGTATGATTTTCATATAGCTATATTAAAATGTCAGACATTTTAGCAGCTTACAGTTTAATAAAAGTATATAGAAAATGTATCATATTAAAGGATTAGCTGAATATGAATTCTGAATGTAATGTATTGTGCAATAGAAGTCTATTGACAAAAATAATAACCTTGATAGTCATAAAAACAAGGCACATAAAAAATGCATAGTCATGACTTAGGTGTGTGTGTGTGTGTGTGCGTGCGTGTCAATCAGTGCAGTTGTTGTCATCATGTTCTTTTCTTCCAAAGCGACACCCCCTTGTCAGGACAAGGTCTCTGATGTATTGGGTGAAATGGGAGTATTGACAGGAATGTGTCCAAGACTTTTTCCACTCAACACACACACAAACTACCTGACTGGATGGCCATTAGAATGCAGATGAAGGTCAGGCCGTGTGCTCTCCTACATGGCAAAGGAAGCCCTTTGTTCTCCTGACCTCACTGGATGGCACAAGGCCTAGTTTAATTGCTGGATTATTAAGAGCTGCATTGCTCTTTTAGGTATAGGCTGGAATGGGAAGTGACGCACAAGCTGGTTTTCTGAAGATTTTTTTCTATCTCTAAAAAACCAAAACTACAAAATTGAAGTGAGAAAAAGAAATGCATGCTATTTGAAAATGTTGTGTGTGTTGTGGTGTGGAAAAAAACAGCATACTCTCAGGCGCTGAGTCCGCTGGGTTCACCTGTTGTGAGGAAACCTGCCAGACATGACAAGCCGCTCCATCTGTCTGGACAGGCTGAGCTCCCAGACTCAGGGGAGATAGATGATGACAGATATGAGGAACTGCCGATGACCCGTGTCAACAGCTAAAACTGACCCTCCCAAAAGCACAAACACACACACATACTCCAGCAAAGACTGGAGTATATTACACAATCAAAAAACAAACAAAACATCGTATTTTTCCTTGAAAACAGTTTAACTAGAAAGAAAAAAATGTCCTTTTTAACATCCGGTCATATCAGTGGCTTTAAAACCTATTTTATACAAAATATATTTCATACATAATCATGAGGGGCATGGGTGCAACCAATCACATGACCAGCCGAATACTACTTTCACAGCATGTGACAATTCAGGCATCTATTACCAAAAGCGCTTATTTTTGCATCTATAAAGTCCAAGACTACTTTTGTGTCAGACTGAGAAGTAAAAATTTAAAGTTATTATATTTTAATACTACAAGAAGCCATTTTTACTTGTCTTTAAGACAAAACAATTATCTACTGAAAAATAAAAATACTGCCATCATTTACTCACTCTCAAGTTGTTCCAAACCTGTATGAATTTCTCTCTTCTGTTGAACACAAAAGAAGATATTTTAAAGAATGTTGGTAACCAGACAGTTGTTTTCATAGTATAGAAAAAAAATATGGAAGTCGTTGGCTACCTGCACAACTATCCTTTTAAGGTGTGGCCATAGGAATCTGTGCAACTGAGAGTCTCACATGAGGGGGAAAATTTTCCCAACACAGATTCTGTTTTAAGTTGGTCACGAGAATTCATTATGTTGACCAACAGAGAAAGTTGCTTGCTTTGACCGTTACTTATGTGCGAGCTGCTCTTCCTGCGTTGCTACAGTATTGACAATGGACCTTTTTGCCAGCAGAACTTAATCGAATTTCACTAATGTGAAACCTCTACACTTAAAAACATGACCTTACCAAGCAAACTAAAAATAAATAAATAAATAAAACCAAATTGAACCGTTCCTATCAAAACCACAGTTCAAACACACAGGCCAGTGTACACATACTATAGACAAATGTTAGCCTGACTCATGTGTCAGCCTCGGCTCGCTTCTTAACCCTGAGCTTTGTTGTGCGAGGGGACAGCGGTAGCACGTAGTTGGTGGCCTTTGACCTCCCTGGGTCATCGATCGCCCTCCGCAAAGCCTTCATCTTGATTCTGCCCCCCCCCACTTCATCACCATGTGATCCTAAAATCAATTAAATCTGACATTCCTCTACTCTGAAGTCATTTCCTTGTTGCTCCTATTCATCTTTCACTGTGTAGCCATTCAACGAGTCTGACTTTCTCTCTCTCAGATGACAAGTATTGGCTTTCTCTCTTCTGGTCACACGGAGTGTGTGAGGAATGTTTGTGAGCTTCAAACAGCCTCCTGTTGGATTCACAGCCCATTCTGTGCATTCCTGTCTCGCTGCCAGCTTTACCCTGCCAACTTTCCACCCTCACATAAGCTGGTATCAGAGAGAGAGAGAGAGAGAGGAAAGGGGGTGGAGAGGCAGACAGGCAGAGAGAGACAGCTTCCGTCTGCCAGTGAGGTCTGGTTGACTCTCATAATGACTGTGTCTGACCTTTATTACATTATTGCAAAGCTTGACGTTTTGGATTCTTTTGGTACTGTTTTGGAATTACTGCATCTAAGGACAATTGCAGAATTTTAAGTGCCTCACTGTAACTTTTTTCTTTTGAGAAAGAGTCTAAATGATTTCAATCAACTTGAATTGAACATGAAATAAATGAACTCATCAAAATTGGTCTGAAATGCAAGTTTCTCAATATTAACTTAACATTAATCTTTCTATAGAAAATTTGTGCGGTTGTAGCCTACTGAATATCAGCACGTCTGTACGGCCTCATGCGTTTCAACCCTAAACCTTGATTCATGAATCATTCTCATAGTGAGGTGGTGAAGTGTGTGTGACTTTAGGAAGCTTGAGGAAGTGTGTTGGAATACTGAATGGGGCAGTTGACTGTGTGTGTGCAGAAGAGCAGGAACAGGAAGATGGATCGCCAGTGGCCAGTGTGACTTCCTGTGGAGGCCAGAGCCAAAGAGTAGACCCATGGGAGATGGCCATAATCACGGCAATCAGCATGATTAAACCTCTTTAAACCACCCAGAGAGAAAGAAAAAGAGAAACAGCAGGAAAGTTCACAAGAGACAGAATTAAGAGTAGTTTTCTTTGAAGCCGTACCATAACAGTTGTGTGATATTTGGAGTGAATTTTTGGCCTCTGCAGCTGGAGTGGAGTGATGCTGAATCTTACCAGGGGAAAGTCCTCTGTGTACACAAAAGCGTTGCATGTTCATGCTCTCTGTTGTGTATAGAATCATGCCCAATATTTAATGGAATAGCTTATTTATTTAATAAATAGAGTAATTTTTAATTAAAAATGATCAAATTGATTACAAGATATGCCAATTAATGAACTGAATTAATAGTAATTCATCACATACATAGCAATATTTAAAGCTGCACTTGGCTATTTTGTTCTCTCTATTGCCAAACAGGCTGGGCCAGATCGCTGCGGAATGGAACGGTTAAACAACAAGAAAGATTTGGCCTGCTCACTATAAATGCTCAATGTTGCCTCAAAAACCACTGCTGTCAATCAAATCATTCTTTAAATATTTGATAATATTTAAGAAACATACTTTTGCCAACTAATTCTAGGTTTTTTGCTCAACCTCAATAAAGCTAGTACAGTACAATTCTCTGGATTCTCTTGGTCAATAATTACCAAAACATTTTTTGAATGGTTATATTAGGGTAATTTCTAAAAGGGCAGTGGCCAAATATACCAAAAAGCCTATAAATCTTAAACGAAAATGCAAAACTTCACAAAATTAGGTGAGGATATGGACAATATGATTCTAAACAAGCATGCAAACCTTTATGGAGATTGGACTATATGTGGCGCTATAACTGTTAAAAAGCTTTAAAACCATATAGTTTCAAATTTCCTGTATTGGCTGTAAATGGTCTTTTTCATCTCTGATCTAGGTGGCTTGTTAAAGAATACATAATACCTTTTTAATATATTTTAAAATGTAATATATTCCAGATATGGCAAAGCTGAACGTTCAGCATCATTACTCCAGTCTTTAGTGTAACACGATCCTTCGGAAATCATTGAAATATGCTGATTAGGTGCTAAAGAAACATTTCTTATCGTTAATGTCGAAAACAGCTGCTCAATACTGTGTAGTTAGATTCAGATAGATTCTTTGATGGGTAGAAAGTTCACAAGAACAGCATTTATTTGAAATAGAAATCTTTTGTAGCATTCTAATGTGTCGTTGCTGGTTAAAAGTGCTTACTGACCACAAACTTTTGAGCGGTAGCAGCATATAGACTTGTTTAAAGTCCAACTTCACAATAAATGCCCTCTTTCCAAGTTCCAGTGCCGGAGCTTTTCCTGGGTCATGTACAGTGCTGTATATGTGGCTCATTCCTCACTGTAACTGTACTGTATGTATATGTTGAAAGAGGCCTAGATCAGGGTGCTATTGGGGTAAATGAGGGTTTTCTGTCTGTCAGCATGATGGCTGAAGGAAATAGAGGACTAATTGAGCTGCAAAGTGTTTTAATTAGTGAGCACAGAAAAAGCAGCACTGCAGGGTTCTCGCTGGACAGAATGAGTCTATATGCGTGCGATTTATAGCTATCACGCATACATAAAACACATACACACTACAATTAATGTGAACAGCGCACACACAATTAAACCTCTTGATAAGTATGTAATCACTTAGACACAAAAACATGCACACACTAACAGGACCACTCATTCAAACCTGGTAAATGATGTAATCGGATTGTGCCGGCACATTCTGATTAATGTTTGTGAATGGATGTGTCTCCCCAGGACAGGAAGTGTGTGTTTGTTCCATGCAACTGCTGCTTCCTGTGCTAGAGGTGTTGTGTTTTCCACAGCTTCAATCAGTTTGGTCGTGGAACCGTTCCAACCGGATCTGAACGTGGTTCGGACACACTCCATAGCTCAGTGTAAGTTAAAGACACCGGGAAAAGGGCAGAAATGAGGCCACATGGAGCAGCACACTTGTGTTGTTCACGGATCTTTAAAAAAAGCATCTCACTTCTGAAATATGCGTCCCTAATTTGATCTTTGATAAGCAGGATGCAGTGTGCTGATGTTCCTGTCATGTGCATAAAGGATCTCACAGCCTTCGGGGCGAATATGGATTCATATGAGACTCATGTGACTTTGACTGGTGTCTGCATCTATAACCGTATCTAATGAGTCTCTTTCTTTCAGTCACTCTGACTTTCCCCCTCAATCTTTCTTCACAATGAACAGAAAAGATACAATAATGCTAGCAGGCTACAGAATTCCTTGGAAATAACAAAGGAGGATGTGTTTACATTTCTCTGTATACTGACTCTTAATATTCTTATTTACTGTGCGACATGTTATAGTATTGTGTATGAATATCACAATACTATAAAAAGTATTGTGTTATGAATACACACGATACAACTCTTTTACGAAGAGCTCTGTTTACATAAAAATCCATTTTTAAAATCTAAAAGATTGACCTTTTCCTGTATGCTTTCTGCTGAAAACACAGTGAAAGAAGTCCTATTTGACCTGTATTTACTGTCTGAATTGAATGTCATAAGATAAAAAATGTTGCACACAATAACACACAGTTATTTTTAGTGAATCAAAAATATACAATTAGATTCACTGACCACTAGCTATGTTTCCATCCAAAGTATTTTTATGTGCATTTTGGGATATCTCACAAAAAGAAAGGCAAGGTAACATGACAGTGTTAATTGACCCTTTGCTGAAAGTTTGATTGACAGGCGATCTGACCAATCATAACCCTGAATCCGCCATTTTATCCGACAAAGCAGTCAGGGGAGTTAGTAGATTAACGTTGGTGAACTTGAAGCACTTGAAACAACATTCCTTCTGATGTTCATTCATGTTTATTTGATGCTATAAATGAACTAGTATGAAGAGATGATCGGTTCACGAGCCACTTGAAGGACCTACAGCGATCGTTCACGACAGATTAAAGAGCCACTATACGCTATTTATTGTTTAAACTTCTTTAGGAAATTACGATATATAAAATATGAAACTGTTTCATATGTCTGTCGACGCGTTGTCAGTGTTCTTTGCTCCGCGATGTATTTTTCACTCCGTGAGAACATGATGTGTGGCTTGAGAGCACATGGCTTGTCGGACATAGCAACAATAACTAAAGCGGGGTCTTTGCGAAGGATCAGTTGCATTTCTACGTGCTCTGAGAACTCATTTATGATGGAGGGGAAAAAAATCCACAGTCGCTTCCCTGATTGCTGCAACTTTCTTTTTTTTCTACAGATATTTTGTGGCAGTTTACCAGGAAGTGATGATTTTGCTCTCTCTTGAAGACATGGGATGGAAGCGCTGCTTTATTTAAAAGTTATATGCGATATTCCACTTTTGCGCATAAGTTAAATTCCCAACTTTGAATGAAAGCATGGCTAATGATTCTTTTAAACAGGTTCTTTTTAGTGAATCAAACAGAACCAGTGCAGTGCAGTTCAAGAATAAAATAATGAGCTGGTTCTAATCATTCAGAATCATTCAGATGAACTCATAAAATGATTAGTGTTTGAATCAGTCTTACAAATCCTTCATTGAATGAACTCATTGAATCCATGAGAGCAGCTTCTGAATCATACTGTCAGTGATTTAATATTTTAATAAAGTACATTAAAAATACATGCCCGACTGAATTGTAATCTGTTTGAAAATTAAGAATTTGTGAATTGGATTCAAATTGAATTGATCAATTTTCCAACCCAGATGTCACAAAAAAGAAGTTTTGCTAAAGTATGTACTCCCACATACACATTTTTTTTTTTTTGCATAATTTAATTTAAGCAGGAAGTTTCTCCTTCCTAAAACATTGAAAAAGTGTTGTCATTTCCTTTGGAACTCAGTTTAATTGAATAAGAGAAGTTATGAGCTGATGACGGGGAGAGGACGGAAATGTGAAGCCTTTGGAAAGACCCACGCACACAAATAAGCATTCTTATGTGCGCACACACATTTCAAATCAGCATCATGCGACACTAGGTATCCAAAACACACTGATTATTAGGCTTCTAATTCAATTAGTCAAGATGAAGTTCTGGTAATTACAGCTTCAAAGCCGATGAAAGAAGGAGAGGTCCTCAAGAATAATGCTTCTAAGTGCTTAAATGAAAGTGTAAAGCCAGTGAATGTGTGTGTATAAGTGTGTAGTGCTGGCTCTCAGCGCCGTTGTCCCTGACTAAAAAGGTGCTCTCTCTCTCTCTCTCTCTCTCTCTCTCTCTTCTGTCTTTCTGTATACATATATACATTTTAAATATATTTACATGCTATTTTAAATTTTTGGTATTTTTAGGGTTTTTTTGAGCAAAAATGTTTTATATGTGTGCATATATACACACATTTGTTATGTTCGCGTGGAGTGCTACTTGAGAAAAAGAATACTGCTCAGGCAAAATCAATCTGTTTTCCCTCCACACCGCTCACATACTCTGGTATATATCAGTGTGAAACTGTGTATTTGTAATGTCAAGCCTGATTGTATTTCTTTTGTGAATAGTTTTGGCACTGAGGATCTGTCTCGTGATGTTGGTGTTGTGGGAGGTCAGAGGTCAGAGACCTGAACAACTGGTCAGTGATGCTGCTTTGGTTGCGCCACCATGACCGTTCCGAGGCGGAAACGTACAGATGGTGCGCGTTAGTGTGAAGAGAGCGTCTTAAACCAATCAGAGCTTTCTCATGGGAAGCAGTGCCGCTCTAAACACAACGCAATAGAGTAGCACCCTCTCCTCACCCTTCTCCAGATCTCTTGGGTTAATGCAGGGGTCAAAGGTCAGGGTTTGACCCTCTGAACAATGCTTTGGATTGTTGATGTGAGCACTTAGAGAGGATCTCGGGTAATTGAGGTGTGGACGTGGTTTTGATGTGTTACTTACAACTTGCCTTGGGTTCAATTTCAGTCTGTCCAGTTAGTGGATTCGGGAAACCAGTAGAATCTGCTCTTAAATGTTGGTTGAGGTTGATATAATGATGTTTTTAATGGATAATTTTGTAGACACACAATGCAGTCGTTATGTTGAATGAGTCCTTCTCAGCTATTCTAATCATTTCACAGTTGTTTATATGGGCTATCTTTGTTTATTGCTGTTATCTGAACTGTTTGTGTGTGTATGTGGTGTTGAGAGCTTTGGCTCCTCCTTCTCCAGGGTTGATTGATGAGTTTGAACTGGTGTGTCTCATGGAGGGGAGAAGGCAACACAGCTTTGATTTCCGTCCTGTTGGTCTGGAATACGTCCTGCTTTCTGTCCTCCTCTTTCTCGCTTTCTCTTTCTCGGCCCGTCGCTGCTGATCTCATCCTCTGTGCAGCCACTGGTTGTCAAGACTGAATGGCCTATATAAAGGGATAGTTTACTCAAAGATTCTGTCATCATTTACTCATCCTCATGTCATTCCTAACCTGTATGTCTTTCATTCTTCCGTGCAACATGATTGGAAGTATTTTTAAAGAATTGTACCGGTTGCACGTCTTCATTTAGCTACAATAAATGAGGACTTGAGGACCGGGGGCTTCGAAAAGGACACCAAAATCCATTAAAGTTCTCTGTGTGCTGTATTTCAAATAATCTGAAGTTATATTATAGCTTTGGGTGAGGAAAAACACAGAAATTGAAGTCATTATTCAACAGAAATGATGGCTTCCACCCTAGTTCACTGTCACACATGGGAGTCAGTGAGAGAAATAGCAATGTCTGATGTGAATATATATATATATATATATATATATATATATATATATATATATTTTGTTTGAGACTTTTCAATGCATATAAAAGTACATGTTATATTAGTATTCAATGTATTATCAACAGATATTAGAGATTCCATCCCCCACCCCCATTTTTTTATGTATCAGATATTAAATTGTTTGATATTAAATTGTTCATGCTCATTTCCCCAATTTTTAAATTTAGATTTGACCTTTGCAGTCATCTTATGCTCACTTTATAAATTAAGTAAATCTTTAAAAGTTATAAAGAATTTAATTATACTGCTGCATATAATCTTTTTTTTAAAGCTGGAAGTGAATATCCATTTAATTTATTCAAAATAATTATATTTAGACTTGAAAATTGTATAAATATTTGTCATTTACTGGTTATCTGCCATAACATAAAATTTGGCTTATGGGCTTATCATGGCTTCAGAAGACTCTTGAATATAGTAATATAGACTGCTTTCATGGCACTTTTATATTGTTTTTGTGTCCTTTTTAAGCAGGAAATGTTTTGTGTTTCACAGAATAAAGATACTACGTTGGGGTTGAAACAATCATTTTCATTTTTGGATGCGCTGTCCCTTTAAGATTTGAATAATGTCTTTCTTTCATTGCACTTCCGCACTAACTCAGGCTCTTGTCCTAGGCCGCCTCAGAAAGCAGTTCCTCAAAGGATCTGAGAAGTCCAGTCCATCATCATTGAGACTCATTTGGGTAGACTAATGATGCACTTCCCTTGTTTATGTGCACTGGTGTTTTGGTTGCTTGGCTGGGAATTTCTGGCCAGTCTTAAGGATTTCTGAGAGTGCCGTTCGTTTTTTCTGCAGACAACCTGTAAAATCCTTGTTAAGATTAGATGTGCCTGCAGCCGACAGAGGTGTTCTGCATAAGATGTGGAATTTCTTTCAAGCTTTGTCCAATTTATGTGTAGTCAAGCTCTTCATTACCAGCAGATGTGTGTGTGTGTGTGTGTGTGTGTGTGTGTGTGTGTGCATGTGTGTGATGGGCTAATTCTTTTAGTTGAGGAAGACCAGACTCCTGGCCTGTTCTCAGGGATCACATATGTACTCACACATGTTGAGAGGTGAACACACACATTGAATGGGGTCCACAGAAAAAGGCAGACAGATTTAATTAATTAAAAGAATGCTCCAGATTCAATACAAGCTAAGTTTTACTGATTTTCACAGAAATTCATTTTGCTTTGACCCACAAAGAAGCAAAAATCGTGTTCACAATAAAGCACTTACAGTGCCGTCTCTACCTGGAAAGGCATTGCCGCAGAATAAACATTAAAATGCACACAATTTCAAAACTATAGCCACAAAAATGTACATTATTGATTGCATACCCACCTTGGCACATAGTTATTTCCGATACGAACATGTAAAACTGATTCTCATTTTAATCTTGTAAGTATAAAGAGGGACATGAAATAATATCCCACCACTAACATAATTGTAGATTTGTTCATTGATTATGAAAATAATTTGTAAACAAACTTCATGTTTCTGCTTTTAACACTGTTCAATTCCTATATGGACTTTCATTGTAATGTAATTTGCTGTTGTAATGGCAGTTTTCTACATATTGAGGCCTTGCGAAATGGCTTGATGAGTGCAGTTTACTGTTGATATATTTCCTATGAAAGTAAAAAGTTTGGTGGGACATAAAAAAAACTCACTCTTTTTTTTTTTTTAAATTATGAATGTTGACCGTACAATTTAATTTATGCATTTTGTGTACCATGTAAGAATAGAATAGAAGAATAGAAGAAGCTTGGCAGATACTCATTTATCTGGTCAATGAAACTTTTTGACTACATTTCCCATCATTCTTAGGGGCAGCATGTGAACAGTAAAATACACAGATAAAACATTAATTCTCTCCCAAATATGCCTCCTTTACACTTTAAGGGGACATAGTGAGGGAAAAAATACAAGATGGGAAGAAAATTTTGCTACTTAGTTGCAGTTGCTATTAGTGGGAGGGGCATTCTCATTCCAGAGAGCATCTGGTTGTACAAAATCATAAATAGTCTAATATTATCAAATTTTTTTTTTTTCAAAAGGCAAAGTTTGCTAAAAGGTAGTTGGATAGAAAATAGATTTCCTTTGTCTTTAATGTTAACTAAAACAATTGAATCACTGAATTCGCTGTGCATTATCAGGGGAAATCACAACATCTGTTGGGAAGGACGACTGACCTCTCGCCTGTCTGTAAAACAGGAGATGCCTTTCTTTTGTTTACACACATCCATTTTTCAAGCACTTTGCTCCCTGCGTTTCTCCATCCATCAGAATTAAACGCTCACCGTGGCTGTCGTTCCCTGAGCGCGTTAGTGTCACGATAATAAATCAAAGCGTGAGTGTGTGTTCATGGCAGGATCTTCCGGTACTCGCATATTCCAGAGACAGATGAGTCGTTAATAGAAGTGTGTGTGTGGCTGAACATTACCTGTGTTACACAGCATATCCTGTATCCTTTACACCTCCTGACAGCTGACCCAGCAGGGGTTGTGACCTCTGTGCTTATCTTCAGCTTTGATCTACTCCTTATTCATTCACAGTATTTCCCTCCGAGGACGCCTCTCTCTCTTTTTCTCTCGCTCTCCCTCAGTGGTTCACCAGGCAATGTCAACAACACCCAGGAGCCGCAGGGTAAAGGGTCGTGGGTCGGGACCCCCGAGAACCTTCCAGTGTTGTCATGTCAAGGCGATGCAGGAGTGACCGGTGAAAATGCTGACAGCGTTACTTGACCGTTGTTTGAAATCTGACAACAATTAAAGCGCCCTTAACAAGCCATCTGATTTCCCATGAGTCTCACATCAATACAACGTCTCCTTCATTAGCACACATTTATGCATTTATTCAATTATGCATTCATCTATTGACTCATTTTGGCCTAAATGCCTCAGCCTGTCCACGCGTGTGCGCGTGAATAAATATGTGCCCCTTCATGCATGTATAAGTGTGTTTGCGTGGCGTTGCGAATGTGTGTATGTGGTGTCAGCAGTTTGGAATATATTAGAAAGATTTAGTGTTAACAGCTTATGCAGCTTATGCATCAATTCCCATAACGACTGGTCACCAATAAGAGAGCATGTAGTTTGTGATGGAGGACAATTGTCTGGACCAGAAAAGTTACTTTAAAAAGTAGTACATTACAATTTTGCGTTACCCCCTAAAAAAGTAACTAATTGCATTATTCAGTTACTTTTTTGTTACTTTTTTCTCACCTGGGCTGGACTTGCTCGTTTGTTTGTTCTATTTTTGGCTAATTTTGAGGCCCTTTCACACCCAAAGTGCAATTAAAAAGCCTCAAGCTGAAGGAAATGCATACTCTTATTTTTAAATCTAATCTAAAGTAATTTCTACTTAGTATGGTTGAATTAGGTCATTGAAAGTCACCAGCAAAGACATTGGTAAATAAATTGAGATTGAATTCAGTATAGGCTTTTTGTGTAATTTACAATAATTAATTAACACAGGTTTCTGTTTATAATAGCTGTTTTTATTCATTTGAGTAATATTGAATGTTTTCATGCAAGTGAGATGAGTAAATGCATATTCACATTTAGTCTAGAACTACAATAACCATCATGTTCACACAACACATACAACACCTGTACTTTATTTCTCTCAACATGGGGACAGGAGAGCTGTCAGTCAATAAATGCGAAAACGTAACTAGCGTTTCTTATTTGAAAAATTAACTTGTATATTTTGTTTTAAATTGAAAAATGAATGCCTTACCTTACTAGTTACTTGAAAAAGTAATCTGATTACATAAGTAAAGTTAATTGTAATGCGTTTCCCCCAACTCTGGTCTAGACACATGACTACTTTTAACTAATCATGATTATTTTGGTTAATATTGAAATGCACTTACTGAACTTTTAACAGTGAATTGCCTTGAACTGTAAAATTGGCATGAAACTGAAGTTGGGATGATAATTGTTAATAAGGTATTAACCTTTTGGCGTCCAGCTCAGATAAACTACTGCAGCATCTCAAAAACGGTCACATGATGTCCTACATCAATTTATTTAGCAATTATATATCCCAAATTACATAGGCCTATAAAATGTAGGTTTTTAAAAATCATTGCTTTAACAAAGCAAATGTGCAATCCCTTGAATTGCAGGATCTAAATGACTGGATTATTCTTAAAACAGATGGGCCTCCACATCTCTAAAGACATAATGACGTTTTTCTAAGATAGCACATACTTGTAGTTTGCCGTCAAAAATACAGTCATTGGATTAATTTGAACTGATCCGACTGGTTGTATTTATTGAATTCCTTTTTAAACACCCTCAATTTAAGCTTAAAAAACGGCTAATTCCTTGCCCAGTTCTCAGTCCAAAACCAATCTTCCATGTTGCATGAATGAGGTAATACTGTTTTTGAGATGTTTATCCCTGTGAAATTTCCAGCTGAAGTCATCCTCTGTACATGCCGTGCGGTCGCTGGCTCTTGTTTACGATGCACTTTACGTGATATTTTACATTTTCCGAAAACCAGCCGTATATGTCAAGTTTTAAGACACTGTGTAAAGTAGGACACTGAATTGATTCTATTAGAAAGAGGAGCAGAGTCAAAAGAGTTTGTGGTTTATGGAGAGTTGATGGGGTTCCTTGTAGTTAAGGACTGATGAAAGCTTTCATTACATGAGCCAAGTTTTGCTGTTTAATCAGATCCTTTTTACTTGAATTTGTGGTGGTGATTGTATCAGATCGAAAAGCACCTTTTATATGTTGTAAATGTCACTGTGCACATATACAGACTATATTTTCAAAGCAAACACACTCAGTTGTCTTCGATGGGACAGTCTGTATCCCATGGCTGTACTTACTCTTTAAACAGCTTTCACCAGCCTCTCTGTTTGTCTCTTCCCACTGACTTCTGTTCCATTCTGTCAGCAGCCTGGATCATGTAATGGTGAATAAGTACAAGGCTGATAACAGTCCTGTCTGTCTGTAGGAGCTGAATTAGAAAAGAGCTCATTTGCTCAAGCTTCTAATTATCCTGTCGCACCAAACCGCACAGAGGCGAGAGTTGAGTTTAAGAAGGTCTTTTCAAGCAGGGCCAGCGGTGCAATGACTCACTCCTGTTGAGTAACATGTGTTCCTGTATACAGTATGTGTGTACATGTGTTCCTGTATACAGTATATGTGTACATATGTGTGTGTGTTTTTTATGTAAACTATGCTGTTGTATGTCACTGTTGCAAGTTTTATCCTGCACCATTCTCTCATATACTAATAATTTAATTATTCTAATACTAATTATACGGTAACACTTTACAACAAGGTCTCTTTTGTTAACATTTGTTAATGTATTAACTAACATGAACCAAAAATGAGCAATACATTTGTTACCGTATTTGTAATCTTTGTGTCATCTTTATATGAAGAGGACCTTCTCCAGTGTCTCTCCAAGTGATCTCCTGAGTTTACCTCCTGTGCTTCTCCAGTGTGTTCTCCTCTCTAGCGTCTCCCTCATCAGTCACCTGTGTCTTCGTATCTAATACTCACCAACCAGCGAGGTGTGGGCTTCCCATCTTCCATCCTCCCTCCTGTTCATCCACGGTCTCCTGTAAGCTAGAAACAGTCTCTGTATCATTACCCTTATAGTCTCATCTGTACTGCCCACTTACCTGCCATCATCCCTTGCAGCCTACGCTAAGACATTCTTGGAGCTATCTACAGCAGTTTTTTGGTCAATCTAGAGTTAATGACTCTCTTCCATGTAGGTTTGGATGAACCATTATCTTCACAGATGCCATGGAACACAAATAACTATATATTAATAATCTAATTAATAATTTGAACAATATGTTATATGCCCTCCAGCTGAGCCGGTCCATTCCTGAAAAAACGCTCATCCTTCCTGTGAGTTCAAAGCCTGCTACTGTCCAGACCAATCCAGAGTCATCTCCAGTCCACTCTGAAACAAAGCCTGTTCCAGCCCCTAAGTCAGCTCCAGAAAGTTCTCGAGAGTCCACTACAGTTTTTATGTCCGAACCTGAAATTGAAGTGTGTCCCAAGATGGCCGCCACTCTCGAGCCTCTTCCCGAGATGGCCACCACTCCAGAGCCTCTTCCCGAGATGCCCTCCACTCCCTAGCCTCATCCCAAGATGGCCACCACTCCTGAGCCTCGTTACGACATGGCCACCACTCCCGAGCTTCGTCCCGTCATGGCCGCTACATCTGAGCCCTCAGCCAAGATGGCCACCACTTCTGAGGCTTCAGTCAAGATGGCCACCACTTCTGAGCCTTCAGCCAAGATGGCCACCACTTCTGAGCCTTCAGCCAAGATGGCCACCACTTCTGAGCCTTCAGCCAAGATGGCCACCTTGCCTTTGCCCCTGGGATTACTAGTAGAGTATTAGGGCAATGTCTTGGAACCTGGAGATGGATCCAGCCCCCGAGTACAGCCCAGTGAAGGCTTTTGTCCCTGAGTTCAACCCTGAAAAGTAAACTCCTGAACTGCCCATGGCCTGAACTGCCTGAACTGCCCTACACCTCCTTGGCTCTCAGAGCTGCCGGCACCTCCCTGGTCACCCACACTGTGGCCGTCACCCTGGTCCTCTGAGCTACTGGCACCTCCCTGGTCACCTGCACTGCCGGTGTTGCCCCTGTTCTCTGAGCTACCGGTGCCTCCTTGGTCACCTGCACAGCCGGCACTGTCCTGGAGGCTTCCTATCCTGGTCACACTACCACACTCACATCCCTGCCAAGACTCCAAGATAAGTGCCTGCTCCCTGGTTGATCCATCTACGACGCAAGGATGCACCAAAGCATTCTTGTGTAACATTTTGAAAATATTAGTTAATAGTAACACAGTCGCTGTTTGTTCATGCTCACAGTGCATTAACTAATGGTAACAAATAAGTCATTTGATTTTAATAATGTATTAGTAAATACTGAAATGAACATTAACTAAGATTAATAAATGTGGTAGAAGAATTTTTCATTCTTAGTTCATGCTGACTCTCGTGTTAACTAATGACACCTTATTGTAAAGTGTTACCAATTATACTATACAGATATTAAAATAAGTTAAAATAAGATAAGTTATCTATATCAGGTATTTTCAAATGAGAAAAATCTCATTTGTTTTACTATTATTAACCATTATTATTATTATTTGTTTGGTTATCCCTTGTTGTAATAATACTAATACTTATAATCGATAATAATAATAGTAAAAATAATAGTGAATAAATAAGTTAATAATAACAATAATAATGTTTAATAAATTAAAGGTTAACATTTACCGACTTTGACATTGTAGTCTATAAAATTGCTAACTATTTTCCTCAAACAATATACAGTAAATGGGTCTTACTGTATGTTTATAAATTTATATTTTAGGAAGGGGACCTTCGTAAATATTATCATATTTGGGGGTCCTTACTCCTTGGTATTAAAAACTTTGAAAACCTCTGTTCAAAATGAGTGAAGAAATGCTGAAGTGTTCTGGAGCCATGAAATATGGTGCATGCATAGAATTGGCTATACTTCACATTTGAATGCAGCTTCAGAATGATGTTTAAATATGTAATAATATGATACAAGAGTTACATTTGATGGTGAAAAGATGCTAGAATGACGTTTCTGAATTTGTGTTGCAATATCCAAAACTGTGGCTGCTAGATAAAATGGATTATTAGGTATAGTAGTCTGATGAGGGATATCCACAGCAGACTGTAATGGTGAGAAAATTTAAATATTATGACAACACACAGAGGACAGGCTTTGTACTGCTACACTTATTGAAGAGCTTCTGTAATGATATTGATGGTGGGATGCCATGTTAAAATACTGATTGATCACTAACAGAAGATCTATGGCACACACATACTCCTGATCAATTCACTTATCGAATGTTAGTGAGCAGATCTGCCCATTTATTGATCTTAGCATTTGACTGCAAAAGCAGCTGCTGGTGCGTTTCAAATCAAACAAACACCATGTCATTATTGATCCATTTTCATGACTTGATTTAAAATGTAATTTATTGCCGTGATGTCGAATTTTCTGCAGCCATAACTCCAGTCTTCAGTGTCACATGACCCTTAAGAAATCGTTCTGATTTGGCACTCAATTATTATTATCAGTGTTAGTTTTGCTGCTTAGTATTTCTTTTGGAAACCATGATCATTTCTTTAAGGATTCTCTAACCACCATCTAAACTGCAGTGACATGAAAGCCATTTGTTGGCCATTCCGATCTTGAACTCTCTCTCTCTCTCTCTCTTTCAAATACACACAAAGTTGTATATTCCCACACAGAGTGAAGCTCTAAGGGAACGCAATGGCACAGTACAATACGACAATTCAATTCAGAACACAAGAGCTTTCAGCATTCAATTGCGCTATCACTCACAATCTGCGTTGCTAATACAGTCTCGTATGCAACTGTATCCTACACACTAACTTTGCGTCTGACGATCTGAAAGCTTGTTACATCAAATGCAGATGCACAAACAAACAAACAACGCTGGTTGTCTAAATTATTGTCTCTGATTAAAGTTCCTCATCTGTTTTCTTTCTTCCGCCCAGTAACCTGTGACGCATCATCTCATCCTCCGAAAGGATGAAGTGCCCACAGGCACAGGAAATGGCCTAGCAGGTCACAGGAGGTCAGTTGAGGTCAGGCGGCACTGATAGAATGTTGATGGCAGGTTATTAACGCTTTAATGGTGACTAAATCTGGCTTGTGTCCATGGCGCCTTGCATTTGGGGTTAACTTAACTTGTGTATTTTAGCATGGTAGAGTAGTACAACCATACACTCTGTTCCTGAAATTAGTTCACCATCATATGTTATCTTAACTGGTAAAGCTGTTCTGAAATAATTATAATAATGTAAAATGATTATTAAAATGATATAAAAAATTGTTTTCATATATAAAGCATTTCAATATTTTTATTATATAAAATAATTGTTATTAAAAGTATTCAAATGTATAATATATATTATGTATGAATAAAAATGATGTAAATGAATATAATACATATACTGTAAAAATATTTTCATGATTTGTTATCACAACATTTTTTCTTTTGTCAAATCAACGTTGATAATTAATGTTGTTCAGACAACAAAAATATTTTGAGTTTCTTTTGATTAAACCAATCAGCTTCATTGTATTAACTCAAATTTTTAATTTTAATGAACTCAAAATTTTAAGGCAACCAGGTAACTTACTTTTTAAATTGTAAAATTGAAACTTTTTAAATTGTTTTGGCCAAACTATTCCTTGAAAGACTTAAAGATGAATTGGGAATTGGGCAAACATAAGGAAGGAATCAGACGACAGCCCACTGACCAAAGGTCCCAGTTTTTTTTGCAGTGAAATCTGTACTCGCACTAAACGTACTGGCTCTTGAAATGAGTTTCAGCAACAGCTGAAGCAATTACATAACTGTCCGTTCATAGCACACTACACCGATCTGTTGTAAAGCAGAGCGTTACTGAAGAAACAACTCTCGGCTCTACCACAGTTACCTTCTGCCAGCTTACACCTGCAAATAATTTTACTCCAACTTGTTTATTTAACTTTTTTTGAGTGCTACCAGTGTTTCCTCTGCTTTTGATTCGCACCGAACACAATTCTCCCTAGAGGGAACTCGCAGCAATTAATGTGAACCACAAACACAAAGCCAACAAATTAGACCAGAACACACACAAACTCCCAACATTTTAGGGAAAAAAGGTGCATTTGCTTTAGTATAATGGAAGAACAATTTGGTGAAAAGGAAATGTGCAGTTATTCATTGTTTGATGTTTGAGCATTTCCTCCGCTGACAATCTGGTCTTTGTTACAATTTGCCAATTCATCACAAATAGACTTCAAGAAATCAAGTCAATTATTCTGCAACTGGAAAAACAATTGTGTATTTAGGGATCTATTTGGTCTCCTGGATAAGTTTACCCTCTGGAGTTGATTAATTCTCTGCTAGAATGGATGCACACAGGCCTTCATTTTACCTCAGTGTTTCAATGCACCCAGAGCTAAAATGATTAAACTCTCTAATTTCAGATAAAAGACCTCATTAGTGTGGGCAAAACTCTACGTACAGCCTCGCACAATTATTGGCACTCCGCCCCGGTCTAACCTAACCTGTTTTTAGCTAATAGTGTGTAGTAATGGGGCCATCGTATTGAACAAATGAGACAAACTCCTTTGGTAATAGGCTTTTCACAGCATATCATTATGTAATGTGATTTACATAGAAGCACGTCTGGGCACAAAATTACTACAGGGAAATTAAACGGCATACAACATGCATCTGATGTGCATGTGCATACGGAACGCATGCAGTCCATTCGGAGACACTTATGATGCTTGCTAGTTTGACCCGTTTACGCAAATCGGTTTATTTAGATTCGACAGTTCTTCATGATGTGGCCTGTGGCACATTATATGATTTAAAACTTTCAGTAAATCACATGTTGGCGCATATTGAAAGTTATTATAAATTTCCTATTAATAAGGGTCAGTTTGATGAACTTATGATTCTACTTAAAGTAAAAGTATTTTGTATGTTGAATGCATTTTTTTTTTCTGCCATTCAGCTGAAATATTAATGAAAAGTACATTTTAATAAAAAGCCAGTATTAAAACCAGTATGTTGTGAAACGTTTTTTGTAACTTTTCTGCTATTTGGCTTATAAATAACTTCCTTTACGCTCGTTTTTGTTGGCTAACTGATCGATTGTCTGTTCAATGAGTCAGCAAGAATCACTCACTCTCTCTGATTCAATTTGCTCACACTGGTTTTGTGAACCAGTTCACGCGATTCTTTAAAAAATATCTGTCTCAAAAGAACCATATAATGGTGGATCAGAAGACATCTATTGCTGGATGTGATTATCACGTCACAATAGATGGGATGATGGGATATAATTTCAGCTGGAAACTGTCTCGCACCTCTGATCACTTCATGCAGTGTAACATAAGAATCCGTATACTTCCCAAGCACACTTGCACAAAGACAGCCCCCTCTTTTGGAATTTTGATTAGTAGAATTCCTTCGGGATGTGGGATTGAGGACAGGAATGGGATCAAGGAGACAAGAGATGAGCGACCACCGACCCTATTTTCCCCCAAATCCTGCCTCTCAGAAAAGCCTACAGAGGAAATGAGGCGGAGCGCCACCTCTCACCTCCAGGGTTTTGATGTGGCGAGCTGTTTGGATACTGTGGGCATTTATTTATTTTATAACTGATCCTGGTCCAGCTGGAGGGAATAAAGCAGATGGAATGTTTTAGAGTGTAAACAGACTTGAGCGCTCTGACACGAAGACTTGCACCGGAGGGCAACATCTACCTCGACATGTCCTGACTGTTAGAACGGGGTGATCTGTGGTGAAAGGGGTCAGTGTGGGAAGTGACCTTGCTTCTTTTCAAACCCAAATAATGAGAGGTGAACTTTGTCTGGGCGATCAGTGGGAGTTTATTAAAAGATCAAAAGATCCGATCATATAGCGTCAAGAAGTTGTGAATTTGGTGTGTATTTTATGGTTGTGACGCATAGTGAGTGTGCTGTGTTTGTTCAGCAGGAGTTGATACCTGGAGCGGAGCTGTTTTCACATCGCTCACAGTCCTCTCTTCTGTTTATTTATCTAGACAGTGTGTTCTAAACACTGAGAATTTATGAGCTCTTCAACTGTGGGCTTGTGTATCTGTTTAGTTTTTAGGCTTGCTCTGATAAAAAAAGGCCTCAAAGTCAGATTTTGGTGCATCCAAATATCCACATTTAATGTGTTTTCCTTCTAATAAAATACAATTTTAACTTTATACTTTTAACTTTTATGCAACTAATAAAACTACATTGCGTGACTTTATATGACACAACTGTTAGTCAAAAATACCTTTTTATTTGCACGTACTTTCACATTAAATGTGATGCAACAACAATTTATTTTTTGGTAGTTTGATATCTTACCAGGGAGTTACGAAATACAAGTAACTTAGTTACGTATTTAAAATACAAATATTGAGTAACTGTTTTTCATTACAGTTCAATTTTAAATGGGTGGTAATCAGATTACAGTTACATCTGAAAAGTATTTTAGATTACCAAAGTGATTACTTTGAGTTTTAATGTCATTTAAACAGCAATTGGTGATTCTCTGACTCTGACAGTCTGAAAAAGCGGAGTTAAGTTTCATCAACATTTTAATGTTATTTTAAGAGGGATCATAAAAATTTGTTATATTTATTTAGTACTGTCCTGAACAAGACAAAATGACTGAATTTATTTATTTTTTTTAAATTGCCCAACCGTCAGCTTAACTGTCCTGTCATGACCTGGTTTTCATGTTTTGTGATCATTGTTTGTGAGTCATTATATAATTCACTGGTCACTGCAACTTTTTCTCACAATTTGTTATTTTTTGCCCTCACAATTGTGAGTTTGCATTTCACAATTCTGACTTCTTTTTCTCAGAATTGTGAGATTTAAACTCACAATTGCAAGTTATAAAGTCAGAATTGGGAGATATAAACTTGCAATACTAACTTTTTTCTTGCAATTGTGAATTTAGTATGTGAGTTTATATCTCATAATTCTAACTTTTCTCAATATTGCGAGTTCATATCTCATAATTCTGACTTTATATCACGCAATTCTGAGGGGAAAAGTCAGAATTGTGAGCTAAAAACTTGCAATGAACTTTTTTGTGTTTGTTCCACACTTATTAGTATTCCAAAGTATTCTAAAGTATTTAGATTAACTTACTAAACTTGAGTAATCTAACAAAATATGTTACAAATGACTTTTTAAAGCATGTATTTTGTAATCTGTTGTGAAATACATTTTAAAAGTAACCTACCAAGCCCTGTATCTTGCAATATAGCTTCATTTAATTTGACAAAAACGAGAATTTTTTTTCCCCACCTGAGAGTAAAAAACAAGGTTAAAAGGTTCTGACTTTGTATCTCATTATTACAACTTCATTTCTTAAATTCATTTTTAGTGCGACTTAATATTAGATTTGTGTGTTGAAAGCTGTTATGTGCATTCGCTCTGCGGCTACTATGAGAAACTTGTTGGACACTGCAGTAAAGCTGGATCGATATTAGACATGGTAAAACATGGTACTCAAGAAAACAAGATTTAAACAATAAGACTTACTGTGTTGAGCTATTAAAAAAATTATTCGTTTTCTGTTGATGAATGTATCCAAACTGTTGCTCACCTGAATAATAAAACACATAATATATTAAAGAGCCTTTGGTGTTTCCACAAAATAAAACCGTAAACCGAGGGTAATGTGGGTGTGATGTCATTGATAGGCGACACACGGATACAGTCACTGTCTTGGTTAAAATTGCTCTAGGTTTAAACATTCTTGGAAACATTTGGGATTATATACACAAGTCAACAAACTATATAACATTGTTTTAGTAGTTTTTGGATATTTTAATCCAAAAATCTGACATATTGTGCCTTTTAAAGTTGTGAGTCGTAAAAATGACCTGATCTAGAAGCTTTATACAGTGTATGTCATTGTAAAGACAGTAAGTCTATCCCTCACAGCCTCGTTTTCATCCGTGTTAAGTACAATATGGCATCTTACCTGACTAAGATCTAATGGTGGAGCAAATTGGACAATATTGTGTTTAAAAATTACTCAACTTTTTTGTTTATTGATCTATTTTTTTTTTCATTTTTCATTTTTCATCTATTGTTTAAAAGCAATATCGGTTGTTGGTCTGAAAACAGTATGATTGACTACACTGTCTGAAGAAATTAATCAGATTCTAAACTAATTGGATTTCCATAAGAAAGACTCTGTTGACAGTATGGGATTTTACAACCAAATTGGATTTGTGTGGAGTCCAAACAAAGCTTTAAACCTAAAGTTATACCAAAGACTTGATCTTAAGCTGAAGTAATCAGAATACTTTACCGTACAAAACCCACATACATACGATTCTGGGCAAGGAATTGCACTTATGCATATAGGCAAAAATGCATAAGGATCACTGACAATTTTCCACTTCCTAAAACTCATTAAAATCAGTAAAATGGCCAGACTCCCATGAGGTGTGCGAGAGCAGGAAAACCAGCATCCTCTCCGAATGTGTGTGGGTGTGTTTCGTTTTTTATTATATAATTTTACAGCTTTGCTACTTGTTTTTTCCTTTTTACATCATTGCTAGAAGTGAGTTAACTGAAGATGGACAGGACATGAAAACGAGGTGATAAAGCGAGAATGCGGTTGTGTTTGTGTATTCTTATGTGTCTGTGTGCGTATGTGTGTGTGAGAGAGGATGTTGGTTTAAAGCTGATATTCCCACTGAGATTCCTTTACCTTAATAACAATGAGAGGAGTTGCTGGCGTTTCCTTTGAGCTTTTATTGAGCATGAAAACATACACACATACACACGCACATAGTGCGACAGGAACAAACTAGAACAGAGAGCCACGTGCTGAAAGACAACATCCAAGTCCCTGTAGAAAAAAAAGCGGATACTATGGCTAATTTTGGCCATACACTGACCACACACACACACAGACATAATATGAAAATTATTCTAAAGCATTCCAGTTAAGCAACACAAATAGTAAATACAAATGCCTATATATGTAGATAACTTAAAAAAATATCTTATATATCGTATATACTATGTATGTTTATCAGATTTTGAAAGAAGTCTTTTATGCATTTATTGAATCAAAGTACATAAACAGTAATATTGGTTAATATTATTACAATTTACAATACATATGTTGTATTCTATTTAAATATATGTGATTTATTCCTGTGATGGCAAACCTGACTTTTCAGCAGCCATTACTCCAGTCATCAGTGTCACATGATCCTTCAGAAAACACTGTTTTTAAAATTATTACGATGTTAAAAAGATTTGTGCTGCTTAATATTTTTGTGGAAACCATGATACATATTGAAAATTAAAAGTCTTAAAAGCTGCTTATAGAAAGAATTTGCATAATTGCAGCTTTTATTGTGACATAATTCCCTGTTTATGATAAAGGTCTTATTTAATATAAACCTTTTTCTCCTGTTATTATGTAACTTATTTGATTTAACTTTATCTTATTGCTTCTGAATCTATCACTGCAATTCAAACACGGACACAGCTTCAGAAGTATCCTTCTTGGACACTAAACAAAAGTGTTTTCGGCCAACATTATGTAACTTACAATGATTAGAAGTCAGGAAAAAATATATAATGATCATCTTAAGCATTTTCTCTGATAGTCTGTAAATGCCTAATCCCTGTCAAAATGTTTGGACATTATAATAGTTATAATAGAAAGCCTCATTGTGAACTCACTTTTCCATTGTGAGTCTATGTGAATGTTACCTGTAACAGTAGGCAAAATCCCTTCAAGACTGAGCCTTTGTGTGTGTGTGAGTGAGATTTTTTTCCCATCATGGCCTGCTCTTGCAATCATACATACATACATGCTCAGGCGGAACTAAAGGTCTGGCTCCACTTGACACATGAGTAGAGTACACCGTCATCCATCTAGAATTATACTAGCACACATGTGGGGAAAAATGGCATCCTTACTCCGTTTAAGAGATGGACTGATGTCATAGTCCCAAGGGAAACACTTCTTTTATTTGAATGTATGTGTGTGCTGGAATGCTGTCTCTGTCCTCCCAATGCAAACATCATTAGCCCTTAACACATGACCTCTGATTCATCACTTTGTCGTAGCTTTGGAGGTAGATGATCAGTGTGCTGTCTGCCCAAAGAAAAATTATACTGCTAGATGTTTAGGTTTAGAGAAATAATTGTAGAAATGAATAGCTGACGTATTGGATTGCATACAGATCGATTTGCATATGGCTCCAGATTTTGACTTTTTGGAGTGTGTGTCAGTGTTTTCAACATAAATGACGAACTGTGAACAGCGCGAACAAATGACTCTTATGATCCGGTTCTTTTTAGTAAGTCAGTCAAAAAGATTTGTTCATAAGTTAGCTTGTATGAATCAAACCTGCTCACTCAGCAATGCATTGAGGGCAGTTACTGAGTTCAACTTTACTGAACCATAAGTCTTTTTTTTTTTGGATAATGCTCGATATTAAATGAACTGTGAACCATTACTGCAGATCCAAGCTGTTTTTTTATAAGATTTTAAAACTAAATCTGTTAATTAAAGATATGTATCTATGACTGAGATTTTTTGTGTGTATGCTCTGTTAGCATGTAAAAGTAACTGCTTCAGCACAAATCTATACAGGTGGAGCTGGGGAGGGTGGAGGGTTTCAGAGGAACTCTGAAATTGCATTGCAAACTGCTATAGTGGACAATAACCATCTATTTAAATGTTGTGCAGCAAGCTCATTGGCCGCAGATGCGACAAGAACCAATCAGCTCGAGCCATTTATTTAACAATATAAATATCTTCAGATTGCACCACCTAGAGTTTAATGACTGGTATTGGTATTTATTTGACAAAAAATATTAGTTTTTGGAGCACATTTATACTTAATAAAAAATAGACTTTAAGTTATGTTTTATAAACTATTTGGTGTTAGTTTATATAATATAGACTCACTCAAAATAATATATATATACAGTACTGTGCAAAAGTTTTAGGCAGGTGTGAAAAAATGCTGTAAAGTAAGAATGCTTTCAAAAATAGACATGTTAATAGTTTATATTTATCAATTAACAAAATGCAAAGTGAGTGAACAGAAGAAAAATCTACATCAAATCAATATTTGGTGTGACCACCCTTTGCCTTCAAAACAGCATCAATTCTTCTAGGTACACTTGCACACAGTTTTTGAAGGAACTCGGCAGGTAGGTTGGCCCAAACATCTTGGAGAACTAACCACAGTTCCTCTGTGGATTTAGGCAGCCTCAGTTGCTTCTCTCTCTTCATGTAATCCCAGACAGACTCGATGATGTTGAGATCAGGGCTCTGTGGGGGCCATACCATCACTTCCAGGACTCCTTGTTCTTCTTTACACTGAAGATAGTTCTTAATGACTTTCACTGTATGTTTGGGGTCGTTGTCATGCTGCAGAATAAATTTGGGGCCAATCAGATGCCTCCCTGATGGTATTGCATGATGGATAAGTATCTGCCTGTACTTCTCAGCATTGAGGATACCATTAATTCTGACCAAATCCCCAACTCCATTTGCAGAAATGCAGCCCCAAACTTGCAAGGAACCTCCACCATGCTTCACTGTTGCCTGCAGACACTCATTCGTGTACCGCTCTCCAGCCCTTCGGCGAACAAACTGCCTTCTGCTACAGCCAAATATTTCAAATTTTGACTCATCAGTCCAGAGCACCTGCTGCCATTTTTCTGCACCCCAGTTCCTGTGTTTTCGTGCATAGTTGAGTCGCTTGGCCTTGTTTCCACGTCGGAGGTATGGCTTTTGGCCGCAAGTCTTCCATGAAGGCCACTTCTGACCAGACTTCTCCGGACAGTAGATGGGTGTACCAGGGTCCCACTGTTTTCTGCCAATTGTGAGCTAATGGCACTGCTCGACATCTTCCGATTGCGAAGGGAAGTAAGCATGATGTGTCTTTCATCTGCTGCAGTAAGTTTCCTTGGCCGACCACTGCGTCTACGGTCCTCAACGTTGCCTGTTTCTTTGTGCTTCTTCAAAAGAGCTTGGACAGCACATCTGGAAACCCCTGTCTGCCTTGAAATTTCTGCCTGGGAGAGACCTTGCTGATGCAGTATAACTACCTTGTGTCTTGTTGCTGTGCTCAGTCTTGCCATGGTGTATGACTTTTGACAGTAAACTGTCTTCAGCAACCTCACCTTGTTAGCTGAGTTTGGCTGTTCCTCACCCAGTTTTATTCCTCCTACACAGCTGTTTCTGTTTCAGTTAATGATTGTGTTTCAACCTACATATTGAATTGATGATCATTAGCACCTGTTTGGTATAATTGTTTAATCATACACCTAACTATATGCCTACAAAATCCCTGACTTTGTGCAAGTGTACCTTGAAGAATTGATGCTGTTTTGAAGGTATAGGGTGGTCAGACCAAATATGGATTTGATTTAGATTTTTCTTCTGTTCACTCACTTTGCATTTTGTTAATTGATAAATATAATCTATTACCAAGTTTATTTTTGAAAGCATTCTTACTTTACAGCATTTTTTCACACCTGCCTAAAACTTTTGCACTGTACTGTATATATGGTAAAATGTCCCTTCAGATCACATTGCACAGAAATTTTTGTCTAAGTTAATAAATTTTGATGGGAAATGTTTATTTTTAAGATTATCCTGAATTTTGATTGCAGAATTTGTATCTTGGCAAAAAACTGAGCACCGTTTGAGACAATATTGAGGTCTTTTGCTATTTATTTGCTACATATTTACTTTCCTTTTAACCTATACTAAATGTCTAGAAACACAAATGAGATTTTGGGTGTGTCTGTGTGTGTATGCCTGCTGTGCTGCATGAAAGGTCAGGTTTTTCATTCATCACACCAGTGTGTTTGTATGATGATGTTGTTGTCTACACAGATAACCTCATGTATATTTATCAGTGGGTGTGAGAGCAGACTGAAGATGTTCATGTTTTCATGGTTCAGAGAGTGTTGTGTGTTTCTCTTACCTTAAAAAAGAACAGCTTAGGACTGTTTTACACATTCAGCGTGACTACAACAGCAAAGTATGTGCCACTAAACAAATTTAAAGTCATTTCACTCAAAGAAATCAAAACATTAGTGTAGGTTCTACAAGGAAGACTCTAACATGTTCATTTTTCAAGAAATGAAAAGAAATACCACAAAGACTCAGAGGGCAGGTTAATATTTACAGATCTGTTGTCGTTTTTACAGATCTACAGCTCTATGCAAGCAATTAAGTGATTTCTGGGTTAAAGTACTGGCCATAAAATGGTTAATGGGAGTGTCCCATTGAGAATTATTACATATTTGATCATCATGAAATCTAATTTACATAAGGACATGGACCACTAATTAGTCTACAGAATGAAACCAAACCCAGAAGTGTGTCTATAAATGGCCTAAATGATCTGAATTTTACTCATTATGAAGTGTCTGTCACTAGGAATGTTTATGCACTTTTTACCATGAGCCTAACTTCCATTTTTGCCTTGATGACATATCTAAAAAGAGAGCTGGCTTTTTTGTCAGAATAGCTTTTTTAAGCATACATTTAGTAAATATTCAGTCTCCTCCACTGAGTAGTTTGTAAGAATTGATCGGTAATATGTAAACGTATACGTAAAATGAATGTAAACATATTTGCATCATGGCACAGTGCATGTGCGCAAGGTATTTTTGAATCATATTGAAAAAATTCAAAATGGATTCAAGTGTTTACATGCTTAATTTTTTTTGGTGATTGGATTATTTCAGATCTACACCAGCCCTTTCAATCCAATTGGATTTTCCCTCAGATCAAGCTCGGTTGGATTGATTATGCTGTTTACCTGAATGGTTTTTGCCATTATTCTGATTATAAATGAATTATCTGGGTATAAACGTAGCTATTGTGTGTTGAAAGTTTTCAAACAATGGGTGCAGATCAGTAGATCAGCCTATATTATTGCTAAATATTGTGTTTTATAGTGCATATGAAGTTTTTCTGTTTAAAATTGAACCAGATGTCAAAATGAATATGTACCGCGCACAGATGCAGGATGTGTGAAACAAGCCTCAGTCATGTAGTTTTCTGAGAACGCGATCTGAGGTACACAAAGTGGCAGTCACAAAGACACACACACAGCTGTCTGCCTCGCACCCCTGGTGATACATAATCTGGGGTGGCTTTGAGGAACAGCGACGTTTTCACGGATGTTAAAATGACATTCCAGTAATTTCCATGGATCATAAAGACCTACAGCTAGCAGCATGAGACATGAACCACCATATGATCTAAGGCACAGATGTGAGGATATTACACACACACACACACACACACACACACAGATAGCAGTTTGTAAGAATGGAAAGGGGGCAGATGAAAGAGAGAGAAGTAGAGAACGAGAGGGTTGTGACAGTAACATATGCCTATATTTGCCGGAAAGAGGGAGGGAAACAGCTGAGAGGTTTTTTAGATGCAAGTGTTTTTTGGCACAGCTTGTCCACTTCTCTCCGTCTTTCACTCCCTCCCTCCCTCTCTCTCTCTGTCTCCCTTCCTTTCTTTCCTTTCCGCCAACAGCCTTGTTAAATGTGATGATGAAAACATTTCCACATGTGCTACTGGTTTGACCTGCTCTCTCCCGCTCAAAAAAAGCGTTGTTTCTCTATACACACACATTCTAATAAAACACAACAGACTTACAAAAGACTTTCACTGCTTGAAGTAACATATTCTAACTGTTGCTGCCAGATATCACTGGATTATTAATGGAAAATTATTTAGTTTATTCATTCAAATAATTTGCATCAGTACTGTTGAACTGACAAAGCCAGGAAACAGATTCAGGAAATCTTTAAGTCTGTCAACAGCAGAGTCTAAAACTGGTCTCAAAGTGTGTTAAAAATGTTCATTGTGTCTGTAAAGGCAAAGCAATCAATCATTTTGACCTGATGGATTTGGAAAGATTAGCTTTAGGGAGACAGGAGAGGACACACATACATGTTTACTTAGTTATCTAAATAGGAACATACCTTGGCGTCTTTCTGTGTTTGTGTGTGTGTGTATGTGTATATATACTGTATATGTGACCCGTGTTGGCAAAATGAGTCGCAATGAGCAAATTTTCCAAAAGTGAGTTGTTATTTTCATAATAAAAATCCTCCAAAATGATGTAGCCAATGACTTGTTGGAATCTGACAAAAAAAATGACCGAGCTACACCCCGTTTTCTGAAGGTGCCAAAACAAAATCACCTAGCAATCATATACTTAAAATCCCTGTTAATAACACCTAATTTGTCACACACCTCGTCAAAACCAAATATATATATAGGAATACATATATGTTCAACTTTTTCTTTTCAATATTTTACTTTAATATTTTGAAGTAGGGATAGGAATATATATGTTCAACTTTTTCTTTTCAATATTTTACTTTAATATTTTGATATTTTTTTGTTGAGGTGAAGAGGTGAAGAACAGCAATTATTTAAGAAATCATTTTAATCTCAAACTTATATATACCATGCATTTAATTAAATCAATATATAAAGATATATAAATTATAAATATCATATAAAGATATATAAATTGATCATTAAATTGAAATTTTCTGATTCAAACAAATGCATTATTATCTAATGACTGTGGA
Source organism: Opsariichthys bidens (assembly GCA_037194245.1). Lineage (NCBI taxonomy): Eukaryota > Metazoa > Chordata > Actinopteri > Cypriniformes > Xenocyprididae > Opsariichthys > Opsariichthys bidens. The sequence continues at coordinate 7,382,855 of CM074282.1, forward strand.
GGGCATTCTGATTGTATGATGTCCAATGAACCTAAACATATTTCAGAGCAATTAAGTAATTTCTCTTTCTGTCATCACAGCTGAGAATGATCTGAACCAATCAGCAAACAGAACACTGCCCCTAGATTGACCCTCAAGACAATGATCCTCTTTCTGTTATCCGGTCCATTTTCCGGTCTCTTTTTTCCATGTCCACATGCCTTCTCTTTCTCTTGCTAGACAGAAGAGTCACCACAAATTGTCTTTTACTAATGTTCAGCTAGAATTTAGTTGTCTTTCACAATGCAACCAAATATTTAAGATTTGTGATTTCTGAGGTGTGCATCAGAATCTCACGTTTGAAAGCCCTCTTAGTATTTAGTCAAGACCGTCTGAATTGTTACTCAACACAGAGACTTTTGCACCGTTGACTGAGACAAATGAGAGAAAGCAGTATAAACAGGCTTTATCTCTTTCTGCTCCATTATTCAAGTGCTGATAGGCTGGATCAATACATGGAATGCCTTTGAACACTGAGCCTCAGGTTTGTTTGTTGTGAGATTGTGTGTGTGTGTGTGTGTGTCTGTGGTGTAGTGGGAGGATCTTCTGGGATAGTGTATGCTGTTTGATAATGCTGTGTTCGAGTTATTTTGCTGTGTAATGCTGTAACTAAAACACCTGGAACGTGGGATGCCAGAAGTCAAACATCATCCTTCAGGTGTTTGGTTTCTTCAGTCATTTGACAGGCTGCTCTCCGGAGAACGGGTGCTAGACTGCACAATGTACTGTTTGGTCTGAGAGGAGGAATAGTTTAGGGCAGAAAACCCCTTTCCGTCGCTCTTTCTCACACACACACTTTCTCTTTGTTTCTCTCTGGATGAATGAGGTCTGTACTGGCGGCATCAACTAATCCTGCTGGAATGCACAAGGAATGTGAAAGATGAGTCAGGGATTGAGAGAGAGATTGAGAAAGAGGGATTATGTGGGTTGCATATCAGGAATTATCTAATGGTCCTTCCTATCAGAGTCACACATGACCAACATGTACGCAGAAAATTGAATTAGTGGTGTTAGAGTTACAGTTTGTCATTGTCATATTCATTATTCATTCACTAATCAATTTACTCTGAATGAAATAGCACATAATTTTAGTTGAAAAAAAAAATCATTTTAGGTTGTGGACATGGTTACATAATCTCATATATATATACTGATTGTGGTTAGTAAGATTTTTTTTAAAGAAGTTCATACTTTTATTTAGCTAGGATGCATCAATAATAATGTACTTATAATATTACAAAAGGTTATTAAAATGCTAGTATTTTGAACTTTCTATTCTTTAAAAAAAGTATCACATTTTCTGTAAAAATTTTAAGCAGCAGGACGGTTTTCAACATGAATAATAATAAGAAATGTTTCTTGAGCTGCAAATCAGCATATTAGAATGATCTCTGAAGGATCATGTGACAGCTTTGTAATCACAGGAATGAAATACAATAAAAAAAGTTTTTTATTATTTTAATTGTCCCATTAAATATCCCATTTGGATATGTGGCCACCGCTGCGGACGACCAGCTCCTCGGCTCTACCCCCGCCACTCGCCCCGTGCGGCTCCTCACCAGCACCTCGGGCTGCCCTTCCACCAGCAAGGCTCGAGGCGGAGGCCCTGGCTTCCCTTCAGGCCTCCAGGCCCACATCACATCACGTCACCTGCACCTCGACCCACAGTTCCTTCATCACCTCCTCGGCCCGTCAGCCCGGAAGTTCCGCTGGGCTGCCTCAGTCCTCCAGTTCAGCCTCCGGGGGTCGACGCACAGCTTCCGCCACGGACTTCCGGGTTGGCGGCTACACCTCCACCCATCACCCCTACACCGTTAGCAAGCTCCTCCCTCCCGTCAACCTCCCTGTCGTCCTCGATCACCACAGCTTCACCCCGGTCTGCCAGACCAGCGTCGGCTCCTTGGTCCCACGTGTCAGTGGCTCGGCACCAAACTTCCGGGTCGGCGGCGGCAGAAGAAGCTCCGCCGGTTCCTCCACCTACTGCCATGGTTCCGCCGCCATCGATCGGCCCCAGTGCGTCATTCCACCCCAGAATCTGGACTCCTCCCTGGCCCCTCCCTCTGTCAGCTTCACCATGGCGACTATGGCCATCTTCCTCGGAGCACTGCCCGTCTCCAGCTCCACGCCCTCCTCCGAAGCCTCCGCCTTCTTCCTCTTACGGAGTGAGGACGCGCCTTTCCAAGGGGGGCGTTATGTCACATGTATGTCATCTAGTCCTGTCTCATCATGTTTAGTTCTAGTCTTCACCTTGTCTAATTAGTTTAAATGTCATCACCTGTTTCTGTTTAGCCCTCGTCATCTGTGTGTATTTAATTTCCTCCCATTGTCTCATTCATTGTAATTGTTTGTGCTACGCACACTACACGTATGTTCTTCGTTTATCTTCATAATAAACCTGTCTGTTTATTATGCACCCTCGTCTCCTGCCTTCCTACCGTGACAGTAATGTCATTGATAATTTTATTGGGGAGATTAACACTAAATTGTAAAAGAGACGGAGACACTATAAATCTTTTTCCTGTATTATTATTATGCGTACTGTATATTGTTTTGCCCTGTTTTAGTTATATATCAGTATGCAACTGCTTTGGCAGTATAAATGTAAAATATTTTTGTCACACCAACAGTAAGTCTGACCACTGAAATTGAGAGCGAGAAACTGAGCATGTTTATGGATCAGGACCACTAAAGACTTGTGCATGTCTTCACACAATCACAGTGGTCCTCTATGTCAGTCAACGGTACAGCTTATGTTGTCTGCAACTTCCAGCGGCTTAAATCTGTCTCCACATCTGGGTGGTTTGTTTCATTCTTTCTGCTCTTGAAAGCTGCGTAGATGTGAGACATGTTTTATCAGGACTTGTTCACTCTGACGGTTGGTACATTGCGCAAAGTTTTATCTCTTGTAAACCTGCATGTCTGCACTTGTCCTCAGATGCTGTTGGGTTTTAAATCAGGACAAACCAGATAATGTGGGTGAATTACTGTAACTGACTAACAAGCTTCTTTTTTTTTTTTAACATATGAGTTTTTGTGCCTGAATTTGTGTCTGAATGTTCAGAGGGAAAAAGCGAATTACTGTCCTGGCCGATGTCACCCTAAAGCAGAGTCAAAGACAGAGGGGAAAAAAGATAATAAAGCAGAGATTCCAACAGTGTCACGCTTGGGGCTTTGGAGAGATGCTTTATCAATTAAGTCCCACACACACACACTCACACACACTCATGTTGTGTTTTCATTTTTTATGGGGACATTCCATAGGCATAATGGTTTTTATACTGTACAAACTGTATATTCTGTCCCCCTACACTACCCCTACCCCTAAACCTACCCATCACAGAAAATGTTCAGCTTTTTAGATTTTCAAAAAAGATAATTCTGTATGATTTATAAGCTCGTTTCCTTATTGGGGACCTAAAAAATGTCCCCACAAGATCAAAATTTACAAGTAATACTATACCTGTGGTCCCCATAATGTAGGGAATACCCCCCACCCCCCACCCCCCCACACACACACAAGCTTCATGTCAGATGACTCCCCTCAAGGATCATAAACAACACATCACTTTAGGGGGCGACTTGTGTCAATTTAGGCTATTCTTCATCTACTGCACACGTAAAACAATGGACAGACATTTGGTGTAAATTAAAGCATGTGGAAGTGTCTGCTCGTTTGGGAAATCATGTCTGTGATTATTTGCAGAAACACTCTAGAGACAGATGGGGCAAGGAAATATACACAAATCAATAACTATAAAGCAACACTTGGGTCCCCTATTACCTTTAATATATTTCAATTTATTTCATTTATTCATTCATTTATGCCATTTTTTTTGTCTATTATATTTTGATATGTTTTAAATCTTTTATATATCTATTTATTCAACATATATTATTGCTATTAAAGGGATAGTTCACCAAAAATGACATCATTTACTCACCCTTAAGTTGTTCCAAACCTGTATGAATTTCTTTCTTCTGCTGAACAGAACGATAGATAGAATGATAGAATGTAAATTGAATTTTTGTATTTTTATATTTTCAAAATGTTTAGACATTATTAAATAAAATATATAGTCACAGAACCGGCTGTGACTTCTCGTTCAGAGTGGTTCCAACCCTGATGTTATAGCATACTCAATTTTTGTTTCATTTTTCAGTCTAGTCTCTGCAGTGCTTCTTTCTTAAAGTCATTCTCTCTCTCCTCATCCAGTTACCACAAAACCGTCATGCTCCAAAGTATCATCTAACCCCAGTGGGCGTTAGGGGATCTTATCGCTAAGGCTAACGGCTAGCTGCAGTGAGTGAGATATAGGGGCTGTCGCGCTGGTCCAGCTCCTGTCGTTAATGAGCTCGGGGGCCGTTAGCTGCAGACACAGCTGCTATGATTTAGGCGCCAGTCATCTCTCCATCCCACCACTGACAGATGAGGCGGTGGAGCAATATGTTCTGGGTGAAATCAGAGACAAGGTATTGAGTTGTCTAGGTGTGTGTGTGTTTGTGCAATCTGCCTCAACACTTTTTGTTTCACTTGCTTTGAATGAAAGGATCTTAATTTAAAGCAGTATTTCAAGAGATCGTTCACAGTTCTGTTATTATTTGCACGCTCTCATGTCATTCCAAACTCTTTTGACTGTTTTTCTTTTGTACTTCAGAAACAGTATTTTGGGGGTAACAGATTACAGTTACGTAATCCGATTACTTTTTCAAGTAACTAGTAAAATAACATTACTTTTTCAATTTACGACAATATACCTGTTACTTTTTCAAATAAGTAACTCGATTTAGTTTTTCACATGTACTGACTGACAGCTCTCCTGTCCCCATGTCACACTTTTGGTGTGAAAGGGCCTTAACATTTGCCAAAAATAGAAGTTTTTTGTTACTGAAAAACAAACAAGCAAGCTCAGTCGAGGTGACAAAAGGCAACGCCGAAGTAACGCTTCACTTTTCATAAAAAGTAACTATGTAACGTTATTAGTTACTTTTTTAGGAAGCAACGTAATATATTAATGCATTACTTTTAAAAGTAACTTTCCCCAACACTGTATACAGGATGTTCATGCTGCTCTTTTACATTCAATTTCAGTGAATAACTAAACAAAAATATTTTTTTGAATATTTATTTAAATATATTTGTACGTAAATGTATTATTTATTTATTGTGAATTATTTTAAAAACAGTATTTATTATTACATTTGTCAAGCATTTCTATCAATTGTTACATTTTCTTTACAAAGCAATTATAAAACATGAACAAATGCAGAACGAACCCTTTTTTCCAGAATAAAAGAAAGTAAGTGTTACGGTGCGTGGTACAGAATCCTCCAGATACAGCAGCATACGGGAATGCACTATAACTGATAACCGACAAGGACTGAGGGAGAACACACGGAATATATACAGGAGCAAACAAAGGGGGACAAGACACAGCTGATGATGATGAACGAATAATGAATGAAGAGTGGTGAAAAACCAAAACAAAGAGCACGTGTGGAAAAATGAAAACAAACAAACAAAGTCCAGAACATTAACACATGTGACAGTAAGAAAGAAAGGAAGAAAGATTCATTGATTAAAGCCCTGTTTAACCGATTCTGCCTTTCAGCATTTCAAATTTGGCATCAGGCTCAGTGTGAGTAGTTTGCTACAAAAAATGTTTATAATTATTTTTTGCTGTTCAAACAGAGATTTTTTTTTCTGATTATATGGCCAAGCCAGTGGTTTTAGTAGTTTTAGATTTCTACCCAACACAAAATATTGTAAATGTATCTTTTTTTATTTAATATTGTAATAAAAATTATAATAAAAATAAAGTAATATTTTTTTACAAAGCAAGGGATAAAAATTAACATACATCAAAAATGTTTTTTTTTTTTTTATTGTACTTTGTATGAACTCATGCATTTAAACATCAATCAGGAAACTTACTTTTACAGTCATAATGTAGTGAACAAACTAACTGATCAAGTTGAGTGACACAAGGGGCAGCGGCGTCACATCAATGCAGACAGAGACACAAAAAGAAATGAATGAGGGATTGAATGAGAGGTCAGTGAAAGAGTGAGTTCAGTAGTGAAAGAGTGAGTTCAGTATAGACAGAGAGTCAGAAAGAGAAGCAATCCTCAGGCTGATGGATGAGAGTCGGCCTTTGAGAAGAGACAGAGCAACAGAGACACATGAGCACAGCAGCAGACAACAGTGCAGAAATGGACAGATCGTTAGACGGATGAGCGTGAGTCCTCTCTGCCGGATGGTCACACCGCTCGTCCAGGAAGGGTTCGGGTGAGGAGTCAAAGTTCACGCTGGGTTTAGGGTCATCCTCACCGACACAGAGTGATGAGTCAAAGGAATGTTCTTAAAGCACTAAATCAACTTTTTCACAAGCTTTCTGAAACTTTGTCAGCCTAAACAGGGAATATGAATGGGTAGTTAAGTAGTGTAGCAGGAGTGGGTGGGCTGTTGATCTGTCTTCTGCTGAGAGTAACAGGACAGACCAGATCTGATTCACAGATTTAATCATCTATCTATCTATCTATCTATCTATCTATCTATCTATCTATCTATCTATCTATCTATCTATCTATCTATCTATCTATCTATCTATCTATCTATCTATCTATCTATCTATCTATCTATCTATCGTTCGTTCGTTCTATCTTTCGTTCTATCTATCGTTCTATCGTTCTATCTATCGATCTATCGTTTTATCTATCTATCTATTGTTCTATCTATTTATCTATTGTTCTATCGATTGATCGATCAGTCTATCTATCTATCTATTGTTCTGTCGATCTATCTATCGATCTATCTATCTATCGTTCTATCTATCGTTCTATCTATCGTTCTATCTATCGATCTATAGTTCTATCTATCGATCTATCGTATCTATCTATCTATTGTTCTATCTATCTATCTATTGTTCTATCGATCTATCTATCTATTGTTCTATCTATTGTTCTATCTATCGATCTATCTATCTATCTATCTATCTATCTATCTATCTATCTATCTATCTATCTATCTATCTATCTATCTATCTATCTATCTATCTATCTATCGATCTATCGTTGTATCTATCTATCTATTGTTCTATCTATCTATCTATCTATCGATCTATCCTATCTATCTATCTATCTATCTATCTATCTATCTATCTATCTATCTATCTATCTATCTATCTATCTATCTATCTATCTATCTATCTATCTATCTATCTATCTATCTATCGTTCTATCTCTATCTGTTGTTCTATCTATCTATCTATCTATCTATCTATCTATCTATCTATCTATCTATCTATCTATCTATCTATCTATCGTTCTATCTATTGTTCTATCTATCTATCTATCTATCTATCTATCGTTTTATCTATCTATCTATTGTTCTATCTATTTATCTATTGTTCTATCGATTGATCGATCAGTCTATCTATCTATCTATTGTTCTGTCGATCTATCTATCGTTCTATCTATCGATCTATAGTTCTATCTATCGATCTATCGTATCTATCTATCTATTGTTCTATCTATCTATCTATTGTTCTATCTATTGTTCTATCTATCGATCTATCTATCTATCTATCTATCTATCTATCTATCTATCTATCTATCTATCTATCTATCTATCTATCTATCTATCTATCTATCTATCTATCGATCTATCGTTGTATCTATCTATCTATTGTTCTATCTATCTATCTATCTATCGATCTATCCTATCTATCTATCTATCTATCTATCTATCTATCTATCTATCTATCTATCTATCTATCTATCTATCTATCTATCTATCTATCTATCTATCGTTCTATCTCTATCTGTTGTTCTATCTATCTATCTATCTATCTATCTATCTATCTATCTATCTATCTATCTATCTATCTATCTATCTATCTATCGTTCTATCTATCGTTCTATCTATCTATCTATCTATCTATCTATCTATCTATCGTTCTATCTATCTATCTATTGTTCTAGATCTAGTTCTATAGAACAATAGATGGATAGATATCCATCTAACGTTCTATCGTTCTATCTATCTATCTATCTATCTATCTATCTATCTATCTATCTATCTATCTATCTATCTATCTATCTATCTATCTATCTATCTATCTATCTATCTATCTATCTATCATTCTATCCATCTAACGTTCTATCGTTCTATCTATCTCTATCTGTTGTTCTATCGTTCTATCTATCTATTGTTCTATTGATCTATCTATCAATCTATCGTTCTATCTATCTATCTATCTATCTATCTATCTATCTATCTATCTATCTATCTATCTATCTATCTATCTATCTATCTATCTATCTATCTATCTATCTATCTATCTATCGTTCGTTCGTTCTATCTTTCGTTCTATCTATCGTTCTATCGTTCTATCTATCGATCTATCGTTTTATCTATCTATCTATTGTTCTATCTATTTATCTATTGTTCTATCGATTGATCGATCAGTCTATCTATCTATCTATTGTTCTGTCGATCTATCTATCGATCTATCTATCTATCGTTCTATCTATCGTTCTATCTATCGTTCTATCTATCGATCTATAGTTCTATCTATCGATCTATCGTATCTATCTATCTATTGTTCTATCTATCTATCTATTGTTCTATCGATCTATCTATCTATTGTTCTATCTATTGTTCTATCTATCGATCTATCTATCTATCTATCTATCTATCTATCTATCTATCTATCTATCTATCTATCTATATCTATCTATCTATCTATCTATCTATCTATCTATCTATCTATCTATCTATCTATCTATCTATCGATCTATCGTTGTATCTATCTATCTATTGTTCTATCTATCTATCTATCTATCGATCTATCCTATCTATCTATCTATCTATCTATCTATCTATCTATCTATCTATCTATCTATCTATCTATCTATCTATCTATCTATCTATCTATCTATCTATCTATCTATCTATCTATCTATCGTTCTATCTCTATCTGTTGTTCTATCTATCTATCTATCTATCTATCTATCTATCTATCTATCTATCTATCTATCTATCTATCTATCTATCTATCTATCTATCTATCGTTCTATCTATTGTTCTATCTATCTATCTATCTATCTATCTGTCTATCGTTTTATCTATCTATCTATTGTTCTATCTATTTATCTATTGTTCTATCGATTGATCGATCAGTCTATCTATCTATCTATTGTTCTGTCGATCTATCTATCGTTCTATCTATCGATCTATAGTTCTATCTATCGATCTATCGTATCTATCTATCTATTGTTCTATCTATCTATCTATTGTTCTATCTATTGTTCTATCTATCGATCTATCTATCTATCTATCTATCTATCTATCTATCTATCTATCTATCTATCTATCTATCTATCTATCTATCTATCTATCTATCGATCTATCGTTGTATCTATCTATCTATTGTTCTATCTATCTATCTATCTATCGATCTATCCTATCTATCTATCTATCTATCTATCTATCTATCTATCTATCTATCTATCTATCTATCTATCTATCGTTCTATCTCTATCTGTTGTTCTATCTATCTATCTATCTATCTATCTATCTATCTATCTATCTATCTATCTATCTATCTATCTATCTATCTATCTATCTATCTATCTATCTATCGTTCTATCTATCGTTCTATCTATCTATCTATCTATCTATCTATCTATCTATCTATCTATCTATCTATCTATCTATCTATCGTTCTATCTATCTATCTATTGTTCTAGATCTAGTTCTATAGAACAATAGATGGATAGATATCCATCTAACGTTCTATCGTTCTATCTATCTATCTATCTATCTATCTATCTATCTATCTATCTATCTATCTATCTATCTATCTATCTATCTATCTATCATTCTATCGTTCTATCCATCTAACGTTCTATCGTTCTATCTATCTCTATCTGTTGTTCTATCGTTCTATCTATCTATTGTTCTATCGATCTATCTATCAATCTATCGTTCTATCTATCTATCTATCTATCTATCTATCTATCTATCTATCTATCTATCTATCTATCTATCTATCTATCTATCTATCTATCTATCTATCTATCTATCTATCTATATCTATTGTTCTATCGATCTATCGTTCTATCCATCTAACGTTCTGTCGTTCTATCTATCTCTCTATCTGTTGTTCTATCTATCTATCTATCTATTGCTCTATCCATCTATCGTTCTATCGTTCTATCTATCTATCGTTCTATCTAACTATCTATCTATTGTTCTATCCATCTATTGTTCTATCTATCTATCTATCTATCTATCTATCTATTGTTCTATCTATCTATCTATCTATCTATTGTTCTATCTATCTGTCTATTATTCTCTCTCGTTCTATCTATCTATCTATCGTTCTATCGTTCTGTCTATCTCTATATCTGTTGTTCTATCGTTCTGTCTGTCTGTCTGTCTGTCTGTCTGTCTGTCTGTCCGTCCGTCCAACTAACCGAACCGATTCACCCACCCCTGAAAGTCTCAGTCAGGTAGGTTTAAGCTCAAGGTTGCAGTTTTTCCAGAGATCCCTGAGGGAACTGAAGTTTTTAAAGACTTACAGTAACTGAAATCCATTTACTCCTCCTTCCCTTTCCCTTCTTCTCACATCTCCCTAGAGTATGCTTTTGTGCTGTCTGGCAGCAGATCAAAGCACATTTGTGAATGTCACCCATGGGTAAGGAAAAGGGAGAAAGAGAAAGGGAGAGATAGAGAGAACTGAGATAAACCATTCATTAGTGACAAACTAAACTCTGACTGTTCCGTTTAATGTGGGCACAGTTCAAGACTTCGGCATTTATGAGTATTCCCACCCCTTTCTCCTCCCCTCTCCTCCTCCTTCTTCCTCTCTCTGTCATCAGGTGATGCGAAATGAAAAGAGAGGCTCTTCTTTAGTCTTATTATTATTATTATTATTTTAGTAAACATACATCCATGTATTTTTATATGGTGTGTATCACAAGACAATATATGGTTTCCACTGATTCTCTCTCTCACACATAATATCTTGCATTAATTGTCATATCAGCACTAATGCAAGCATGATATATACACTCTAAAGTGTCTTCAACCCTTGTTTTTCATATTTATTTCCATGCTTTTATAACATTTCAAAATATATTAATTGTATAGTAATAATTTAATAGAGTTGTTGTGATGGCAAAGCTGATTTTTTAAATTTTTTTGGCAGCCAATACTCCAGTCTTCAGTGTCACATGATCCATCAGAAATCATTGTAATATGCTGATTTGGTGCCCAACATTTCTTTTTATTATCAACGTTGAAAACAGTTGTGGTGCTGGTTAATATTTATGGAAACTGTAATACATTTCTTTTTCACAATGCTTTGATGAATGGAAAGTACATTTGAAATAGAACATTTTTGCAACATTATAATGACATCATAATTTTTCTTCAATGTGTCTTTGCTTAATAAAAAAACCGACCCCAATTTTTTTTCGATTTGGCTTTTAGTAACAGTTTATTTGGTCTCTATGCGTGTGTATGTGAAGTGTCTTTAGCAGTGACTCATGCTTGATTCAGTGCACCTTTCCTTTAGCCTCAGGGGTGAGTCTGAGACTTCATACACATACAGTAGTAAAACATCATTAAAACTGTTGAGAGTCATAGTCAATCATGATTACAGTAGCTAAATCATAATAATTCCCATTAGATTATAGCACTTCCTGTGTCCTTTATCTGCTCCTGTCTTTCTATCCTGTGTGAAAATCTGTTCTTACTAACTGAGAAACATTTGCATCATCAAGGCATGTTGTAACTCAAGTAGGTAATTTACCTCGGGTCTTTGGTTTATCCAAAACATCACTCACATGTACCACAGTGTGTTTGATACAGCAAGTATGAGGGAGGACTGTGGGAAAACAGTTTTCATTTTTTTTTATTTTTTTTTTTTACACAGCAATATAAACTGAATCAAGACACTAGCTCTGACTCTGACATATTTTATCTGTGTTACCTGCCACAGGGGCATTTCTCATTACCAGGTGCAGAGGAAATGCCCTATGGGCTGGCTGGGCGGGACTTCCTCTCTTGTTTTTTTTAACTGTAATCCTTCCCTCTACCATAAATCCCTCACAACAATCAAAACTGGGTGAAAAAAGGTGGAGACTTTACCGGTAACAGCTTTCTGGAATGTGACTGAACTTATGCAGCTGACGTTTTCAACCGGGCCTGAAACTGAATGGTTGTCAATCACAAAGTTCCATAAGCCCCGCCCCTTGTGTGCTCATTTATAAAATATAAGCAATGCATCCAAACTCACGTTCTGTGTAGCAGGTACTATGTTACATTTGCTTTTAAACTTTGTTACTGTTAAAAAAGTACAATCTATATAGTATAAATGAAATTCGGACGTATACATAGGATAGAAAAGTGTCTATCGCACATCAGAATCTCACCGGAAGTAGTAGGTCATCCAGGTACATTTTGTCCAATGTTTTATGAATAGGTCTTACTGCTCACATTCTGTTGTTTGCCTGTTATATGGTATGGGAGTTGGAATATTTGGATGCAGCTTTGGACTAATTTGAATGTTAACAGTAGTTCTGTTTAACATATTTTAACACATTCAAATCAATTCCACAGATTTTTTAGCACACACAAAAAAGCCTAGAATCCATCTGGACCTGCTTTAGTCTTTCTGTGATCCTCTGGTTACATTTTTTATGTTGTCTAATGTTTGCTCTCTCTGCAGCTTTTTACCATTTGTGAAGAAAATGGCCTTCAGACTTGAGAAAATGCAATATTATCTGTCTGAAACGTGTCATTAATCTGTCAAGAAGCATGTTGAATGGGTTAAGTGTGCGACTGCGGGGTTTAGGAAGTGAGCAAAAGGCGGACAAACGTATATTGTCACCGTTTCACTATTGGAAATAAGACTCACGCTCTGGCAGCTGGAAGCCATTTGCTTCCAAAGATGCTTGGGAGTGGAAACACACACACACACACACACACACACACACACATGCACACTCATATATATACAGAGCTACTGCAGTTACATAACATGAAAAGAGAAGTAAGCTACAGAAAAAAAAAAAAGAGAAATATAATTTTTATTCAATATCTCACCTTAGGATAGAGGTTGAATATTATGGGTCTCTGTAAAACAGGAACTTGATCAGAGTGTGTGGACTGATGGGCTCCATTTGTTGTATGAATCCATGAGTAACCGTATTATGTAATCAAATTTAGGGTAGGAATGTAAGTTGAGGTGTGTGTGTGGTCTTATGTAGATTAGTTTAAAATGCTGGGTTGTTTACGAGCACTGCTGTTAGTTTGGGTATAATTACAGAGAGATGTCCTCCTGTGTGTGTGTGTGATTTGAGTTTAAACAGGAGTCTGTAATAACACAAGCGTGCTAGGTTACTGTGAGTACAGTGATGCAATTTTAGATTATTAATGATCTTTAACTTCAGTACAGTGCTTGCTTATGATGTGAACCGTACAATAGACGTCTCAGAAGTACTGAGAGCGTGAGCATCACTCCATTAATACAAGCACGCCACCTAGTGTTAGTAATAGACAGTTTACATCTCACATAGTTAGTATGCTTAATTGAAGGGCTGTTGCAGTGTTAAACCCTGTCACATAATCATATAAATCATTTAATGTAAACAATTTTTTTCTCACTATTTTAAAATAATGTTATAGTTAGTTTATGAAAAATGTAACTATTCATGGGCTAGTTATTCTTAGAATTGCTGTTTATTTTTCATTTGGAACTTAAGTATGTACTGGATAACGTATGTCAATTGTGATTAGTAGCCTCTAGTAAAAATAATTGTTTAGCTATTTATATTATAATAACATTTGAAATATTTCATTTACTTTAGTAAAAAAAATAATTTCAGACCATTTTCTATCAGCTTTCTCTTTGCATTTGATGTAGGATAGAACAAATCTCACTCGAGTTTTCTCAAATACCGAAAAGATGAGCTCTGTTTACATGCTATGAACACAATAACTGAAGAAAACAGAAGCATTATGCTCTCTGAATTTATTTCAAGTTGACCACTTGCATAATGAACTTAAATGCTTTGGAAAAACAAAAGCTATTTGTACATTTCATCAATATTGAGAATATTAAAGAAAATACTGCAAGTCAGTAATGGCACAAGCAAATTTCTTTTGCATTCAAACCACATGAACCAGAAATTAAGTACATACTATGTAATAGTGGTGAATATTTTTGTCTTCTTTTGTGATCATTTCAGTATGGCGCATTCAAGTGCGTTCTAGAATGCTTTAAAGAGCTGGTTGGGTAGATAGCCGAGATGAAGGAAGGAAGTTTGCGCCTCTCTCTCCAGGTTGGCTAGTTCCTGTACGGTCGGGGCCAGTATATCCACATGGCCTGTATAGAGACCACCTGGGGTGGAGGGGAAATAGATATGGAGATAAGTGACAGATACACAGTGAATGGCATACAACCAGGACATCTTAAAAGACACTCACCCCCCGCAGCCCTGCGCTGCCCATACGTCACTTTGCCATCAAATTCGTCTACAGGTACTTTGATATCAGGTTCACACTGAGTAATGGTACATTTCAGATGTTCCTCGATTTCAGACAACAACTAAAATTGAAGCACAATTAGAGTAAGGGTAAAATAGGTTTGAAGCTTGTTCTTGTCATATAAAAGCAGTTCTCACCTCTTTCTCATTGTACCAAATAGTGCATCCTCCGTTCTCTTTGAGTCTGGTGTTATTGCAGCCTTTTCCTCTGCTGGCACAAACGTGGTACCACACCTGTGTGAACCGCCCAAATAAACACAATTAACACACAAACAATTCAGCTCTACATTTTCAGCACTTCTCCTGTACTTCCTACTTACTTTCTCCTTCTCCATGGCAACCAGGGATATAGCCAAACCCATCCTGTAGTGACATCACAAAAACACTGACTAAATGTAATCAGAAATGAATACTGATTGCAATCTACACTTAATGACACAAGATAAACGCTGGCCGTCACCTGTCCGCTCTGCCAACTCTACCAATGCGATGGACGTAGTTCTGCTTCTCATCTGGTAAAGTCACATTTATCACTGCAAAACAGCACAATATTGCAATGATCTGTTTTTTGATTAATTTCAGATAGGTTTGATTGAAATTTTTTTTTTTTTTTTTTTTTAAACATTGGGTCTATTGATAAATGGCGCATGTTGCTGGATTTCTGCCACGGAATAAAACAATTTAAAAGATAATTGCAACTTTTTTCCCTGGCAATTGGGAGTTTACATCTCACAATTCTGAGACTTTTTTTCTTCCGAATTGTGGGATATAAATGCACAATTGTGAGTTATAAAGTCCAATTCTTAGGGGGTTATTTCTCACGATTTCTCACAATTCTGCCTTTATAACTCGCAATTGTAAGTTTATATAATGCAAATCTGACTTTATAACTTGCAATTGTGAGAATTGTGAGATAAAGTAAAATACAGTAAATAAATTTTAAATTATTAACTTTATTAACAATAATAAAAATAAAACATATGCCTTTATTGTTATAGTCTAAAAAACAATAAGAAAAATCATTCTGCATATTGGTTATAGGAAATGTAAACAAAATTGTAGTGATCAAACTCTGAAAATAGTGAAATTCTGGTCCTCCTTCTTACCATAAGGAACACCATGGATATCAATTCCTCTTGCAGCCACATCTGTGCAAATCAGAAACTTTACTTCCTGTTTCTAAAGTGAGGATGATAAAAAAAAGAGAATAAGTTATTCACTGGCACATTTTTTTCAAATTTAAATCTGATTCCATTTTGTCATTACCTTGAATCGTTCCAAGTTATACTTGCGCTCATTTGGTTTCCTGTCACCATGAAGACAGACACAAGAGAACTGGTGTCCTTTCTTGTCTGGACCTGTAGGAAAAGCCAAATGTTTGCATCCTGACCTGATGGCATATAATGGCTGTTAGATAAAGCTGGAGCTGTGTGCCTGCCTCACCTCCTCCCTGCTTGATGAAGTGCTGCTCCATATTGTCGCAGTCGATCTTTGTCCTGCAGAAGATGATGGCCTGATCCATCTTATGCTCCTTAATGGCTCTGATCGCATACTCTCCCTTCAGAATCTTAATGGCCTCTGACCACATCTCTGATAAAGCCATATAAAATGATTCACTGCAAGATCTTTATATCACACCAAGTCGATGTTCTTTTCAGATGTTCACATTTGATAATATGAGCATTGAACCAATCAGGTATTTCTGGATGATGTTCTTAAAGACTGGCGATTCGTACCTGGGGTGTTGGCTACCGGTCGTGTGTCATCCTTGGCGTGAACTTCATCAGTCTGAGAAGACACAACATCAATGATTTAGACTTTTTATACATTTAGGCAAACGCATAATGAAGTGAGATGTTGTAACAGTTAAATATATGTACCCTGATGTGGCTCTTTCCCAGTCTCTCCCAAAGCCTGTCAGCTTTTGGGTTGACTGGCACCACCACGTGATGGACCGTTTCTGGTACAGAATCTTCTCCCTTCAGATCCACCCATGTGGGGAAATGCATGATCTTCTCCGACAGCTTCTTCACATCGAATGAGTGCAGCGTGGCAGAGCAAACGATCACCTACAAAACACACATGGTTCACTGACGAAGAACTGTCCCCGACAACTCTAAAGCAGATTCAAGAAAACAGATATCAGGGCTTTGATCACCTGTAGTCTCTTGCCATCTGAGGTGACCTGAGGGATCTGGTTGTAGACCCTCATTATGAAGTCGGTGTAGCCGGCTGAGAGGAGTCCATCCTGAACACATTTATTTAACCAGAATAAAAGTACTCCTTTTTGTATTTTGCTCTATGTTAAGATAAATGTAGCCTGTGATCTTGAAGATGATGGTAAACATTTATACTGTATTTTGTTAAAACACCATACAATTTTAAGTGCATTTTTGTTTCAGCTTGTTTATACAAACTGATCTAAAAGTTGAAATTATATACAGTGAAATCAACAGCATGTCACGAATGCTGTCAATCGAACTTTTAGTTAAGCCAAAGTATTCCATTAATGCTAAACTGTACAGAATTGCAAAAGCTTAAGTGTTTAACATACACACTCATCCAGCACCAGGAAGCGGACTTGGGATAGATCCAGCTTTCCTGTGGATATGAGATCATCCAGTCTGCCCGGAGTCCCAACCACAATGTCAACCTAAAAGGGCAATGAAGTGATAAAGTAATGATACAAAAAGATGCATAGTATTTTAAACTTAATGTTGTAAATGATTCAAAACTGTGTTATGGTTTAATGTTCTGAATTCTACATTATGGTCTAAGACAACCTTTTTCAGTCCAAGACCACTTTGTAGCTAGTTAGCTAGATAGATAATGATCACCATCATTACTCCAGTCTTCAGTGTCACATGGTCCTTCAGAAATCATTCCAATGTGCTGATTTGGTGCTCAAGAAACATTTCTTATTATGTTAAAACCGTTGCACCATTTTATTTTATTCATTTTTGTGGATTTTTACAGGCTTCTTTGATGAGTAGAAAGTTTAGAAGTACAGTGTTTATTTGAAAGAGGAAAATTTACTGACACTATAAATGTCTTTATTGTCACTTTTGTAATGCATCCTTGCATCCTAAATTCTAACTAATCCCGAGCTTTTGACTGGTAGTGTATATTTTGGATACTTACCCCGCTTTCTAAAACGGAGAGCTGCTCTTTAGCTGCCACTCCTCCAATTATCAGAAGATCCCTGCAATTCGATCACAACGTTCAGTTAACGCCAACCCATCACCAGACTGCAAAAGTGAAACTCACCGCAACTCTTCTGTCAAGCTAAACTCACCTTAGTTTGGGGTTATCAACATATTTCTTGAACTGGTTGACATTATTGAGCGTTTGTTCAGCCAGCTCTTTAGACGGCTCGATGATGAGAGCTTTGGGGGCGTTAGAACTGGATTTTACCTGACTGACTTTAGCACTGCCTGAGGACAAAAACATATGACAGGCAGAACGCAAGAAAACATTAATACAAGCCCTGAAGGCAGGAAGAAATGAATGTTATTTGAAGCTTACCTGTCTGGCTGGATTTGACCACATGACCGTCTGAAGCCTGGTTCAGGGCCACGTATCCGTCTTTAGGTTGGTTTTTGAAAGGTTCATCACCAAAGTTGAATTTCAGTTCAGCATTCTGGGTTGGATTGACACATACACATTTTAAGAAGGGCTGGCGAGTAAGAGAAACGTTACGCAGCAACGAGGTGGTGTTTATTATATGTAAAGAGTCGCTAGTAGTGCATGTCAGATACCTTCAGCACACAGGAAGCAAAGAAGGGCTGATTTTTCAGCTGCGGAGGAATCTCAAAAGCCAAACCCAGATCATTACCTGGGAAAGTCAATCAGGAGTCAATTACAGTGGCATTTGAAATAAAGGCAGCAGAGTATCAACATGCCATACCTGTGACAGCATGCTCAATTAAGTGAAATTTAATTGATTTATTTAAAAAAAAAATAATTCTCAAAAAAGGCGTGAAACAATCCTAACCATTTTTGGAGAATGACACATGGCCTTTATCCACATCTATGTAGCATCCGATGGTGTCATGCATAGTGAATTCCTGGAATAGGCATAAAGCATGTCAAACCTTTAAAACTTGAGTTTCAAATCAAAGGCCCTCATTATACCTTACCTCTCCATAACTATCGAACTGCTTATTGTGAGATTTCTTTCCAGTTCCCCCGAAACCAAATCCATATTTATCCGTTCCTAAGAAAGGGTAAAAACAGAATAACAAACAATATTATTACTGAAGTTATGGTATAACCAGATCAATGTAATGAGGTCTTAACTGCAACATACCCAAGTCCAGTGATGCCTGGGCAGCGGACCAGCCCACTCTGCACAGCCCTTGATCGTGACAAGTCACTTCATAATAATACTTCCCTGGAGAAAAAGGAGCGAAGAATGACTCTTACCATGACTCCCTTGGTTTTTAGAAAGAAAACACAAAAAGCTTGTTCTCTTACCTTTTGTGACTCCTTTGGTTGAACGGCAGCCATGCCACTCTTTGAACTCTCTGCTCTGACAGCACAGGCCATCTGCACCAATAGCTGAAGAAAAATAAAGTTCTATAATAATTCTGTTGCAAGTGAAGATAGAAGATAAGCTTGCAGAATCACAATGAAGAGTTCAGTATCAAACCAGGCTAGGCCTTTCAGATATAAGAGTTAAACACTTACCAAATGCTGAACTTCTGTCATAGGGGTTCATCTGCCATTTATTGAAAACTGGGGTGGACAAAAAATACAACAATCAATGATTTGAAATCAAATAATAATCCATCTAATATATGAGAGCAAATGTCAGGAAAGTAGTTTCTGAAATGAAATTCGCTAGCAGTTTCAATAGACTTCAGATATTGGAGGTAAAGTGGTTAAGTTTGTTGAACAAATGTCTTACTAAATAAATAAATAAATGCACAATATGTAACGCATTCAGTTTTATTTGAATCATTATAATTTAAGTGAGAATTTATACATTTTTGTAGTGTTTATTCATATTTTGAATTAGCTTTCATTTTTAAATTAGATAGAAATTTTAGTAATTTTGTTATGTGCTTTAGTCATTTTATTTACTTTTTGATTTTTAGTTTCAGTAATTTTAGTACTTCAACTTATTTTATTTCAGTTAGTTACTAAGGTAACATTTCAAAGATTTTATATAATATTTATATCGTAATCCAATTAACAAAAAATAATTTTTTTTTATCATGATCTTTTAGTTTTCGTTAACAAAAATCGACATTGTTTTGAACGTACAGTAAAAGCTCCAGACAAGCCAGCAGAGCATAAAAATCGCCCCAATGTGTGTCAATGTAAACTAAGAGTGGCTGTATGTAAATTAGTTGAATGAATACATAGAAGAAAGTTTAATACCTGCTCCTCCAGTCTTTACCGCACTACGTCCCTTCTTCCCCTCCTGCTGGTCTTTAAGAGTCTCATAGACTATTTGGATGACTGGAATACTGAAGGCCTACAAGACCATATTCACATTTCACTGATTCTTTCATATATTTTTATACATATTTAAAACTATATAATATATTTTTATAACAAAGAAAAAAACAACAACACTGAGGTGGCATCAGCATGTAGGCTATTTATGTGAATGGTTTCACACTTACCCCAGTTTTTCCGCTCCCAGTTTCAGCGGCCTGTGAACATAAACACACAGCTGAGCACACAAGTGCTGATCAAATACACACATAGGGCACTAGATTGACATGATGGTGATCTCACCATGAGCACGTCTCCTCCACCCAGAATCAGAGGGATGGATTCGGCCTGAATGTCTGTTGGCAACCTGAAAGAGAAGATCAAATCAATACCTACTTTGTTATGCATGTATAACTTATTAATACACCACCTGTGAGCATAGGCGGAGTTTGGGGGGGTCTGGGGGGGGCAGTGCCCCCCCAGTCCAGAGCCAATTAATGCCTGTCTTGTGCTTTGAATATTTTTTTTTTATTACAGAATTCAAATTTTCTCGTTTTATTAGTCTTATCTTATTAGTTATGTGTATAGAATGAGTAAGATATGGCTAATTAATTTTTAATTACTGTAGCTTTATTACATTCTCCCGCGATTTGTGAATCTCAAAGTATCGCGGTACGTGAGTGGACGCTCTTCTCGTTCTTTTTTACGCGCTGAATAAACAAAATGGACATTCGTCGTTTTTTTTTAATAAAAAAACACTACTAAAAGTGTGGAGTTTTCTAATTCTACTTCAACTATCAATTCCATTGCTGCTAATACTACCACAGCAATCGAGGCCGCATCAGAGAACAACGCCGGTTCTGCATTAGGTAAGATATTGTAATGTCTGAAGTAGTTCTATGACAGGTCAAGGTTTGTTTATGAACTTTAATCGGAACGAAGAAGAACACACTGTAATCAGTCCCTCCAGAAAAACGCGATTATGCGATCGTTTGATTTCATGCATAATCAGCCAAAGTCCGCATATTTATGCGGGGGTCACATTTTTTCAAATATGCCGCACTTTCGCCGCATAAATTGCCGATTTCAGCAAGAAAAATATGCTATGATTTCATTTTCGCTGCAAAAAAAAGTCTCATATATCTTAGCAGAAAGTTGAAAATGTTGCGTTTACTTCACACAAGTAAAGCGCCATTATTTTCCCCCTATTGGCATGGGAACCTTATGAAGTGACGTAATTACGCGACGTGAACGTCATCTGTAAAGCCCGCGGTGAAACCATGATGAAGACGCAAATCATTCTCATTCTCAACAAAAATAAGCTCAAAAGACCGCGCGAAGCAGTTTCCCAGTGTGTTACATGAAGCTGTATATTAGTAGTGTGTAAAATAATTTACGTTGCAGTAAGAGATTACACTTTGTGCACTGGAAGCACTTAATTTAACAGAAGATGTCTGTTTTGTATAGCTACCTCTGTTAAACAGGAAGCACTGTTTTTTTATATTTTATTTATTCATTTTTACAGAAGTTGAATATTCCTTTTGTAAAGCGACAGAACTTGTTTGACTCAATGTTTTGAAATTTTGAGCCGTGTGTTCATGAAGGTCTGAAATAAAACAGAATGAGAGCTTCAATATTCTGTGATTTAGTAATTCTGCCTCTTTACATTAAGGCAGTATCCAGTGAGAACAGGGTGTTGGGGGGAATCACCTTTTTTTTCCCCTCTTTTGCATCAAAAACCGCAGTTTTTGCAAGTTCCCGCAATTTCGTCGCATAAAATTGCAAAAATATCCCGCATATTCCATCGCGTTTTTTAAGAAAACGTGCCGCATAATCAAGGATTTTTGCCCGCAACAATCACAAAGAAATCCCGCGTTTTTCTGGAGGGACTGTGTAACAAGCGCACCCGTCTAACACAACTCGCTTTTTTTCGCCGCACTTCTGAACTCCCCGCGTTAACCCTATCACTGCAGATGCAAAACAAAACAGCAACTATAAAGAGTCTGTTCTATTCGCTATTCTTTGTATAAAGTCATTGTTCATTGTAAATGTATTTTATATGTAGAATGTATGATATATAAATATGATATAAAAAAAAAATCTGAGCTCGTGGTCTGCTGGCCTGGTAGGTGCCCCCCCAAGCACAAAAGTGAAACTCCGCCTATGCCTGTGAGGTGTGTAAGAACTAGGACAGGGGTTTTCAAAGTGGGGTTCTTTGGAATGTTTTTTAAAGAAAAACAGTAATGATAATAATAATAAATCAATATTATATTTAAAAAAATAAATATAAATAAAAAAGTCTGAAAACCCATGAACTAGGAGGAGCTGTCTAACTCACAGCCAGTCCATTTCTTCCACCGCCTGTGCAATTTCAGGCATTACTCCCATTTCTGTAAGGCAAAACACATCGAAAATAGTTTAACCACACTCAATTTATTACTAAATACATATTCTGATAGTTTTACTAAAATGTTGAGAGGTAAATCTCACCGCCGAACGCTGCCATGGTGTCAGACTCCTGCGCAGATCTCCACCGGATGTAACGTATGCTGCTGGTTTGACAGGGTGCTAGTAGAAAAAAAACGGTCCGTGTGGATTGCGCGTCCTAGCTTCAGTTCCGCTGATCTTTTTTAAAATTATTATTATTTTTTATTAACACATATTTATATATAGTTAATTTTAAAATCCATGAAATTAATATTCTATTAACATATGCGTTTGTAAAACATCTTTTAAATAATCAGACGCAAAATTTCAAAGATCATCGGTCTCTTCATATGTACCTCGCAGACCACCGTAGTGTGACGTGAGCGCAGTCCAGTTCATTGAAAACATGGCAGGTGATATTATCCTGGAAGACGAAGAGGAGAATATTTTATATGATTTACTTGTCAACACAGAGTGGCCATCCGAAACAGACACGCAGGTTTGTCGAAATATACCCACTTTCTTTGAATAAAGAATTGTTCTTTCCCCATATTGAAGTATATACGTATATTCCATCATATCAATTCTGCGCAAGTTGTTTTGAGCCACGTATCCAAGTTCATCACCCAGGGTTTATATTGAGTAAATTGATTATGTAATAAATATCATCATCATTTAAATCTCTTTGTATATTAATGTTTCTGTATATTGTCACGTATAATCTCCAGATGCTTGTGCTGAGATTGTTCATTTAACAGTTAAATCAGTTGATAAAAGCAGTCCTGTAGATGCACGATACTGTGAATCATACTGTTTGTGTTTGTTTCAGCTGCGTGGATTGAAGGAACACAACTCTTCACTCGTTGCAAAGGCAGTAACAGGTATAAACAACAAAAATAAGTTGCAGAACATGTTTGGAAGATGTTGTCAGTCAAATATAGTCATAAATATAGAACATGTCTTACAGTTGTGACTAGACGGCATACATTCTTGATTCCACATAGCCAACATCTTTACAGAGAACAGTGTTTCAATATGAATGTGTTAATATGAAAGAAACTCCTTTGAAGTAATACAATACCTGATCCTAAACACATTTTAAGTCATATTATGTTTTTACACATGAAAATTACTCAATCTACTTTACTTATGCACTTCATTTTGGAATAAAACAACTTTTGGTAACACTTTACAACAAGGGTTCATTAGCTAAAGGGTTAGTTCTCCCCAAAATGAAAATTCTGTCGTCAATTACGCGCCCTCATGTTGTTTTACACCCCCTTCGTTCATCTACAGAACACATATTTTTGATGAAATCCTAGAAGTATGTGACTCTTAGAACCTGGAAGTGCTGGAGGTAAACAGCATATGAGAATGACACCAAAGAGAAGATACTGTTGAATAATAAAGTCGTTATTTTTGTTTTGTTTTTGTGCACAAAATAGTATTTTCGCCGCTTCATTAAGTTTGGTTGTTTAAGGTAGAGTTCTCGTCGCTAAATTAAGGTTGAACCGCTGCAGTCTCATTGACTGCTCAATGATGTCTTTAGACCTTTAAAATGTGTTGATTATATTGCGGTGTATGGAGGAGTCATATATCTCTCAGATTTTATCAAAAATATCTTAATTTGTGTTCGGAAGATGAACAAAGGTCTTAGGGAGGTGGAATGACATGAGGGTGCGTAATTAATGGCAGAATTTTCATTTTTGGGTGAACTAAAGCATATAGCATTTATTAATCTATCTTAGTAAATGTTGCTTTCAACATTTGCTAATACATTATTAAAATCAAAAGTTGTATTTGTTAAGATTAGTAATGAGCTAACAAGAACAAACAACGAACAACTGTATTTTTTATTAACTAATTAGTTATTAACCTTAATAAAGATGGATAAATACTGTAACAAATGTATTGCTCATTGTTAGTTCATGTTGGTTAATGCATAAACTAATGTTAACAAATTAATCTTTTTGTAAAGTGTAACCCAATTTTTTATTCAAATAATGCCGTATTTTCATTTAAGTTTTTGTAATTTGCTTTTTTGTCATTTATAATAGTTTTTATATTTCTATGTAGCTTTAGCATTTTTTGTGCTTTTTTATTTCAATTAGTTGCCGAGACAACTTAGTTTTTTCACCATTTTTTTTTCTTAATAATCATATTTTCAGCTTTATTTTGATTAGCGAAGAACGTTT
The DNA here is from genome assembly GCA_037194245.1 of Opsariichthys bidens. Lineage (NCBI taxonomy): Eukaryota > Metazoa > Chordata > Actinopteri > Cypriniformes > Xenocyprididae > Opsariichthys > Opsariichthys bidens. Next base: position 7,407,517 of record CM074282.1, read on the forward strand.
TTATGCTGATGATATTTCTGAGCTCTGTATAAGCTGCTTTGCATTATTCCAACAACTGCATTACCGTCAAAACATGGCAGTCAGATTATAGAATAATAGTCCAAAATGTAAATATTGTGTGTTACAGGACCCTTCAGGTTCATTCTGCACTACCTTTGGTACAGGTGAGATATTGCCTCCACTTGTTGTTTACAGTGAAGTAGTTATGTATTTATTATTGGTAAAAGATAGTAATTCTCCCATCTTAAAATATTAAACAAAAAATGAAGATATAATATCAAATACACTACCATTAGGGGTTGGTGTCACATGATCCTTCAGAAATCATTGTTATATTCTGATTTGGGGTTCAAGAAACATTTCTTTTTATTTCCAAAGTTGAAAACAGTTGTGCTACTTAGTATTTTTGTGGTAAACATGATACATTTGTTTTCTTTGACTAGAAAGTTAGAATGGAAATCTTTTGTGAATGTGTTTACTTTCCTTTTTGATCAATTTAATGTGCCTTGCTGAAAAAGTCAGGACAGTCTCTGTGCTTTTCTCTTTATTTCAGCCCGTCCAGTTCAACTCTGCCACCTGGACTGGTTCGCCTCGCAACCAAACAAGTGAACTGGCAATTAGTGCTGGCGAGGTAATGCCACCAGTTTTTGCATATATAAAACTTTACAGAGAGTCTGGGCCGGTTTATTCCAGGCATGTTTTGGCAGGTTCATCTACAGTGTGAAAAGCTCTTGCTGTATATCGATCATCCACACCTCACTGACTCTGCATTACTGAAGTGAACAAGAGACTGTGTCCTTACTTTCGACTCTTTTAGCTCCAAGTTCATTATAACTGCACCGTTTTCTTAGGTTTTCAGGAAATCATTATTTTGTGTGTTTTGGTTCTTGTGAGATATCCAAATTTAATTAAACATCTGTTTGTGGATCCAAGCCATGTAATCTCAATCAAACTCATTTTTTCCTTCACTGTTCCTGTTCCTGCCAGTTATCTGGTTATGCAAAACAGTGCAACACAAGCAGAGATGGCAAGCTTTAATTAGCTATTGATTTCCAGATGGAAGACTATGTTCTCTGTGTTAGAAATGCTTATTTTTGCCTCCGTGTTTGCTTACACAATCATTCTGTCTTCTTTTTCCCCATTTTGTTTATATATATGTATTTATTTTTCTTCTGTGCAGTAATGGGAAGCTCCTGGCTGTGGTTCAGGACCAATGCGTGGAAATTAGGTAATTCTACACATCGATTGGAAATGTTTGCCCTTTCTATAATTGGTTAATTTTTCACCCTCTTGTCTCGGGTGCAGTTCAGCTGAGCAAAGCTACTTCTGAGATTGATGATTTGGCACAGATGATGTATTTTTAAATATATGTATGTGTGTTCGGTGTACAATTCGGTTTCAGTAGGTGTGATTTATTACGGTAGCACCAGCTAATCTGCTCAAGCAGAATTGAAAGTGTCACGCTTCATGGTTTAAGAAATTCAGAGCCTGATGTTCTGAAAACAACCTCTAAACATCCAATTGCTTTATCTAAAAAAAAATCTATAGTTTTTTTTCTCCGCATTCTCTCACATTTACTTACTAAATGGCTGAACTCAAAACACTCACGTGTAAAGGCCCGTTCACACCAAGAACTATAATTATAATAACTATATTAGCGCCCATACCAGTGGATAATATTCTGTTTATTCTAAACACACGATGCAGTTTTGTCATCCACCGCTTTAAATTCTTGAGCTCTTTAAAGCTGGGTGGATTCTGATTGGCTGTCAATTAGGGATGGGCATATCGATACTGCAGTATCGATATATCGATACTCACAAGCTACTAACTTGGTATCGATATCTCCACAAAAATATCGATATTAAAATAAAATTAATAATTTCTGCATCAATTTCTGCAAAAAGTGTTTTCGGTACTTCTGTTTAATGTTTGTGCTAAAACTGAAATCCCCCCTCTGACATTTAGCTCACCCGTGTCACGTGATGACTGTGAGAAACGCGAGCAACATGCCCCGCCCACACGTACACGTCACTTTCACGGCACGCGGCGCGCATATTGTCCGCGGCGCGCATAAACAGAATGGCACTAAGTATGGTGTGGTGCTACTTTTCAACGGCAGAAAAAAGTATTGCGAGATGCAATATTTGTGATAAGAAAGTGTCACACAGCAGCAACACAAGCAACCTCTTTAAACATTTTTATTTATTTGTTGTCAAATTTACTTATGTAATAAATTTATTAATGGCCAATATGTCTTATGTGTCATGTGTGGATGTAATTTGCCTTTAAGTGTAATATATATATATATAACTTTACATTTTTTTTGAAAAATCACATACACATTTAAGAAATAAGCGGTATCGGTATCGGTATCGATATCGGTAAAATTATACCCAAAAATATCGGTATCGTATCGAATTTAAAAAGTCAGGTATCGCCCATCCCTACTGTCAATGTTTTCATCGTTCATCAGCTGGAAAAAAAAAATGGCTCTGAAAGCGATTGCAACGATATTGTTTCTCTGTGCCGTTATTATATTTGTGGTGTGGATTCTGTCTTGTTTTATATTTAGAACAATATCTTTATTGTTATCATTATACTTGGGCCTTATTTATCAACACGCTTCTAATGGGCTTCATGCTCTGTTTCAGGTCAGCTAGAGATGACTTTGGATCCATCATAGGAAAATGCCAAGGTACAGTAAGTGTTTTGTTTTTATTTAGTTATGCCAGGATATTTCACCAAATTTTCAACAAAATTAATTGCATAAAACACAAAATGTCATTCTAGCAAAGCTTTTAAAAAAAAAAAAATACTACACAACATTAACTTAACCATTAGAAACGTTATCAGCCTGGTTCATTAATATCAATAATTGTGTATTATTCATTGATGAAATTCAATAATATGATGAAGAGCAGGCAACTGGGTGTTAGCTATATTTTGCAAGATTATTTGTTTGTTAAAATGAGATCCCTGCTTTCTTTTTTATGTATTCTTCCCATTGTTGATTGCTGTTTAAGAGAATGACATCTGCCACTTTTAGTTTGCAGTCTTTGGTTAAATAGGCTGTTTTACTTGTTATTCTCTTCTCTGCTCTGTTTCTTATAGCTTTACATTTACTTTGAATTTTTTATGAGCAATATCATTCAGAGAATAGGCCTGCGGACATGCAAGTCTGCTTTCAATTCACTTTCATTTGTACTGTCTTATTTCATTTCTGTTCATTTCATGGAGTTTTGCATTCAGCCAGTACTTTCTATAAAGGCAGAATTTCCAGTTGTGTGAAGTATATGAAATGGATGTGTTTGATTTAATTGACGTAGTGTTTTGTGCTCTATATTCAAGCTGCTTTTTCATTCTTCTTCTCTGGTCTTTTGGGGCAGAATGTGATGTTTGTAGATAAATGTGTTTTCTGTGCTGTAATCCTGATGGGAATACAACGGTAATCTAAATGCACAAAGAAATTGGCATGCATTAAATATCCTATATTTGCTGATAGAAACTAAAAAAAAAAAAAAAGAAAGAAAGAAAGTGAAATATCAGTTATCTGCAAATATTATCATGCATCCCTGACAAAAATCTTTCAAAGTGGAGTCATGGACAATGGACAAAAAGATGACGTGATTGGCCCCATGTGTCATATGATATGACTATAATGATAACTATTAGTGCCCACACCAACGATATTGTTTTTTATAAGTGTGCACTGCTGTTTTATCATCTGCCACTTTAAATGCTCGGCTCTTAAAGCAGGATGAATTGTGATTGAACCTTTAATATTAACTTTTATTTTAAATGATGGCAAAGGTGATATAAATGTACAAATAGAGAAAATTTCCCTCCTCATGGCAGGATGGGAGACAGTTTAAAAAGTTACATTTCGAGTCTGATCTGCCTCAGCGGTCTAACACCACTCATCAATGGCCAATCAGATTAAAGAAGGCGGAGCTTAAAGTTCACTTTAAAATTTGACAACTGTTTTACGATGGATATGTTTAATGACCCACTGTAACAAACACTGATGCAAACTACTTTTGCAAAAAATTACTTTTGTAATTTTGCCATTCTGAATTGAAAATATACTTTCATTTAAATGATGTCATTTTTTTTTTTTTTTTTACATTTAGACTCAAACAAGAGTGAATGTGTGCAACTGTGCATATTTTAAATAAGATATTATTTGCTAAGAGTTTAAATGGATTACTTCACAACTATATAGGCTATAATTAGCCCTAGAACTTCTTTTACCATTCTTATCTCTTTATTCCCTTAAAGTTCCTCTGTAGACAATAATTTTATCCCTTAAAACTCCTCTTTGATCACCTAAATGACATTTAAAAATATTTTTACTTTGGAAAAAAAACTTCATGCCTTTAAAATAGCTTGAATGTAACTCTACACCCTTGCCTCATTTAGTATTCGAAAATGCCAATTCTATGAATATGCTAATTAGCTCCGCCTTCACTCATTCATTCCAGTTCAGAGATCCACTAGTTGACAATGACACTTTTACATGATTGGTTACAAGGTAGTTTGTGACATCAGAAACGCCAGCGATGTCAAAACGTGGTTTTAAGACTGTCTTAAAATACTCAGCAATGGTTGACATGAATTTGCACACGATTTGTCTTAAAGCATATTAAAAACACCACACAGACATATAAGCGATAAACAAAATTAATAGCTTGATTTTCACCACAGGGGCACTTTAAATCCATTTTAATCCTTTAAATTGAATTTCTATAAATAAAAAGACCTCCTTCCAGCCCAAAAGGGAAGTCATGAGTTGGCTACTCTGAATGACTGCTTTGTTTTTCATCCAAATGCAGTTTTCCTCGTTTGTTGTAGCGAGAGCACAACGTGACTCAGCACTTCCATCTCAGTGAGACATTTTTATGGCGAGTATGCGCTCAACCGGGTGGCTTTGCTGACTTTGCATGTTTTCTATCTAAAAAGCACTATGTCCCCCCTCTCCCCTTTTTTTTATTTAAATGAGATTTACGGTGTGTGAATCTGTCCAGATAGTATACAGTACACTCATCCCACAAATTCAGGCAATATTGGTCCCGGCGTTCATCTTAGATTAATTAGCTTTTAACAGCTGAGAGGTGATTTATGGACCCTGCTTAAGCGTTTCCTCTACCGATATTTATCTTGCTAAGTGCCATCGTTCATTGTGAATTATTGAAACGCTCCCTCCAAATATTTCTGTGCATTTCTACCTGACTCGAAATCGCCAGCTTGCGTTTCCCGGTTTTTAACACCTCGGGGGTCGAATTGATGATAATGTTGCTATGGCAACCACTGGCTTTGATGTACACTGCGGAGTCATGAACATCTGATCTCAGCGGTGTGGCTCGCACCAAAGCCGAAATGTTTTTAATCAAAGGTCTGCTTTATTAACCCCCCTTTGTCTGGTGAGCCGTAGTTCGATAGTTTCAAGCGTGCATTTTGAAGCGCTCTGTGTGCAGGCTATGGGATGAAACGGTTGCTTGGACCTGAAGCTGTTGTACCATGCAGCTGGTGTTTAAGTGTTACTTTAGTGTTTAAGTATACAGATTGTATCACGCTGGGCTTTTGAACTTTAATTGAAGAGCCCTGGGCTCATCCTGCACTGAATCGGTGCTGTTTCACTGCGGCGAACGTTTTGATTTCTTCACTGTTGACCGTGGAGGTTGCTAACAGAAAATGCATCTTGGGGTTAGAGGCCGATGCTAAATTGACTTTCCTTAAAAAATGTATAATTAATCTGTTATGCATGAAAGGTTTAGCATCATCTGTTTGGAGATTTGTTAATGACGTTAAACTCATTAAACTTTTACATTCAACTTTTTTTCCTGATCTCTTAATTTATTTATATTTGTAATTTTATAAAAATGCACAAATTCAATTTATAGATATATCAAGAAGAAGGTTATATTCAAGTTACTATAACTGCTTGTTTACAGCACCATTCAGAAGAAAAACAAAATACTTTATTCAGCAAAGATGCATTAAAACGATTAAAAGTGACAGTAAAGATATTTATATACTGTAAAGTATGGTACAAAAGATTTATATAAAAAAAATGTCTAGTCAAAACATTCACATTTTTTGAAGAAGAAAGGTTTCTTGAGCAACATTAGAGTGATTTTTGAATGATCATGTGATACTGAAGTAATGATGTTGAAAATTCAGCTTTGCCATTACGGGAATAAATTACATTAAGATAGTTATTTCAATAATGTAATATTTTACTGTCTCTACTGTATTTTTGATCAAATTAATGCTTATTGACCCCAAACTTTTGAATGCATTTAGGACTTCAGTACATTTCTGTTCTCCTTCCTGCTGCAGTACCCAAGGATCCAAACCCTCACTGGCGCAGGGTAGCGTGGAGTCACGATTGTGCTCTGCTGGCGTACGCTGACAGCACCGGTACGGTCCGAGTCTTTGACCTGATGGGCAGCGAACTCTTCGTTATCCCACCGGTATGTCACACATAATGTTCTATTTTTCACACCTCCTGTCATTCTCTTCATCCGTCCTTTCCTCAGTCATTCTCTCTCTCTCACACACCATCACTCTGTTGACATTGATTCCACTTTCCGTGCACAATATCTTTTTGTGCGCAGTAATAATTTTTTCAGTTTAAGTGATAGCTGTAACGACTGCTTCCTAACGACTGAATTTCAGTCTTGTGCGCTTTGCCCTCTGGCTTTCTGCACTGTTTAGCTCCTCTCTCATTCTCTCGTTTTTTTTTCTGTAGACCGGGTAGGTCTGACCCTCTCAAGAGGGGGCTTTTCCCACTCTGTTGCCCAAGCAAGGAACACATTTTCTGGTTGCCTTCAGCTCTAAGCCCCCTGATGCCCTTGAAAGACATTTTCAGAAAGAGAGCTCTCTTGCCCCTTTACCACTTTCAAATTTCCCCTCATCCCCCCCCTCCTCCTTGCGTTTCTTTTGATTGAACTGCTAGCGAGGTCTCCGTTAGTATATCGCCGGCCCTTTCTGTCTCTGACTCTCTCTTGCTGGCTCTCATCCTCCCCCGCATTACTCTATACTCTTCCATCTCTCTGTCAGAAACTATTAGTTTAGTCTCACAAGATGCCCTCTCTCTATCAAAGAGTCTGTGAGTGTAATGACCTGTATGACTCCATATATTTTTGTCACTTTCAAACTCTGCTTCCATCTCTACCTCATCTTTTTTATGTCTTTCTTTTTTGTCTGTCTCTCTAGGCCATGAGCTTCCCGGGAGATTTTAGCTATGCAGCAGCCGGTCTGATGTTCTTGGAATACACCGCCAGTGCTCAGTGGTCAGCAGAGCTGCTGGTCATCACCTACAGCGGTCAGCTCAAGAGTTACCTGGTCAGGTACGTGACGAGCAAGGTTGTTATTTTATACTAAGACAAAACTATTATATTTTGAAATGTTTTGTGGTTAAAAAAAATGGTTTAAAAATGAACTAAAATGAAACAATAAATACATTTTATTTATAATATATATATATATATGTGTATATGTATGTATAATCTGGCTAGACTAGAATCTGATTTGCTGGGTTTATGCTATTTGTATTTAAATTGTGAAGTTGCAGTGGGTGACCTTGTGCCTGTTGTCAAACGTTTGGAAGGATATGGGAGGATAAAAAAGCTTCCTTCTCACTGTGTTTAAAGAGTGTTATGGGATGTCAGAGACTAGAATATTTCGATCAAACATCGAAAGATTTTGGAACAAGTCCACTAGAAAAGTTTCTGATGATTCAGATACTTGCAGATCCTTTCTAGCCAAATTGTCTTTGACTCTTCCAGGGCCAGATATTCTGCAACTAAACCCAAAAGTCTCTGTCTTGTCTTTATCTCTGTACTGAGGGGGAGGCTTAGCTTTGAGTATTAATAAAATTTGCCTGCAGTTTCCAATTTGTAATTCTTTGTTTAATCAGTCAGCTCAAGTTTTTAAAGTTTCCACGGATGAAAAAAAATCTGCTTTATTCTCCTCAAAAACTTGACTGTAGGCTTTGAAGGGCTGAAGAAAGCTATTTTCCGTTCCCTCGCTCATGTTGTTAAATGGAAGTGTTTGTAATTGCGTTACTTTGAGGAAGTTTTCAAAGTCATTTAGAAATTTCGGACTAATGTTGGACTAAATGGTTCTTTCAAGAGCATTTTTGACACAAAGCTCCTTAAGAAAAAAATTCACAGTCACTCCCTCTTTAAGAAATCAACAAAACTCACTCCAATTACTTCAGGTTGTATTTGCCCTTTACTCTCTGAAACCATTCAAAGATGCAAACTTCAATGGCCATTCTTATCAGGGCAACTAAACAACACATGTTTCCGCTAAATGAAATTTGTAAGTTTTCAATGCAGGGATCAGCGTCAGAATGGTCCGATGGCCATAGGCCAGTTTGAGTTTTGGATCAGTTGATGGAACTGTAACTTTTTCTCTAACTATTGCTTTATAGATCATGTACATGTATTTGTATGCCTTGCAAACTTCACAAGGACGTTAAAGACTGCAACCTATAGTGTCTGTCACTGGTGCAGCTCTTAAGGCCAGGGGAGTGAGGTTTTACTCACATAGCTCTTACTAGCTGGCCTCCATTACGCTCACTCCTATCCGGGTCACGGCACCAATGTAACCCCTCCGGTTCTACTCGAACTTCTGTTAGCGGTATTCGGACCAGCATTTCAGGCAACATTTCTCTTACTAGCTGGCCTCCATTTTACTTGAATCTAATTGATTTTTCTCTTGAACAGTGTCTTGAACCACAATTCTTTATTAATTTGGCCTGGTAAAGACTATTATAATGTTGATGCATTGATTTCCTGTTCCTGTTTTGCTCTCAGTGTTGGAACCAATCAGGGTTTTCAAGAAAATCACACCTTCAGTTTCTCTGCCCACTATTCCAATGGTATTACCACTGCAATATATCATCCTGGCCACAGGTGAGACTCCCTATCTGAAAGCTGTTTTTGTTGTGTGTGTGACTGTCACAGAGGTGTTTTTCTCTAAAAGTGAACAAAAAAATCAGCTGGTATAACTCAACCTTTGGATCACACTTGTGATTTTGTATTATTCCCACTATACATGTTTGAAACGAAATTCACTTTGGCTTGTGTGTTAGGCTGGGCTTGTTGATTTTTAAGAAAAAATAGGTAGGACATTAGCTGCCACATGGGGGCAGTCTTTATATAGTGTGTAGAGGAGTGTGTGTGTGTGCATTTATTTGTATGTGCTGTTCATGTGTCTAGATCAGATTAGATCCCTTTCCTGTTTCATCAGCCCCTCATGGCCCACTTCGGCCTCATAAGTGGGGTGTTGAGGTTCTCTGTCTGTTGTGATTTGTGTGGTTTCCTCTGACTCATGATGTCTGTTTGTCAGGTTGCTGTTTGTGGGAGGGTGTGAGTCTGGAGACATTGGTGCATCCAGGGCGAGCCGTTGCGGGATCACAGCATGGAGGGTGTTATCAGGATCACCTCACTATAAACAGGTCACCAGTTATGAGGATGACATTACTGCGGTGAGTCTATTCTTACCCGGGTCCGAAAATATTAATGATTCAGTATCCATGACATGCACTCTTTCAAATTAAAAAAAAGAAGAAGGAAACAATCTGTCCATCTCAGGTCTCTTATAATTGGCTTTGATCTTCTAGTGTTCCACTGGAGAAAAGACAAAGAAATAAATAAAATATTGGCAGTGGAACTTTAACTGAGTTTCTGAAGAAAATTATGATGTTAGGGTGTTGTGGTTGGCTGCCAGTTGCTAAGGTGTTTTGAGTGATTGTTAGCTTGTAGCAATGTAGTTGCTTGGACTTATTGGGTTTTCTCAGGTTACTAGGGCATTTTCTGGATTGCTTAGGGTGTTTCAATATGGTTCCTAGGGACTTGCTATGGTGTTTTTAGTGGTTAAGTTGTTGGTTAGAAGTCTAGCAGGAAGCAATGTAGTGGCTTGGGCGTTAATTAGGTTTTATGAGTTGTTTCTAAGGCGTTGTTGGGGTCTAGTTGATTGATATGCAGTTGCTAAGTGGTTGTTAGCATGTTGCACTGTTGTTGATGCAGTGTTCTGGGTGGATGCTAGGGTGATGCTTTTAGGTCAAAAGGGCCTGCCAACAGCCTTTATTATATTCTGGTCTCTACGTATGGCTTGAGTTATTGCAAGTTCTATGCAAGTCGATTCAATTTTTTTTCTTTTTATCATTTCTAAAGATGTTAGCACATCTCTCCTCAACAGATCCCTAACTCCAAGCATGTTTAATGCTCGCTTTTGTATGAGATTTTATAAGAATACCAACTCTCTAGTAGTCCTTGCATTTGTATGGACTGCCCTACCTCTGAAGAAACCGCCATATCTCAAGGAGTAAAGGCTTCTGCACTGACTGCTGCTCAGAATACATAATCTCACATCTCTGTATTTGACAAATCTGAAACCACAAGTTCATTTCTGGTTTTCTAAGGTTGTAAAGGTTGTATGTAGTGAGCTCTTGAAGCTGTATTGTAGGCTTAAAGCCACACTATGTAAATTTTCTCCGCTAGAGGTCACTTATTCAAAACAAAGGCATAGCTTGATGATGTCTTGATTTCGTGGAATCATGGGAGGTGTTGTCTTCACATCTACAGCCAGTGGAAAAGAATCAGGATGGGACTGGGGCAGAAATCATGTTCGTGGATGAGTTTATTAACGTTACTCAAGTATGAAGCCGAGCAGGGCAGAGTGCTGTGCGAGCAGAAATGAGGCCGATGGAACGATTACTAATGAGAGATGAGCGCGACACATGTCTTGAGCAGCGACGCTTTTATTATGTCACAGTTACCGCATCCGTTTTTCCAGTCAAGCATATGTGGGGTAAGCATATCATTGGATCATTGGATACATTTCTGTGTTGAAAGTTGTTATAGTGCTTCTCTTCATTCGCTCGGTGGCTACTATGAGACACTTGTTGGACACTGCAGTAAGCTAGATTGATATAAGGCACGGTAAAACATGGTACTCGCTGTAAATCAAGAAAAGGAGATTTAAACAATAAGACTTACTGCGCTATATAACATGATTAGTTTGCTGTCAATGAATGCATCCAAACTCTTTCTCACCTGTCTAATAAAACACAATATATTAAAGCATCTTTGGTGTTTCCATGGTTTCTACAAAATAAAACAAAACCAAGGGTAACGTGGGCATGATGTCATCGATAGGCGACACACGGACTGTGGTTGAAGCTGCTTATTTCTCTGGATTTAAACATCCTTGGAAACATTTGGGATATTCATTTGTACATTTGTAATGTAAGCACACAAGTCAACCAAATATATAACACTGTTCTAGTCTAGTCGCCAACAGCACAGCAGCTCCAGACAATCAATGACACACAAACCCAGTGTTACTCACATATGACGTGGAATCAAAGCAGCCTCCGCGTCTGTTTTCAAGCCTTCCCGCTTAGTTCTCTCCAGCGCTGGAAAGCCGTTCTAATATTGACGCGGTTCCTAAAGCGCTTGCCCAGTCATAAACCTTCATTCCAGTGATTTTCTTTTGAGCTCTTTCGTATTGAATCTCGTCTGTTTCTGTAGTTTTTATTTTTATTTTCCAAATCTCCCTCTTGCTCGTTCTGTCTCCTCGACCGGCATATGCCTCCTTATGCTGATTGGCTACACGTCAGCCCGTCAAACTTCCAGACAGTGTTTTTCAAAATCTACTTACCGCACCTTTAAACATGTTACCGAAAGGTCTGTGAAATGCCAAAAAGCATCCTCCGAAAGCAGACTTTCAATGTAAAAGGTGTAGTTCACCCAAGAATGAAAATTGTCAACTCAGTCTCATGTTGTTCCAAACCCATAAGACTTTGGTTAATTTTTTAATCACAAATGAAGTTATTGTTAATTAGTTATTGTATTGTCCCTCCTTAGAAAATCCAGGCACCAAAACCAAAATGTAGAAGATCCTAGTTGGTGATTTAGTTAGTTTGACCATCTAGCATGTTTCAGAAGCCAATTTGATCTCCACTTTAAGTTAGTATGACCAAATGGTAGCTGGACAGTTGCTCCTCCAAGTTGGCCCACCATATTGGATAAGTTATAAACCAGCCACCAGTTTAACTTGGATTTTTCTGCAAATTTTACAAATGTAACAAACAAATATTAGTATGTAAATGCTTCCATGATATTCATGAAGTAAGTTATGAATCATCATTTCCTTTTCTTATTTAGTCCCAGAGGCGAGGATTCTTCCGAATGCCCAGCTTTCGACTTTTCTCCAGGCATAACAGTGAACAGGTGACTCACTTTTAAGTTTTTGTGTCGCTCAATCAATATTTTTCGCTTGCTATGTTCTTTCCTGTTTCTCTGGGCCATTATGACAGCACATACAATGAAAAGCCAAAAGCTCAATTTCATTCTGCTAAAAACTCTGAATAACTGGTGTAATGCCTAATTGAACGTGTATGTTTACTCAGGACGGCGTATTCAGAATGAGTCTGTCTCCCGATGGCACAGTGCTGGCTGTGATCCACTTCTCTGGCAGTCTCAGTCTCTGGAATATTCCATCATTCAAACTGAGAGGCAGCTGGAAACAAGAGGAACAAGTATGTGTGTGTGTGTGTGTGTGTGTGTGTTCGATTTCAGAGACTTAAAGCTGAAGTGTATAAGTTTATGTTCCACTGTTCCGTTCAATGGGATTTCTAAAATCATGGCTGTTTTTAAACCGGTTTTTCGAACACCGCCATTGGTCAGGCAATCAAGTAGTCACACACCAATGTCTTCAACAACAGAAATTTTATTTTCATGCCGACTTTAAAGGATTAGTTCACTTCAGAATGAAAATATCCTGATTTTACTCACCCCCATGTCATCCAAGATGTTCATGTCTTTAAGTTGAAACGAAATAAAATATTTCCTCCAAAAAATGAAGTTTTGGACTATTTACAGAATATTTTTTTTTTCTAACAAAAGTTTCTAAAAACAAACGAATTAAAGAAGTTGTGTCCCAATTGAGACCCTGACTATACACAATATTCTTATTCACTCTCTACTCAACTGTTTAGTGTATGAATTTTGCAAGATTATTTTGTCATTCATTATCGGTCTGCGACAGTTATTAAGTGCATGAAGTGTCCAACATTCCACATTTTTTCTTGGTTAATTAAGTGCATCATCCGGGTATTAAAAGTGTTCTTTTTCTATTTGGAATTTTCAGTGTAAATGCCATACTCACACTAATTATATTACCAAATGTCATGGAATAGTTCATAAGTATGCAAATTGTGAAGCACCTTGAGATAAAAGTCGTGTTGATCTAGTCATGTGATTCCAAGATGGCCACCCCCGATGGTGACCCTCATGTAGAATAAAACTGGTTTTGATTACTGATATGACTGGCGTCTTACTTCGAGTGTACATAATTTTAAAAAAAAAAGTTCTTTGTTTTTCAACATTAAATTGTGTAAAACTTTTATTAGAAAAAATGGGAAAAGATATTCTATTTAATATCGCTTTCCAGGGCACAGCTAGAAACGAAAACTCCTTTTAACAATGTGCCATAAAATGATTTGTTCTATGGATGCTTGTGCATCTTTTTTTCTCTCTCTCTTTGTAGGACTTAAAAGTTCAAACTTCTGATGTCATGCTGCTATGTTCCTCTGATTTACCCACCACTTTGTGTTCAGCATGTCTTCTGTCACTTCAGGAAAAAACACTCCCAGCTATCCCCTTTACTCTCTCTCACTTGCTCTCTCTTTCGTTTAGCCGGGATTTGACGAGATCAACCCGGAATGGAAGACTTCGCTGGAGAAGAGAAAGAAGATAAAAGGTAGCAAGACCCTCAACTATAGACGTGTTTCTACTCCTACACTTACCTAGCACTATTAATTATGTAGTGAGTCCGGACAGAGGTGGTGGGAGGGAGAAGAATGCTTTAATAAAACCCTCCGTCTTGTGTCTTTGTGGAGAGGCGTTAAATTGAGACAGTGACATGTTGATTGTGGGTTTAGATCACACGTTTTCACAAAGCTTGTCTTTCTGCTTGTCCTCGGTTTGTGCTCTCTTTTCTGTTTCCTCTTTGAAAACGATGTTTCTAAATCATCTATCACATTTAGATGTGGAATGCTGACTTTTAAATGAATGAATGTCTGTGAAATGTTTTATTTATGATATTCGGTTTTTTTTTTTTCTGTGTTGTCTTTCTTAACACCTGTCTCTCTCTCTTCAGATAAGGAGCAGTATCAGTCTCTGCTAGATGTGAGCTGGTGGAGTGAGACTTGTTTGATTTTAGCCCGCTGTTCTGGGGCCCTCACTGTGTCTTCTGTGCGGACACTTAAAAACCTACTCGGCAAGTCCTGTGAGTGGTTTGAACCCTCACCCCGAGTCACCTCAGCCCACGATGGGGGCTTCCTCAGTTTGGAGGTGCGTGTTCGTACATGTATCGGTTTTAGCCAGTGTCAAATATTGAATATTCCTGACATATTTGTGATGATTTAGCTGACAGTATAAAATTAAGAAACCTTAATCTTTTACATTTATTTTGGTGGTTTTGCTTTTTCTTAGAACAAACATAACAACAACAACAAAAAAGAAAGCCACTATAAAAGGATTACTCTTAAAATCATTATCATTGTCATAATATCTGTATTTTGTGATCCTTCCTTGACTTGCAAGTTTAAATCTTTACTGTTGCAAAGTTTAATTGAGTTTGATTATTACTCTCCATTACAATTAATTGACTCAAATATTAATACTGACAATTGTCATGTATTAAAATGTTTCAGTAAAACATATATTTATTTAAATGTTGTTTTATTCGCATGGCGTTAAATCATAAACGAACAAATAAACAAACAAAATATTGTGATAAAATGAATAAGTATCATTCTCACTTTAATAAAAAAAACTGTGAAAAAACATTCCATTATTAATTTGAAGTAGTTTTGGATTGTCATCCTGCTTACGTCCTCTCCCTAATATAATACGATATTTAATAATTCTAAAACTTTTAACAAGAATGCATTACATTGACCAAAAGTGACTGTTAAGAACATTACATTCATTGTTACAAAAAACTTTCTATTAATCAAAGAAACCTGAAAAAATCACCAAATCAAAGGATCATGTGACACGGCTTTGCCATAATAGCAATAAATCACAGTTTAAAATGTATATGGAAATAGATTATTTAAAATTATAATAATGTTTCACAATATCACTGTTTTTACAGTATTTTTGATCAAATATATGCAGTCTTGTTGTGCGTAATAAACCACTTTCAAAAAGATTTTAAAAACCCAAACTTTTGAATGATATATAATATAATGTAATATAATATAATGTATTATATTGTATTGTAATGTAATGTAATATAATATTTAAGCTTTAGTGACAACATTCTTCTCCATCCAGAATATTGTCTTTCATTCGTGGCCGCTGATGGCAGTAATTACTTTTGTAAAGGAAGTCGTGTTATTCAGACACTCTCTCTCTATCTTCAGGCCATCATCATAAAAGTGTTTTACCGCTCCTCATCCTCTGATAAGAAAAAAACTCATCTTTTCCGTCTCCACCTCATTGTTTTTTGGCGCTTTCCACTGATGTAAAGCTCTCACTGCTAGAGAGATGTGAACCTGGAGGCGAGTATAGAGGGATGGGAAAAGGAGAGTGAGAACATGAGAGAGATGTCGGGTTTTATTCTGGCTGTATGTTCGGTTGACGGTTTCCTCACTCCGTAGGGAAATGCAGCACACAGCTGCGGTGTCGACTGTGTGAAGTTTGTTTGATAGATTTTTCAGTGAGTGAGAAAGGGAGAAACAAACAGGTACTGCCAGGAAAATGTGTTTGTGTCCTGCAGAAACACGGTTTGTTAGTCTTCCAAGTCAATAATAAGAATCATCTCATTTTGTTTTTTTTTTCTAAAATTATCGAAGGATTGTTCTGGAAAGTTCCTTTTAACTTTTCATTGTCCTTGAGTCAGCCAACCAAATCTTTTTCATCTCCGTCGATCCCTTTGTCCCCTCAGTGTGAGGTAAAGCTGGCCCATAAGCGCTCTCGTCTGGAGAGCAGCATGACGGGTGAAGAGGATGATGGAGAGGATGACTCCGACTCAGATGAGGAGTCCTCGGCGAAGGCACGTTACTTTGGATATGTGAAGCAGGGCCTGTACTACGTGACTGAGATGGAACGTTTCGCCCCTCCGAGAAAACGGCCACGTACCGTCATCAAGAACTACCGCCTGGTCAGCCTGAGGTCCACCACTCCAGAGGAGCTCTACCAGAGGAAGGTGGGTTACTATAACAACCTGACGGAGTGGAACCGCCCACTTGACCAAACATTATTATTGACCAGTCATTATAACGACAGGATGACTTGACATGATTCTGCTTATCATAAAATTACTCTCCAAATAAATAAACATCTGGACATTAACTAGTGATTGTGAATTTGAATTATCTTAAAATCTTACCTGTGTGTCATCTTAGAAAATTACAGTCCACAATATATGAAACAATTAGTCTAGCAACAAGATGAGCACTACAACCAATATTAGTGCAGTCTGACTGCTTTAATGAGGGGGAAAAAACTGGGAAGCATTGGGAATGACATAATCGAATCGTAAAAAAACGACAGATAAATATAAAACTATATAGGACTTGGAAATGTTAATTAAACATGATTATTTAAGAATGAATTGATGGCTTTAACAAAAGCATATACCATTGATTAACAACCTTGTAGCTCACAATGGGTCTGTCTTTACAGGCGTCAAAGTTATCATTAAAAGTCAATTACACTATGGAAAAGGATTGGGTTTTTTACTTCTAGAACTTCTTTTTTGCTTCTTACACTGAATTAAAACGAATGACTTGCACCAAAACAATTTAAAATTCTTTTTCTTTTTTTAAGGATCTGCTTTCCTAAACCCGATCTTTTATCCTCCGCCAGTTATCATGCCGTTGTCGTGCAGTCGGTGGCATTATGCACCTTCAGGCGGTTTTGCCAACCGCCAGCTCAAATGTGCGTGCGTGATGACCGATGAGGCCTGTTCTAGCGCATCACGTACATGTTCAAGTTTCTGTGTTTTAGCATATTTTATGCACATTTTTGCAACGAATCACTCGCAGTCATTTATGTGCTGTCAGACTATCTGAGTCTTGCTGTGGATTTATCTGACAGACTGGCAATCTGAGACCACAATCTTTCAAACCTTTCATCTACACTTTTTTTGTTCCCAATTATTCTGCTTAACGTACAAATAAAATACAAGAAGTTTTTATCAGAAGTCCCATATTCATAATTGTGACCACACATGGTGAAATAAACTTTTCATTAAATAACTTTAATGTACTTGAAGTGTGCACCGAAATACTTGGAAAATACAAGTATCTGATAGGGAGTGAGTATCGGCAGATACTCAATATTCAGTGACTCTGATCGGGTCAGGGGCACAACAAACTTGATGGGTAATATAATATAATAAATCTATAATTATAATATAATATAGGGCTGCGCGATTAATCGTATTTTAATCGCGAAAACGATATCTGTCTCCCATGATTAATTAACCTTAATCGTCGCGATATCAATGTGCCAAGCATGAAACAAACATTGTAAGTTTACAAATTGTTCGTTTTTCTTAGGGGTTGAGAGTGAACGGATGATAAACTGCGCTTTCATTGGGTAGCAGAAGTTGGCGTGAGGCGATAAGCTTAGTCATTCAGCGTAAAGAACGATGGCAGAGCAACAAGAGGAAGGTGAAGTTCGTTCATTAGTTCCCAAAAAGGGTCTTTTAACTTACGAGTTCTGCAAACTGGGTTGCAGGGTAACACAACAAATCTCATCAACCATCTTAGAAGCCACCATAAATACAATATTACAGACAACAACGATAACGGGGACTGCCAAATTTGCCTTGCTCTCAAAGACACGCGGAAATCGTTTCATTTAGCCAATGATATGTGTCCAATAAACACTGTAAGCAATGAAGGGGTTAAAAAAAATGATTGCCACACTTGACAAAAGATACATCATATCCTCACGCAACTATTTTTCTAACATTGTGCTGTATGCGAAATGCCGACTGGAAATAAACGAGAAAATCGCAGTGCAGAATATTTTGCTGCCACAACCGACCTAGCCGTATCTTAGCTTGACTGTTCGTTTTATTGCAGGCGAGTTTGAAATGAAAAGCGAGCTTTTGCAAACTGTTTTTCCCACAAGACCATGCAGCGGAATCTATTGCAACGGGTCTCAAGAAGCGATTTCTGCATGGGGTTTTCTTGAGTAAATTCTTGTCTGCATTAGAACGGACAACGCGTCTAATATGATCAGGGCAGCATCTCTGAATAACTGGACGAGACTACATTGCTTTGGACGTAGACTTCATTTAGCTAATGGTGTGCTGTTTTAACATTTTTCCCCTAATATAGTGTAACTATTTCACCCATTGTAATGATGCACGTAGTCATTTTTCCGATATTACAGTGACACCTGGCGTCATACAGTATATTCAGCGTATGCTGCCAAATAGTCCAAATTACAGACATTTAAAAGTTTAAGATAAAGCGAGGGATATTTGGCTCGTCATACAATACTATATGTGAAAGTATGTGCATCCAGCAGTGTTTACTGATAAATAGTCTCATATAGGTGTAAAAAAAATTGTCACATTAAAATAATGTTTGTTAGCATTAAAATTCATTAGGTATCATGAGATAAGTAATAAATCTGGATCAGTGTTCATAATTTAGTATTTTGTTTTTATTAATTTGTTTTGTTTATAATGTTTATATATATATAAGAAATAAAAATAAAAAGATATAAGAAATGAAATAAAAGTTCTTAACCAACATAATAATCGTGATTATCAGTTCTCTTGTTATCGTGCAGCCCTAATATAATAGAATATAATATAATACAATACAATACAATACATTTTAAGCCCTAGTAACAACATGCTTCTCCTCTGAGAAACTTTTTATTATGCATCTTAAGTGTCTTGTTCACTTTGGCCATGAAGAAACGAAAGCCATGAGCCCTGAGGCGTAGTCTTTTCACAAGAAAAAGGATTCATGTAACGTGAACGAGTGGTCTAGCGAGATTACATAGACCTTCCAGATTACCTAGCAACATCAGCCCAAGTTCATTAATAAATCATTAGCTCAGTTTTTTACATATAGTGACATTAAAACGCTCCCATTTCAGCCTCTTCCTCTTTAAAACTCATTCCTTGAATACAGTCAGAAGAATGAAGTGCGGAATAAAAGCGAGGGAGGAAGATGAATGTGAATTGGACAGGTGTTTGAAACATCATGTAATGGAAAATGCCAAACTTACAATATGCTATTTCTACTTTGAGATAACTCAGATCGTTATAGATTTACTTTATGGCTGTAATATTAACAGGCAATAACATTTCTGTGGGTCTTAGACAGACCATTAATAAGACCGAGAGCTTTCAGTAGAAGTTTATTTGCTGGATGTGTTTGTGTTCACAGATTGATAATGAGGAGTATGGTGAGGCTCTCTCTCTGGCTCAAGCATATGGTCTGGATTCTGATCTCGTCTATCAGAGACAGTGGAGAAAATCTACTGTCAGCATCGCTTCCATTCAGGACTACTTGGTATGAGTCATTCTGTAACCACAGTATTTGTAACACTGAATCAACCCATGAGAATCAAACTCTCTTTTTTTTTTTTTTTTTCCCACTGAGAATGACACAAAACAAAAAACAAGGCACATGATTGTTCTTTTTCTTTAATGCAAACTTTTTTTTATTTATGTTTTTAAATAAAATGAATTGCTTTTATTGTCCATGCTATAACTTGGTCTGGAATGCTTGTTTTGAACACATGATGCAGATCTTGAGTAACTAAAAATTTGTGATTTAGTGCAAGAAGGTTTTTAATTTTTTTTTCTTCCCCCCACAGAGTAAGATAAAGAAAAGATCATGGGTGCTGCATGAGTGTGTGGAGAGGGTTCCAGAGAATGTGGATGCAGCCAAAGAGCTCCTGAAGTACGGCTTGAAAGGAACCGACCTTGAAGCATTGATCGCCATCGGTGATGGCGAAGACCGGGGCAGGTGTGTGATGCACGCTTGCATAGCTCGACAGATCAGCATATCTCCTCTTTGATTGTATATTAACCAGGATGTATCTTCCGTAGATTCATCTTGCCAGGTGATATGGACTTGGATGATGCTTCATATGAAGATTTCCTATCTGTGGAGGAAGAAATGGAGCAAAGAAAAGAGAGGGAAGCCAAAAAGAGACAGGAGCTCCTCAAGAAAGTGGAATTTAGCAAGTAGGCTCTCCCACATGCACACGCACACACACACAGTCACTGTAAGTTGGCTAGATATTAGTGATGTGCTTAATTACATACAATTCAGTTGGTTGCTTAAACAGCTGTCTAGAGGAAGCCCTGTATAAATGGGCTGTTTAAATGTGCGTGCGTGTCTGGAATTTCCTCCGAGGAGGCAAGGGAGGCAGTGCCTCCTCAATAAAAAATAGGATGAGGCAATAATCCATATTACAAAAATAAAACAACAGATTTTACAATGTGTGACATTAAAAAGTGTATGTCACTCGTTTTTCTAAAGGAACGCTATCCAACAGCGACACGCACAGGTAAAGTTAAAGCGGGAGTCCGCGTCTCTCGTGCCTCCTCTCAGATCATAGAGAATCAACAGAGCCCTGAAAACGGGTGGTGGGTTTTGTGGGGGGTAACTGTGAATGAATGGGGCAGAGTCACGTGAGAGCATTGCGCTATGATTGGATGTGATTGGTTACAATTGGTTTGTGTGATAAATCCCGCCTCTTGTTTACATGTTCTGCACATGAGTCTGAAGAAACAAAATGATTGCGTCAATGGGCAGATCATTTTTTTCAATTTATTTAACCGTACAAACCAAAATGGAAATATTGCAGATTTTTTTTTTTTTTTTTTTTACTTTTCACGGTACCTCATGTACTAAAGTAGCTTTATTTGTATGTCTGTAAATATTGTGTTAAACAACATATTTTTGACATTCTAACAATACATTTCATAACATCTTTTTTGTCCTCTCAGATTTTCAGTAGACCCTTGTGGCGCCTTGCACCCTAGTTTGAAAACTAGCATTCACTAGCATATATATGGTACTAAACGCCACAAAACTCATATTTTGATTTCATGTCATCTTTAAAAGCTGGACTATTTTTAATTTGACGTAATTCATTTTTTAAAAGTTATTATTCTTAATAGTTTTACCGTGCAATCTGCCCAAGAGCTAAAGCACAGCATGTTCTCAGCACGCTAATTAAAGCACCACCACTAAAATGTAATGATAAAAAGAAAAAAAAGATACACTAGTTGACCTCACTAATACGCTAGTTGGTTGTTGGACGTGACCCACCCCTAGTAGATGCTCTCATAAAGCTCATGAGGAAGTGGAAGAGATTTTGGAGACGGCACCGATGGGAAGGGAGAGAAAGAGCGGTAGACAGATAAAGAGAAGCGAGAGAAAGAGGTGTAGGAAAAAAAATTAAAGTCCTTTATAGATTTATTTCTAATCTGCATAAGGTAATTTATGCCTCTGTTGTGCTTTGCCCAAGAGGGCCTAATGAAAGAGCCCTCCGTGAACACAAATTATGAACGCTCACACACTCGATAGGGTGGAGGGAAGAAGATATAGACAAAAAAAAACATAGATTGGCTGACATTTGCTATAAACACTGCACTAATCAAAACACACTTGTTTACACACAGACAAAATTGGCTAATTTTTCATAGCGTAACTCATTTAAACACGCGCACACACACACGCTCTCCATGCGTATCACACAGAACTGTATCTAATTTGCACTTAATTACTGTACGCTTCCGCCAGCGGTTTGACACCGGAGTGTGTGTTTGTGTGTTTACTCCTCAGGCTGTTTGTTTTTATGCAGTCAGCATATTTAATGTGCATGTTAATATGGCTGTTTATGAGTGTCTGTCTGTCTGTGTGATGCATGATGTCCTTTTCACTAGAGATCGACCAAAAGAAAAGCGATGGAAAAAAGAAGTAGTGGCGAGACAGAAGGAAAAAGAGAAACAAAGGCATTTAGCGAGCGAAAGAGATGATAAAAGCGATGAAGAAAGAAGATAAAGAGTGACAGAGAGAGAAAATAGACAGGCACATCAACATTGAGAAAGAGAGAGAGCGACTCTAATTGGATGTACTTCAATATCCACTGACGTTCAGCTGTGGTAATGCAACGGCAAAAGAGACTATCATCATTCTGTTAATTTCTTTTTAACTACACCACCATTATTGCAATGGGGTGGTATCGATCAGACCGCTGGGTTTAGTTGAAGGTGTGTGTGTGTTAGAAAGCGATAGAAAGTTCACACACCATCACAGCTACACTGCATATTTTGATAGTGATTCCCCTTAACAATGTCTGCCTGTCAATCAGGCTTCAGTCTTGCAGCGATATTCTCTCAGTTGAAGATGACACTGCCTGCAGTTAATTCAGCTGCAGCACAGACTGCTTTCAAACGTACAATAGTTTTTGAGATCATTTCAGGCTCATGTGTGATGCCTATTTTAAACCTTGTTTATAAAATAGAGTATAAAAATGGAGTGGGGTCTGAGACCACTAGTTACAATTGTGCTTCTGTTGTGCAGTATTTTTTAGTTTTTTTGCAAATTATATTATCAGCATAATTTGTGTAATAGTTTTTGAGTCTTACTAATTAATAAATATAATGCTCTTTTAAATATATATCACTTTTACATAACTGTTTAATTCGATCATAGTTTCAGTAATATAATTTATTTCATGTTATCTTTTAAATGTTATAAATGAGTAATTTTCATACTTTTGTAGTTACTTAGATTTATTGTGCACAATTTGTAAGTCTTTTGACTGTTTCAGACTTTAGAAATGCTAGATTCATGGGTTTATTTAAATAACTATCGACCTATATCAAATCTTCCTTTCCTGGCTGAAATTTTAGAACGGGTTGTAGCTTTACGGTTATATAATCGTCTTACTGTTAGTAATATTTTTGAGCATCTGGTTTTTGAAAATTTCATAGCTCTGAAACGGCTCTGGTTAAAGAGACTAACGACTTACTTTTGGCCTCTGATGCTGGATCTCCCACTTATTCTCTTAGACATTAGTGCTGTTTTTGACACCGTATATCCTATTCTTTTACTGAATCGCCTTGAAACAGCTTTTGGTATTTCCAGCACTGTCCTAACTGGTTTAGATCCTATTTGACCAGAAGCAGACAGTTTGTTGCTTTAGGGGAATAGAGGTCTGATATTGGGTCAGTCTCTAATGGCATCCCTCAGGGCTCAATTTTAGGACCGTTACAGTATTCATATTTACCTGTTTACCTGTGATTTAAAAAAATATATATATTATTTTCAACAATTTGCATGCTGAATTGTGATTGGTCTCTTGATTTATCCTTCTTTATTGTTTGTTAGTCTCTCTCTCTCTCACCATTTCTCTCACTTTATATTCTAGCTATCATTTAACCTTAATTAAATGATCAATATTATATATATTAATTCAAATGAAAAAACCCTAAATATCTTATGTAGTATATAAAGTCTTAGATATTGACTTAAATTTGAGGTTATAAAGACTCAGGAGCCTCAAACTCAAAGTTAAGAGGGCTTTGAGGCAAAAATGCTGTTGCTTGAAATTAAATGACGCATCGCATCAGTGCCACATTAGATTTTGATGTCAATTAGCATGCGTCTTGTTAATTGCTATATTGATGTAGTGTTTCGAACTGTTTCTGTGATTTAAATTCTACGATTTAATGACTTTTTTTAACCTTTCTTTTGTTGGAAAATTGGTCTGAATTTAAAACAAAAGTATGAAAGGCATTAAACTGCTTTGTATTTAGTAAGTAATGTTAGTAATTTTAAACCAGTGCACCTTTTATCATAACTACATATTATCCTGTCACAAATCAATAGCCAATTCTCTTTCTCCTTTCTAAAACAGCCTGCTATGCAATCATGACATTTAACAAGTCCTTAAATGGTTATAATTTTTTTTTTTTCTTTTTCAAGTTTGATGTTGTCAATAGTCGTTTTGACACTTTAAAGATGAGGGACCTTCAGCACACTAGTAGCTAAATTAACTGACAGCTACGTGCCAATGATGTTTGCTTTAAAAATGCTTCTTCTACAGTCAAGCCATCCATAAACCCTTGACATGGCATTTAATTCTGCTTTAGTTTCATTACTATCAGTATGCCTGAAATAGAATTGCTTTTAGTATTTGTAGGCTGACAAAAGAAGTGCGCTAAGCATTCACAGGCGAGCATGCTTATGCATAGGCTATTCTTTCAATCTTCCTTTATCATGTTTGCATTGCGATAACATCCTGCAGTTCAATATTCTCCCCCAGTCCAATGATCTGTGCATGTGTGCGGGTCTCATTTACATACAACAGGATGCTCAGGTTTCCGCAGTAATGCAGGGAGAATGAGATGAGATTGTAATTGCCTTCTGTGGATTTTCACGCTGACTGATACACGCGCGCACGCTCGCTCGCATCGCATGGCATCCAGGCAATCAGGCAGCGGTCGCCTCACATTAGCCTGTGTTTGATGACCTAATCTGGGTCTATAATGGCTCACTACCCTTTCAGCTCTGTTTCGTCCACTTTTTTCCTTCAGTCTCAAATTGTCCCATTCATCCATATTTCCTTGTAATGCCTTCCATTATATTTGTAAGCCTCTACATACATGTCTGTCAAAACCTCCCCCAGAGGGTGTGAAGCTTTATTTCATTCCACCGTTTTTATGGATATCTCTCTGAAGTGGACGAATGCCGATAAGCTCCAGGAAAGATTGTGTTTTCGTGCTTAATCCTGTCGATGTCATGTTCTTCCAGACTGACTCTAGAGCAGAAGGAGCTCTGCAGAAGTAGATTGAAGCTTCTCTGCTATCTGGACCGCTTGGCCACTTATGAGGTAACTCTCCAAACTTGAATATAGCTTTAAACTTCATGCCTTTGGCTTTAAAGGCATGAAGTTGGGTTTAAAAGGGCATATCATGGATATGAAAACAGGATTTCCCTTGCTCAATGACTTTCACAATGCAAAGCTTCCTCCTCAGTCCAAACAGACCAAAACTAAGCAGCAAAAAGGCTCATTCAAAAATCATAATTTTAATGACATAACGTTAACCTACCTAATTTACATATTAAACGCCTTATACTACCCTAATTTACATATCGCTTTGATAGTTTAACAAGGATGCCCCCCCCCCCCCCCAAAAAAAACAAAAACAAAAAAAACTTTGCAACACACTACAAAAACTACTTCTTAATTCTTTAAATAAGAATGGTTTTTAATTAGTCTTTTTTACTTGTTTTTTTAGGTAAAACAAAATCTGTGCAACATGAGAAGCACTTCATAAAACAGACTTGTTTTCAGAGATTGTATTCTGAATATAATTGTACTTTTCACATTTTGTACTTGTATTGTCCTTAAAATAAAACAAAAATAAAAAAAATCTGCCAGTGCATGAAGACTAAATGGACTTTAAAGATGCATTCTCCGAAAGCAAGTTTTAATATCTTCTTCAGTGTTGCTTCTCAACTTAAATTTCTTGTTTCACGGGCTTTCAGATATTTTAACTAGAAAAAAAAAACTTGATAAGATTAGAATTTTTGCAGTGCATATGAGCTGTTACTCTCATTAGGCCATCAATACGAGCGTGTCATTGTTTTTTTTTTTTTGAGAGAGATTTGTTTTGTGTAGCCAGTATATATTACTGTGACACTTTTACAAGGGGGAGAAATAGTAATATTTTCTCAATTCACATACTTTTGGCAGAGAGTTAATTTTTTATGCTGTCAACACCTATTTAGTGTTCAGCAGCTGTCATTCTAATCCCTTGATGTGATTTATGCTGGTATGTGGAGGTTAGCTATTAATAACCATATATAATTTCCATATAGAAGTCTTAAAGGCGCAATATCAAAAACAGCCTGCTTAATTCTAAGGATCAGAGGGAGTCATTGCAAACTACGCTATGACAAATATGCTATTTTGGAGAAAATATTGATCAATTGTAAACCGATAATAAAATGATACAAACCTGAAACCATAAATCCGAAACAAATATTGAGACTGATTTAGATAGTCATTTAAATGATCTAAAAAAAATTCCACTAACCCTTTCATGAATAAAATGATTGATGTGTGCGTTCGTATTGTAATTCTTTGTTTCAATTTAAAAGTCATCAGCAGGAGTGTGTATCGCATAGTTAATGTCCTGCTCGAAATGTGATGGATGGCCTTTGTCGGGGTCTTCATGTGTAATTGATTTCTATGGGAATAGTTCTGAATGTAACCAGACCTCGGAGACATTAAACACACACGTGCACACACATACACGCAGCGGCCCTGTCGACTTAAAGGCTGTAATTGTAAATGTCAAAGCGATTAAATGTCAGCAGTGTGGACTGGGAGGATTTACCTCAGACATACACACGTGAGACCCTCTCCTGAACTCTCATGTTTGTTTTGCTTTCTTTCTCTGTCTCTTCCTCATCACTATTTTATTTTCTGCAGGAGATTCTAGGTGGACCTCATGCGGCAGAGCAGCGATTTGATGCTGAGTTTTTCAAGAAGTTCCGCAATCAGAATATTGTTCTGTCAGCAAGAACGTACGCAAGGGTAAATCCCTCTTCCTTTGTTCTCCATTCATGTCGTGAGTGTGAGCGCGAGCTTCTGTAACAGGGTCCCGCAGCGTGAGTTATAGTCACCATTTCGCTGTTTTGTGGATAAGTGTGTGCGCCCTCACTAGCGTGTGGCGTAAAATATGGATCCCCCCCCCCATATTCTGAGAGTATTTTAAAGTGTAGATGTTTGAAATATGGTCACCTGCCCAATGCAAAGGCTTCTGGGGGTTTGTAATGTGGGAAATATTGCTGCAGCGCATAAAGCTGCCCATAGTTAGTTCGGTCTCATAAATCATCTATTAATTAATTATCTCTATCAATCGTGTTCTTCTCACCTCGTCTCTTTCCCTCCCAGGAGAGTAACGTGCAGGCGCTGGACATTCTCTTCACTTACCACGGCTCAGAGCTGCTTCAGCACCGGCTCGCTATTCTCTACAATTTCCCAGAAACCACCTCTCCTCACGAGTACGCCGACCTTCTGCCTAAAGCGGGGTAAGAATTACTTATTAGAGGATACCGATCTTCCGTGAACAGGATAAACAAAACCCACATAAATCTTTTTGAAAGAGCCTAACGGGAAAAGGTCATTTTTAGATGACTGGTCCACTGAAAGAGGTTATTAGGTACCGTCTGCTGTATGACCGAATGAGGAGCTAGTTTAAAGCAGGTTGGTTATGTAAATGAGACATTTTGCAGTGAACTTTATCCATATGCGCTTTAGTCTTTGAGACCTTAAGATTATGAAATAACTGCAGGCTGTGAGGTTACCTGCAGACGCTGGGCTAAAAATAACTGCTGCTCACCTTTCTTAAGGGATATAGTATTGTTCAAATGTTTGGGGTCGGTAAGATTGTTTTAAATGTTTTTAAAACAAGTTATGCTCACCAGAGCCGCGTTTAGTCATAATAAAGATTATCACAATATTATTACCATTTTTAAATTTAGCTTATCATCGCCCGACGTGAAAAATAACATTGAATTTGAACACGATTTTCATTTAAATGCGATTCTTAGTGCGATAAAGGTTGCGTTTTTTTTATTTATTTTTTTTATGCGCAGCTTGTCATTAATCCATCTGAAAGCACTGCAAGTTTGAGTCGCTTATAATGTACATTTGAAAAGCAATGCACGTCAAACATCTTTCCAGACAGGAGAAGCATTTATTAACATCTTGTCCAACAAAAAGTTTTTACTCCAAACTCACTTCATAACGACAGAATAAGGGAATCGTGTGTTTGTTTCATCAATCAAAGCGTTTCAATCTTCTGTTTATTCAGCTACAGCGACATGATGTGTTATCGTCTTCTGCAGGGCATATTTTGAGTTTCAGCGCAGGAGCGCCCTCTGGCTTTCAGATAGAGAAGCATTTACTACTGATCACAGAGCCGTACAGCTCTGGCAAGCTGCGCATTAAATAACCGTAGCCTTTGCCAAATCACAATAAATCGCGCAGCCCTACAATTTAGTATATTTTACAACGCTATTTATTAATGATAGCAGCTGAATATTTACCAGCTATTACTCCAGTCTTCAGTGTCACATTATCCTCTCCATTCTTTGCTGAATAGAAAGTAAAAAAAATGGCATATATATGAAATATAATAATTTTTTGTAACATTTTTCTTCCTGTTTTTTTTTTTTTTTTAAATGAATCCTTTCTGAATAAAAGTAATTGTTTCTTTCTTTTTCTTTCTTACTTTCTTTAAAAAAAAAAAGTACCCCAAACTTTTGAAAGGTAGTGTGTATGACTGTATAAGGATTGTCAAAATGAATGCATGAAAGCATGCCATGCGATTACATGTTTAAGGGGATTAATTTTAACACGATTAACACACTTTAATGTCTGTGTTCTGAAATAAAAGAATTGAACAACTTTACCAAAGCACACAAACGTATAAAAAAGTGTCCCGTATATTAGTACGAAAGACCCTCTTTATTGTCAAGTTCTTAAAGGGGTCATATGTTTCTTGAGGTGAACTTATAATGTTAGGATGATTTTTTTTTTTTTTTTTTTCCCCATCAAAAACTGCCATAATAAAAGGCTATTATTCTACCTTTGTTCGAAGAGTCTGCTGTGAGGCTTCAGTGTAAACATCCACTGCTGTGATTGGCTCACATGAACCCCCACTGCGCAAACTTTACCACGGTTTTACTTTTGGGCCCACAGCTGTCAAGATTAACTATTCATGAAATGTGTTGATTATAACACTATATTTAGGTCTATCCCCATCACATGAAAGCTTGCAGTGATGAGCATTGTAGCTGATGACAGATAGCCTGTTGATCATGTGATGGCAGTGATCATGCCATTGGAACTTGTTTCTGCACTCTCACAAATGCTTATATCATTACTAACAGTGCTAACACTGTGTAAATACAGTTAGGGATTCATAATGAGAGTTTTGGCGAGAGTCCAGATAAACCCGTGCTGCGTGATCGTCAGCTTCAGCCATTATAAAGAGAGCGTTCTTTCATCGCCTGCTGTATGTAAATTAATCACAATTTAAAAATGCATAAAAACTCGGTACATATCAAGCAATCTGTTATAACAGACAAAGCAATAGTGACCATGTAATAAAAACAGTCACACTTGTTTGGTTCGACATTACTGTCTGATTCAATAAAGTCAGCGCAGTTTTAGTATAAACCTTGCTTAAAAGTGTGACTTTTTTCTAAAAGAATCCACGCTAAAATGAAGTGAACAAAGGACCAAGATCCTACTGATACAGTCTGAAACTTCATTAAAAATAGAGTTCTACAACTCTTTCCTGATGTTGGGATCAGAAGGAAGGCAATGATACTGCACAACTTGGTACTGCACAG
Organism: Opsariichthys bidens; assembly: GCA_037194245.1. Taxonomy (NCBI): domain Eukaryota; kingdom Metazoa; phylum Chordata; class Actinopteri; order Cypriniformes; family Xenocyprididae; genus Opsariichthys; species Opsariichthys bidens. Next base: position 7,436,981 of record CM074282.1, read on the forward strand.
TGTCTTGTCACCTTCAGAGCCATCTTTATCGTCGGGTTTCTGCGTTGACCTCTCCTTATTTACCTAAACCGACTGTGCACAAATCAGTGGACGGGGCTAAACAGGCAGTGATGTAGAAGCAGGCGTTGATCACTATTACGTCATAAAGTGGCATTTTCCAGAATCTGTCATTTTAGCTGACTGGCTTCAATATAAGCTGTTTTTAAACTAACAAGAAAGTTTTTAGGTCTGGAATGTTTGGATGTTTTTATAGTAAAATAGGGGTAATGCGCAATTTAACTTCCGGATTCTGTAAAACAGATCGTATCGCTTCTGGTTTAGGTCTTTTATATGTACCTCATGAAAAAATTTGCTGTTTTATTCAAGATAACTTAAAAGGACTGAGCAAATATGAGCAAAACTGATGTCCCTCGCATATGCAGATTGATATCTAAAAGCTTTTTCGCTGATTACCTTAAAAGTCCATACTACTGTTAACACTTTCTCTGTCAAGCAGATGCAATAAGATGTTTGGTCATGTGACATCGGACATATAGCCTATTATTCTGCAGTGTGATGAACGTCACAATGACGGGGTTGCTTACGCTGCCGTCGCGTTTTCACGAAGCTATAGATTGTCAAAAGATCAAGCGAATTTCGGTTTTTCAGCTCGTGACCCTTTTAATACCTCAAACAACCTAGATGGGACATTTAATAAAAGTAACGTTCAATATTTTTGATAAATTCACAGCTGTGAATCTTTAGAAAGCTCTTTTCTTTCTGCTCCTTTAGAAAGAAAAATTTCTAGCCATATCCTGAAGAGAGGAAGTGATAAAAGTCAGGGACTACATCTGCAGGACAGAGATATCTGAGCTTACTCCGAAAGACCTTGGATATTTGAGTTTAGAACAATGCGTACAGCCATTTTATATATAAGAGCAGACACGTCTTAAGCTCAGACGTCTTAAATGTCAAACATCAGTTATCCCAAGACAGCCGCTGAGATTGAATCACTGACCTCTCTGTTACCAGCGGCAACCTGAGTGACCGGCAAGTTCATCCTTTTACTTTTGTGCTTCACCACTGTTTTCAGTGCCATCCCCTGAAATGAGGAAAAGTGGTTTAGTGTTCAAACTTAGTTTAGCTAGATGTGCATTTGAGAAGCAATTAATTACAAGTGGTAGACAGCTGTACGTAACATCCGTAGTATTACATGAATGATTTGTCATAATTACTTTCAGCGGCCTCTTTTGACAGCAGGCTTAAAATATACTTGTTTTGCTTTAATTTCCATTTCAACACATAGTTTAGGAAGATGGAAGAAATGAGATTTTGCAGATTTGAAGGTGCTAATATGGTGAATGCTTCTGTGACGTCGGGTAAAACATCCTTAGGGATTTTGTGAAGATCTTTTTCGCCGATGACACTGCAAAGTGTACCGTCTCTTTTGACGCCTTCAGAACTCAGACATGAAAGACTGGTGTAATTACTTGCACTAAATATATACATGAAAAGTATCAAAACAGAGGAAAAAGGCAATAGCTTCACACCTACGCATAAACTGATGTGAGGACTTGGTGAGAGCTTGTGCTGCTCTGTTTTGTACATATTGTAATCTAGCAATGTTTGTGTTAGGAAGCTGTTTAGACACGCTTCGGTGTGTGTGTGTGTGTGTGTGTTTGTATGGGAGTATGCTGATTTAGTGGACAGGTTTGTGTGTGTTGAGAGAGAGAGAGAGAGACACACAGAGTAAAGGCATTTGCAACCCCCCCCACCCCCACCCCCCCACCTAATGCTCCAGTAATGGGGGTGACAGAATAGATTTAGTGTATTGGATTCGGTCGCCCTCCTTCCGCCCATTCTCTCTTATGGAGGTCAGTCGCCTCTGCAGTGAACATCCATCACGGCTCAGCAGCTGGAGGCCGGTTTCCGAGTCTCCCCGGCCTGTGAGCGCTAACAGCGCTGCTGCAGGACCCTCGCTGTACCAGTGGTCTCTCGCCATCTGCTGTCTCTGCTGGAAAGAAACGCAGCCAAATGAAGTTTTCTTTTAGACTTTTTTTTTTTTACTGACTCTGTTGTAGAAGGATTAGAGTCATGCATATGTTTGTACCTGTAGTGATAGAATGATGTATTAGCCAGGTTGATAATTGTGCAAAGAAGATAGAAACATTTAACAATATTTTTGAAGATTAGATTTTATTTTAATATTTTATTTTTCATGCATTTAGTTATCCTCTAATGTCAAGGTCTTTTTGAAATCTTCAGAATTTGCATTTGTTATTTTTTAACAAAAATCTTGCTGATTTACTTATAATAATCTTTCGTTGGTTCATCATCTCTTTCTTCCTAGTGTGGATAAGAAGGGTATTTTGGCTTTGATTCCCTGGGAGGAGAGCCGACACAGAGAGCTGGACTGGTGTGAAGTTCCTGAGTGCAGGTAAGATCACATTAGTGCTTGTCGTCTGGTTTTTGAAATCTTTGTTTATCACTGAGGAGTGTGTGCGTTCTTTTCTTTAGAGGAGTGGTGGAGCCCAGCCCAGTTGATGAATGCCACTTCTTGTATGAAGAACAGCCAGAACTGGAGAGGTTTCGTAGCACCAACCCCTCCATCACACTGCTGACTGAGTGGTATCTGACCAGGGCACAGGACATAGAGAGCAATTCCCGCCAGGTACACAGGTGTACGCACTGACAGAAGCTGACACTCAAACACGTATCAAAGCGCATCGTTTTCTTTTGCACTTTCACTTGACTGACACCTTACCCGGCTGAAAAACAAACAACTTCCTCAAATACACATACAGATGCACATCTGACTCAGAGAAGATTTGCTTCCTTTCAGAGTGACAGTTACTGCTGTCCCAGAGGGCTGTTAGTGTGGTGAGATCAAATGATAACACTGTATCTGTCTACTCTGCGGTCCTAATGGAGAGATATCGGAACCATTATGAGACCTGACTGAGCTTCTGAACCTTTTTCTTTCTTTCTTTCATTTCTTTCATTCATTCATTTCCTTTTCTTTCTTTCTTTTCTTTCTTTCTTTCTGTCATTTCTTTCTTTCATTTCTTTCTTTCATTTCTTTCTTTCTTTCTTTCATTTCTTTCTTTCTTTCATTTCTTTCTTTCATTTCTTTCTTTCTCTTTCTTTCTTTCTTTCTTTCTTTCTTTTCTTTCTTTCTTTCTTTCTTTCTTTCTTTCTTTCTTTCATTCTTTCTTTCTTTCTTTCTTTCTTCTTTCTTTCTTTCTTTTCTTTCTTTCTTTCTTTCTTTCTTTTCTTTCTTTCTTTCTTTCTTTCTTTCTTTCTTTCTTTCTTTCTTTCTTTCTTTCTTTCTTTCTTTCTTTCTTTCTTTCTTTCTTCTTTCTTTCTTTCTTTCTTTCTTTCTTTCTTTCTTTCTTTCTTTCTTTCTTTCTTTCTTTCTTTCTTTCTGTCATTTCTTTCTTTCATTTCTTTTCTTTCATTTCTTTCTTTCATTTCTTTCTTTCTTTCATTTCTTTTCTTTCTTTCTTTCTTTCTTTCTTTCTTTCATTTCTTTCTTTCTTTTCTTTCTTCTTTCTTTCTTTCTTTCTTTCTTTCTTTCTTTCATTTCTTTCTTTCTTTCTTTCTTTCTTTCTTTCTTTCTTTCTTTCTTCTTTCTTTCTTTCTTCTTTCTTTCTTTCTTTCATTTCTTTCTTTCTTTCTTTCTTTCTTTCTTTCTTTCTTTCTTTCTTTCTTTCTTTCTTTCTTTCTTTCTTTCTTTCTTTCTTTCTTTCTTCTTTCTTTCTTCTTTCTTTCTTTCTTTCTTTCTTTCTTTCTTTCTGTCTGTCTGTCTATCAACCTCTCTTTCTTTCATCCATCCATCCATCCATTGTGAGACCTGACTGAGCTTCTGAACCTTTTTCTTTCTTTCTTTCATGTTTTCTTTCTTTCTTTCTTTCTTCTTTCTTTCTTTCTTTCTTTCTTTATTTCTTTCTTTCTTTCTTTCTGTTTCTTTCTTTCTTTCTTTCTTCTTTCTTTCTTTCTTTCTTTCTTTCTTTCTTTCTTTTCTTTCTTTATTTCTTTTTCTGTCTGTCTGTCATCAACCTCTCTTTCTTTCATCCATCCATCCATTCCATCCATCCATCCATCGAAAAGAAACTCTAAAATGCCCTGATTTTTCCTTAATTCCATTTTTCAGTAAGAATTCTTTTTTTATTTTACTAAAAGTTACAACTATAGTGGGGTCCAATTTGCATTTCATTTGCATTCTTCTTATTTAATACATTTTTTGTTGTTGTTATGAATTATATTATATTATATATTATATTATATATTATATTATATTATTTGACTAAATCAAAACTGAATTTCAAAACATCTTTTGGTATTTGCTTTTTCCTATCTTGTTTTAATGATAGTTTTTCCTTTTTGTGTATTCATGAGCACTTTCTCAAGTAAAATGTGCTTATTGTACAAAAGTCATCTATTTATATATATATATATATAAAGTAAAATATTTTTGATATTATATATCATCTAAATTTAAAAGTAATTGGAACCTAGATGTTTTGATAGTTTTGATGCCATCTGAAAAAAAGAACAATATTTGGATATTGCAGTTTAGTTCGAAATTGGTAATGTGAAAGCTGTCATGTGGACCTGGAAGTGTACCGGGTACCGAACCCAAGACTATCAGTAGGAGGTGGTCTGAGTTCAATTGCACCGGAACTGTGGCGTGCATGCATTTTAGTTGATGATGACATCATTAGTTCAACAAAACACATGTAAAAGATCACGGTGGTGTCGAGCAAGATGTCGGTATCCAAATTTTTGGTCTTGGTTTTTAGGCCCTGTATTTTTCAGACAAGAATTTTAGTCTAGGTCTATCTGTGGTCTCAAACTTTTTGTCCCCACTGTATGACCATTATGACAACCATCGCTCAGATAGGCACAGCCTGTTTCAAGAAGTGCTGCAGAGCAGGAGATGCATCACTCTGTCAGGACAGAGGTTAAAGCAAGGAGAGAGGGCTACTCTGAGAGAGCTTGACATGTGAAGTGAGGGAAGGAAGACGGGAGGTGCCTAGGAGCAGATTGAAAGTACATCCAGTGTAATAAAAGGGTGTGAGATGTGTTCATCTAAGGGCTGCCTACCTGTTTGGTCCTTCGAGAGAGGGGAAGAATGGCCAAGAACAATGGAGAAATGTTTGTGCATGTGGAGAACAATTCTTAGTTTAATCAGGAGTGCGTAAATAAGCACGTGCCATTTGCAGTTATTTGTTTGTAAGGCAAATACACGTACTAGTTTTGTACCTACTTGTAATGAGTGTTGTAGCATGTTGTTGTGAAGGCAGCTTTGCTCCGGAGGTGTTTGGCTCTTGTTAACTCCAATGTCAAGGGTTTCGGTTCTTACCAGGTGGGAAAGCAGCAGTAATCATTTCCTCTATGCAGGCATCCACTATTGATTGGCTCCATGCTCTGCCTGTCAACTGGTAGAGGGATACCAATCGTCAGCTCATGATGTGAACTGTATTGATGGGGTGCTGAGGCGGGTGGGATTTCATCGACTGGTTCTACTTTTTTCACATCTGTTAGGGGATTTTTACTTGTAGCATTCTTACTCTTTTAGTGCCGGTCCTTTGTTTTTTGCATCTCTGTTGTATTTGATCTGGCAGTTTTCATAGGTTTATATTTTACTAAACAATTTTACACACTCTATCAACAGTTTTCTGTGTTTTATTTCAAAACATCAAGAGCGTTCTGTATGATTTCTAAGACCCTTGTACACGAAGCATGCAACAGTTGCGTACAGTAGCTGTACTCCTCCTTTTCATTGTTAAATTATGGTAAAATATCTTTTTTTCATTCCTAGTAAATAGTCTCACATGGGCCCATTTACGAAAATGAAGTAAAATGAAGTCAATTTTTAGTATATTGATTCCAGAAGATGAATGATTATGCACTATGCTCTATGGATCTCTCGATCCTTCTATCCATTTATACATCTATTCATCTTTTCATCTATCTTTCTGCTCCTAATGGCTGGTTTGAAATGCATCTAATAGATTGCTTATGCTTTTTGATTGGTCCACACAGGTTGATTGTTCCCTGTCTCTGGTGCGTCTGGGAAAAGAGCAGAACATTCCTGGGCTGGAGGTGCTGTGCGACGACCTGGTTACCATGGAGACACTGGTGTACGAGACGTCATGTGACCTGAGTCTCACACTAAAGGAGCTGAAGCAGCTCAGGGACATTGACAAGCTCCGCCTCCTCATGAAAAATGTATGTTCTGAGGCTGTGCTCTCTTTGTTAACGGTCTACAGTCTCCTTCAACACTTGTATTATTATGTTAACATTTATCCCTGCACTCTATATGTAGTACAGACACAGTATAATGTTTTTTTCTTCATTGTCCGTAGTGTCACACTGTGTTACAGCCACACTGTAAACACAAACCTCATATTGATTTAACCCTTGTATTGTGTTTGAATTCTTGGTAAGATTTTTATTTGGCGGGTCAAATTGATCCAAATTGCATTCAATACATTAATAACCACACTATGTAGAAAAAAAAAATCAGGTAAAAACAGTAAACCATTAATATTAATACTTCTTACAACAAAAATAAACATGATAAAAAATATTTAAAACATTTTTTTGCAATATTTTTTGCTTTCTTAAATATGAATATTATAAACACAAACATTTTAGCTATTTTTTGATTTACAATTTAAAATTTTGATTTGTTTTTTCTTCTTCGAATTTCAAATGTTTTTGGTTTTTGTGTGCTTTCCTGAACAGTAGAACATGGCACTAGCAAGTCCAAAATGATTGAACTAATAAAAATGTACGCCTTAAATGTAGTGTACGTTTCTTTGGATAAAAGTGTCTGCTAAATGCATAAATGTAAATTGAAATACCCTCAGAGGGTAGTTGAGAAACTGACAAAAAATACATCAATTCTTTTCATTTTTATTTTGTGTCTGTGCAGCTGTGGTTTACCATGAAATTGACCCATGAAAATTAAAATTGTCAGAAAATTTGTACATGCATTCCACAATAGTGTCATTAGAGTGTCAACTTGACCCTAAATGAGAAATAGTCTCAAAATTAAAAAAAAAAAAAAAACACTAGCCAGAATTTCCGACAACTCAAATAATACAAATCGCCTCCGTTCATCTAAGCAGTCGTACATGCTGTATGTTCAGTCAGCTCTTTACATGAAGTAGCACAAGTGTAACTGATAGATCTGTGAGATTGTGTGTAGATTTGTGTTTACAGGGTGGTCTCATTACGACTGCAGAAAGCACATCCAGTGGGCTTGTTTGGATTTAATGCTTTCATTAAAAATGATTTAATACTCATTTGCTCGTTTAAGGGGAAACGCTGTGAGTGGGTGAATTGCCATCTTAGCATCTGTTTACTAGTGATACTTTTTAATGTTTTCTGAGGGAACGCTCAATTCAATCTGAAATGGACTTTCTTTTACTCACCCTAATGTCGTTCCAGACCCCTTTTACTTTCTTTCTTCTGTGGAACATAAAAGGAGATAAAAAAAACGCCTTAAAAATGATTTGTTCATGCAAAAGGATGTCATTTTTAAAGCTTTTTTGAGGCCTGTTTTATTAGTGTAATTGGAAAAAAAAACAGTTGGTTCTTTAGAATTAATCATTTCGTGTAGTTAAAAGAAAGTCATATAGGTTTGGAATGACTTCAGCTGTTCCTTTAAAGCTACTTTATTTGTGTTTCTCCTAAAGTGTGGTGAGTGAACAAAAGACACTGTCATTTACAGACTGTTGTATGTCATGGTTTCTTTCTGTTTTAGTCCAGCGTGGATCGATATGTGAGGAATTCATTCCAGTGGATGGTCCCGTTTCTGCACCGCTGTGAAGGACAGCGGGTGGGCTCTGCCTCCAGTCTGCTCAGAGAGTACCTGATCAGCCTCGCCAAAGAAGATCTTGGACTCCCACTCAAAATCTTCCAGCACTCAAAGCCAGATGTAAGCCAGATGTAGATTATATATATATATATATATATTTTTTTTTAAATGATTAAGATAATTATAAAATACTAATGATTAACTTCTCAAACATTCTATCCAGTACCCCTTCATGAAAATATAATTTTTTTATTTATTATTTTATTTATTTATTTATTTATTTTATATTTATTTTTTTATTTTATATTTATATTCATTTATTTATACATTATAATATAATTATTTTAAAATATAATAGGGACCGATCCCTGGATTTCTCCAGTTTTTGTCAAATTTAGCTCACAAATGTGGCAAGTAAAACAACACAAACTTGTACACACACTCTTGTGAGGATGTTCTGTTGGCTTACGTTGCCTTTAAAACAATTATTAATACTACTTCATATCCCTAATTGACTTATAGACATTTTGGGCACTTTTATGAGCTATGAAGACAGTATCAGAAATATGCAACTCACAAATAGAGAAAAACAAGAACAATGTCACACTATTGTGTATTCATCGGATTTACTTTTTAAATTCAGTAGTGTGACACTGCTTCCTCCTTTATGATAAATTGCTTGTGCTTTTCCTCCTTTATAAGTCTCTTTGGATAAAATTGTCTGCTAAATGAATAAATGTAAGTAATTTAATGTGTCACACACACAGATGCACTCATATAAGAGGGATGCAGTGAATTGGTTAGAGGAAGAGTCATTCCAATTCTGAGTCCAAAGCAACAAAAGACCTTCAGACACACACGTACACGCTGTCTCACACGGCCATGATAAAAATTTATGGCCTGTTTACACGTCTGAGGCATCAATTTCCCTTACAGGAAATTAATAAAAGCGGTTAGAGAGAAATCAGGTGTATGAGAGTGCACATGTGTGTTTGTTTTTGTGTTTGTGTGTGTCTATGAATCAGCCTTGCTTATTCAATGTTGTGTGAAATGAAATCCAATCTAATCCACACTAACATGATTTTTTAGTGTGCTTGTGTGTGTGCATCTGTGCGTGAGTTACTGTTGTCTGGGAGGAGACGGGATGAATTGGCTCTATATTAACACATATGAAGGTCATTTTTGCAAAGTTATGTTCTGTTATAGAGGCAAACAAGTTGTTAGTTGTCTCAAAACCTCCCTATATAGCATTGTTTAGCATTATAAAGGCATTAAAATATGCCAGTGACGCTCAGAATGGCTGTCTAGGTAGGTTCTTTATTGTGTTTTGTCAGTAATTTACACTTAACAATGAGTATGATGACAAAGTGTGTTTGTTTACCTGTAGTGTCATCCCAAAATTATTGGAGATTCAGATGAGCTTATGTCCGTGGCTCTGGAGTGTATCTACAGCTGTGAGAGAGATGACCAGCTTGCACTCTGCTACGATATACTGGAATGTCTACCACAGAGAGGATATGGGTGAGCAAACCCCCATCACACTCATTTACTCAAATTTTTAATGGTAATATTGACTACATTTTAAACATCTCTCAACTAGTGTTTCTACCATGTGAAGTCATCAACAGAATAATATCTTGTGTAGCATTATTTTTACCTCAGGCAAGTCATTTAGGGTCCTCACAATGTTAGTTTGCTAGAGAAATAAAATCGAGAGGGGAACATTTCATTGAATATATGCACTATATATTCATTATATTTACCTGCATCTTAATTATTTCATATATCTTTAAATAAATTTGTCATTAACACAAGCTATGACTGTAATTGTGCAAATTATTAAATTTAGAAAAATATTTGAAAAATAACGGTGCAAAACGTACTTGTGTACAATTTAGACAATATTTTTTTTAATACATTTTTTTTATTTGAATGTTAATTATAATATCTAAAAAAATAAAAAGCAACTGAATTTGATAGTTTGGGCTCTGTTGTTAATTATAACCTTTAATATTATATTAATGTGCAAAAATTGGCTATAGTTTACTGCATTAGCTGATCTATCCTTAAGAAAATGTTAATTATAATTGAATTTATATAAAGAGAGACACAATTTTGTTCAATAAACCACTGTTAAATAAAAAAGAAGAAATGCAATTTTATGTTTAGTTTTCTGTGCTGAAGCCGTACCGAACCGTAACTTCAATACTGAAGAACACACCGTCATGTCATGTTTGTGTACTGTTACACCTTTAATATATATCTTTTGGGCAAAGTTGATACCTTTATTTGGCAAGGATGCATTAAATTGATCAAATTGTGAATGTTTGTATTGTCATTGATACTATTTTAGTTTCAAATAATTTTTAACTTTCTATTCCACACCATTTTCAACAACAATAAATAATAATAAAGAAATAATAATAAGAAATGTTTCTTTTGCTTCATTTGAGAATATTAGTGGCTAACGAAATGAAAATTCACCTTTGCCATATCAGGAATGAATTATATTTTAAGATGTATTTTAAAATAAGCAATAGATTTTCTAAATTACAATAATATTTCACAATGCCTGTTATAACTGTTAATAACTGTTTTTGACTGTAATTTTGATTAAATAAATGCAGCCTTGGTGAACATAAGAATTGTCTTTCAAAAACATTAAAAATCATATTGACCCAAACTTTTTAACTCTTTGATTTTTTTTTTTTATCTATTCATTTTTTTATTAAAAATAAAATAATTTATTTTGGTTTTTAGTAAATAAAACAATAATAATGAAAATTAAAATTAATAGTTATTATATTTATTTAATTTTCATTATTATTATTATTATTATTATTATTATTATTATTATTTTTATTATTTATTAAAAACAGCTTGATTTTGGCCTCGAGGTCTGACTGTGCATAAGTGCCTAGTGTAATCAACGATGTAATTGCATGCAGGTATTTTTAAAATGTAAGTAAGAAAGTGTGTACATGAGTTTCATTAATCATTTCATACAGTGCTCTTAAGTAGTTAAAGACACTTCATATAAAGTGGACCCAAAGACCCCTATTCAGGGTTTGTGTGACAGCACTGCCAGAACAAGTTTTGAAGTTGAGGGACCCTGTCAAACACACACACACGCAATTAGCACATGTGTGCACAGTTGTTAGTAAGCCCCTGATTTGCTCATTATTAGCACAGTATGTGCCTTTCTGCCTTCAAAGTGTGAACCCTTAAAACCTCTCAGTGTTCCTTATTATATTCCTGCTGTCTTTAGACATCTTGGAGACTTGAACGCATACATAGATATTAAATATAAATGTCTGCAGTGTTTGGAATGCAGATGAAGTGTTGGCGGATGTGCAAAGGGTTGGTGTTTCTCTAGCACTTAATTCTCTCGTCAGGCAATAAAAAAAACCCCCAAAAATAATGTGATTCGTGAAATTTGGCATCAGTTATATCCTGAGGGTTCAGCATTGTTATGGTTAAAACAATTTTGATACATTTTTACAAATACCACCTGCCTTTTTCTCATTCTCACTTTCACTCAAACTGTTGTTGGAAAATCTCAGTGTACCGTTTGCAAAGACTCTAATGTGTGTTTACACTCCCATTGTTGTCCAGGGATCAATGCTTTAGGGCTTTCCCAGAGCCCTTCCTATTATATCTTGCTGCTAGTGGAAAAAAGAGGGTGTATTTGTGAATGCTTTTCGGATATGGGATGGGGAGATGAATTGGATTACTGAGAAAAAAAAAAACTAAAATACAAAAATCTTTTTAGTAAAACTTGGGAAGTGCCTAGGGAAATAGTGAAATTGTGCAATCATTTTAGTTTAGATCTAAGAAGTCTGAGTTTTATGAGCAACAAGTTTTTTGAGCTTCAGACAACATCTCCATGGCAACCGGACTCTCAAGCAGAATTGCACATGATTTCTGCTTAGGTTCAGATAAGGGGCACCGCTTTCAAAAAAAAAAAAAACAAATAAAAAGTTGTAAACAAAAACTTGAAAAATGGCAGTTCCTTGGCTGCTAAAATATCTGCTATAATTTAACAAAACATTTTTATTTAGTCAGAGCACTGCTGCTTTCGAATGGCTGTCATTGGAGAAAGATGTTTTTTTGGCTCCAGATGGTGGTACAACATCTACCAGCAGGCACTAAATGGACCACGCTAACCTCTCGTGTGTGTTGTTGACCTTGTCTTGGGATCAAATTCAAAAAAAAGTATTGAGTAATCACAGAGACATTTATAACCAATGAGCTTAATAATAAATAACAAATAACCAGCATGACTGACCTGGTGACATTGTCAGATAATGGAAGGTTAAAATCTTGAAAGTGACTTTTGTTTAATGCAGTGTGTGTGTGTGTTTAGACAGTTGGTCTTTGATCTTGTTTGCTTCTCTCCCTTTCTCAGACCAGAGACAGACACTACAAAAGCCTTGCATGACCAAGTGGACACTCTTGAGAAACACTTGAGGTAAGAAGAGACCGTCTAGCACTTTTCACAATACACATGGTTTCAAAGTAGCTTTACAGAAAGTCATACTGTTAAGTCTGTAACGCCCTTATGGCTTTAACATTGCGTTGAGTGTGTCAGGCACACGGCTGAACGTTCAGTGCAATCGAAAACCCTGTTTACACCTGGTATTAAGATGTGATCAGATCACAGTGGATGACGCTAAATACAGTTGTATACAGGGTCTAAAAAATTGAGCTTGTCCACTTTCGACCACTTCTAGAGATAGTTGAAAACACATTCGACTGGATTGTGTTCGTTGTGTAGTCGCTCATGTGGTCGATTTAATGTGTATATGGGAGGTGCGCTAGCCAGACGGGATTTAAACTTTGTTGGCCAAGGACCCAAGTTTGGTTTGAAGTACTGGGCGTTTCATACACCAATCACGACTGGGCCATCTGACCAATCAGGGCAGAGTAGGCTTGCAGAAAGTAGTGGTTTAGAGTAAGGATGCACCGAAATGAAACCTCTGGGCCACTTGGCCGAAAACATATAATAATAAAAATGATTCATTTTAGTATAATTGTATTATTGTTAGACTCTTTAATTCAATTCAGTAATTTTACTGAATCTGAATTTTTAAAAAATACAAGCCAATAAAATAAATAATAACCACACTTTTATTTAAAGTTACACACAAAAATTGGACAGAAAATAGGCCTGTATTAAAATAATGTTAAATATCAATATATTAACATCAATATATTCTAAATTCAGTTTTATGTGACAGAATTAGATTTTGCAGGTTTAATTTTTGAACAATTATCAAAGTATAGTCCTAAAATGCTGTTATTATCAGAGCATGTGAGCAGATTGCATGGAATGGATCAGTGAATGAGTGGCCCATTGTAGGACCATTGCAAACAGAAACAAAGAAGTCCAGAAAAACGTTGTTTAAGTTATATACCACTCACCGGAAAAGCAAAGTCCAGTGTCTCATGATCCATCAGAAATCATTCTAATTTACTGATTCGATGCTCAAGAAACATTACTTCTTATTATCAATGTTAAAACCTTATATTTAAAAAAAAAAAATCTTTAACACTATAAATGTCTTTAATATCATTTTTGATCAGTTTATTGCAGCCTTGCTTTTGAATGGTAGTGTGTAGATTAATGCTATCCATTACTCATATTATTTTAATTATTTTATATTGTGTATTATTTATTTTTCAATATTTTATTTTTAATTTCTGAATTTGCAAATTTAAGACTGTATTGCATAGCTCATTGTTTTCAATAATGCTGGTTGTGAGTTTCAAGTTGTGTGCAGAGAATCGAGATCGAAAATGAGAGATATTCCATTTGACCTCGGTTGATTTAATGACTTCATGCTTTAAAAGTGGCCTTCATTTTGACATTGAAACACTGGATTCAATTCTGAGCACAGTAGCTTATCAATAACGTAACATTCTGTTTAAAATACATCGACTACCTCATATTCCAGAGTAGGCTATATTTATTTATGTGTTTGAATTGGACTGCAAAATTTGCATATTAAATCATGGAAAAACATTGTAATCCTTTCTAGATGTCATTATTGTGATGTATATGTGTTTTCTGGTACGGTGCTTCCACACATCTGCAAAGGGCCAGTCAAGAGACTTGTGAGGGTTTTAAAGCAGCATGATTTATCTGAACTTCAGGATTATTGGTATTAATCCAAATACAGATTTATGTGAATGTTTCTCACAGCCCTTCAGCAATCAAAGCTAATGGAAAAGAAAAGAACATTGTTGTGTCTAGCTGGTACGTGATTGTTGTGATTTGATCAGAGGTGGTACTTGACCTGAAAAGTTTGAGAGCCGCTGGTTTAGTCAGTATTCGGTGTGTAATGATACTTCAGCACGATGTCAAGTGACTTTCTCGTGCAATTACTGAGAATAGCTGTCACTGTGGGAAGAAAAGATGGAAAATTGGAAATTGTGGATCCGCTCACGTCCATCATGTCATCTTCTTCATGAAGCACATGAGAGAACTGAGGCATTTTATGCATTCATGCATATTCTGTCCAAAACCTGCTGATGTGTACACTCATTTACTCATTTGCCATTCACTTCATAGACAATATCAGTTAGTTTGCTATATTAGAAAAGATGGAGCGTAAATGAGAGTAACCGGACACAGCTTGAGACCATATTGCTCGCTTTGTGTGGCGTTACATACGCAAAACTTCCTGAATGACAAAAGAAACTACTTGAAATTCAGTCTGGCTGTTCAGACTAAGACACACTCCAAACAATATGATGTTCAGGATAGGATTTATAAACATTCAACTTATTATTTTGTGTGTGTGTGTGTGTGTGTGTGTGTGTGCAGACTACAAATAAACACTGATTTAATGTAAACAAGACAAAAAAAAAAGTGCATGTAGATTGTTCGCATTTATTTCTATGTTTTTCTCTTTGCGCCTGTTTACGTGTGTCAATCTCGGCTCAGGTGACGTGATCCGCCTGTAATGGCTCCGTAGAGACTCATTCCTTTGGATCCATTAGAATTCTGTCGGAGGAAAGGATGATGAAAGTCTCTCTCACAGATATTTATGACTGGCCTGGGAGGGCGCAGTCACTACAGCCTTAATTTTACTCTTTTTCTCTTGTTTGCTCTCTATTTTATCATTCGTTTTTTTCTCAGTCTCTCAGGATTTCCCCTTTCCCCTTTCTGTATCTGAATTGTATCTTTGCCAATGTTTTCTTTTATCCCGTTGCTTTCTGCTCCCTGTCTGAATGTTAAAGTGGCAAATCAAACCAGGATTTTCTTTGCTCTTTTGAAAGAAATCAATGTAGACTTACTCTAATGTTCATGACCAGCCATTACAAAAAGTGGCTTTAGAAGTCAATATATTGACTGTTTTATGCACATATCATTGGACACTCAAACAGCACTGACCTGCAGTACAGTTTGCCACTGTACATTTTGCATACATTTGATCATATTACATTTTTTTTTAACTATAGTGAATGAACTCATTAAATTAAGAAGCTAGACATAATAAAAGTTACTGTATTAATATATTGCAGTATAATGTCACATGATGGCTGCATAATAATATAATCTAATATATTAAAGCGGCATATTATGCCCTTTTACAAAGTCTTTGATTTTGTTTTTTGTGTCTACTAGAATAAATTTCCATGCTTGAATATTCAAAAACTGCCTTATTTTTCACAGGTTTTATGTTATTGCTCCACCTCTTCCCAATCTTTCAGTAATGTAATGTTAGTGTGCGTGTATATGTGTGTGTGTGTGTATATATATATATATATGTAGTATAGAAAATTTCCTGTTACAAAAAAGAAAAGAGCAGATCCATGTGTGAGATTACAATAAAATTATATATATATATATATACACAATTATATATACTCACACATGGATCTGCTCTTTTCTTTTTTGTAACAGGACATTTTCTATACTATAATTTCTATTATAAAATACATATCACTTATCTCATTAAATATTTAGCATCAAACAAACAATATAATTCTTATTCTCAGTGAATAAACATCCCCTATTCAATAAAAAAGATTGAAATGATTACACAACCACCAAATAGGTGGCGATGTGCACTAAGTAGGTTATGTAAATCGCCATTAAACAAAAGAAGGAAGTAGAATGGCCCGCTTTTTCTTAGCGTCAGTTTCCACAGTGAATCATCGATTCGTCGCTCGGTTGAGAATGTCTGGTGTGTTAACCAGGAACATACTCTGGCTTGGCTGAACTTACTCCCTGATGTGTTTTTGGAACCAGCATACCTCGAGTAAGCAAGTTTTGGGTTAATCAATCCAGAGTTCAGGGTATATGTGACCTATCTGGAAAGATGTTTGATGTGCATTGCTTTTTTAAATGTCCATTATAAATGACTCTAACTTGCAGTACTTTCAGATGGATTAACATTTGGAGACGTACTTCATTGACAAGCTGCACATAAAAAAAATAATCGGAGCCTTTGTGATTTCATAATCACACTAAGAATCTAGTTTAAGCGAAAAACGCGCTCAAATTAAATGTTATTTTTCGTATAGTGCGTTTAAATCGTTTCCAGAAGAAAACTCAAGACTACAAAAGAAACGTTTCAGGGAGTTCAGAAACCGTATATACTTTTTGTTTTGGATATATGATTAATTAAATCAAAATACTTTTCAATTTTATTTTGATAAACAGTTTGCATGATCAAGCAGCAATTTCAGGAGCAGGTCATGATCACTGGAGAAGACTTAAAGAGCTATAGACAGATGGAGAGAGAGGGAGGCGCAAAAATATGTAAGTGAACCAAAAAAAAAAAAAAACAAATCTGGCCCCAGCAGATTGTTGAGGGAAAGAAAGAGACATGAGGGAAGAAGTGTGAGATGGGAAGAAAGGAAGGAAACAGAAAACATCTGTGCTAGATGCTCCCGAGGGACAGTACATGCTCATTTATTGAGGGCATCTCAGCCAGGCACCGCACCAGTTCAGGTTCATTCAGACACCTCTGTCTGTTCTTGGCTCCTCTGAGCAGCTGTTAGCATGTAGCTGTGGTTAGGCATGGCTTCTAAGTGTAGTTTGCCACGGTGGTTCTCAACTGGTGTGTTGAAAATAAAAAAAAAAATGGGTCACAGATCTGTTCTCATGCTAAATGGACATCATAAAATCCTAATAACAACATAAGTGCATATTGGATATCTAAACAGTTTATCTTTTGTTATGTTTGTCAAAGGTCATGCATCCAATTAAACTCTGATATTTTGCTGCAAAATCATCTGTCTCTTGGTAGTAGAGACAGAGAGAGAGAGAGACAGAGACAGAGAGAGAGAGAGAGAGATTTTGTTACAAAATATTTCAGTTTAAAATTAATGCTGTTTTTTTTTTTTTTGGAAAGAATCCTGAAAAACAGGATTTTATTTTTTAGATTTTTACAGGATATTTACGATTTCCACAAAAATATTAAGCAACACATCTGTATCTGTTATAATATAACTGATATAACATTTTCTTGAGCACCAAATTTGTATATTACCATTATTTCTGAAGGATCATGTGACACTGAAGAGTGTATAATGATGCTGAAAATTCAGATTTGCCATCACAGAAATAAATTACTTTTTAAAATACATTAAAATATTATTTTAAAGTGTGTGTGTGTGTATATATATATTTAACTGTATTTTTGATTAAATGAGCGCAGACTTGAGTACAAGAGACTTTTCACAAAACATTAATAAGTCTTACTGTACAGATTGAGATGTGTATTCTTATAGCATTGGATTATAGGGCTTTACAAGTTCCTATAAGCCAATTTTAACAGTTTAAGCATTTAAGTTAAGTCAGGCTTTTTTTCTGTCTCTCTCTCTCTCAAGTGTCGCTGAGGTGTTGGAGAAACACGGTCTCCAGAAGCCCATCTCGTTCGTGAGGAACAGTCAAAACAGCAAAGAGGAAGCTCACCAGCTGATGGTCCGACTCACTCGTCACACAGGACGCAAGTATGAGACACACACACACAACCACCTTAACATTTCCCAGAGCGCTCATGTTCACCTGTCTCACTTTGTTGTTTGCTTAGAAACCCTCCTGTGAGTGAGACAGTGTGGAGAAGTTTACTTCAAGATCTCCTGGACATGCAGCAGAATGTTTATACCTGTCTAGAGCCAGAAACTTGCCACCAGGTACTACGCTCTAATATTATATTATATTGTTTTTTGTTTATTAATCTTGCTGTTGGGACTTTTTCACAAAGCTATATGTTTTACTGTACTACACTCTACATGATGCTCCTTACTGCAGCATTTGATGTATTTGAGGTCCTGTGATCTTTCCACTCTTCTTTTCTTAGCTTTTCCTTCTACCTCATAATCTTTCCTTTCATTAACTTCTATTGTTGCTCACCCTGGCTTTCATCTGTTAGTGCATGTCTGTATATCCGTATTTGTGTGTGTGTGTGTGTGTGTGTGTATGAGTCTCACACTAAGCATTAATCTAATGCTGATGGTGGGCTTTGTCTGTTTGCTCTGTAATTTAGCAGCATTCTCTAACAAGGCTGCATTCCCGTCACTATCGATTTCTTCATCACAATCGAGAGCAGAAGAGCTGGGCTGAACCTGCTACCAGGAGTTCATCCTCAACTCTGTGTTGGCTCACCCTCTTGACTAGAAAGAAAAAAAAAAACTTAAAAAAACAACCTGTTCTTTTTTCAAATTGCTCTTTCCCAGTTCCTTTCAGTACGGGCTCCTGCACTGTATTTTTCTCCAAGCTACTGAAAGACGATCCCAGACAAGCAGTAAATTGAAAGTTCTGAGAGCAAAATGAAAGAACTTGAATGTAGTTTTATGGAATTGGCATTCCCACCATTTCCCCTCTGCGTCTGGTTCCATTTGACGGAGTGCAGCAGAGTTGCTTTGAAATCTCTTCAATAGCTAAACAGCTAATGAACTTACACAAACCTCAGCAACCAGCTCTAAACTCTGCCTCACTTCTGTGGGTGTGCATTAGGAATGGCTCATTGGCTTGCAGACCGAGCAGGGGCGGATATTTCATTTTGTGTGGTGTTGGGAGTTAACCGTGTTATGTTTATAGGTGCAATGTGCACTGCAGATATTGGATTCTGTAATGCAGACAGATTAAAGCACTTGCAGATTATATTTCTAAAGACCATGTGAAACTCCAAGGGCCACGGTTAATGACATTCTGCTTTTGAACACACACACACACACACACACACACAAAAAAGAAATTGCTGTTTTTCTTTCAACAACTATCTTAATATTTGTCCCCAGTACTTCATTTTGCTGATTTCAATTTGATTGTTCACTAAATGAACCACAATCCCTTGACACATTGCAAATACGTAATTATGATGGAAATATATGATGCTGTTAGGGGTCTATTGGTACACAGAAGTCACGGTTCGCCAAGTACCTCAGTTTTGGGGTCACGGTTCGGTACAATAAGAAAAAGGTCAATTAACTATGACCTTTGACTCAATAAACTGCTTATTAATAGTTAGTAAGGTAGTTGTTGAGTTTAGGTATTGGGTAGGATAATGGGATGTAGAATATAGTCGTACTGAATATGTAGTAATATGCATACTAATAAGCAACTAGTTCACAGTGAGAATTGGACCCTAAATTAAAGGAAGAAATCCACAACGCTAAGCTTCATTTATTTTACATGGACAGTAGTGCAAGTTACAGTTTGTTCCACCTAGCGTCATTTAGTCCCTTAGTTGGTACAGTACAGCCTCGCTTGGTGTATTAAGCACCAAGCAGTGAACCGAATGCACTCTTGCATTGGTCATATTTTTTTGCAGGACTGATAAAAAAACAAAAGGTATTTGCTCACCATCAACTACAAAACTGAAAAGCATCTTGTGTTATAAAAGTACAAAATAGAATAATGAAAAATAAAACTTGTGCTTTAGAAATGGTGCAATTTGCTCCACATAAACATTCAAAGTTTAAGCCCAACCCTCCTATGCTTAATTTTTTGCATTCTGCTCCGTTTTGTCCATGGTTGAGTGTGAGTCACTTGTCGACCCCAAACTTTTGACCCATTTACGTGCTGTAATTCACAGTGCTTCACAGGGCTTTTTTTTTAAAAAAAAAAACCTTATAATAGTATTTTTGCTAAGATTACCTGATAGGTGAAGGTTTCTCTGCAGGGTTATGATTGGTGTAATTCTTCACCATTGGAATTGCACAGTTAAACAAATTTAAACAAAAAATTATAGTGTGTACTGATGGCATATCAGAACTATATCCCAGTGCTTAACAGATTCAGAACTCACAGTAGGTCTGATTTTGTTGATTTATATTATGTTTTTGGATCGCCACCAATACGGAGTACAACTGTTAAAAATCCTATTCATTTTGTCATTGGGGAATTGGTGTCTGCACCCTATTACAATGACAAACCACAAACATCATTTAAGCATGAAGATGAGCTCTAAACATCACCATGCAACAAATGGTAGTTAGTGGATTTATGTGTGAACAACAGAATGAATTATGAGAGAATTAATTCTATTTATTAAGGTTTTTTTTTTTGGTTTTTTTAAATATGATGTTTTAATGAAGGAACTTTGAACAGTGTTTTAGTGTGAAGAACACACAAATAGGCCTAACCACACGAAATGCTGATTTCTTGCTCTGCCTAAATGTAGCTGAAGGCAGCATTGAAATTACACAGAACACCACAGCTGTGGCACAGAGATGCTCATGAGATTGTGTTGTCATTGAAAGAGCAGTTTTTGATATTTCTCCTGTAGTGATTCTGTCTCACCGGCAATTGACTAAAGACAGGTGATTAATTGCCACCTGAATGTGTTTTTCCTGTGGGTCCCTGCTACACGGCACGGCGCTGATCTCTTTCTCTCTCTTTCTCCCTCTTTCTCTCTCTTTCACTGTCGATCTCTGTCTCTCTTGTCCACGCAGGTGTTTGTGGAGAGTTTGTTATGTTCAGGACGAGAGGAAAATGTGCGTCTGGCGGGTCAGCTGATGCACTGCAGTGCCGTGTCCGAGGACACACCGGTCAGCATTTCGTTCCGTGGCAAAGCTCATGCCCGTGTGTCTTATAGCCGCAGCGTGGAGCTGGTTCTGGCTGCCGCCCGTGAATACTTCAACTCTTCAGCTACCCTCAGTGACCCCTGCATGAACCTGGCACGGTATGATGTCTGATTTGTTTAGATGATCTACTTCAGTCTATTGGAACCAGCAAACACCAGCAGAAAATAACGTTCAGCAACTTTATAACTAAGATTTTAATATTCCTGTGGTTTGCAAAGTATGAGGCCAGGGGACCATCAGAGACTTTTCTAGTTCTCACTTTCAATTTAAATGAAAAATAATTTTATTAATTTATAGTATGTATATGTATATGTATATGTGTGTTGTGTGTATGTATGTATATATATATATATATATATATATATATATATATATATATATATATAAATAAATAAATAAATAAATAATATATATATAATTATATTATTATAATATTAATAATTACTATTATTGAAGTAATAATAATAATAGCTTATTTTAATTATACAACAATTAATCTTAAAATATTGTTAAAAATATACTAATAAAAAGTTACTCTATTTATTTTTCATCTAATTATTATTCATATCGTGACAAATTACACAGCAATGGCAGAATAATATAGGCCTAGTTTTTAATCATAAAAGAATAAAAATGTTTTAAAATTTTTTTCACTGCATATAAATTGTAATTCTTAAGTGTCAGCTAAATGAATTAATGCAAATATTTTTTTTTCCATTATTAAGAAAAAGGGGGCATCACCCCCACAAAAAAAAAAGACAAAAATTTTGGACTCGAGTTCGGTCCAAACAATCAAACCAAGAGTGAAAATAGCCTGAAACTACCAGTCTCTTCAAATGCTGCTGTTGTTGTGTAAGGAGTTTATGATGAAAGGGGAAGAAACCCGCAGGAATCAAACCATCCAACGTCATTCTGGTCTCTTGTCTCTCTTATGTGTCCAGCCATTCACAGTGGCTATTATTGGTGTAATTAGCTGCCATAATGAGAGATCGACTCCATCAGAGACAGACAGACAGTCGGTCGCTCACTTCCGCCCTGCAGCTCTAGGTTAATGTGTTTCCAGTCTCTCAGTCTGTCTATTTTTGTTGTCTTGGGCTGGAGCGCTAAGGGTGACAGACTGCGGCCCCTGAGCGATAGGCCGTGTTGCAAAGTGGGTCAGTAATTAGGCCGTCGTCTGTTCATGGGCTGGACGGGCCGCCACTCCATATGCATTCACACGCGTCTCACATCACTGTCATTCTCTCACACTCGCATGCCACCGACAGACGGGAAACTTAGATGGACAGTAATTATGAGCTTAATGTTTAAATTATAGGACTTTAGCCTCCACTGAGAGAGAGCGAGAGACTAAAAGATTGAAAACAAAATGGAAGCAGAACGTGAAAGTGTCAGCGAGGGACTCTGGGAGAAACTAGGACTGGAAAGAGGCTGATTGACTGATTGAAAGAATCTGTATTTCTGTTTTTAATCTGTATTTTGTTTCTGAATTCCCTATTTATTGAAAGAATCTGTTTTTCCTGATTTGGAGTCAGTAGTTCAGATAGATGGTGGTCCTTTCAAGTCTTCCTTTAATTTAAACTTTTATTCATATATAAACACACATACATGGAGCACATCAAATATGGAAATACTTGCTTGACGCACAGGAACAAACCTCATGTGGAAGCTCAAATGTGTTTGCGTATGTGAGAATAAACCTCGTTGGTTCTTGGAATCAGTAAACAGAATGACAAATGTGCTTGCTTTTTTTTTCATTATTACTTTTCTAAGCTAAATGATTTTTGCCTTGTGAGGGAGTTAAAAATATATATATATATGCAGAGTTAATTTGGCTGATTATTTTAAAATAGATATTCTCATTTTCTGCATTTGTGAAACCATAAATGCAGAATAAGTTTTGAAAAACCGACAGAATGCCAAAGATCCCCTAGATATCTCTTACTTTCTCCTTCCTTCTAACACTGAAATAAATTGTGTGTGTGTGTGTGTGTGTGTGAGAGAGAGAGAGTAAATATTTAAATAAATATATATTATTGTTTTATATATTATATTACCATAAATATTACTTTCAAATTAGGTGTGAAATCTTTGACCTTGATAAAAAAAAAAAAGAACTTGATAACGTAAAATACATTCATGGAAATATAAAATATCCACCTTTCTTGGTTATTAGCAATGCTGAGTGTCTTCACGTTCATTTCCAAAGAGATATTTTTCAAAAGTCAGTGCGAAGTGCCGTGTCTTGGCCTTGAAAACAGACATGCTGTGTGTAATCCTGAGTGAGCGAGTACTTAAGTCTTCGTCACATACAGACACTTCCTGCCAAACAAAACAAGAAAAACACTTGTAATTATTAGCTTATTGAGGCTAATCAGAGGCCTTCATTACAAAGACTATTTTAGCCACAGGAAGCAGAGGGCTGTGCCGAGGGTGTTTAAAGCGGTTGTTTCATGTTGAATGGTTTTTACAAGGATTTTGAAGATAGCTGGTGCTGTTGGTACATTTTAATAGTAAAGCAGTTGTCTTGGAAACCACTTGAAACCATTTGAGCTGCTCTGACACGCTGGGCAGAGTGTTTTTAAAATGTTCCGTGGAAAGAAAGTGGAGCAATATGGTAAAAGAACATGAGTTGTCATCTGTCTGTGCTTCAGAAATCTGGTGGGATTGGGATGTAGAGAATTGATGATGACTTTCCTAGTTCCTCAAGCCTTTGGTTGACTTCCTAGTCTTACAGCTCAAATAATGATCAGGACCATCATACCTTTTAATCACGTTCAGTGTAACGGCTGCTTTAAACCCAAAGTTTTTCCCGCGTCTGCTAGGAAATGTGTTCAGTCGATTGCATAGCTTTTCAAAGTATACTCCGTATGATAGCGTGAGTGAATGCAGGCGGTCGACACATGAGCTCTAGAAAGTTTCATCTTTGTCCAGTCCCTGTGCTATTTTTCTTCCGGGTTTATGACCCATAAAAATGGCTTTGTATTCTTTTAAACTAAAGTTGCGGCTATCACAAGCACTTGTCAATTGTTGCAGTCTCCGGTATTTTGTTGTTATTGGTGATGTTGTCAGAGGTCATTCTTCCACCAGAAGTACGGCCTTTGCCGGAAAGTTTTAAATATGGATAAATATGGCTCTATTGCGTCACTTCAAAAGTCTTTTATTTAACCCCCTGGAGTAGTGTGGATTATTTTTATTATGTGCTTTTTTTGGGCTTAAAAATGTAGGGTATTATTCTCTCCCATTATAAAGCTTGAACAAGCCAGGATATTTTTTAATATAACTCAGATTGTGTTTGTCTGAAATAAGAAAATCACATACACCTAGGATAGCTTGAGGGAGAGTAAATCATGGGATAATTTTCATTTCTGGGTGAGCTATCTCTTTAAAGCTTCTCTGATAACAGACAGTTTAGAAGTGCTTCCCCTTACACGTGTGATGAATGTTGCGCAAGGAGAGCTTATTACAGATATCCACTGAACTTATTTAGTCTAGTTAGTTTAGTTTAATAGTCTATTAGTCTAGTTTAAGTCATTAAAAAAATAAAGACATTAAGTGCACTATGCAGCTTCGCCCTCCAAATGTTTGAATGTCCAAATGTTAATTCTGCCCATGGGAAATGCTGTTTGATTAATAATTATGGAGTCATTTAGCAGACGCTTTCAAATAAAGCTTCTTACATTATACTTAGAACTGGCACAGTACACTCAAGGTCGCTGGTGATAGTTTTAAACTACAACCTTGTGGTTGCTCACCCCAGATCACTAAGCCACACCACTATGATTAATATGTTGTGTACTGTATTTGTAGGAAACTGCTGCGTAAGCTCCTTAAACTGTTTGAAGGGTTGTATAATTTTTTTATATATTGGCCTTTAGTTGTACGACCCACAGTAAATCTTATGCAAAGCGGAGCTGGAAACAGTCTTCTGGGTCCGATTGCAGTGTCACTGAAAATAACTGCCATGTAAAACTCACAGATTGTGGAGGAATCTACTCGAAAAATATTGCTGCATTTGTGCTTGTTGTTGTTGTTTTTTCTCGGTCTCTTAAATTGAATTATTATTTTTGCACCGCTTTCTCTGTTGCTATTGGCTTGGCTCAGAAGTGCACCGCTAGCTTCCCTAGGTCCAGCTGTCTCGGCCAAACTGTATTGGAAAGTGACTGAAGAGTTGGCCTGGGATCTGTGCTTTTATTTGTTTTTTGGTCTGTCCCCGTTGTCCTATGAAGAACATTTATAGCACCACAGATGTGAAGCAGACGCAAGCCTCTGCAAGCCTCTGATAACGGTATGAAAGCAACGTGATGTCAGAGTCTCAGTCTGTAATTAAGAAAAAAGAAGAATTAAAACTCATTTGAAGGAATGGCTTCTGCTTTTTTCTGATTTGCTTTAAAGGAGCGGCTCAATCAAAAGTGTTGCCATCATTTACTCACCCTCTAACTCGTTTCGGACCAATATGAGTTTCTTTCTTCTGTGGGACACGCATGAGAGTTTTTTTTTCTCAGAAAAATTTACAAGTTTTGAGTGAACTATTACTTCAATATTATGTTTTGAATATTTTGTGAAGTAATTGGTGTGTGTCCATCAGGTCGTGTCTGCTGTTGATTGCGGATTGTCCATCTCTTGTGCAAGAGGAATTGGATCTTATCGGTGCCCTCTCTCGACTGGAGCAGTTTGGTGTAAAAGTTCTTCCCTTACAAGGTAATGCAGCACTAACCTTTTACTACTGTTTGAAAATATGTTATTGCTTAATTTCCTTCTGGAGATTGGTGCTCAAGCTGACTACATCTTCAAATCAACCATTGAAAAGGATTTTTATATTGTTGGTTTGTATATACAAAAAAATTACATATTTGGCCATTGAACCATAACTCTGCCCCCCCAGAATCTTACATTTCAAGTTGTTTTGTTGTTTGTTTAAGTAACTTTAGTTGCGTAATCAGATTACTTTTTTCAAGTAACTAGTAAAGTAACTTTACTTTTTCAATTTACAACAAAATATCTGTTACTTTTTCAAATAAGTAACTCAAGTTCAAGTTAGTTTTTCACATTTATTGACTGACAGCTCTCCTGTCCCCATGTTGAGAGAAATAAAGTGCAGGTGTTGTGTGAACATGATGGTTATTGTAGTTCAAGACTAAATGTGAACATGCATTTACTCATCTCACTTGCACAAAAACAGATTGAGCATTCCTCAAAATGAATAAAAACAGTGAAATGCAATGTTAGAATTTTACGCCAATCTGCAATAATTAATTATATTAAATTACACAAATATACTTCATGTATTTAATCTCACTTTATTAACCAGTCTTTGCTGCTGATCTTCAATTATGCCATACTACTTAAGCAAAAATAACTACATTTGGAAATAAGAGTATTGCACTTCCTTCTCCTGTATCCTATTGTTCTTTAATCCAGAATGGCAGAACAGCTGAAAGGTTTGTTTGAGCTGCGCCGTCTACAGTACAGGTGTACATCTGCATTTCCTTCAGCCTGAAACTTATTAATTTCACTTTTGGTGTGAAAGGGCCTTAAAATTTGCAAAAAAACTCTTTTTTTTTTTTTTTTTTGTTATTGTTGTTAAGTAAGTAAATCAAAAGTTATGTGACTCATTACTTTTCATAAAAAGTAACTAACGCAATTAGTTACGTTTTTAGGGAGTAACACAATATTGTAATGCATTACTTTTAAGTAACTTTTTCCAACACTAGTCAAGACTTGTGCTTTTGTGATATAACTGACACACTCATCTATCTTCAAGAGCTTTTCTTGACTCATTTTCTGTTTTCTTCCAGATAATCTGTAGTTTACCCCACAGTAATGTTCTGGAGGTCTGTTTTTGTTAGTGAAGCACATTTCTGAGATGGTAGAAACAAATTGTAAGGTGTCATTGATAATACAACATGTCATTGAAAAGTGAAGTAAAAGTACTCATGTTTCTGAAAAAGGGAAGGCCTCTTTAGCCCCATGTGTGCTTCTCCCAGTGTTCTTTTGAAGAAGTGAGGAAACTGTTTTATCTTGTCTAGGCAAGGCTAGGAGCAGCTCAACTCTTTCCTAAACTTATGAAGGAAGTCTGAATACATCAAGTGGAAACCCTCCTTGAGCTCATTCGTCCTTCCTGACCCTAGTGACCCTGTGGCTGTCTGTGCGCGCCAGTCTTTTTCCTTGCAGGTGAATTTCTTCACCCAACAGGGAGCTGTAGCCTGCCTCAAAGCTTAATTTAACGGCTTATTTCCTATCTTTTTCTTAGATTTTCTCCATTCATTTAAATTAAATTTAAACCATACAAAAATAAAGGAGTGAAAGACAAAGCAAAAAAGGCTGAATTGTAATCAATTACGCTCACGTTTAAGCAAACAAAAAACCTCTTAGTGGCGCGCACACAGTGGCTCGGCTGTTTTTGGAAGCAGGTTAATGACTTTGGCAGGTGCTGCTGATGGCTGGCTGGTCGTGTGCGGTTCAGGTGCTGCCCCTGTGGCGTCTCCTCTGAAAATGGAGCTGTCTGCCCACCCGCAGGCCTGTAACTCGTGGCCCTGCTCGGCCCCCTGCCTGCTGCAGACCAGCGTGACCTCCGGCACAGACCACTTCCAACTCAATATTTTAAACTGTGCTCAGTCAGACAGCAGAGACCTGCTTTGTGTCCATCCAATTACCACACATCACAACTACTTGCTTGTTATGACAGGAAGTGTGGAGAATGTGTGCGGTGAATTCCGTGTTTTTTTCAGTTTGGAGCTTTGCTGTGTTCTAAATAGAATACTAGCTGATGCATACTGCACAGTATATAATGTGCACTGCATACTGTTTGCTTTTCTTTAATAGTGTGTGTAGCAGTGTGAATGAAAGGCCATGGAAATGGAAAGTCAATTCAAGTCTGAGTTGCATTGTGGTATGGGGAGAATGGGGCAAGCTGTGCCACTTTTTAACTACTATGTCCTCTATGCAAGGAGAAATTAGATATTGAGTTTGTCTACTATCAACTGAAAGTTGGTGAAAGTATCCATAATATGATTTTTCAAAAAAAGGTCCAGAGATACAACTTTGCCCCACATTAAGGATTTACATTTCAAATAAAAATATGAAGGTAAACTTGAACAACAAAGAATACGGATGTATCATAGCCAATTCCCAAGATTTAATTGGTTGCATATTCAGTACTTAAAATGGAATATTAAAAGAGAATATTTTAATATACGTGTTAGTGTATATAACATTTGCAAACTTTCACCATTTTTGGATATTATAAAATAATAGTATTTCCTGCATTTTTACAGGAGGCAAAGGTTATCTTCACCTATTATTTACAATTTTTTTCAATTGCTAATACTTTTGTCCAAATTGTAGTCACATTTTCAAAACTTTCAAAACAACTAGCACAACATCTGTCTGTTGTGACCATACATTTAATTCAGTACATCATTTTCACACAAAATGCGTCAATTAACACATTTCTAAAAGGGATAAATGTTCTTTTCATTCAAGCTTACCCCATACCAAAATCATGGATAGTATAACACCTCTACTTTTGCAACAACAACAGCTCAAAGTATTGATACGCTTTTTAACTGATCACTGTAATGTTAAGAAATGGCAGATTCCAGTCTCAGTTGAACATACAATAAAATAGAACTCTTTGAATTGGTTTTGTTCAGTGTGGATACAGAACAACTCCGAGAACCAGAGAGAGGGGGAAAAAAAAATGATGTCTGGGTGAGGGAGAGGAATAGTTGTTGGAGGAGAGGAGTAGTTGGAACAAGAGAGAAGAAGAGGTATGGGAGAAGAGGAAGAATGTGTGCTGGATTGTGTTTCTCTGTAATTTTTTCCCCCTTACACATGTGAAACCTATGAAAGTTTATTTGTGCCATGCATGGAAAATAAAGGTAACTGACTTTTTTTCGAGAAAAAAAAATTCAATTGTGAGATAAAAAGTCACAATTACCTTTTTTATACTTTTTTTATTCTGTGCCAGAGAAAAAGCTTCCATAACCAAAGGCCATGTATGTTGGATTTGTTGTTGATCAATGGCAGTAAATTCATGCTTTCATTTCAGTAAAAGCTTTATGTAAAGCTTTTACTACAATGATGCCAGTACCACTGTTCCATATATGCAGAATGTGTGGTCTGTGTAGGACACACCATCAACACAACACCCCCAGAAAGCGATTTCAACCAAGGGGCAACTGAAGTTCTGCATAGGGGACTCATTTGACAGCGGCCTTGAGCAATTCTATTTCTTCCTTCTTTTTTTCTCTCTACTCTACATTTTATAAAGTAATGACTCATTCACTTTTATATAGTATGTTGCCAAGAATTCATTCACACACATTCAACACTCAACCAAAAATGTATAATGGCTTGCATGTAAGCATTCTACTTTTACTGCAGTGAAAGAAAACTCAATCATAAAAACAAGGATTTCAAGTTATTTATTTTTTATTTTTTTGGCTGGTATAAATGATACATGCAGTTTTTGTAATGCCATCATCTGTTATAATTTTGACAGTCATTGCACTAGGATTGACTATATGTTCATATTGGATAGCAGACTGGTGATGGAGAACGACTCAGTTTTGAAACAAATTTGCTGTGTTTTGAAATGTAGAGTTTGTATTTATTTAACAAAATATGGTTTGAGGCAGAAAATGAACTATTTGGCTAATTGTGTGATGAATGTGTGTTGCTGTGTTAAGAGCTTAGAAAAAATACTTTTTGAAGTGGTAAACGCTTGTTAGCAATTGTAAAAAAACAAACAAAAAAAAAACTGTAAGCCACAACTACCCCTTAACTTACACACTTTGAAATTACAGCAAAATGGTTTCATTTAATAATTAATGGCTGATCTTAAAGTATATGGATTACTTTTTTTTTTTTTTTTTTTTTTTTTTTTTTTTTTTTTTTTACTTTAAACTGCATGTCACTTTCATGTGTATCCATCACAGACAGCTATATATGACGGCCTCTGTCTAAATATATGGTCATGTGACAAATAATGCACAGTTTGCATGATATTCGACATGGAACACAAAGAACATTGGCTCAGTGTAGAGAAATCTAGTAAAACCAATGCTAAATCTGATGATCTAAAGTGAAGAATGTCCAACTATCATTGTGTTTTTGTGTAAATATATAGTCATCGATTAACAGTGATCGTATAGTGCACATTTTGGCTATTCTAGCCGGTATATACAGTACAGTACTGCATAGGCTACTGCATTTCTGCTAGGTCTTAACTTTGGTCTTCGTTTTGTCCCACTCTCTCATTTCCTCTTTCTCTCTGCAGTGCGTCTGCGGACAGATCGTCTATCATTGATAAAGGAGTGCATCTCTCAGTGTCCTACTGCGTACAAACAGTCCACTCTCCTGCTCAGCCTGGCCAGACTGCTGCGCGTTGCAGGTAAAACCGAATGAAAACTTCCCTCAGCATCAGGCTAACGGTCCATTTATGTATGTTCTTTGCAGAAAAACGCTTGAACAGACGTATTTCCAGCTACGAAGATTCATCAGGGCTGTCACAGACAGCCTGCCACAGCAGTTACGATAAAAATTACCCACATCAGTTCTTGGCATCGCTTCAGCCGAGGCTTTCATTTAGTCGTTAGTCAATGCAACCCCCGAAAGTTATAAATATTTGTATGCCATTCCAATATGACAAGACAGTTGTGCACTACAGCGACTGTTTGTTGTAGATTAAACAGTGGTAATCTGGAAGCTTTACCGTGTGTTTAATCTGTATCTGCTGAGTCAGCCACATCTTGTCTACAGGTGAATAAATGGATGAATACGCATGAGTGTGGGATTGAATGAATAAGTAGGCATTTCTTTGAAGTACGCTTTGCTCAGGGGTTTGAGATTAATATTGAATCTGACATCCCAACAAGATTCGCATCAGAGATGTGACCTCATGAATCAACAATCAGTTAGTTCCATGAATCAGCATGTAGTCAAGTAAAGAGATTTTTATAAGATTAGTCATGTTAGCTTTTTCTCTCTTTTTTTATTCTTTCTGAAGTAAATCCATTGTGCATTTTTGAGAGGGTGACGTGTGGATCAAAAATATATCCAATTTAAATTTGTATACGGCCTCATTTTTTCAGCATGCTGTGTTGTCCGCTGCAGATAATTGGTCTGTGCTGTTTTGTCCCACATTTGGAATGTTTGGCTTTCGGTGTTTCATACACAGGAAATGGGAGTGCGAAAATCAAAGACAGTGGGGTAATTTTGCAGTCGTACCAGTACGACCTAGCAAAATTGAGTCACACTGGCAGGATAAATGGGTGCAAAATGCAATCCTGGTGTAAATTAGCTACTTTTCACGGAGAGGGTACAAAATCGGTCCGGTTCAATAGTCATTTCATTTTTTTCAATAAATAGTAAGTGAAAGATTAACCTTCAAAAATATTGATCATCAACCTTACCTCATGTAATATTTAGGGTTTTTTCTAGCTATTCATTTAATATGAGGTTTGCAATTTATTTATTTATTTATTTTAATTTTTTTGGCACAATTTAGGACATTTTTCTTAGAAATAACCATAGCCAGAATATAGCAATTATAAATTTTGCCTAAATTAAGCTGTCACTCAATAGAGAATCTATTCTATTTTCTGTTATCTAAATGTGTCACTGATACGTTCATATTTCATATATGTATGGATTAAAATACATTAGAGATTAATAGTGGCATCAAAGAAATAACATTTATAATGTTACAAAGCTGTTGTTTTGAACTGTCAAAGTGAATCAAAAACCCTGAGATGTATCAATGTTTCTGCAAAAATATTAAGCAGCACAATTGTTTTCAACACTGATAATAAGAAAAATTTCTTGAGCACATTTCTAGATTTTATATATATATATGGCCAAAAAAAAAGGTCGCTATCTGGATTTTAATAAGCAAATACTTAAAAGTCTATGACTGGATTATTATTAAAGTGATTATTATGTTTTTAGCATATTTTGTTTGGAAACGGTTCTTTTAAGCCTAAATGATGGAGTGTTTCATGTCTTAAACAACCATGCAGGAAGACACATTAAGGCCATATTCCATATAACTGATTTTTTTTGGCCGGGTGGTATTTTTGAGCAGTTTCTAGATTTTATATAAATATATATTTGCTCAAGAAACTTTACATATATATATATATATATATATATATATATATATATATATATATATATAATACACACACACATATGCACATTGATCAGATATAACATTATGACCACTGAGAGGTGAGGTGAGCAATACCGATTATCTCTTCACCTGTTAGTGGGTGGGATATATTAGCCAGCAAGTGAACATTTTGATGGGCAGGCATATGGTGTAAATTTTGGGTCAGAACATCTCCAAAACTGCAGCTCTTGTGAGGTGTTCCCAGTCTGCA
The DNA here is from genome assembly GCA_037194245.1 of Opsariichthys bidens. Classification (NCBI taxonomy): domain Eukaryota; kingdom Metazoa; phylum Chordata; class Actinopteri; order Cypriniformes; family Xenocyprididae; genus Opsariichthys; species Opsariichthys bidens. The sequence goes on from CM074282.1 coordinate 7,469,222, forward strand.
GTGGTCAGTATCTATCAAAAGTGGTCCAAGGAAAGAAAAGTGGTGAACTGGCGACAGGGTCATGCAAGGCTCATTGATGCATATGGGGAGTGAAGGCTGGTCCATGAGGTCCAATCCAACAGATGAGCTACTGTAGCTTAAATTGCTCAAGAAGTTAATTCTGGTTCTGATAGAAAGGTGTCAGAATACACATGCATCGCGGTTTGTTGCGTATGGGTCTGCATAGCCGCTGACCCCTATCCACCACCGAAAGCACCAGTAGTGGGCACATGAGCATCAGAACTGGAACACGGAGCAATGGAGAAATCACAGTTTATTGTAATAGAAGTTCACACATCAAAAAGCATGGAATTGGTACCTCTAAAAAAATCAAAAAAGTCAAGAGACACCAGAGTGGCCCCCATTTGTGGGAAGTGTCGTTCACCCCAAACTCTTTCAGCCACTTATTTTGTGAGTCAGCATAGGTGTCAGCTGTCTTCTCCTAGGTGAAGCATTCAGTGCATGTGTTGGTTGCAGGGGGTAATTGAGGTGATTCTAAAGCTCTGACTCTCTCCTCAGGCAGATCAGTATGCAGGACGTCAGAAGCTCTTCTTGTCGTATATAGTGGAATTGATTAGCTCTCTATGAAGTGACTGGGTGTTTGCAGTGCTAGTGTTTGATGTATTCACCTTGGCTTACCCTCGACTAATGCCCGTAGGGCTGTTTTGTTTGTGTGCGTGTCAGCGCACCTGCGCCTGTACCTTTGCTGGCATAAGAGAAAGGTGAAATGGGGAGAAACAGACAGCAATAAATGCTCCTGATATATCAAGACTTCCATGTCGCATCTAAATCAGTTTGGTTATGACTGAAATTTGCCACTTCCCGTGGTATCGACCCTTTCGATTTTACTCGCAAATAGCCGTATCCATGCAATCGCAGGCGCTGACACACATGCACACGCTCCCTTTCCTGTCTCGTGTTATTGCCTGTCTGGCCTTTGATGCTCGACACACACTTTAATGAAAAAGACAACCCCTATCACTGTTTTCATCAGGCTTCATGGTCGTCTTTATTTTCTTATTTTGAACTGAGATCAGAGCTGTGTAAGAGGGTATTCTCTGAGATGTGATTGTGATATTTCTACAACATCTAAGCAGCAATCCAGGAATTTCTCAGAAAAAACATCTGGAAGGAATTTAATTTACTGCTGAGCAGTTTCATATTCTGGATCTTTGCACTTCCATCAGTACTAAGATGAACTTTTATGGTATTTTTTGGTAACGATCTGAACCTGAGGATGAGGAGATTGTTAGTGAACTCTGAAATGAGTGACAAGTGCGGCCAGAAGATATAATAGAATTTACCATTTAATGTTCCAGAATCTTATGGTTGTGTGATGGTTTTGGTGTTTGTTTAGGTGATGATGAGGCCAGGAGGAAGGGTCAGGTGCTCACACTGTTGGCAGAACAGGCTCTGAACTGTCAGGATTTCAAGGCCTCCTACATCCACTGCCAGGATCTGATGGCTGCAGGTAAGCTGAGACAGCTTGACTCTAAATCTCACTTCACTTTCTACTTTGTTTTCATCCAAATCAGAAATGCACTGCAGATTTTAAGGGATCAGACTTTTGTTTTCTTTAAAATCTCCAAGCTTAAGAGAGAACTCAAATCATATGAGGACGGAAAATTACAGTAAAATGTTTTACTATTGCTTTTTTTTTTTTTTTAACGCATTTCTGGTCTTGTTAAATATGTATTATTGATAAACAGTTGATGATGTGATTGGAGAGGAGAGATGGGAATGGGATCAGGAAAGGACCACAAGTAAACACTTTTTATGTAAATGATATTTGTTACGAAAAAAAATGTTGCATAAACATCTAGAAACTACAATAACATTGTAGCAGCAGAAAAAAAATCAGAAGAATAATTTAAAATATGATAATAATTCATTAAATACGCTACTGTTTGGGTTCAGTAAGATTTTTTTTTAAGATTTTGTTCAATTCCACAAAAATATTAAGCAACTGTTTCAAGACAAGAAATGTGATCACCAAATCTATATTAGAGTGATTTCTGAAGGATCACGTGACACTAAACTGGAGTAACGGCTGCTTAAATTAAAGAAAGTCAATAAAACAGTTGTTTTAAATTGTAGTAATTTCAGAATATTACATTATACATATGCAAACATTTTATTACACTGTTTTTATAGTATTTTGGCTCACATAAATGCAGTTTAGATGAGCATGAGAGTCTTTTCAAAAACACTAAAAAGTCTTACCCACCCCAACAGTTTTGAATGATACTGTACAAAATATAAAAAATGCAAATGAGGAAGATTCTCTTACTATTCTGGTAGATTTATATCTGACAGTATGAATTCACATTTCCACCAAAATAGCTTAGAATTGAAGTAAAATGTCTTTAGGTGTTAATATTAAAAGTCTGCAAGGTTCCCATATTATTAAAGAATCTGGTAATATCAGCGTGAAAAGTATGGTCTGCAGACTTAGAGAAGTCATGGGAATGGACGAAAGCTTAAAAAACATGAAAAAATAATGGAAATATTTGCTAGTTTGGCTAGAAGCTCTTTAAAATTATTTAAATTATAATCCACGAACCATGAAATAGATTCATTTTCATACATATTCCATTCAAGGGTGTTGTACAGCATCAGAATCTGCTTGCAGAATTTTGGTTTTCATAAGTGGGATTTGAGTAGTAGAATGTTTTGAGTGTGATCAGCAGGACCATCGTTATCATTCTAGGCAGATTCATCTTTAGTCAGAGCACAAAGGTGTGTGTGTGTGTGTGTGTGTGTGTGTGTGTGTGCGTGTGTGTGCGTGTGCTTGTGTGGTGCTGTTCAGTCAATGTGCCATCAGATATTGGAAAGAGACTGGTGTTGCGTGGATGTGTGTGTGTGTGTGTATGCTTCAGGCTGGGGTAGATTAATGCAGGCTTGAGAACAGAAGATGTGCTAATCTCTGATTGCTATCGGCAGCAGTCTCACAGCTTCGCTAACATCAGTGTGGAAAATGGGTTAGCTTCTCTCCTGCTTCACTGTGTAATTATTCAGTCACATGGAGGGTGAAGAAGAGAGGGAGAGTGCTAGAGATTAGAAAGATTTACTGAATACATGAGGCAATAAGAGCCATGGATGGAAAAACAAGAATATAACTGCAACAGAATCTGGAAACTAAGCTAACTCGAAGCCCAGAGCTGCAATGGCTGGTGCTGAAGCAGAGGATTGTGGGTTTTGTTGTTTTTGTTGTTGCTGGGCAGATGTTGCAAGAAACGAGTCTCTGTCAATATGTCTGTCTTTCTATTTCTACTGTATCTGTCTATCTTTGTCTACTCTGTCTGTCTAAACCTATGTCTGTCTGTCTGTCTATCTATCTATCTATCTATCTATCTATCTATCTATCTATCTATCTATCTATCTATCTATCGTTCTATCGTTCTATCTATCTATAGTTCTATTGTTCTATCGTTCTATATCATTCTATCTATATCTATATCGTTCTATCATTCTTTCTATCCATCGTTCTATCGTTCTATCTATCTATCGTTCTATCTATATAGTTCTATTGTTCTATCGTTCTGTCTATCGTTCTATTTCATTCTATATATCGTTTTATCGTTCTGTATCGTTCTATCTGTCGTCTTATCTATCGTTCTATCTATCTATCCATCTATCGTTCTTTTATCTATCTATAGTTCTATTGTTCTATCGTTCTGTCTATTGTTCTGTCTATCTATCTATCTATAGTTCTATTGTTCTATCGTTCTATCTATCGTTCTATCTATCTATCTATCTATCTATCTATCTATCTATCTATCTATCTATCTATCTATCTATCAATCTCTCTATCCATAGTTCTATTGTTCTATCGTTCTATCTATCGTTCTGTCTATCGTTCTATATCATTCTATCTATCTATCGTTCTATCGTTCTTTCTATCTATCGTTATTTCTGTCTATCTATCGTTCTATCTATCTATAGTTCTATTGTTCTATCATTCTGTCTATCGTTCTATCTATCTATCTATCTATCTATAGTTCTATTGTTCTATCGTTCTGTCTATCGTTCTATATCATTCTATCTATCGTTCTATTGTTCTTACTATCTATCTATCTATCTATAGTTCTATTGTTCTTTCTATCGTTCTGTCTATCGTTCTATATCATTCTATCTATCGTTCTGTATCGTTCTATCTGTCTTCCTATCTATCTGTTTATCTATCTTTCTATCTATGTATAGTTCTATTGCTCTATCGTTCTGTCTATCGTTCTATCTGTCGTTCTAGCTATCGTTTTTCTAGTGGAAAATTACTTTATTAGCAGCTACATTGTTTTACATTTTCTTTTCCGTTAAATTGAAATTTGAATGGCAGTTAAATATTCATGATTTTAAAAGGCAGTCCTGAATAGTGCTCAACCCTGGAAAAACAGAGGTTTATAACTGATATCTTTATGAGATGTATTTTTTGTCTTGTTTAACACTCTCTCTCTATGTGAGTTTAATGTCCCCTGTACAGTATGTGACTGTACTGTTCATAAATGTATTGTATTTCTTGTTTTATTTATTTATTTATTTTTTTAACTCTCTCTCACTCTAGGCTATAGTGATGGTTGGGATGTGTGCGCTCAGCTGGGGCAGTGTGAGACGTACTCTCAACTCTCTGCTCGTCAGGAGCTGATGGCGTTTTCCCTCACACACTGTCCTCCCAGCAGTATCCAGAATCTGTTAGCGGCTTCCAGTTCTCTTCAGACGCAGGTGCCTTTTTTTGTCCACTTAGATATATATATATATATATATATATATATATATATGGAGAGAAAGAGATGCTTCTTAGAGTCAACATATACAACATGTAATGTTTCCAGTTGCCAGTAACTAGTAATTTCTGAAACTCCTTACCTCCACTGCAGTAATGGTTTAAAACCCCAGGATGCCTTTTATATTTATATCTGGTATGCTTCGTATCATTCTTCTATAGAAATATTTTCCAGGCTCCCTGCTGTTTTCTTCTATAGTTTTTGTCTGTATGCATATGTGGTGTTGGACGCACTAGGCATGGGCAGACTCTAGACTTAAAATGGAGCTTTTAAGTTTTAAAAATCACCACTAGCACACATACTATTAACCCCCGAGCACTTTTTCCATCTCAAGCTGTCTCTATCTCCCTCTGTGTTGACTGCTTTGGTGTCAGGCTGCTTTCAGGAAAGACCTAAAGTAGATTTATGTATACCAAGATAGACGCCACATTGAAACACTCAAAAGAAAATGTATAGTGGAATGGAATAGTAATTTAAATAAGTTTTACTGCAGTGTCAAGTATAAATACTGGCAGAACGATTAAACATTTAAGAGCAAAGAAAATTGAACAGAAAAAAGGTATTGTGCTGAAGGGCAGGAATGAAAAAGTCAATGCTTCTCTCTCCTCTCTTGTCTTAGGTTCTGTACCAGGCTGTAAATTACAAGATTGATCCCTCTCAAGCCCGTGGAACAGGCAGCGAGATGTTAGAGGTAAAGAACAACGCTTCTGCATACATCACGTCAGGAGTCTTTATTTAGTGTGACAGTTTGAAGTGCAAATATTTTTTGAGAGATAAATCCTTGCTAATTGTCCTCCTTGAATATTGTGCATTACCTCTATACAAGTTTTGTGTTACTCTTTCTGAGAAGGAGTTATGTGAACAGTTGGTGTGTCTATGGACTTTTCTTTATCAACATCAACATTTTACCTTTACTAGTTAAATTCTGGTCCTAATTTGTGAGAAATTAATTTTTAAACGCATATAAGAAATCATTAAAGGGGTAATGACATGAGAAATCAAATTTGCCTTGATCTTTTGACATAGAAGAGTCCTTTTTACCATTAAAACATTCTGCAAGTTTAATAGCTTAAAATGTCCTCCTCATTATGAAGATCGTCGGAGCCAAGTGGATGGTTTATTTTAATGGCATCCCGGATCAAGTCGGAGGATTATGTGTTTGTTCCGAGCATTTTGTTTCGGAAACGAGGAACAGTATAATGGAGAGTTTGCAAAAACACTTTTGTTGAAAGATGAAGCAGCCAACTGTGTTGGATCGGAGTTGACAGCAGCTGCATCAAAAGCCATAAGTAAATTATTTCATAATGCCTCGTCTGTAAATGACAGTTTTATGAGTAATGTTTTCAAAACGCTTACTCTCTTTCAATGGTGAGTGGCCATTGATGCTGTTTCCAACGCAGCAGCCTTGGCCAATCATAAAAGTGGCCATTTACTGACAAGCCCTCAAAGGAGCCGATTCTGAAAAATGGATCATTTCGGAAGGAGGGTCAGAATGAAGGTTGAAAATGATCGTTTTATTGCATATATATGTTTTTGTGTGCAAAAAAATGTATGAACTTTGTAAGCTGTGCTCCAAGACTTGGGTTGAAGATCAAAACGCAGTTTTATTGAGACAATCCAGAATCGTAATCCATATAACAGGCAAAAGGTGAAACGCATGGGCAAGCAATCCAAATGAGCAACCAGGCAATCCAGAAAATATCAAAACACAAAGACACAGGGAACCAGGATAACGCTAAGAAATGCAGTGTAACAGCAAAGAAGACTTTGCAAACACTGACGGAAAACACAGGGCTTATATAGGCAGGTTAAACATAATGAGACATAATGAATTTAATGAATCATAATGAGTCGAAAGGTTATGGGAAATGCAGTTTATAAAGGGGGGAAAGCCATCAGAGGGCATTCCTTCTGTCTCTGTCACAAGCTGGCGGGCGCTACACACGAGAACCTCAGTGAACAAATAAAAAACTATTTAAACAATTATTATTACTATTATTATTATTAAATTGAAGCACAAAATATATTTTGAAGATTAAGAAGCTGCCTTTTTTCTCATTTGAAAGGATAAACGATACATTGTTCACAGGAAACAATGAACCTGCAATAAGTAAAAATGGACTTTTTGCTGACTGTAAGCTTTCAGCACACGTTTTTTACACGAGCACCCATGCTTCATTCATGGCTATAAAATGGTAAAATCTTCTCCCGGATCATTACATTATAGTGGGCAATAAAGCATAGCCCCTGAGTGAACTATGAGTTCAATGCCTCAGTGACAATCTCCCTCTGCATTTTTCATTCAGTGTAAATATGGCTTCAAAGCCCAGCTACTTTACTCATGGCAAGCACTGTTTTCACCTCACCATGAGAAAAGACACCGCCATCTTTAATGATTCATGTGTGCTCAAAAATACATTTGTGTAAATGCGTGTGGTGTTTATCTCCTAAATTTAAAACCGAATGAAGTATCGATGAGGTCAATTGCGTGGTTCGGCTTTGTACACAGTCTAAGAGGGTAGTGTGAGCTAGTGTTCATTTCCTGACATTTTTGAAAAGTTCACCTAGCACAGTGGTAACATGTAAACACCTGCATTAGCTTTGGTTTTTGTCATGTTTCTACAGAGAGCTGGCGGTGCTTTGCTCCGTTTATGGCGGAGAGCGTTCTTGCTCAGGAGTCATTTACGTCTCGGTGCCTATACCTTCATTTATTATGCATGTAGACTTTAGCGCAATGAGATGACTATAGTAGCGCTTTTGTTTGTTTTATGGGATTAATGGGAAATCTCTATCCCTGCTCTGTATTTTCCCTTCTGGGTAACACTTGCCTTAAAGGAGACTTATAATACCCCTTTTACAAGATGCAATATACATCTTTGTTGTACCCAAAATGTGTCTGTGAAGTTTCCGCTCAAAATAACGCATAGATCATTTATTATAGCTTGTCAAATTTGTCCCTATTTGGGTGTGAGCAAAAACATGCCTTTTTTGTGTGTGTCCCTTTAAATGCAAGTGAGCTACTGCTCCCATCCTGCTTTCCAAAAGCTCGCACTTTGGTTGCTCAACAACAAAGCCAAAATGTCGATTGTCAGTAACATTGTTCAAACTGGATTCAGACACTGAAGAAGAGACTGGAAGACGTTACAACTTTTAGAATGCAACTGAATGATTCTGAATGGTTATTGGATAAATTTATGTAGCTGCTGTGGAGTTGATTCAACTCAATCACTAGCATGTGCCGTCACGTTAACCTTTTGTGCAAATCCAGCGTCGAATTGACCCTTGTTTGTGAAGCAGTCCGACGTAAAATGACTGCATGGCAACAACACTCTACTACAACAAGTCTTCCTCTTCTCTAAAGCAGCCCAACATGGACTCTGCCCCTTTGTTACGTGTTCCTGTGGGCATAGTTAATGTAAATTTTAGGGTTAGTGATGCCACTAACCGGGTAAGAAACTCGTTGTAGTACCTTTCAGCTGTTTTTTCTAGTCTTTAAACAGCGAATTCTTTAAAAGAAAATGTCTCCCTTTGCATTGAACTTTGAGCATCATAACTTTGCAGATGTTGTTTACACTGTAACAGCAGCACACTAACTAAAAGTGTTAAAAGTGTGAAATCATAATCAACCACCCCTTTAAAGAAATTAGCAGATTTTCTACCTACATGATAACATTTACAGCCCTGATTGCCCATGTTGATTTGGCATGTTTAAAAGTCCACTTCATCATTGTCCCTTTTTTGTCAAGCACAAGCAGCTTTAGAAAAATACTGTCTTAATGTCTCTAGTGAGAAAGCCGAAGGCGTCTGTAGAAATAATAATAAAAAAAAATCTACTATATTATTTGCTGTAGCTATAACCGCTGTAATTTGATCATTATGGCTCATGTCTAACCTTTCTTGGCTGCCCATAGCAGGCTGGATCTACTGTTCCTGGATCAATTAACCCCACAGACCTGCTGCACAGAACCACAGCCCGCACCATACAGGTCCTGACCAACACCACCATGACCACCAGAGCCGTGCTGACCACAGTCAGCGACTCCCATTGGTGGAGGGAGTCCCTCAGCTTACTTCGCCCACTGCACGTAAGTCGCATTTAAATTCAGGCTGAAAGGTTTTTTTTTTCGCCCCTCTCAGGAGTGTCACCGCGCTCTTTGCTCCATTATGCGTCACGACTCTTCAAAACGCAACCGCCAGGAACAGGTTGGACAAAGCTCAACAGTGAGACTCGCCTGCACATTTTTTGGCAGGTTTTGTTAGGCCATTAAAACCTGGCATGATTGAATGAACCTCTCCCCGGCCGACGTCTGCGTGGCTCTTTGTGAAGTGGTTTGTTTTTTGAGTTCCTGTTTCTGTGTCCTCGGTCTGCGGGATTTGCCCGTGTACTTCCTGTGAAATGGTTGATGACAAGCAGAAGCTTGTGCATTTCTAATGGCTTTACGTCTCTCAAGGCCAGAATCGAACCCCCCCCCCACCCCCCCCCCCCCCCCCCCCACACACACACACGTCCTTGGCAGAAGGCTCTGGCGCCTTACGAACGTTTATGAGCACAGCTGAAACATTAATGGCTCCTGCATGCGTGTCTGTGAATGTTTTATGAATATTCCATGAATGTTTAATGAACGTTTATCTCCTCTCAGGGACAGGCCGTGGATAGGAGCCGCACCAGTGCGGCCAATCAGAACGCAGATCTGGAGAGGCAGGGGTGCAGTCCTTTCTACGAAGAGCTGTTCGATGATCCATATGTCAATACGGTAAATTTTACTATATCTCCTTCCTTCTGTCTCTCATCTGTCTGTGTTTTTCTCCTACAGCTTAATGTTCTCTCTCTCTCTCTCTCTCTCTCTCTCGCTCGCTCTCTCTCGCTCTCTGTATCATTTCCACATCTTGCTATGGTAAAGATAATGTAAATATGAAGTTTAGTTCTGAGTGTGGTAATGTGGTTAAGGATATTTTGTCTTTTAATTACACTCATGTCAATTTTCCTCAGTGGGACACAAAAGCAGATATTTTTTATAATGCATAGTTTACTCTTTTCCATGCAATTACAGAGAATCTGAAGCTTTCAAAATTATAAAATGAAACGCAGCACATTGACTACATCATGAAGTATCATAACAGTGGTCCATATGACTTGTGCACTATATTTCTGAAGCCATACTTTAATATCTTACTTTAATATATGACAAACATTCCAAACTTAGTGAGCTGGTGAGCTTGGTGGCTTCTATCTAGAACATAAAAGGGATGTCAAGAATTTCAGTAAATAACTTTGGTCTGTTCTTCACACAAAGTTGTCATAGGCTTCAGAAGACTTGGAATATAGCAAAAAAAAATTGTGTACACCGCCTTTAAAAGGTTCACCCAAAAAAATGTAAATTCTGTCGTTAATTACTCGCCCTCATGTCATTCTACACCCGTGAGACCTTCATTCCTCTTCTGAACACAAATTAAGATATTTTTTATGAAATCTGAGAGGTATCTGACTCCTCCATAGACAGCAATATGATCAGCACTTTCAAGGTCCAGAAATATTATGTATTAAACTATGTATTATGAATATAATTATTGATGTTATTGAATATAACATTTTTAACATTGATAATAAGGAGAAATATTTCTTGAGCACCAAATCATGATTTCTAAAGGATCATGTGACATGGAAGACTGGACTAATTATGCTGAATCAGCTTAGAAAAATACATTTTAAAATAAAAGGAAACATTTTAATGTATCACTAAATATTTAATGTTTCACAATATTATTATTATTATTATTTATTTATTTATTTATTGTCAAAAAATGCAGCCTTGCTGAGCTTAGAAGACGTTCGTTTTCCCAGAAACATTCAAATATTTTATTGACCCCTAACTTTTAAATGGTAGTGTATTTATTTATTTTTTTGGTAACAATATCGAAAAACAAACAAACAAAAAAAGAAAACCTATATGCTTATAACAGCTGCTTCTAGACCATTAGAATTATTCAGTCTTCCGTAGGTTATAAAGTATAAGTGTAACATTGATATTTAAATTATAAACATGACATGTAAAAGATATTTCAGTCAGAATTTTAATGCAAAACTATTTCAGAATAAGTAAGCAAATACAAAAGTGTGATGTCCCCACTCTCCTCAATTTCTGTTTCAGTTTGAGGATGTCTATTCCTCGTATGACTACACTCCTCACGAAGACTTTGCAGAAGTTTTACTGCGGACAGGCAAACTGGCTGAAACCAACAGCGAGGGACAGAATCTCTTTCCAGCAACTGAAGGTAACACTCCTTATACTGTATATATACAAACATTTACACCTAAAATCAACTCTCATCATGGTGACTAGTGACCTCACCTGCCCCAGTTAATCATTCGCCATCAGTTGTCTCTCATCACCCTCTTGTTAGCTGCAGTGTCCTTGCTAGGAATGCTGTAATCTTTCGCCTCCAGGGCAGCTTCTCGGGAACCAGCCGCTCCCCCCCGCCTGGTCTCGTGTCTCCCTGATGTATCACCACTCGCTGGCTACATGTCTGGAAGAATAGCGTCATATTGATTAATTAATGTGTACTCACCGCAAGCAGACAGCAGTAAATAATGCGCACCCTCCCGATACAAGAGAGATAGCGGCTAGTCAAAATATCAAGGCCTTTTGCTTCAAGATGGATGAGGCGAATGAGAAAATCAATGCAGAGTGATGGGAGGGGTGCAGGAATTTTGGTGGAAGAATGCAAATAGCAAATCTCCCTTTACCTCTTTGTTTCTTATCCTCTCTTTTAATTCCTCCTGTGTCACTGTCGTTCAGTTGCGCACAACAGGCGTAAAGTCACCTTCGTGTGGGAGAACGTGAGATGAAAGGAAAGTGCTTGCGTCAGGCTGATAACGCTAAATTAATGACCCGCACACTTAAAACGTATGCTGAATACACTTCCTATAAGAAAAGTCATGGTTCTTTGCACTTGTTTAGATATTGCACTCATGTCCTCTCTAATCTCTGTTCTTATGTGTGAAATACTGAAAGGTTATGAATTAAGCATGCTTTCCGCTGCTGATATGGTCAGAATTTATTTTTCTTTCATCTGGGCATCACACTTCTGGCTATATAACAGTATTAGTTTTCATTAAGAATATATATATATATATATATATATATATATATATATATATATATATATATATATGTGTGTGTATATATATATATATGTATGTATATATATATATGTATATATGTATGTATGTATGTATATATATGTATATGTATGTATATATGTATTAAATGAATCTCTCTCTATATATAATATTTAAACATTCTCAGAGCCTGTAAAAAATTATTTGATAAATAAAATGCATCTTTCTGTTTATATATTTATTTCTTCCATCCTGTTGGCATAAATAAATCAATTTATGTATGTTAAATTATGCTGGCGGGATGGAATAAAAGAAATGTATAAATATCAATTTTAGGAATGTCAGTATACATAAATTCCCATAATTCATCGTTGTTTAAATTAATGATCAATTAATCGAATAACCTTTAATTTTAACTTCTTAAATCCTTCTTATTCCATCCTGTCAGCATCACACGTGTAGCTTGGAAGGTTTTTTTATGCGTACTGTGCATATTTAAAGTGTGTCAGTATCTTTTTTGGTCTCTATCACATACTTTTACACTCACACACATACACACTCTAGAATAGAACAGAGCACAAGTTTTTAAGTATAATGACAGCCTACATCTCTGATCAGCTTCCCTGTGTCGCTGTGTGAAGCCACACCTCTCTAGTTTTCTGTTACAGGGACTTTGAGGAAGGATGTGTTAGAAGCCGTCAAACAGCTGAGAACACTAAAACAGTTACCGTTAGGAACGCTATCACCTTTGTTATTTCAGCACACGCAAGACTCCCTCTGCTCCAGCTGTTTTTGATAACATTGTCTTGCCAAGATTGTTTGATGCGCAAAATGTCTTTGATACCATCACAGGCTCAGAATCGCAGAATAAAACCTAACACCGTATTGCAGTTCTGTAAAAAATGGAAACTGATGGGCTGCCGAAAAAATTACTCTCATGTCACCTGCTGATCGTATTTTAGAGTCTGGTGCTGCATATGTCTGCACAGCAGTCTGCCTTTGTTTCTAACAGTAACGTTTCTTCAATAGCCTGCAACAACGTGCTCTTGTGTGTGTTATTCCGGGTTAACGAATGTTTACAATTGTCCCACAGGGTGTTTGCGGTCAGATCCTAATTGATCGAATTTAGCCTGTAAAGTTTAGCTCTCTGTTAAATGAGGTAAAGCTTACGATCTCAAGGTCATTATCACATACATTGTATACATCCATTGCTGACCCTTATGTTCTCTATAACTTACTTTCTTACATTCAAGATTGGTCGTCTTTGTTGTTTAAGTTGGAATTCAATATCATTTTTGACCTGTTTTTGTTGAACTCTCAGAGGTTTCACTTATTTCATCATTCTCAGGTTGCACATTACATTTTAATTCTCCAAAATCTGATTGGATGAGACTCATTTGAAGCAGTTAAAATACCCTTTACACAGTATCAGATTTTCACATGATAATCGCTGAAGCTTTTATCACAGTATGTATTTTTTTCACGATATTGAAATAATTTTGCAAAAGTGTTGTCATCCTATAACAGGTTTAATAATTTTTTTCCTGGACAACAACTATGGACATTTAATGTGTAAACTTTCGCCGCTAGAGGTGCTTATTCAAAGCAAATGTGTAGCTTGATGACGCCTTGATTTCGCGGAATCATGGAAGGTGTTTTCTTCACGTCTACTGCTGGTGGAAAAGAAACAGGACAGGACTCGGGCAGAAATCTTGTTCATGGATGAGATTATTAACACTACTGTAATATGAAGCAGAGCAGGGCTGAGTGCTTTTATTATGCCGCAGTCGCCGCTTACGTTTTTTCCCAAGCGTGTGTGGGATAAAGCAGCACTGTTTTATAATATTAGATACATTTGTGTGTTGAAAGTTGTTATAAAGCTACTATGAGACACTTGTTGGACGCTGCAGTAAGATAGATCGATATTAGGCATGGTAAAACATGGTACTCATTGTAAATCAAGAAAAGGACATTTAAGCAATAAGACTTACTATGTTGAGCTTTATAACAGATGAAAATGTAAAAATATTTAAGTTTGAAAATAAATAGCCTTTTAAGTATTTAAAGGGTTAGTTCACCCAAAAATGAAAATTCTGTCATTAATTATTCACCCTCATGCCGTTCCATACACGTAAGACTTTCATTTATCTTCGTAATACAAATAAAGATCTTTTTTTTTTGATGAAATCTAAGAGCTTATGTTTGCTGATCAATGTTTATATGTGAGTAAAAGCAATCCAATCTTCTCATCGTATAAAACATTTGCACTAAACCGCTCAATTTTATGGATTAGCTTTATGATCTCTTAATGAACTATTTGAAGCATCAAAGTTTTAATTGTGTAGCTGTCTATGGAAGGACAGAAAGACTCGGATTTCATCAAAAATATCTTAATTTGTTTTCTGAAGATGAACGAAAGTCTTACAGGTTTGGAACTACATGAAGGTGAGTAATTAATGACAGAATTTTCATTTTTGGGTAAATTAAATATTTTAAATATTTGGTGCTTTGCGAATACAAAATTCTGAATGGCTCTTTCAAAAAGAAATTAGTGCAGCCTGCTTTGTTTATGGGGTTACCAGGGTAATGGCTACATATCTGGTTTTCCATAAGCGCCATCTACTGTCAGAGAGTGAATGTGCATTTTAATTCAGTGCGTCTCCTTCAGTCGCTCCTCCATGTTGGGGTTGTTTACATCAGAGTGTGCTGGCCTCTTTGATAAAACATACATGCAGTGTTGATGGAAAAGTATTCTTAAAATCCATTCAAAAAAATCTGAATAATTCGTAATAAATAATTATTCATGTCTCTCAAATCGAAACCAAACAAACAATGGAATATTCTATTATCCTGTTGCTCCTTACTTGTTGTGTCTGGACAGGAGACACGTTTTTTTGGTTGAGTGTAAGAGTATGTTCTGGGCCTGAATCTGTGTCATTCTCTCAATATTGCCGTCACAGTCACAGTACACTGCCAATGAGAGCAATAGCGGCTCATTTTCATCCCTCTCTTTCTCTCTTCTGTCACGTCAGGTTACAGTAAAGCAAGGAAGGTGCTTCTCTGCAGGAATAACTCTGAAATATTCATCCCTCTTTTTTCTCTATGTCTCCTGTGTCATTTCATAGTGCTCCTTCAGCTGGCCAGTGATGCTTTTCCCAAAGATATGACACTCGCCCTGGCCTATTTATTGGCTCTACCTCAGGTGAGTTTGACTGCTCTATTTGCAGATCTCTCTCTTTTTCCCATTCTGAGTGACTGTGTGTGCGTGTGCAGGAGGGCATGCTTGAGCTTTGGTGACTCAGATTATGGATTTTTATGACCATTTCTTCACTGCAGTCAAAATCATGTGGTATTGAAAGATAAAAACCATTTAAAAGTCACTGAAAATCTAATATCAAGTCTAATACCTATTAGCCTCTGTCCTGTTACATCCGGGTCCTCCATTTCAAAGTGGTATTGCATTTTCCTGATCCAGATTGGTTCATGCATTAATAAAATCATCTGGAAAAAAAAAAATCTTTATGGGCTTAAAATTGATAGCATGTCTTCAGTGATGCCTCTCAGTTCATTATCAGGTGAAGTAGGGTTGAAATTGATGTCGTTAGTGTGGCCATTGTCCTCTGCTGCTTTATCCTCGATGGTCCTCATGGGTCAAGTTCCTGAGACATTCAGTCACTCAGAGTACTCATCCTGCTTATTATTGACGTTACTGCAAGAATCAAATGTCCCATTGTCCCATTTCTTTGTCGCTTTATCACTAAGGGGTTTTTTTTCAGACAGGGAGCAAAAAAAGTCGGTCTGAATATGATCTTATGTTTGCAAACTGATCCAATCAATGTAGTTTGAAATTCAATTTAGAATGAGATTTTTCAGATTTTTATTTCTTTCGTGGCAATTTCCCCCAGTTTCAAAGACGAGGCTTAAAGGATTAGTTCACTTCTGAATAAAAAGTTCCCGATAATGTACTCACCCCCATGTCATCCAAATGTCTTTCTTTCTTCAATCAAAAAGAAATTAAGGTTTTGGAAGAAAACATTAAAGTATTTTTGTTCATATAGTGGACTTCAGTGGGGTTCACCGGGTGGAAGGTCCAAATCGTGGTTTCAGTGTACCTTCAAAGCTCTATACATGATCTCAGATGAGGAATAAGGGTCTTATCTAGTTAAAAGATTGGCCATTTTCAAAAAAAAAAAACCATATATATATATAAGTATATACTTTTTAACCACAAATGCTCGTCTTGCACTGCTCTGCGATCCGCCATGCATGACGTAATCACATTACAAAGGTCATGCGCAACGTGGGCGGAAGTGCCAATCCAGTGTGATCCAAAGTGAATGAGCAAAGATTAAGCCAAACGCCCTTTACAAAAAAAGGTAAAACAACGATATTGAACGAATTGGAGGAGAAAATTAGATTAGTTTTTTGCTATACCACGGTACTTCCGCCTATGTCACGCGTGACCTTTCAACATGATGCCTGGCGGATCGCAGGGCAATGCAATACGAACATTTGTGGTTAAAGTATATAAATAGTATATTATTTTCTGTTTTTGAATTTTTCTTACATTTTTATTTGTCTTGTCAATTTAGTTTTTGTTTGATCGTTTCAATTCTATTATTGTTTTCTAATTCAGTGGCATTTTTATGTTTAATGAGGCGATTTGTATATAAGTTTTATAATATACTTTTTTAAAACTAAAATTAATTTGAGGGCATTTATAATTTAATTTAATTAGTTTGGAGTCATTAAATAAATGACTTTTAATAAATGCTTTTAGTCTCAGTTTTTCCTTATTACTTTAATTTTTGTTGTTGTTGTTGTTGTGTTGGTTAACGGTAATAACCGTTTTTGTCATACAAAGTGCACAGCATTGTCTCAAAGTGTCCGTGCACACTCGTTTTTGCTCACTCTTTTCACACATAAATGCCAATTCACACTGCACCGACAGACGGTGTCTTCTGCAAACAGTCACCAAAAGTACGTCACTTCTCAGACATTTCACGACCCTACAAACACAGATTCATCATGTTCAATGGGCAAAAAGCACCGATCAACAGCAACAGATGCAGACGGGGTAACGCAAACCCCAAAAAGTGTCTGTTGCCGGTGTGAATTGGCCTTAACAAACTATGTTTGTGGTTTTGGACACAGCATACACATTCTCTGTGTAGTGAATAAGTCAGCAGTTTTGGACACAGTACTGTATATGCAAAAAGTCTTAAGGATTAGTTTTGTTAACCAGATCAGATTAGTGTGCAGTGTGAACATGCAGTGTAAACACACCTCTTTGTCATTTTCTATTTCAGGTGTTGGATGCGAACACGTGTTTTGAGAAGCAGCCCCCATCGGCACTGTCTCTGCAGTTAGCTGCGTATTACTACTCTCTTCAGATCTACTCCCGCCTCGCACCCTGCTTTAAAGACAAGTGCAGCCCACTTTACCGGGTAAGCGTGCACATACACTTTTCTCTCTGTCACCCTCCATTCCACAGCCATTATTCTTTATCTGGCACTTTAGCAAGTTTCCAAACACTTACACGAGTCAAGAACAGAATTCATTAGCGATACAATAAAAGTTCTCACCTTGAAACGGCCTGATAAAACAGTATCAGCTTTTTCCCTCTCTTTGTTTTGCCCATTTCTCTGCACATTCCACCTCTGTCTCTTTTGCGCATCTTCTGTGGTGTCATTCTTTTCCTCTTTTCTTGCAATATTTCAGGTTTATCTGCATTACACATGACAGGACTTTACCGCTTCCCTGCAAAATTTTGCATCTTCTCTCTGCACGCCTTTTCTCATTTTTCCTGTTACTTTCTCCCTCCGTTCCATTATCATAATTCCATCTTTCATTTTCACCCTCTGTTGCACCTCAGCATCTCTCCCTCTCATTCCCCTCGTAACTCTCTCTCTCTCTCTCTGCGTGTGTGTTATAATGATGCTCCTCTCAGTTCAGTTTGAGAGTTGTTAGTTAACGAGGAAGGAACACTGTCTATATCTTCTCCCTTCACACCGTGTTTTTCCTGACCACAGGACTCACTAAACGCCTCATCATTACGATGATCTCTAGCATCCTCATCATTAAGGTCAGCATTTATGTGCTAGTTGGCTAACACTTCATAAAACCTATAAAACATCATGAGCAAACATCAAGGCTTCAAGGTTTCTCTCAGGAATTGACAAAGTAAAGCGTGTAATGATGATGGTAATGCTTGTAAGGATTGTGTGGCACTTACACAAATAGGGTACCAAATGAAGTCTTTCTTTTTTTTTTTTTTTTGAAATATTGTGATCAAAGAACTTCTTAAAGGGCTATTTCGCCTAAAAATGAAATTTCTGCCATTAATTCTGTCGTTTCAACCCCGTAAGACTTTCATTCATCTTCAGAATAAAAATTAAGATCTTTTTGATGGAAAACTGGAACTTTGATGCTTCAAAAAGTCCATAAAGCGATTTGTAAAACTAATCCATATGAATTGAGTGGTTTAGTCCAAATTTTATGAAGAGACTCGATCGCTTTATGTGATGAACAAATTGAATTTAGGCTTTTATTCACATATTAACATTTATCAGCAAACATAAACAGAATCTCAAGCGAACTTGCTTGACCCGTGAGAACAAACCTCTTACGGAAGCTCAAACGTGCTGCATAACACGAGAATGAACCTCATTGGTTTTTGCACCTAATGCAAGCATGCTTGAGCTTCCGGTGGTTTATTACAACCGATGTGGGAGTTGATGAATGTTTATGTGAATAAAAGCTTAAATTCAGTCGGTTCATCATATAAAGCGATTGTTTCTCTTCAGAAAAGTTTGGACTAAACAGTTAAATTCATATGGACTCGTTTTGCAATCTCTTCATGAACTTTTTGAAACGTCAGTTTGTTGCAAAGACAATCTATGTAGGAATTGAAAGCGCTCAGATTTCATCAAAAATATCTTAATTTGTGAAACGAAACGAAGGTGAGTAATTAACGACAGAATTTTCATTTTTGCGCCAACTAACCCTTTAACCTTCAGAAAATGTAAATTGCCAACTGTCAGGAAGTCAAACTACATAATATGTTATTTTATGCTCTATCAATTTTGTATGAAATTTCAAACATGGTTTAAATTATATTTTTTTATGTCAAGTGAATGTAAATTGAATAATGCATTTCATTTAAATTCAGATGTGGCATGTTTACAGCTACTTTTACTGCGAAATTGTTTTTATATGTAATAGTTTATTTAACTTTATATATCAAAATGTCATTTTTTTGTGTGCATTCAGTTCCTTTGTGCTTTTGATCCTTTAAAAAAAACTAAACAGCACTTTCCACTAATACAAAACACTAGGTTGTCTTTGTCAGAGTAAACTTCTTTCCCTCCACTGATTGAAACTCGATATTTGTTCAAAGTTGGGATCATCTTGAAAATCATGAAATCGGAGTCATACAGTTGTTACATTTCACGCTGCTGAGTTTCATTTTCATTCCTCTCCAGTCCGACTTTCGGTGGGCAACTTCAGGTCTGCTTGTAACACTAATGTTATAGTCATTAAAAAAAAAGTGAACTTTCACTGTGCCCCTAAATTTTTGAGACTCTTACTCCTGAAAGATGCAAGCGTAGAGCCCTGCACTGAATTCAGAAATTCAGAAGGGAAGCCTAGAAGCGCACAACTTTTACACAAGTTTTATTGGATGGAGATTGCAGTGCTTACGACTGTTGACGCAAACTCAGAAGGACAAATACAAATACTGTGTCACATCTTCTGTTTCTTAATTTGCATAAACACAAAAAAATACAAATGGTGAATCCATTTCAATATGTACACAATTTTACTCTCTGCTTTTCAGAATATGGCTTAGAAAAAGAGACAAACAATTATGAGTTGGAAGCGGTTTGATGTTAGACAAAGTTTCAGTGCACACAGTCTACTGCTGACACAAGATTGGCAGTTTGAAGACGTTTTGTTTTAATGAAGTAGACCTGCAAGCTAATTCTGTGAACTCAAGTCATTAAACTTTTTGCTCTTGTGAGCTTGAAACCGTCTGTGTTTGTTTCAGAGTCTTTACATAGTTCATTTCTGAGAGCTGTCACTTATTTATCAGCTCTCTGCTTTAGCTACAGGCTGATCAGGTTGCATGACAAAACAACACAAGGAAATGTTCTTGTAATTATATCGCAGTGTGAATCGTAAAGCAGCTCTGTGGCCCTGTTGCAGTTTTACAAAGATCACAGATACAAAGTCACAGTTTCCAAGAAAATGAAGTGTATGTAAAGTGGGATTTTTATTTGCCCGACAATGAAAATTCTCTCATTTACTCGGCCTCATGTTGTTCCAAACCTTTACAACTTTGTTTTTTACGGAACACTAAAAAAAGATGTTTTGAAGAACAGTGTGTTCCAAACACCAGACCTCATTGACATTCATTAATATAGACAAAACATATGTTTTTCAAAATATCTTCTTTTGTGCTCCGCAGAAGAAAGAAAGTCATACAGGTTTGGAACAACGTGATGGTGAGTAAATGCAAATTTGGATTTCTGAGTGAACTTTCCCTTGAAAGTCAAATTATTTTTCTTTTATTTTTAATTATCTGTTTCAGATAGCCCTGAAATTAAGAAACAAAAACAAACTAGGATTTTTCAATTTGCATGCCATTTGGTCCATATTTATAATTATAGTTATTTGCTCCATAATTACACTATCGTTCAGAGGTTCGGCGTCAGTAAGACATGTTTTTAAAAGAAGTTTCTTATACTCACCAACACTCCAAAAACAACTCTATCTGGATTGTTTTCAACCCAAGGGCTGGGTAAGTATAGAACAGAGGAACACTTGTTGGGTTAATTTTACCCAAACACTGGGTTGGTTTACCCAGGATCTGGGTAACACAAAATCTGCCCAAATAATGGAGGGAGAAAAAAAAAAAAGGCCCAAAAGGCTCAACCCTGGACTTGGGTAGAAAAAAATAACCCAAGATTTTTTTTTTTTTTTTTTTGCAATTATTTGTTCAAAAATACAGTTAAAAAAAACAGTAATATTGTGAAGTACAAAGTGTACACAATGGCATTAGTGAGGGAAAGAACTATAATCACTTGAACCAGTTGAAATAATGTGTACTGACGTCTTCAACAGAAGTAAACGCTATTGATTAACAACCTCGTAGCTCACAGTTGGTCTGTCTTTACAGGTTTATAAGTTATCGTTAAAAATCAGTTTACCTGTGGGTTAAATGAATGGAGTTTGTGTACCGACTGTTGCACTCTATTACTCCAGTCTGTAGTGTCACATGGTCCTTCAGAAATCATTCTAGTGTTGATTTAGTGCTGAAGAACATTTATTTTTAATCGATGTTGAATCTTTTTTTTAAAACCCTCTTTGAAAAACCGAAAGTTCAAAAGAACAACATTTGTTTGAAATGGAAATCTTTTGTAACTTTATAAATCTAGACAGGAAGGACCGAAAACAGGAACTTTGAAGCACCCGTGAACTGTGAGATCACCCTTGAGCACAGTAGTTAGTCCCAGGGCTGCTCCGGGTTCCTTCCAGGTGTGTACAGTAAATAGAACACCTGCTGAAAAAACACACTCAAATAAGGCATGTCACAAGTCTATTATTTTATTGATTTTATGTGCTTTTAGCATTGTTCCGATTGCGCCTCAGCAGGAAATAAAATAATGGCAGACCCTTAAGATACTTACTTTAGTCTGTTTCTTCTTTCAAGTCTGAACTGGAAACTTTGAATGGCCTTTTTAAAAAGCAATACAAAAGGTCATGGAGGGAAATTGTTTGTTGATACGTTTCAAGGTTACAGTTCGCCGGATCCACGGCCACACGCTGCCCACAGGTGCACTCAGAGTGATTTTGTGTTTCAAGGAAAGCTGAGGTAATAAGTGGCCAGTGTTTAATGTACACCGTATAGCAATTCGCACATCCCACGAACACACTCTTCTTAATGGATGGTAATGTTCCTCTGTGTGGGGTTGGTTAAATGCTAGAGAAAATCCATTACCGCTGATGGAAAGAGAAAGAATATGATGTTCTGTGTGTTTTCTTTCCATCTGTTCGCTCTCCAAGTGACATTTCGCTTCGTGTTTGCTAATATTTGTTGAAGGAGACAGTCTTGCGACAGGCGAGCTGTAAAACAGGCCTCAACCGCCCTCGCCGTTTGTACCTCTTCAAATTCTCATCGTCTTATCCATTTGTTTCTTCATTTGGCTTTTCTCTTTCCCTGCCTCTCCACTCATTTCTTTCATGCTAATCCATTTATCCTTCCTTTTCTCTTAATTTAAACCTCCTCTTTCTAACATATAACACATAATCTCTCTCTCTCTAGCCGTCACACATCCATCCCTGTGCTTTCCTCTGCGTTCTCGCCATTTTTTTTTTTAAGCAGATCCCCCTCAGACATCATCACTATCACAGGCAGCACATGTACGTGTTGTTATTGAAAGTAAGTAGGTCCGTAGGAGCGTGCAGTCGGGCCTCTGGATGAATTCTGCTCCATCTGAAACGGCGCACTGCCTTTGCATTGCAAATTAAGCCCAACAAGATGTTTCTTTCAAATCTAAGTGCATAATTATGTTCTCTGTGTAGGAATGAGACTGTGATCCTGTTGTACTGTGACGCCCTACTAACAGCGAGCAAGTGTTTTCTCCCGTAACCGGTGTTGTTTTCTGTTCCCGATTCTGTTGAAATGGAAAGCAGCGCATGCCTTAAATGGAAGCAGTGCATCCCTGGAAAAGCATGCTTTCTGCTTTAATTTGCACAAGGAAAATATCTGTAATCTTTTGAATTGCTTCGGTTTAGATGGATCTTTGTGTGTAAATTAGTCTTTTATATAGTATAGTGTGCGTTTTTTTTCTAGCTCTTTTCATTTCCTAAAAACTATCAAACCGATGTTTTTGTCCAAAGTTCCACTCGGCGTAGTTCCGTAACATTAAAATGTTCAAAAATCATTTTAAAGGGACATAAATATGAATCAAAGATACATCAACTTTCGAGGTTTGCAAGTTTGGACAAAACCTCGGCTATACTGTATATTGACATTTCATAATAAATGTTATTTAAAATGTTTCTTATTACCAATTTGCAAACGCATTGTCAGTGTGAACTTAAAACTATTTTTACATTGTGCAGAACGTTCTCTATGATGTGTGATTTTTTTTTTTTTTTTTTTTTTTTTAAACTGTAAAATAACTTAATCTATTTTTATATAGTCTTCAGTGTCAACTGAAACTCATTCATTTTTGCCAGGATTCTTTGAATAGTTTAAAACAGCAGCATTTATTTGAAATAGAAATCTATTTTAATATTATAAATGTCTTCTTTTTTTAAAATCAATTTAATGCAGTCTTGCTGATTTAAAAGTTACTTTATTTGAAAAAGAAAACAATCTTGTTGACTCCAAGCATTCGTAATTTGCGTGTACATTTTTAATTAAACTATATTACCCATTATGATAAATATTATTATAATTAAAATACCTACATAGATTTCATTCCTTCTTTTTTTCTTTTTTCACTAGACATATGATCACAGTACCATTTAATTACCTAATCTGTCACGTACTATTGTCTATTACAGTTCAACATCAATAAGAAGTGAATTAAAAATGCTTATTTGCATTTCTGAATTATCATCCCATCTGCAGCTATTGCTTAGATTCGAATCTCCCTTGATGGCGCTTATGAAATTATTCTGGGGTTAAATCCCTTGCTCTGGGCTGATTAGTTCATGAATTGCCCCTCAAAGGGTTTGAATTGCCAAACTTTCGATTTCCAGCCCAGATCTTCTATATAACGCATCCATTCACCTGATGTGGAATAGCAGAGAGTACTCCAGTAAGATTATAAAATAGCACGACAGCTAAAAGACTACCTTTGGTCTTTGAAATCTACTTACAGAGATATTGTTGCTTGATAAACACATTATTAACGATCGACGCATTTACAGCCGGTGCCGCGTCTGTCATACACAGCGCAAGCTTGTAATTTAATATTGCATTGTGAGTACCAGCGAGGATGCGGTGATTAGTTACCAGCTTTTTATTTGATGTTGATGGATGTTCCTTTTAACACACCATGTGCATTTTTTTTTTTTGTGCATTAGGCATCAGTAGGCGAGGCTTTAATCCTTTTAAACAAGCTCCTTTTTATAATGAAACCCCATCCAGCCAGATCTTTGGTGGCTGCAGTGGAGTTGTTCGCTGTGTGCCGTTAGCACCTCTGTATTTGAGAAGGGGAATCAAAATGCTGTTTAGCATAATTGTCAGGGTGAGAGCAAGACAGACAAACCACTGTGTACACAACTGTTCATCACAGCCTGCTGCAAACACACACACACAAGGACATATTCAGCCCACCTATGCGCTCATTATATTTAAATAGGTGTTTGTAAGCACATACTATTTTTCAGCCCAAACCTTTTGAGTGTTTTTAGATGCCGCAGTTATCATTATTTTGATTTGCGATTCGCAAAATTGTCATCGTAAAGCGTGAATGATCAAGCATTAGATTTCAGGCCTTTCAGGGAGGCCCCAAACCGACCACCTCTGCACTCTCGTACACGCACACCTGTGGACGTTTAGCATAAATAGATGGTGATGCAGATGCAAAATGCGATAAGCCTGTTATTTTACTGCACTGAGGACTCAAAACATGCAAATATACAGTGAACCTCGTGCATTAACCCATCCAAAAAGGTCTTTTAACATCATTAAAGGTAATTGCCATCTAAGACCCGCCTGAATTCTCAGGCATGTCTGCCGCGGGGTCGGTTATGATAGTTCACATGCCTGATTACACGCGCACAAAACACAGGGCAGGTGTGAACAACAGGAAGAGCAAAGGATGGATGGGAATTTACAGATAAGCTACAGGGTGAATTTTTTCTTGTGGTTGGATTGTCACTCTTTAAAGACAAAGTTGGAGAGAGACAGAAAGGGAATAGCTGGATAAAGATGTTTCATCATGAAAGAGCTCGTCTCAGAGAGGGGGTTCAAATGCTCGCCATATCCATCCATCACGTCTCTTTTCTGAATCCCACAGATCAGTGGTTCTCAACCGGTGACCTAAAAATGAGTTGAAGGTCTGTTCTGGTCACAGACAGTGGGGGGAAAACTATTTTAAATGCAGCAAACCATAAAATTGTGTCTAGATACATGTGTCGGTTGGTAGAAGATGCCAGTGTGGCGTTAAAGTATGACAAACTATATACTTGCATTGAGGATAAACCAGTGGTGTTATTGTTAATTAAAACTAATAAAAGTATAGTTTTAAGGAATCAAAATAAATTCCGAGGAAATTAGGGGGTCATTTTCAGGTGAACTCTAACCCCTTTAACATGCCTGTCTGTCATTGTGCTCCATTTCTTTTTATATTTTTATTTTCTTGTGCCTTGTTCTTTACCTCTTACTCTCTTTTTACGCTCTTGTTTTTACTTGCCGTATTGTCAGCTCAGAACATGTGCTGTTTGGTCAGAGTTCAATAATACACAATCCCACACAGCGTCCCATTATCAGAGTCTGTTATCGCATCGTTGTAATAATTTCCATATAGATTAGTGTGTAATCATTCTATATTCAGTTCTTCTGTCAAGGCTCTTAACCTGTTCATTTCTCTTTGTGGCAGACTGAATTACACCTGAATTCAAATTCTTACTTAGCATAACAATTGCAATGATGTACAGAGTATTGGAGACAATATACAGGTCAAGAAGAATGAGACCACAAAATTATCTGATATTCAAAATTTAGTTTAAATCTGGAAATAAAAAGAAAGTTTATTATATTCTGTTGCACTGTTTCTGTCATTAAGCAGCAGTTTTATTCCAAAAGTTCTTTGCAGAGTGAGTTTTTCATCAATTTTGATCAAATACATTTTAAAAATGTTACATTTTAATTTTAAGATGATTTTTTTTTTTTTTGATTGATTGATTAACATTTCCACCTTGTTCTTGCAATAAATAACCTTCAATGCTGACATGAAATTAAGCAATTGACTATTTCTACTTGTACTAATATTTGGTCACTAAATTAGCAAATGACAATTTTAACATGTTATTCTCCCTACAAAAAAAACAAAAACATTGTGTTTGTGAAGTTGAATGGTTTTGGAGTCGCTGTTGTTCCACTTTTGGAGTGGAGTCATTGTAGTTGTTGTAGATGTTGTAGACGTACGGTCTGTTCACTTTAATAGTATTAATTCGGTGATGTCTTGTTTCCATGTAGGCTGATCCGAGAGAGCTGATACGTCTTGTTACCAAGCATGTGACCGACCATGCTGGATGCAATTGGGTGGATGAGGAACTGCAGGCCCTGATTGGGCAGTTGCGACTATACAGCGAGAGATTGACAGACTTTACTCAGGCTCAGGTGCTACAGGGACTCGGCCGTGGAGTTGATGTCCAGAGATTTAGCAGCGACAACCAGTACAAGAAAGAGACTATTCTGGGCCTGGCTGAGTAAGTATTGTGTGTCCATGTACCACTCCAAAAACACATGCTTGCTAGTATACAGTGGTCTTGAGAGAACAAGACATGAGATAATATATGCTATTATATTTAACATATATTTTTAATATACACTGATCAGGCATAACATTATGACCACTGAGAGGTGAGGTGAATAACACTGATCATCTCTTCACCACAGCACCTGTTAGTGGGTGGAATATGTTAGGCTGCAAGGAAAAATTTTAGAAGCAGGAAAAATGGGCAAGTGTAAGGATTTGAGCGAGTTTGTCAAAGGCTGAATTGTGATGGCTTGACGACTGGGTCAGAGCATCTCTTGTGGGGTGTTCCCAGTCTGCAGTGGTCAGTATCTATCAAAAGAGGTCAAAGCAAGGAACAGTGGTGAGCCGTCAACACGATCATGGATGGCCAAGACTCATTGATTGCAGGTGGGGAACGAAGGCTGACCCGTGTGGTCCAATCCAACAGACGAGCTACTGTAGCTCAGTGGTTCCCAACCACGTTTTTGGAGGTCCCCCAACAATGAACACATCAGAACTGGACCTCAAGCAATGGAAGGAGGTGGCCTGGTCTGATGAATCACATTTTCTTTTACGTCACATGGATGGCTGGGTGTGTACGCATTGCTTACCTGGGGAACACATGGCGCCAGGATGCACTATTAGGAATAAGGCAAGCCGGTGGAGGCAGTGTGATGCTTTGGGCAATGTTCTGCTGGGAAACCTTGTGTCCTGCTATCCATGTGGATGTTACTTTGATAGGTTCCACATACCTAAGCATTGTTGCAGACCATGTACAGCCTTTCATGGAAACTTTACTGTTTTGGCAGCAAAAGGGGGACCAACACAATATTAGGAAGGTGGTCGTAATGTTATGCCTGATCATGTGTATGGATGGATATAGCTACTCATTTTGAATTTTATTTATTTATTCTTAGCAATATTATTTTACACATTTTAAAATAATGAAGTCATGAACTCTAACATGACAGGAATGGAAATTATGAAGTGACCTTTTGTCCAGATTACAATTTAGCACACTCTTGGCATTCGCAAAGAATGTGTGCAGAGTTGGAAGAGAATGACACATCTCCTACATCTTTTAATCTGTCTGTCCTCTGAATATGACTCTCAGGACGAGAAGCTCATGTTTTAGGATTGATCTTTTGATCCAAACTAGAGCTCTGGCTTTAAGGACCTTGATACAGTTTTATAAGGACTAGAATCACAGGTCTAGGGTGACTAAGGTTTAGCAAGTTTTGGCACAAAGACGTCTAATACTTACTGTAGGGGCTGCAAAATAAAGTTCTAGGAGCTCAGGGCAGATCTGAATTGCAAGAGCAGCCAGAAAAGGGATCAAATCATTCTTTTAAAACAAGACAGATCTGGATTTTTACGAATATGTTATGTTTTGCTTTTGATGGGCTGCCATTTTGGCCAAGATTTGAAAAATCGAGACACCCAATTAAAAACTGAAGCTTTAATGTTTTAAAATGTTTCATTAAAAATGTAATTGAAATTCTCTTTTCATTTGCCATTTTTCTATCTATCTGTCTATCTGTCTATCTGTCTATCTGTCTATCTGTCTATCTGTCTGTCGTTCTGTCTGTCGTTCTGTCTAGGACATTGGATGAAAGCGTGTATGGGATCTCTCGTTCTTTGGCTCATCGATACAGCATTCCTCTCTGGGAAGTACACATGACGCACCTTGAGTTTCTGTTCACTGATAGTGGGTAAGACACTCACACAAGCACATACACACACAGCAGACATTAGCAGTGCTCACAATGAAAAAAGATTTACTGCACACACATTTTTTTCCAGCAAAACCTCAGTTAGAAGCAATTTCTGAGGCTTCCACAAGTAAGTTTTTATTTCCTCAACATGAGGGTCAAAACCCTGGGCCCCCTTGTGCTCTAGAGGCGCAAGCAAAAGATTGCACGGATCGATCGCAGAGACTTCCTGACGATCGGTCAGTGTGATTTGCCAGACTTACAGTTTAGTAGCGAAGGCAAGAAGCTCTTTGTTTTTTGAAATAGTTTTGCAGTTAGTTTTTATTGGGCTTTGAAAATCCGCAAACAAACAATGTGCCTCCCCTCCTGAGTTCCCTGCACGGTAAATTTGTCGCTGAATCATTGTTCAAAGCCTGGTTTAATCAACTCCCTCTCCATCTCTCACTGGGTTTAATCACCCCGAATATCTCTCTCTCTCTCTCTCTCTCTCTCTCTCTCTCTCTCTCTCTCTCTCCCTCGCTCCCTCGCTCCCTCACTCTACATAAACAGGCACTCATTTGACATTGCTTATTTGGTACAGATTACTTGGGTGAAACTGATTTACTGTGAATTACTGTGATTTATTTATTTTTTTCATGTTTTCCCTTGTGAGAGTTATTCCAACGCTCATTATCATACTCAAGGCTTCTGTTGTTTTTTTGTACCTCTGTGTAGAACATGAAATCTCTAAAAAGAAAAAAAAATACCCCCCAATAAAAGATTTTATCAAAGAAGAATGGCACCAGAGGGAGTTTGTGCAACTTTGGCAATTATTCACAAGTTTTATTGTATTGCAGTTTTCTGCTTGCTAATTTGTCAGCAAATGGGCTTTTCTGACTGATGAGGACTTGTAAACACACATTTTGCATCGTTTATGCTATTTACTCGGTTTACATGATTTGCATATGGTGTGGTTATACAATGCATTGAAAAAGGCCAGTTATTTGTATTTTTCCTGGTGGCTTATTTTGTTTATTATGTCACAAGGCACAACAGGGTAAACACGTGGATTTATTTTATTACAAGAGGTAATTTGGCATATTAAGCATCGTGCATTTTTTGGCCGATTTATTGATACATAGTCTCTTGTGATTTAAAATAGTTAAACTGTCGTGTAAAATGTGAGCTTTGAAGCACAATTTAATTAGGCTGCATAAAAATGATTGCTCATTTTGGCATGATTGCATTCGTTTGAAATCGCTCAAATTAGCTTTGCTTCTGTTCCATTTAATTCAGTTTTATTTTATTCCATTCTATTCCATTGAACTTCAGTTAATTCAAATAAATAGTTCAATTCAGCTCCAAATAGTTTAGTTAGTACGTGTATGAGCACATCACTGTGTTTCAAGACTTTTTGTGCTAGACATCTAGAGCCATTTTTTTTTATTATTAATAATTTATTTTTTGAACATACTGAAGTTGTGTTTCATACACCTACTTTCTGAAATCAGGACAAATTGTTTCAAATGTGGGATAGATTTTTTTTTTTTTTTTTTTTTCCCTGAATCCTACATATGACAGATGGTCAGTCCAAAATTATCTTGCTCTTTCTGGACAGCTGGTTTGTCTATAGTCTATCCATTTTTCTTTATTGCCAAGCCTGCACCAAGTCATATTTTTTGTTTTGTTTTTTTCTGTCATATATTCTGTTTTGGGCCCAATAACATTGCTGTTTCCTTTTGTATTGTTTTAGTCCAACAATACTTTCTTTTTGTGTATTGATCATTTAGCTTGGCCTGATTCTTGTTAATCATATCATTCACATTAGAAAGGTTTTAGACTAGCTAAATGAATGGTTCTTTTCAAAGTTTTATAAGAGACTGAACAGGTTGGGTAAGGTCACTCATTTTTAGATGTTTCCATGCAGATTATTATACTGTTGGGTTTTGGCTTTATTCAGCCCAGCATGCTTTGTCAGGTGCACTATGTACCCTGAGGATACTCTCTCAAAAGTCTATGTGAATGGCTTCAAATGGGTTTTTATTCCAATTTTCAAATTCATGATTCAGTAGAAGACCCGACACTGCACTGCCATATAATGCATTAGCTTCTATACCTGAATGCATTTCGAGCCAGAATGTAAGTGCCATTTCAAATTGTATGGACATTTTGTTGGCATCAAATGTCCTTTTTTGCTTTCTTTTTCAGGTTATTCATTAAGCTGAGGTTTGCACTAATTTCCAACCAAAGAATAGGGTACAATGGAGCTAAAGGCACACACAAGCACACGAGTAAACCTGAGACGTCTTTAGTCTATTTGTATACTGTATGTTGTTTTGGGCATGTTTATTTTGATATACCAAAAGAAACTGGGACATATATCAGGTGGTAATATTCAGACCAACAGCAGTGTAATATCGATTTTACAACAGTCCGACAAATATGAAACACAACTTTTCAAGCCACATTTCAGACAAAATTTGGCCAGCTAGTTTGTATACTTTTTCCTCCTCCATCAAAAATAGCAAAGAAACCACAGCATCAATCTTTGCAGCAGGCAAGTTCATCTGAGTATTTCTGCAACATTACAAAGTATATGATCAAAGTGGCAAGAAAGCAATTTATATGCCAGTAAATCACTCGCATATGTGAACAAATTTCACGAGAGGTGACTAAAAATGTATTTAATTAGTCAATAGCTAGTAAATTATACAATAAAAGTCATTGAGTAATTGAGTTAGAGGCAAAAAATAAGTTTAGCGCAGATATAATTTCATTGCCTGTTGAGCTTTACTCGCCATCACCTGGCTTAGAGTGCCATCTGTCGCTTTCTCTCACACACGTTGTTGTCAGAACTGTCTCTGTCCCTGTTGGACCAGTCCTACCTCATCATGAAATTTTTTGCATGCGTTTTTAAGCCTTGTCAATTTAAACATTCAAGCGCACAAAGACACGGAAGATGACTCGCGCGCTGCGTAAGAAGTTTTGTGTGGGTAAAATGCACATGTGAAGTGTACTAAATGGAGCGCTCATTCACGTATTTGCATTTGAATACCCGTATCAGCGAGTATCCTAGTAAGCATATTGAACGTAAATAGTCGAGAAATAAAACACGTGTGCAATATCAGTCTGTGATCCATGTTAAAGTGACAGCAGCCT
Organism: Opsariichthys bidens; assembly: GCA_037194245.1. NCBI lineage: Eukaryota > Metazoa > Chordata > Actinopteri > Cypriniformes > Xenocyprididae > Opsariichthys > Opsariichthys bidens. The sequence goes on from CM074282.1 coordinate 7,500,492, forward strand.
AATATTCCTGCTGCTGTGTGTTTTTAACGAACGACAAAGGATAAAGAAAAATCTTCACTAAATAGTTTTTGTAGCTTAAATAAGGTTTCATCCTTATTTAATTTATACATTGAAGACTATGCTGTGTTATTTAATATTTGCATCTGTTGTTTATTTGTGCCATTGCTTGTAGATTGATTATGTGTTCTTTATTTTTACTGACTTGTCTTTTAATAATGTTTTAAATTTATATTCGTTAGACTAGTTGTTTTAGCCGTGGTTTTGAAATTGGAACAGAGAATTGTAAATTTTCACTGATATATAAAATTTTGGTGTCATAGCTGCCTGTTTTTGCAAAAACAGTTTTAGGCTTTGACTGTAACTAATAATGTATATGTTGAAGTTGGTCAGTGATATTGTCTCATTTTGCCCTTGAGTGAAGAATACAGTTTGAATTCAGCCTCTGTGTCTCTCTCTCACACACACACACACACACACACACACTTCATCCGTTCTTGGCTTTGTAATTGCAGCTGGAGACAGGATTAATGGCTGCTGTGTTTAGTGAAGTATTGATCCTGTTAAAAGCAGTTATTCTGTGTTAATAAGCAGACTGCAGTCAGAGGCTCCTCTTTCCCTCTCTTTATTTCTCCCTGCTGCCTTTCCTTCCTGTAATTTTTGTCTTACCTGTTTTGTATCTTCTTCCACTTCTCCTCCCTTTGTTCTGGCCTGTTGTTGTTCTCCAGCCTGTCTTGCATTCTTGTCTCTGCATTGCACTTTCTGTGTCTGTTTCTAGCCCCAGGACATTGTGCCTCCAGCCTGTACAGTCACATCCATTAAACATGTGTTAAGGTCCATAGCGGTGACGCTTTGTAGACAATAGATAGGTGTTGGGCTCTGTCCGAATGGCCACATTGCAGCCTGCAGCTCGCTCATTTTGTTGTATTAACACTGAATATGATTCGCTGTAACACAGTAAGCACATGCAGGCACCATTATCCACACATATGTCCATAATTCTGAAAACATGCATTACGGTGTCCACAAAATGTAGAAAATACCTAATACTAACTCATTTACAGTGCTGTGAAAAAAGTATTTGCCCCCGTTTTGTTTGTTTTTTTCCCTCGTATATTTTTATATTGAATGCCGTTTATATCCTCAATGAGACCCTGTTAATAGATCAAAGTGAAGAAGAAACACGAGAGATAATTATTTTTAAAAAGTAACTGGTTATTAGCAGCAATAACTGCACCCAAACATTTATCACAATTGTAGTTTTTGGAACATTATTGCACATTTCAGGTCCTTTAACAGCATTTTTGTGCAGTTGGTCTGAACACGTATTGTGCCATTCGAAAACTTAAATTGTCTTGTTTTTCAACCATCTTGTTATAGACTTGCTTATGTTTCAGATCATTGTCTTACATTGTCAAAAACAGCCAATAACAATATTAAAAAATGTGCAAACGCAGAAATTCAGAGGTAAAGACTTTTCACAACATTTAAAGTGGCCTTTTTTCTGCCCCTGTGGAGGTCTGCGCAACCCGCTTATCTAACGTCATCTTTTGTTCCCTGTCCTGTTTGCGAGTCAGCATGCTTTTTGATGTCTTTTCTCTCTCTTTCTGTGTATGACTTTTTCTCCAACCCCTTTACTTCTCACACGTCCACCCTCACATACAGCATCAGCAGACCTGCTGGATAAATGTACTTGGCAGTCGTTGAAGGTTCACATAGTAATTTATTGATAACCCAGCTCTATAAAACATTTCCATGCATCAGAATTGCTATGGGATATTTCTCTGGTGCAGTAAAGCTGTTTATCTTTACTGAAAAGCCATTCAATTAGACTGAGGTGGAGGGCCAGTCCGCACGCCTGCTTATGAAGTCACTGTGGAGATAAATTATGGAAATCAGGCCAGCGCTAACATAAAACATGACACCCATAGAATCCAAACCTGACATCAGATTTATGGTGGGTCAGTAACTGCTCACCATAGGCTATAATTCACCGCTTAATTTTTTTTTTTCCTGGTCCTGGAAGTGGTCAAACCACAGTGAATAAAGTTTAATGGACTTTGAAGTTCTTTTAGATTGAACAAAATCAATTCTCTAGCACAAGTGGGCCGTCGCAGCATATTAACTCGACCTTAATGTACTTCATTTGGTTCAAGGGACAATTGGGGGGAAAAATGGCAAAGCATTGCCTTAATTGATCCACTACAAGCAATTTGCAAAGGTTGAGTGATCAATGCTTCAACAGACCTTGGTTACAACTGCTCATTGTCTCGTTTCTCTCACCTTCCAGTCTTCCATCTCCATCCATTTCTCTTTTTTTTTTTTTCTTTCTTTAGCCTCTCCACCAAAAACATCGAAGGCCGGATGGAGGCTCTGGGCCTGTTCGAGACTTTAAAGAGCGACCCTGAGTCATTCTACTCGCACATGACTAAATATGTGTATCCCAGTATAGCTGGAACCGACCAGCTCCGAATCCTCTTCTACTTCACTCTTCTGGAGAACTGCAGCTGTGCTAACTACTTCCCTGAATCTGCCATGAAGCCCGACACGCATATCAAACTGCTGAAGAAGCTCAAAGCCGTCGCCGTTGGTGAGTAACAGCTAAAGTCCGAACAGATGGATCAGAATAATTCACGTCCAAAATGGTAGTCAATGTTAAAGATTAGGTTTGAAAATCAAATCAGTTTTTTGTATAGGGGGAAGAAAAATGTTGGTTGCAGCAGGCGTTGAAATGGCTGTAAAATCGTTTTGAACAAAAGAGGATTCGATCGATACGTAGCCGACATGGTAACGCAAATGAAGCGGTAAATCAGCTTCTGCTTGCAAGCATGTCAATCAACACCATAACCAGAAATTTCCCATGTAATGACACATCTCTCTCCAGCTGAGACGACAGGAAATGGGTCGCTGAGCAATGAGGGTGCCAATGAAAGTAATAGAGGAATGTTAATTAGCCCGCATACAATACATTTTTGTTCTTTTCTGATAAGAGAGATTATTATAAAGCACAGGAAACATGGAGTGGGATTTGAATGAGTTCATTAGCTACATACCCCCCCCCTCTTCCTCTCTCGTTCGTTCGTGCACATTGGGCCACTGCATTTAATAATACAATCTTAATAACCATCATTCACTCATAACTGTATATAAGTGTATTATAAATACTTATGCGTACTTAAGCGCTAAATCTTGGAACAGCGTATGATCTATTATTCATAGACTTGTACTAAAATATTGTGTTTCTGAGTTGCTTTATGCCACTTCTTAAATGTCTTAAAAATGGCTTAAGATTTACTTTTGACTTACTGTACTGAAAGGAGTTAGAACTAATGATTAATGAATAATTTTTCAACTTTTGTAGTCTTGTGAGTGTTTTGAGAGGTCAGGACTCAGGAGGGAGTTTGTCAGAATTTTTGCACCATATTCTCTCCTGTCTAAGCTGATACCTTCACACTTAGTAGGCACCGAAAACGCACTCTGTCGCATTCATGCTCCCAGACACAGTCCTGTAAAGACTGTTCTTAGCATCTGCCTCAACCCAAGGGACAGGGATGGCACCTTCTTTTCCACATCTCTGTCTGTTAGAGGGTATATGTGTGTTGAATGCCCTCCCAGCCCCTGTCGTGAGATGGGCCCATTCTCAGAGGCAGGTGTTTTAATATTTAATGCCCTGATGAGGCTTTGTGTGTCAGTGTAATGTTGTCTGTCTGACTTGATATATCCTGGAGGCATGCCAAGTCTACACCTATTCACATTGATTGACACAAATAGAAACCATAACGAAGCTTAAAACTGTAATAAATGTCCTATATTTCAGATTAATAGAGATTGAGAGAGTATTTTCAAAAATTCAACATTCACTGTTAATAGTAGATTCCATTGTGACAACTTGTCCCTGTAGTGTGACAATATATATATATATATATATATATATATATATGTGTATATATATTTATATATATATATATGTCTTTTTTTTTGTAGCTAAGACTTTATTAGTACTTTAAATTTGTATAGTACCTATACAGAAGTTGATTTTCACCCTGAGAAATATTCATTACATTAAAAAATGTGACCACTAACCCCAGTGTGTATTCTGTTTGATGCTGGAATCATAGTGCTTTGCTCCTTAGGTCTGGACTATAAGAAGCTGACAGACGAAGATTCAGATCCTTTGAAAGCTTTGGAGCCGATATTGACCAGCCAGAATGTCCTGTCAATCTCCAAACTGGCCTCTCGAATTCCCCAGAAGGGAGGTGAACCGCTTACCTCTAGCGCTGTACATGCCACCTGGCTTCATAAACTGTTCTGGGAAGGGGATCAGCATGTGCTAAAAAAAGCCCCCCAGAGCGATCACGACTTCCTTCATGCCTATGACACCTGTGCCAAATACTTTGACCGACTGCTGCCTGTAGATTATGTTAACTTCTTGGATGCCATCACCTTTTCCCCTGAAGCAGCTAATAAGGTGAGTCTAATGCAGAAAATGGGTGGGTCTTGAGGGATTTAATTGTGAGGTTTGCAAACTACTTTCAAAATCCTCTCAAACTGCAATAAAACAATGCAATTTAACAAAAAAAAAGGCTAGGTATTTACAAATGCCATCGAGTACAAGATAACATAATAAATGCATCTGTATCTGAACATCTGTTTTTTTATTTTAAATGCTGTCAGTCAAATGCTTTATCATTTTCAGTTTTTGGTATTTCAGTATTGACTTGTTACATAATCCTGCCCAATTCATGCATGGAGGACTATGAGGGACACTTAAAAGTAAAATAAAATCAGTTATCAATGTATTATGTAAAAAAATAAATATATAAATAAATCACTTTTTAAAATGACAAACTAAATGCATAAAAAACAGTAGAGCAGTTGGCCACTGAATTTAATTAAAATGAAATTTAAAGTTATCTATTAAATGTATTTTGTTATATAAATCAAATAAATGGTTTTAAATGTCTATTTATTTGTCTATTTGAAAAGTTATTTGATTTTTTTTAATCACTGTTACAGTGAATTAAAAAAAAATGAATTTGAAAAATAAATTGATAATTGAATCCTTCCAGCCCATTTGAGAGCTCCACCAATTTTTCTAGGGACTTTCTAGGGCTACTTAAAAATTCAATTAAGAAAACAATTATCAGTGTATTAGGTAAGAAAAAATATGTGAATAAATAACTTTTTAAAACTGAATATATATATATATATGAATATATATATTATATATAATATAAAAGACAGTGAGGAGAACAAGTATTTGATGCACTGCCGATTTTGCAGGTTTGTCCACTTACAAAGCATGTAGAAGTCTGCAATTTTCATAAGTCATCGTAGGCACTCTTCAACTGTGAGTGATGGAATCCAAAAACAAAATTCCAGAAAATCACATTGTATGATTTTTTTTTTTTTTTTTAGTAATTAATTTGCATTTTATTGCATGACATGGGTATTTGATACATCGGAAAAACAGAACTTAATATTTGGTATAGAAGCCTTTTGTTTGCAGTTACAGAGATCATATGTTTCCTGTAGTTCTTGACAAGGTTTGCACACACTGCAGCGGGGATTTTGGCCCACTCCTCCATACAGACCTTCTCCAGATCCTTCAGGTTTCGGGGCTGTCGCTGGGCAATACGGGCTTTGCTTCTTATGGAGAGCTACTCCTTAGTTGCCCTGGCTGTGTGTTTCGTGTCGTTGTCATGCTGGAAGACCCAGCCACGACCCATCTTCAATGCTCTTCCTGAGGGAGAAGCAGGTTGTTGGCCAAGATCTTGCGATACATGACCCCATCCATCCTCCCCTCAATACGATGCAGTCTTCCTGTCCCCTTTGCAGAAAAGCATCACCAAAGAATGATGTTTCATTCTTCACGGTTGGGATGGTGTTCTTTGGGTTGTACTCATCCTTTTTCTTCTTCCAAATATGGCGAGTGGAGTTTAGACCAAAAAGCTCTATTTTTGTCTCATCAGACCACATGACCTTCTCCCATTCCTCCTCTGGATCATCCAGATGGTCATTGGCAAACTTCAGATGGGCCTAGACATCCTCTGGCTTTAGCAGGGGACATGCGTGCGCTACAGGATTTTAATCCATGACGGCGTAGTGTGTTACTAATGGTTTTCTTTGAGACTGTGGTCCCAGCTCTCTTCAGGTCATTGACCAGCTCTTGCCGTGTAGTTCTGGGCTGATCCCTCACCTTCCTCATGATCATTGATGCCCCACGAGGAGATCTTGCATGGTGCCCCAGACCGAGGGAGATTCTTCTCCATTTTCTAATAATTGCGCCAACAGTTGTTGCCTTCTCACCAAGCTACTTGCCTATTGTCCTGTAGCCCATCCCAGCCTTGTGCAAGTCTACAATTTTATCCCTGATGTCCTTACACAGCGCTCTAGTCTTGGCAATTGTGGAGAGGTTGGAGTCTGTTTGATTGAGTGTATGGACAGGTGTCTTTTATACAGGTAATGAGTTCAAACAGGTGCAGTTAATACAGGTAATGAGTGGAGAATAGGAGGGATTCTTAAAGAAAAACTAACTGGTCTGTGAGACCCGGAATTTACATTTACATTTAGTCATTTAGCAGATGCTTTTATCCAAAGCGACTTACAAGTGAGGAAAACAAACAAGCGATTCTTCATGAATTGGCAAATAACACAGGAAGTGCTCACAATACAAGTTTCATACATTGCTCAGTACCATAAGCTAGAGTAGGAAGGGAAAAGGGAAGGAAAGGTTTTTTTCTTTTTTGTTTGTTTTTTATGAGGGGATCAAGTGTTCACGGAAGAGATGAGTTTTCAGCTGTCTTTTGAATATTGCCAGGGATTCTGCGTTCCTGATGAAAGTAGGGAGATCATTCCACCAGCAGGGAGCAGTGAAGGAGAATGTCCTGGAGAGTGATTTTGTGCCTCTCTGTGATGGTACCACAAGCCTTCGTTCCTTTAGTGATCGCAGGCTTCTGGTGGGGACGTAGCGTTGTAGCAGTGAGTGGAGGTAGGAAGGTGCAGAGCCTGTGGTGGATCTGTAAGCAAGCATCAGCGCTTTGAACTTAATAAGAGCAGCAAGGGGTAGCCAGTACAAAGAGATGAAGAGGGGCGTGATGTGGGTTCTCTTAGGCTCGTTGAAGACAAGACGTGCAGCAGCGTTCTGGATCATTTGAAGAGCATTGCAGTAATCAAGCCTTGAAATGACCAGTTGTGTTGCATGCTCAGTCAGGAAGGGACGGATTTTCCTGATGTTGCGAAGTGCAAATCTGCATGACCGCGCCGTCTTTGAGATGTGGTCTCTGAAGGTCAGTTGATCATCGAAGATAACTCCAAGATTTCTGGCCGACTTTGAAGGGATAATGGTGGTTGTACCAAGCTGTGGCAGGAAGTGGCAGGGAAGACTAAAAGCTCAGTCTTTGCCAGGTTGAGCTGCAGCTGGTGTTCTTCCATCCACGTCGGGATGTCCGCCAGACAGCTTGAGATCCGTGCAGCTACTGTGGAATCATCTGGTTGGAAGGACAGGTAGAGTTGTGTGTCATCAGCATAGCAGTGGTAGGAGAAACCATGTGCCTGTATGATGGGACCCAGTGATGTAGTATAAATGGAGAAAAGGAGGGGACCAAGAACTGAACCCTGAATTCTTACTGGTTGGTAGATGATGAAATACCTATGTCATGCAATAAAATGCTAATTAATTATTTAAAAATCATACAATGTGATTTTCTGGATTTTTGTTTTAGATTCCGTCACTCACAGTTGAAGAAATACTTGTTGATACTTGTTCTCCCCACTGTATATGTATGTATGTATGTATGTATGTATGTATGCATAAAACAATGCAAATAATACATATAACAGTACATAATTCACACACACACAAATGTAAATTAAGTATATGTATAAAATCTCTCTCTCTCTCTTTTATTTATTAATTTAAATTGATTCCCAGTCCTCCATGATCGGATAGAGAAGCCTGGATTTTAGGTGGGACAAAATGAACAAAAGCCCTGCTGTCCACAGACCAAATAAAATCAGATACTTTGCCCAGTGCAAATGCTCTCATAGATTCCTAGTGAAGCATGTTAGTCACAGTGATATGTTTAAAATCTGCTGTCCAATTAAAATGAAAATATGTATTAAAATCAACACATGCCGTAACTCTGTGGTGTATGTTCTATAGACATGTTACTGCACACCAGCATAGAATAGAATAGAAAGTCTTTATTGTTATTATACTCACGTACAACGAAATTAGGAATTACTAAGTGCTGTGTGATGTTTTAGCACCTCTCATCTCTTCCTTTTTCTCCCAGATGGCTTCTTTTTCTATTTATTCTGCCTGCAAGTTGAACATACACGTGTATACAAAAAAATCGCATACACACGCAGTCCTGTGGCAAACATCTTAAACGAGCCTCTGTAATCAAAAGGCTAATCGCTAATGCTTGTTGGCCCCTAGGGTGTTCAAATGAGGTTATTGTAATGATTGTTAGGTTGATATAATGTTGCAATGATTAGAGTTTGTTGAAAGCAAGTTACATACACTTATTCGCATAAACACACACCCACTCCCACCTTTTAAGGTAAGAGTGGCATTGACTTGGTTCTCAAGAATACTGCAGGGAGAAGCAGCCAATGACATCTGCCATGCCTCTGCTCTAGATTATGTGCAAACCGTGAGTAAATACAGTTAACGTACGCGTGCGTAAGTGACAGCAGGCGGGCGTGGGTGGGGAGTGTTAGAGGTAAACAGTATAAGATGAATCCAGGCATGTGAAGTGTCCTCACCGAGATGAATCTAGATGAGAAATGGGATGAGACTGAATTATGCGACATCATTACTATTGTGGATCATAATAGTAGATGTGCAGTAGAATAATGGCCCATTTCTGACTGAACATTAGTTCAAGCAGGAAAGCTTGAGCACATTTCACCATTTCAGGATGTGAGCCAATTCTGGGTTACTTGCACTCTATGGGGTCACCTGTGGGTGACTACCTATTTAATTTAAATGTGCTCACTATTCCTATGGGGATTTTTTTTTTAAGTTTGCATGTGATCTTCAGGGATATTATTAGTGGATTTTGCAAATACTTGGTGGAAAACTAGTATACTGCAAATATAGTCTATGAAGTAAATAGATAAATAATTTTAATTATGTTTATTGTTAAAAGTGGTGAACAAAATAATTTAATTCAAAATGTTTCTCTCCAGGTATATATATATATATGCATATACATGCTGTCAGTTAGTCAAAGTATACGTTTTCCATATAATATCTAAATAATTTGTTTTGGATTTAATAACAGTATCATGAAGTGGCATTTTGGAAACATGTTGTCATTAATTATAGCACTTGATGTTACAGTTGGAATAAAAATAAATAAAAAAATAACACTTTCATTCACCAAGGATGCATAAACTTGATTTATAGTGACAGTAGACATTAAAGGAATCCACTATTAACAGCGAATGTTGAATTTGTTTCAAAAGATTTCTGTTTTAAATCAATTCTGTTCATTCAAACTTTCTGTACAAGAAAGCATCCTGATAAAAATGGATCTCAGTTTCCACAAATACTATGCAGCTGTTTTCAGCCCTAATAATAATTATAAAAGTTTCTTGAGCACAAATCAGCATGTTCAAATTATTCTAAAGAATCATGTGACACTGAAATCTGCACTAATGATGCTGAAATTTCATAAGCAAAATTTCAAAGCAAAAATGCTTTGACATATAATGTATAAATCAATGTAAAAATATATTTAAATAAAAAACCTATTTTATATTGTAATAATATTTCAGTTTAACTGTTTTTTTATTGTATTTTCAATCAAATTAATACAGCCTTCATGACTTCTTTTTAAAACATAAATGTATTGACCCCAAACTTTTGAATTATAGAATATACAGTACTGTTGCAAAATTTTAGGCAGGTGTGAAAAAAAAATGCTGTTAAAGTAAGAATTTTCAAAAAAAAAACTTGGTAGATTATATTTATTATATTTAAAAAAAAAAAAAAAAATGAGTGAACAGAAGAAAAAAAAATCAAATCATCCATTTATTGTGCCACCCTCCTTTACCTTCAAAAAAACAGCATCAATTTCAAGGTCACAAAGCACAAAATTTTGGGATTTTGTAGGCATATAGTAGGTGTAGAATTTTACAATTATACAAACAGGTGCTAATGATCAATCAATTCAAATATGTAGTTGAAAAACAAACATTAACTGAAACACAACAGTAGTGTAGGAGGAAAAGAAAAACTGAAGGAGGAAACTACAAACTCAGCTAACAGGGGTGAGAGTGACTCAAGACAGTTTACTCAAAAAAGGTATTACACCATGGCAAGACTGAGCACAGCAACAAGACACAAGGTATTCACACTGCATCAGCAAGGTCTCAGGCAGGCAGAAATCAAGGCAGACAGGGGTTTCCCAGGATGTGTGTTTCAAAGAAGCTTTGAAGCAACAAAGAAAAACGAAAAACGTTGAGGACCGTAGACGCAGTGGTACGGCAAGCAGAACTTAACAGCAGCAGATGAAAGACATCATGCTTACTTCCTTCGCATACGCAGATGAGAGATGCAGAGCTCATTATTAGCAATTGGCAGGCAAAAAACATGGGACCCTACACAACCCATCTACTGTCTCCGAAAGTCTGGTCAGAAGAAGTGGCCTTCAAGACAGACTGCGGCCAAAAAGCCATACCTCCAACGTGGAAAAACAGGCTAAGCGAATTCACAACTAACTGGAAAACACAGGAACTGGGGTGGCAGAAAAAATGGCAGAGTTGCTCTGTACATGATGAGTCAAAATGTTTGAAAGTAGCAACTGTAGCAGAGTTCAGTTTGTGGAGTGGCTGCTGAAGAGCGGTGGCAAAAAAAAGGCAGAAGTGGCAACAGTGAGCATGGTGGGGGTGTTGGGGCTGTTTGGGGCGGGCATGCATGGGGGGTTGGGGGAGATGGGGATTTGGTCAGAATTTATGGTATGGTCCATCATGCAGAGTGACAGGCAGATATCCATACCATCATGCAATATACCCATCAGGATGCATTGGATTGGCCCCAAAAATTTATTCTGCAGCATGACATATCCCAGCAAAGTATAAGAGAACTATCTTCAATGTTAAAGAAGGAAGGTGGAAAAGGAATGTGCAAAAAGGAGGACAACAGCCCCTGTGCCCCACATCCACTGATCCTGTCGGATCATCATTCTGTCTGAGAGAAGAGTTGAGAGAAGACATTAGATTCTGCACAGAGTGTTTCAGAGGAACTGTGGTTAGTTCTCCAAGATGTTTCCAACCTACCAAAGTATTCCCCGAAGAAAAAAGAAGTTGCAAGTGTACCTAGAAGAAGATGTGTTTGATTGCAAAGGAAACACCAAATATTGATTTTGATTTTCTTTTGTCCTGTCTTTTTCTACTTTGTTCATTTTGTTAATTGATTTGTATAACTATTAACATGTTCTATTTTAAAAGCATTCTTACTTTTACAGATTTTTTCCAGCATTTTTTCACAACTTTTGCAAACTTTTTAGTATATTATGTATTGAAAATTAATATAATTTTCATTTATCCTAATGTATACCAGGATATCAAGGCTTGATATTTTAGGAAGTGGTTCTTTGCTAGGGAATCATCATATTTGGTTGGTATAGAAAAACACATTGAACATCTTGTGAAGAAAAACAAGAAAAACGCTTGAGCTTTTTAACGCATTTATTCTTATCTTTCTTTTTGTGTGTGATTTCTGTATGGGTTTAGCTCTCTGGAGAGGCCAGGCTGGAGATGACCAAGCGTGCACAGAAGGCTCTAAAAGGCATTAGCGACAAGAGTAAGAAAAAGGCTAATGATGACAAAAGTGAACACTCCGCCTTCAACTTTGACTCCGCCCTCGCTCACCTGCAGCAATCTCTCGCTCATCTAGAGACTCTGAGCCACTCCTTCGCTGTGTCCCTCAAGACAAGTCAAGAGGTAATCCTCAACTAACACACAAAATTCACGAAAATGTATTGTCCTCTTTTCATTTTATCACCCAAGACAGATGCTAACTGTAAATAGACATTTAAATATTATGCAAGTACCCAAGCTACTCTTCTCTTTTCCTTTCCTCCTCCTTCACAATTTCTCACTTTCCTGACCTGTGAACATTGGCTGTGATTGATTGGCAGGTTTGTAGCTAGTGTCCTGTCTGCAGGATAGTAGCAGGCAGTCCATGTCAGCATGTGGTTTCTTTAATGCACACATCGAGCCATTTGTACATGGAAATATATGGATTCATTTTTACTGCGCATACTTATCGAGCAGATTCTGCCGTATCTCATTACCGGCACACCTTCACCGTGTCACACAACATGCTCCCATAGGGATTTGCACGATCTTGGAAACTGCAGTTTAATTCTCTGGTCGACTTGTCTTGCTGCTTGAGACATGCCAGTGAAGGAGAGTTACTAACTTAAATTCACAATGAAACTTAAGCATAGACGTATTTTTTACTTCCTTATTTTGACATACATCTGAGTGTAACAGATTATTGGAAAAGATTCATTGATTACGTCACGAGAGAGAAGCTGGTTGCTTAACTGGAAGATGTCCTTTTTTATTATTACTTGTATTAAAATATGCATTGATGAATTATTTGCAATCAACATTCTAAAAAATAATGCTTTTAATAACTTTGCATTATTTTTTTCATTTTACTTTTAATAAAATTGTTCAACCAACAAACTTCAGAGTTAGAGGAACTTTTAAGTTGATTACTCAAAAAAGATACTGTAAGTCACTCCAACTACTTAAGTTGTAGCCCTAGAACTAGGGATGATCAAATGAATAGAATGGTAAACAAATTAAATATGTATGCCAATATAGATCTTGCAAGCTTGTTGAGTACACATCCCTTTTTCCCCTGAAAGTTTGTAGTTCGGTCAGATATGTCAATAGCAAAGAAGGAAAAAGGAGGCATTTTTTACTAATGTTAATTCACAGTAAAAATCGTACGTGTCAATTGAGATTTAAACTAAATCGTATATCTAAGTAAAATTTGAACGTGATTACGTGATTTATGGATAACGAGTCATTCCATCATTAAAGGACAAGAAATTTACTGTGTGCAAACATTCGACGCGCGCCCAGAAAGCCACGTCTCAGGCAGTGGTTGAATACTACATAGAATTCTCTTCTTTCTCTTGAGCTGACAAATTCGCACAAAATTATTTAGTCTTTGCAAGTATCCTAGTACCATAGGACAACATAGTTGGTTATGTTTTTAAGTGAATGTGAACAGTTGAGAAATAAAACGCATGTGTAACAGTATATTGGATCCGTGCATTTGGTTTTAAAAGGACAGCAGCTTGATAAACCTGCTTCTGTGATTTTAATGTTAATCAGTGGACAAAGAAATCACTCACTGCTCTGAATGACTTTTGTCATTTTAATAAAGATTCATCTATATTTAATTTATTCAGTGAAGACTATGCAGTGTTATTTTACATTTTATTACTTGGTTCAAATTCTGTACCTGAAAACCACAGTTAGAACTACCTGAAAGACACTATCTTTGTTCTATTGTTTGTTCTATTGTATTTATTTCTATTTGTAATTGGATTATTTGTTCTTATTTTATTACTGACTGTTTACTTGTCTTTAATAATGTTGTAAATTTACATTCATTAGGCAGTAGTTTTTTCTGTAGTATCAATATTGTAATAGAGAATTGTGATATTTCACTGGTATCTAAACATTTGAACCACTGACCCAGCCAGGCCAGTAGAAAGAAATCCTTAGCGTTAAGCCCTGCTGAAGCAGTTCTAAATGTTAGCAGTTCTGTGCTATTAAATGAAAGATAAAATATGATAGAGCAATAGAATGAACAGCAAAAGTAACAGAGGCTTGTACAATATATTTTAACAGGCATAATTAAGCATGAAATTAACTGAAGGAGATATATTTGCTAAACAAATTAAATCAATGAATATGATTGCTATTCTTTAGGTTTCTCTACCTAATATAACCTGAAAATACACGTATCTGTATCGGCGACTACCAAAAATGAAAGTATTAATATCAGCCTTGTTCTGAAAAAAGTGGTATCTTTGCATCCCTACCTGGAACCAGTTAATCTTATCTGTTTCAGCTCAGATTCACAGCTATTATAATAAGTGCTAAAATTAACTTATTTAGCATATAAATTGAATGAAGTATGAATATTGGTATTACTTGTCACTGGCATGACTGCAGTCACTGCTTATAGAGGCAGGAAGTCTCTTCTTCAACATAATGGTAACCACAAAAACTTCCAACATTCAAGAAACTCTTTTAAATTAAACTTATCGGCATTAAAATAACATTTCACACAATCCTTCAGAAATTGTAATATGCTGATTTGGTGCATTAGAAACATTTCTTCTTATTATTAACATTGAAAGCAGCAATTCTGCTTAATATTTTTGTGCAACCCATGATGCTTTTTTCAGGATTTTTTGATGAATAGAAAGAACAGTATTTATAAAAAAATAAAATAAAAAAGTAGAAGTTTTTGTAACGTTGCAGATGTCTTTACGGTCACTTTTGGACTATTTAGTGCATCCTTGCTAATTAAAATGATTAATTTCTTTAAAAAAAATGACAACTTTGTACTGACCCCAAATTTTAAATGGCAGTGTATGCATAGGATGCTGGGAAACATAACTATGTTTAGGCTGAAACTGCACGACACCTTAAAATGCTCCCTCGGTAGGAAGCTCCCCAGGTATGAAGTATGAAGTATACTCATGATTCTCAGTGACTAAACAAATTGTTCCGTTTCTTACTTCTCTTCAAGTGTATTTTGCAACTGGATGCCTCCAAAGGAACATAGAGAGGCTAATGTCACCTTTGCATGAGTGTTTATGTCTTTTGTATTCTTGTCTTGTTTTAGGAGAGCTTGCGAAAGTACAGTCGCATTTATGACCTGTCTAGGTCAGAGCAATCTAAGGTTTGTGAACTGGCCGTCACGATGGCAATGGACGGACAGCCCCTTGAAAGAATCGAGCAGCTGCTCGCAGTCGCCGTGGGAACAAGTGACCTGTCACCGAAGAGCATAGTCCAGGATGCAGTGGAGCTGATCATAACTGCTCTCAGGTACAGCGATCTGCAGCTCTGCCTATTTCTTTCCACCGATGTCATTTTCTTACTATCACCCTCATTGTCTCCTCATCTGTTTTATACCCTCACTTGTTTCGTGTAATGCTTTCTCTTTTTCTCTTTCTCCTTCTCTCCATCTCTGTCATTATGGCCTATCCCTCTATTAACCTGTGTCGGGCTGGATGTGTTTTTGCTTGATTGAGTTAAACACAGTGTTGGCCTCTGCCCTGGCCTCTCATCTCTCTCTTTTACAGCTCACTTTCTCTCTTTTTCTTACCTTTCATCTCCTGCTTTTAGGAGGTCAGCACCTTCCCTGCTGGCTGGTTCTTAATAACACTATCCTTAGTAATACGAGCAATTCAGAGAGCAAGGTAGAGCCAGTGGAGATTTTTTTGAACCAATCTCAGATTTTCCATCACAACTTGTAAAAGGCAGGTTATTGTTGACCTATTTGTTTAAGGTTTCAGACCAAACGACCAACATTTAAGATCCCAAAAGAGCCTTGGTGGTAGATTACATCCCATTCAGCAAGTTTCGAGTATTGAATCTTGCTGACATGCAGCCAAATACTTCTCAAAGGATTCCTGTTTAGATCATGTTCTTAAAAAAAAAAACTTTCCTCGGTGATAAACAAGAAATGAGTACCATATTGGTGAATGGGTGGATGACCAAATGGATGATCAGCCCTATCATGCTTATTTTATACATTTTTACGTGCTGTGCTTTACTTTTGCATCGTCTAAATTAAATTCATTTAAAAATGAATTGTCTAGTTATTTATAACCAATGTTTTAGTAACACTTTTAAATGTAATTTTAACACATTTTGATATGAATATACTTTTTTTAATATTGTAAATTATAAGATTGTGGTACCTAATTTCACTTCAAGCCTTTATTTTTTTATTTTTTAAGATTATATAGTCTAAAAGTTTAATATCTGTCATTTATCAGATGTCAGATGTAAAAATGATCAGAATCAAATAGGGTGACCATCCGTCCCGCATTTTGCTGGACAGTCCTGAAATTGGAATCGTTGTCCCGTGTAGTGTGCCGCATTTCAGTTATGTTTGTAATTTTTTTTTCATCCCTGAAAATATAATACCACAGTAAGAAATATAATAAAAACTACGCCTGGCATTTAAAAATCTATTTTTGCAGCTGTCATGTTATAGCTGTGAAAATAACCAACCAATGCAATGCTAGAGAGAGGTTTTCCCGCCGATGACAACTGAGTGGACAGCGTGAAGGAATAAAATAGTCGGTAAACACAGCCACACCAGGATTTCAACTCTCATACTGAATAAGAACCTCAAGAGCATGTAATCATTCATTCTGATGGCAAATTTTTCCAACAAACATGGAAACCCACGGAAATGGTCAAAAAACACGAGATATTCTCCATTCATTTTAACCAATAAAAAAAATGTATTGATTGTAATTGACGTTAATAGTTCATTTAGTCGGTTTCTATGGTGTTATTAAAGTGACAAATGTCGAAAGCGCATCAAATGCGTGAGCTCTCTCTCTCTCAGATATTATAGGCTACATGCATGTGCTCCTTGTGCATGTGCACTAGTGAATCTAGAATTCTCTTCTCGCCAGCATTTAATGTTGCCAGAAGATCAACATTATAGCGTGGGCTCAAACATTCATCGCCGCGCTATGCCAAGTTTGCCAACGAATGTAAATCAATATTTACATAGCATAATAGTAGTAAATTTATCTGTCTCACACGTGTCCCGCAAAATCACATCTACTGTCCTGCAGCAGATCAATAGCCAGGTGGCCACCCTAGAATCCAACTTAATTTTATTATCAGCGCATCCCTACTTTTTTTTTATTAGTGATTTGTTTCTTATTTTCATGTTGCATGTGTTGTGAATAAGCCGATACAAGCCGAGTACTCAAATACTTATTTAAATGCTGAACGTTCTTTCTCTTTTTGAATCTCAAAGACCATCAAAGAGTGGGATTTTTCATTCTGCACCTCCTGATTAGTCATTCTGTTTTGTGAGTCTGTGTTGATCAGACGTTTCAGCTCAATCTGTAATCAAGCAGGATTAGTGAAGGTCCCTTGAATCAGAGAAAACGCTGGTCAGAAAAATTAAGATTGATTACAGTTGCTTTTATTCAGATGCAGCCTCCCCCTCTTCTCTCTGCTGGAGTGATTCATATTCTAGGTAATTGCTTAAAACTAAAACGTGTTCCTGTCTTCTGCTGCTAATTACTGGTTTGTAGAGGTGGGCGAATGAATCATTAACAATGAATGATTTGGGCACAGGGAATTGTCAAACTATTTTGGAAAGTTTATTTCATCAAACTGTATTCTCTGCTGTGCTCAGCTTTCTTGTGGCCTGTTTTTTAACGAGATTGAAATTCTCTTTGAAAAGAGGTGGAATCTGTGGTCTACCAAGCTGCTCATGATTGATGTTTATATCTGCGGAGTAAAAGATTACGGTTACGTTTCATGTATAAATAATCCTTTAGCATTACAGTGTTCCTCCATTGAAGGGCACCGGTGTATTTACTGTGAAGTTTAAAGCAAGGTTTTAAGATCTTGCTTCTTGCATCATAAAATTGAGGACGCTAAAATTCTTAAATACTCAAGGCATGCGGAGATATTTATATTCTAAATCTTGGCTTGCGGTTTATATCTGATTTATTAACGTTTAAATCTGTTTCAAGATGTAAGTGGCTTGCATACACTACAGTTCAAAAGTTTGGGGTTGGTAAGATTTTTTAAAATATGATACCACCATGGCTGCATTTATTTGATCAAAAATAATAGTAATATCATGAAATATTCAAATTGAAAACATATTTTAAAATGTAATTAATTCCTGTGATGGCAAACCTATTTACTCCAGTGTCTTCAGTGTCACGTGATCTAATTTGCTGATTTGGTGCTCAAAAAATGTATAGTGTTTCAATGTTGAAAAGGGTTATAATACATTTGCGGAAACCGTGATACATTTTATCAGGATATAATAGTCCAAAAGATCTGCAATCATTTTGTAATAGATTAAATTATCTTTACTGTCACGTATTCAGCCAAGATTGATCAAAAAAAATAATGATTTCTTTAAAAAGACCCCAACCCTTTAATTGGTCAGTGTAGTTGAATGTGTTTTATTTTAAGTAGTGTCATAGAAAAGTCATTTACATCTTTGAAGCCTTTGTATGATTATTATTATTAATAATATTACAGTCTGAATGTAATATTTTAGACGATTAAAAGAGAATTAATCTCTGTTGGAATTAAAAATGAACCCTTTAGACTTATAACTAGAGGAATGTCAAAAGCAATCCTTTGCGTTTAACATTACATGGACAGTTTAATCATGCTGTAGCAATAAAACGGGTTGCTGTGGAGATTACTAGGGTAAAGCAGAAAAATATGTCCCAACTTGCACTCTGCTAATTAAAATAAATCACTTACTGTTTTGTGCAGCACATCCACTGAGTGTGATTTGAAACGGTTGTGGGAATACAGCTGAAGTAAATAATATATATTAAACAGAGGATGTTGAAGCATGAGTGTTTTGGAAGCAACATGAGGGAAATTGTCATCCCCATGTTATATTGACTTGTGATATCTCTTAGCCAAAGACAGTTGCTAATGTATAACATACAACAACAACACTGAAGGAAACCGCAAAACAGAGCTTTGGTTGAGATCATGGAGAAGACACCTCTGAAGAACAGCCTCTGGGGGCCACAGATTATTTAACGCCAGACTGACAAAGTGTTTTCTGCAGCAGTAGGAATGAAATAAGAGAACGTTGGCATAAAAATACAAAGCAATTATTAATAGAAACATAATTAGGCGGTGCAGCCTCATGCATAAAAGCATAGCACAAACACCTTTAATGGAGTGAGACAGACAAGGCCAGAAGAGAAGGGAGGAGCCCTGCAGCTAGAACATCAGCAGAAGAGCATTAAGATTGCTCAGTGTGAAAATCCCTTCCTTCGGTACACACACACTCACAAACACACAACGTTTGCAGCCACAGAGCCACTTAAAAGCCTCAAGACATTGAATCAAAACTCAAACTCTGTGTGTGTGTTTTCAGTGGTGACAAGGACGCGTCGAAAGATTATGCAGACCCCTTGAAGGTACTGGAAGGAATTGTTGCTGCAGTGCACACTAATGTGCAGAGCGGGTAGGTATTACAAAATATTGAAACACAGTGTTGTCCATTTGACCTCAGAGGAAAGGATATGCTGGTTGAAGTATAAAGTTATACGAGGACACTACTCTCTAGTGTTAAAAAGTAAAAAATAATATATTATATGTTTGTTGTGGGTTACAGGGATGTTTCTGCATGACATAAGCAGAAGCAGTAAAGTACAAGAAACCAGTGTTCTGTAAATAATTTCACTTATTAATTGTGATGATCACAGTAAACAATTATTTTGACATATGAAAACAGTTCATTAACCTAAATGGCTAATTAACAGAATGAACAACAGGAGTGTCCAATCCTGCTCCTGGAGGGCCTCTGTCTTGCAGAGTTTCAACCCCAATTAAACACACCTGAGCCAGCTAATCAGGGTCTTACTAGGCATGCTTGAAACTTGTTGGAGCTAAACTCTGCCGGACAGTGGCCCTCCGGGACCGAGTTTGAACCCCCTGATGTACAATCGCATTTGCATATTGTTCAAATATGGCACTTCATGTCAGAGCCAATTTTTTGCATTTAAATAAAGTGAAAGATGGATATAGGATTTAAATATTTAAGATTTAATTTTTGAGCACTATTCTTGTGTCAGTAATCAAATGTAATTAATTTGTAATTACTGTGGCTTGGCTTATAAAAAACAGGTTGTAATAGTATTTTACTTTTATAGTTATATTCACATGTACTGTTACAGTGACTTTTGAGTATACATTACCATTCAAAAGTAAGATTTTGTTTTTTTAAATGCTTTTAAAATTCTGATGTTTATTAAATACAGTAAATACAGTAATATTGAAAAAACACCGTTCATAATTTCATTATGCTGATTTGTTGTTCAAGAAAAAAGTTCTTAAAAATGTTAAGCTGTGCAACTGATTTTAACACTGATATTAATAAGATAACCGTGACTCATATTTTTCCATTATTCTACAATGAATATAAGGTACAAAAGAACAGTAATATAAGATTTTAACATAAATATAAATCTTTTGTAACTTCATAAATGTCTTTATTATCAATTTAATGCATCCTCTCAGAATTCATTTCTCTCAGTCTTACTTATGCGAGACTTTTGAATTACAGTGCATGCGGGATCTGTAATATACTGTATGTGTACATAAGGAAAATAATTTTGTTTATTTTTTATGTAGTGTTAATACTATCTTACATTCATTTGTTTTAGTGGCAAAATGGTGACATCAGAGGACATGCTGGCATGGTTACGACCTTTTTGTGGGGACGACGCTAAACCTGTCAGACCACGAATTGAGGTCCTGCAGATCCTAGAGCATTCATTCAGCCTCAGCGATCAAGACATCCACCTACTGGTGTTCTTCAGGACCCAAGCCGTTCTGAAAGCCTGCTGGCCAAACAGAAAGGTAAAAAATATGCATATACCCACACTGGCACAAAACACGATTTACACTTCACACATAAATATTATTACGTTCCCACATCTCTGACTCAGTATTAGCTTATTTCCTCTGTGAAGCACTGTGAATGTAATCTCATTTTACAGTGCAGCCCTTTGCGATTTAACATATGCTTATAGGAATTGCTTGACTATTCTCACAAATGTGGTAGTGTGTGTGGGAAGGAGTGAGATGTATCTGGTCCAGGGATTACCGATTGTCTGTTTAGCCATGCTCTTTGGCCTCACCTCATGTTGCTCTGGCGATGTGAGCATGCCATTCTGCCATTTTATGTGGTGTTTTATGTCAGGCAGTATATACCAGAGTGGCTGAGTAAGTTCAAGAGTTGACTATATAGAAGTAACTCTTCTGTCCAAGTGTGTCTTATGTTTTCTCAGGCGGATGACCTTTTGATTTTCCTGACTAAATGTTTAGTTTACAAAAGTCAAAGAGATCAGATAAATATAGCTGAACATAATTGAATTATAATATTTAATGCAACTCAGATCCACCTACAATAGTGGGAGCTTGTTTGTACATTTTGCAAAATTCAAGTTAAAAGTGATTAACATGATTAAAACAGATTTTCTTTGGGTTTAAAAGAAGAAATAAGGCTTTATTTGTGTAACAAAGAAATTAATCTCTAAACATGAGGATGGATGGATGGATGGATGGATGGATGGATGATCAGATGGATGGATGGTCAAATAGATGCATAGATGGATGGATGATCAGATGGATGGATGGTCAAATAGATGCATAAATGGATGGATGGATGGATGATCAGATGGATGGATGATCAAATAGATGCAGAAATGGATGGATGGATGGTCGGTAAAATGGATGGACGGTCAAATAGATGGATGGATGGACAGATGCATGGGTGGACTTAAATAGACGGATAGATGGTCAAATAGATGCATGCATGGATGGATGGATGGATGGATGGATGGATGGATGGATGGATGGATGGATGGATGGATGGATGGATGGATGGATGGATGGATGGATGGATGGATGGATGGATGATTGGTGGTTTTTGGAAGTATATTAATGAAAGAATCAACGACTTTTGTCATTAATATACCTCCATAATTGTTTTTAGTTAGTTTTCTGACATAAAGGGAAAAGTCACCTCATCTCACTCAACACGCGTCACAAAAATACATGCTGTTAATCCATTTTCTGCCAAATCACATAATCCATTCTTTCACTAAACTTTAATCATGCAAATGAATATTTATATAAGCAGACGCTATCAGATGTTTGGTTTCACTTTAAGAGGATTACGCTGCCAATTGTTTAATAGAATAATTAAATGCAACTTTCCATCTTCAGGGGTTTAAGGCAAAAGAGTCTCTCAAGATTGTCGTTATATTTCTAGTTTCCAATCAGCCCTTGATTAGGGTTATTCAGTGGTAAACAACAGCATATAAAGCTTACGGTAGAAAAGAGACATTTCTGGCATGTTGTGGTTTGGATTTGACTTGTTTAGAACATTTAGGATGGAGTCTAACCTTTAATTCCACAGATTATATCTTCACTTCTTTAAAATTGCCTCAATTGTGGCTTCCACTATTGCTCGGCCGTATCCCTAGATTGGGTATCCAATGTTGGAAATAGCTTTGTTTTCCTCGACGAAATGAATCATTTGTGTCTTTATTGTTATCTGAAAATGGAAGGGAAATGAGGGGAGTTGTAATAAGAAGTCATGCCCTGAAGGAGGAGGAGTAATTAAAATGAACAGATTGCGGGAAGAGAAGGGGGATTGGCTCCATTTCACTGAGGCGTGGAGTCCTCGAACAGAGGCCACAAACTCAGATGCCTAAATCCTGATTGGGAGCGCTGAGCCGGGCCTGTGCGCCCTGAGCGGTGGGCATCAGGCCACGGAACGCTGCCGCTGCGTGTCTGCCCACTGAGGAGCGGATGGGGGTTTATATCATGAGCCAGGGAGTCTGGTTATCAACTGGTAGTCCCAGGTGTATGTGTGTCTTTATTTATGTTGGTACCTGGGCATTTTTGCTTTTCTCTGTGTTTTTGTAGTGTGCTCGTTCATGCCCACAGGATTGTGTGCGTGTGTGCCTGTTAATATAACACTTCTACCCCCTGTATCCCAAACTAATCATCTCCTAACTCGCGCACCGGCCCATCCTGCCCTGCACCATAGCAACTGAGACTTCACTGCTGCCAAGCAGGAGCTGCGTTTCAGGTCTTGCATCTGTTTGTTCTGTTGCGTGTTTTGCTGAGCTGTATATTTCACTGTTGTTGTTTATTTCTGCTGTGGCGTTTATCTCCCAGATGTATGAGGTAGTGTTGTTGAACTTTATCAAAGCTGAATTGGGGCCATCCTTTCAAATTCACAAAGAGGAAACGTCAACGCTCGTAGAAAGAGGCAGAAGAGTGTGTGAGCGATGGAAAGCGCCAGGGTGATTATTGTACGGTTGTCTGATTAAGGAAATGACTTTGATTGTAGAGAGAATGAGAGAGGTTGGATTTTTGTCTCATTCACTAACTGTCAGTGGAATTTGATGGCTCTCTCAATTGCATTCAATGTGTTTAATTGCTAATGTGATTCCCTCTAAAATGACACATACTTAACCTCAGCAGAAATCATTGTAGCTTTAAGGAAATTCTGTGGAGCTGTGTGTTTTGTTTTGCACATTTTACCTCTTTTTCACAAATTGCCATTAAGCAGACAACTCAAAGGCTTGTTCCCCATCTAAACTCAAAACAGGTCACTCCTATATATAGGAGTACCGTTTATTCCAGTGAACTGCTGGATCGAGACTAAACTTTGGGGCCCCAAAGATACATAGATTTTCTATGTTAATAATTGTGAAAAACATCCCCCCCCCCCCCCCCCCAAGCTAAATTTTTATACCTGTAGGCTAGGCCTATATATGAGCAAGTAACATGATCTAAATGGAAATGTGAACTCGGTGCCCTTAAAACTGCTAATACGGTTTACTGTGTGCCACATTTAAGCATATTTTTCATATACATAAAATAAAGAATAAATAGATTCACTAACATTAACTATTACTACTTCTAAAATGAGTATCGTACTAATTACTAATTTATTTTAATAATGGCAATAATAGAATCATGTACAATTCTAGATTAATTTTAATTTCAACATATGCTTACACATTGTATAAATTAGTATTAGTTAATGTATATTTTCAATGAAATGAATTAACAATGAACAATAGTATGTATATAAATCAACGCTGTAACACTTTGCAATCAGGTTCCATTTGTTAACATTAGTTAACTATGTTAGTTAACATGAAGTAACATTGAAAAATATTATGACATTGGAAAGTCCCTTCTTTGTGACAGTGATGTTAGTGATTCGTGTTGTCTAATAAGCTTCTACTGAATGCCTTGTTTGATAAATCACAAACATGTCCAAATTAACTTAATGTTGCAAAAATGTTTTTTTTTTTTTTATTAATATACTATATTTGACCTCACCAAAATATTTTCCAAAAGATATTTCTGAAAAGAAATTTGACTGAAATTACCTGCATTATCTGTCTATTTCTCTGGCAATTTCTGCCTGCGTTCTGAAAACTGTCTCTACCCCTTTGGCATCGCAATGACTTTTGTTCAGATCCTCATCCCTATGGCTCATGGCCGTGGATTTTTGTGTCTTAATTTTAGCCATCCGTCTTAGCCTAACGGCAACAAAATGTCACGGTCCCTGTGAGCGCTTACTGTTCGTTTGGCAGAGGACAGCAGCTTTGTCAGTCTGAATTGAGAATCTTTATTTGGCAGCTATCCGTGTCCCAGACTCCCTTGTTTACTTGGTTTCTCAAGTAGTTATTGATGTAATGAGTGCAAACGAATATTAGGACATTGGCGTGCGTGTGTGTTTTTGGGATCAGGCGTGAGGTGTTATCGTTGCCATGGTCCTTTGACTTGATAATCTGGAGTCATTTGTCATGTTTAGAAGCTGTCAGTGTTTAGGTTAAACAGAAGGGTGTGTGTGTGTGTGTGTGTTTGTGTGTTTAACCGCAGGCCAACTTAATGACTAGGGTTAATGTGGTCATTAAAAGAAGGTCTTCGTTTCCCCCGGAGTGCATGCTTTAATATGCCCAAACTTAGCAGTGCTAATTTAATGTCTTTATCCAGATGTGTCTCTGTGTCTGTGTCTGTGTGTCTGTGTGTGTGTGTGTGCGTGTGTGTGTGTGCGCGTCCGCGTGTGTGTGCGCGTCCGCGTGTGTGTCTGTGCGTGCGTGCGTGCGCGTGTGTGTCTGTGTGTGCGCGTGTCTGTGTGTGTGCGTGTGTACTTGGCTGCTTTTTGATTACAGAGGAAGAGTAAAATGCACCACATTGAAGCATTCTTGTTAGTTACTAACAGTTACTAGTCTGAGAGGTTGCAGAGTTTGATTATTATTCTATAATATTCAT
Organism: Opsariichthys bidens; assembly: GCA_037194245.1. NCBI lineage: Eukaryota > Metazoa > Chordata > Actinopteri > Cypriniformes > Xenocyprididae > Opsariichthys > Opsariichthys bidens. The sequence goes on from CM074282.1 coordinate 7,525,605, forward strand.
TCTATTTTTAATATTTAATCATTTTAATTTATTCTATAATATTATTTTATAATATTGTTTGTGAAAGACGTCTCACCAAAGCTGCATTTATTCAATTAAAAATGGTCAAAACTGTACTATTATAAGTACAGTAATATTTTACAATTTAATAAAAAAAAAATCTTTTTCAAAATGTAATTTATTCCTGTGATTGCAAAGCTGAATATTTGGTTTAGTTAGTACTCCAGTCTATATATATATATATATATATATATATTTATTTTATTTATTGTATTTATTTTTATTTATTTTATTTTCAGGCATCTTTGATGAATAAGCCCCAATAGACCCCAAACTTTTGATATATAATATAAAATAACTACATAACATTACATTACATTTATATAACATAACATAACAACATATGTTTTTCATGTAAAAGTGTTTTTGTTTTTTTTGTATTCTGTGTCATTTTGGTGTGATGAGACTCTAAAGAAATATCATTGTCTCTCTCTTATACACACACACACACACACACACACATATATTTGTGTTTCTTCAAAATGTCAGTGTGATGTGTGTGTCAGCTTCGGTCTGTCACGAGCGCTCTTGTCTTTCACACGTGTCACTCTCCCCTGTCATAAGCCCCGCCTCCCTGGCACAGCCCGGGGCCACGCTTACATCATCTCCTGCTTCACAAGCTTCAAGTGTCAGTTAGTTTCACTTGCTGTACTTTGCTGTATTAACTTTCCAAGGTCTTACTGAGAGTTTCTCTTCTTCTAATTCCCTGAAATTCCTCTAGTTTATACTAATCTACTTTTCTTTTTCTTTTTTTTGACATTGTATCAAAGTCACTTTCAAGAAATGTCAGTTTCTCATCAGCCATATTTGCGATGCCTCCAGGCAGCTGTTTTGGGGATGCAAGAGCAACTACTATTTACTTAAATGAATAAATACTGAAATTTCAAAAACTGCTCACCAAATTCACATCCAACAATAAAATTTGACTTGAACGCTCCCATAAATATTGATTCTTACCCCCAAATAACATTAAAAAGTCTACATTTCAGGTTTATCAGTGTGCGTGTATATTCCCATGAGTGTTACTTTACCAATTGACCCTTTGCAAAGACCCGCGCCCTTTAGTTACTGCTGCTTTTTCCGACAAACCATGCACTCTCGTGCCACACATCATGTTCTCACGAACTTCATACTAGTTCATGTATAGTATCAAATAAACATGAATGGACATCAGAAGGATTGTTGTTTCAAGCGCTATAAGACACGAGTACACACAATTTTTGAAATTCAAGTTCACCAACGTTAATCTACTAACTCCCCTGACTGCTTTGTCAGACAAAATTGCGGATTTGGGAATATGATTGGTCAGAGCGCCTGTCAATCAAACTGTTTGCGAAGGGTCAATTTGTGATTGGCTGATATTTACAAGGTGGGATTCATTCCAGTATATTGCAGTGCTACAATATCTCCCATTCATAGTAATACGAGTGAAGTTTTTGGTATGCAGTACATACCACCGCATGTAGTGTTAAGCTATGTCAAAGAGAATTATGTTAGCATTCTATTCTGAATTCCGCCATAGCATTGTGAAAGAAACAAAGCTGGTAGAAGAGAAAGTGCTGTCGGGGGGATAGGTAAGGGTTCAGAGGAGAGTGTTGAAGAGAGCGTGATGGAAGCAATGGCAGTGAGTTGAAAAAGGTTACAAAACGAGCTTTCAGGAGAGGCACAATGTGATTAGATAGGTCCTGCTACAATATTCCTGTCAACTAGTTGGTTCACAAGACCATAAGATGTGATATTTGTCAATTTCGCCCTTTGTCAAGCCTGTACTAGTGCAGTCTTTCTCCCAATGGTCTATGCAGCATTACGTCACCAAAAGTGAGGAGAAACACAAGGTTTGTGGGCATTTTGGCCTGGGTACAATGCTGCTGCAGTCTCTTACCTTACTCCTAATATCATAGAGTATTGGTTGGTTGATAAGAATGTTGTTCAGGTCCAACAAAGGCTTTTGATTCAGGAGCACGTCCTACTTATGTAAATGACATTAAGCAGGCCTGAGGTCAGGTTTCCAGTGGTTTGAGTTCAGGTGTTCAGTGTCTAAAAGGTGACTCGGGTTTGACGTAATGTACTCAGGAATAGAGAGCACACTGAACCCAGGCTATATATGGAAACGGTTTTACCTGCGACAGATTTATGCCAGCGCTGAGAAGATACAGTGGGTTTTACGTGCACCTCATCACACACAGACAGCCGTGATCCATCAAAGACCTCCGTCCTTGGCCTTGAGCTCCATTAGCATGTGCTCATGTGTGGCTGCAAGGCAGGGTAGAGTCATATTGGTTAAGTGGGGGGAAGTTACACCAGCAACATTGATAGACATTGAACTTCATTTCTGAAATCATGCTGTTCAGTTGAATTTTTTTTATTTGAAGAATAATGCTCTCAAGGTAGCATACATATCATAGAAAACCATAATTTTCACTTGTCTTTTGAAACGAGATTCAATGTACTATGGCATACTGGCTGCGTTTGCATGTGCACCACTAATACGATTATTTCTAATAATCAGAGGTCTTAATCACAGTGAGATGTTTACATGACACGAGTAGGACTCCAGTTTTACATGCATTTTTCATCATTGTGATTATTCGCTAATAAATGGTTAAACCACGTTCAGTATGCAAAAAATGACATTGTTTTATTGTACTCGCATCAAATTCAAAATACATTTTTATGGCATTATTCGGCGCCATGATGAACATCGCAATGCCGGGTTTGCCTACGCTGTTCTTCACGCCGTCTGGATGAAGATAAGGAGCAGAGACTTGTGTTCACCGTTTATATGGCATTATTATGACTAGTCGTAATCACGTTGTAGATATGTTCATTCAAATTACGTCAGTAGATATCTGGAATAGGAATTTTAACTAGTCAAAACTAAATTATGATTAGTGCAGATAGGGGTATTTAATGCTAAAATGGCTTGCCATAGAGTTTTGTGATTTGGAGAATAGAAAACTTAAGAATAATGTCACAGAGTCGTATTAATGTAGAACCGAGCACATGCGCACTTTGGTCAGAGCGGTAATAATGCGATTAAGGTTTTTACAAGCCTGTTTATTGCAGTCAAAATCGGCGTACGGCACATAGTTTAATGCAAATATGGGTCTATGATTATGAGCTTAATCGCATTAGTTTGATTGAAGTATCGGGTTAAAGTTTAATCACAATATTGCCAAAATCCCATTATAATTGCATTATGAGGGTCTGTGTAAGCACACTGACTGATATTTCAAAACGCTCCCAGTTCAGTTTACGGAACTGCACTGCGAAATTCATTCACGAATTATGATGTCATAACAAGCACATTGAAGGTGCGGTCATGTTAGAGAAATTAGAGCTCTCTGTTGGTCGACATGTCGAATTCACATGACAAACTCGTATTTCTGATTGCACAATTCCTTTTGAAATGACCCAATTTTGACTAAGTGATAAATATGTCCACACCTTAAGGCTATAATCAATAAACTAATTAGTAAATGTCCTCTTTCTCATACAAGTTCTCCTATGAATCTGTTTGTTTGATACAAAACGGTGAATTATGGATTCATGTGTAATACTTGGAAACTGAATCATTTTAGTGAATTATTTTGTTCAGACTCTTCATTTAAATGAATCTGATGGGTCCTTGTGCAGCATGTACATCTTTCGAACAATTCTACCATTTGTCACTATTTCTAATTATTGTTATTGTGTTTCTAGTTTTTTTGTTTTGTTTAGTTTTTTTTTGTATTTTGTGCAAATGAAATTAGTCGCCCTAATTGAGATCCCTATGGTTTATAGGGATTCCCAATTTCTTCTATCAAGTCAAACAACATTTAATGGAAGCACCCCATTTAATATTTCAATCATTTTACAACTCATACACATGTCACCTGATATACGTTAACGTCACGACATGCAGGTTAACAAATAAAATATCTGCGGAAAAAAAAAAAGTTTTTTTTTTTTTTTTTTTTTTTAATTTTTTGAAAAATTGCGGGTTTTTTGTTTATTTGACATTTTTAGGATTTAATTAATATCAGTTCACAGTTGGGAAAACCTACTTTATGTGCCTGATAATCACTGCTCAATGAATATGTCAAAAACGTCTTATCTTCCATAAATAGTTTCTTTTTGTTGTAGACTTGTAGCTAATGTTTTCAAAAAGGTAGCTCACTGTATATTAAATTGTAAGTAGCTTTTAGTTTGGAAAGCTACAGTTTTAAAGTAGCTTGTCATCAATGAATACTACATCATTTGAACAAGCGAGGCAAAAGTACTAGATTTTAGAAATTATCGGTCCTGTCTAAGCTGACTTTACAACTTCATTCACTGACTCTGGACTGACTAGACAGCTCATTTGGTTTTCTACCTTCTTTGATCAAGGTAGATCTCCGTTTTCTCCTCTGTGCTGTAACTGGGAGTGCGTGTTCCTCTCTGCAAAGTCCTTCATCTGAACGTCTGTTCTTTTAAGACAGGATTAGAATATCAAACTCCTGTGTTGCCCATCCCGCAGTCCCCCAGCGCTGGGATTTGGATCAGCTGTACATTGAGAGCACAGGGTAATCTCTGACTTCTGGCTCTGCATAAATCAAAGAGTCGACTTAATATTTAATTATGCTCCAGGTACTTCTGCATGTGTTCTTCATCTCTTTCTCTCTTTTCCTCTGAAGCTAAGAGGAGCACATTCTGCCTTTTGTGAGGGACTGCCTGAACGGCTAATCACATACAATCATGCTAACAGCACTGAGGTCTCGCAGCTTGACAGAGTCAAGTGGTGTTTCATTAAAAAAAGAAAGAAAGAATTGAACAAAATTCAACATCTCTGGATATGAACAGGTGTGGAGTCTTGTAGGAGCTGTGGTGCAGCCGTTGGCGCATGCTCTCTGGGATTGTAGGAGCTGTGGTGCTGATGTGGGAGATCAAGTTTGTCTAATGGAATGATACAATGTGCTCTGAACTAGTCACATGAGCACATTTTGTGACATTGGTCACACTTTATAATAAGCTTTATTAGTTAAACATTGGTTAATGTATTAACTAACACGAACTAACCATGAGCAATACAGTTGTTACCGATTTACTAATCTTCGTTAATGTTAGTTATTGAAAATATACTTGTTCGTGTTAGTTAACAGTGCAATTACTAATGTTAACAGATTTTAATAATGTTATAATGAACATTAACAAAGATTAATAAAATGCCGTGTAAGTGCAGTTCATTATTAGTTCATGTTAACTGATGAACCTTATTGTTACCATGACATTTGTCACATATTTCTATCTGACATGTCAACGCTGAATTTGGAAAAAACCAAAACCATAGTATATTGATGATTACGCATTTGAAAAAGCTGAACTCCAGTAAACTGAACCTTCTTTGCTTTCTTTATTTTTTTTTTTATGTTATATTATACAAGAAAAAAAAATACACCATAGTATGTTGAGGATGGCACTTTTGAAAAAGCTGAGCACCTGTAAACTTCTTTGTGTGCTCATTTATGTATTTAATAGAATTTACATGTAGATAGGTGTCCTGGAAAACCTTGAAAATTGATGACTAGTTTTACAGTCCTGGAAAACACATGGAAAATGCGAGAAAAATGTGAAATGTCCTGGAAAATTGTTCGTATTTTCCTCTAGCTGAGAATAAAGAGTTTATCACTCCCTAAAACAATAAATGTTACTATGTTCATGAGAGAAGCGTTTAGAATGACGTTTAGTCTTGTGAGCTTGTAATTAACTGCTCAAATGTTTGCAGTCGAATGTGAACTGGAAAGCAGCTACCTAACCTTGTTAACATTAATTCAGTGAAAATTTTGATACGGTTTAAGCTCAGGGTCTACACAACAAGTTTAGTACCATGTCGATACTGAAAAGTCTTTCTGCAGAACCGATATTACTGAGTACTGCATCAGTCTGTTACCTACTTTCTCCTTTTAAACCCTTGAATGTTTATTTTTCTGTGAGAGCTCTGAAGAGCATCAAATGTTTCTGTTCTCAATGTGTTTTTTACAGCGTTGCCAATGTTTGTTGAGCGTGTCAATGCAGTGGCCAATCATAGGCATATAGTTAGTCAGAATCCATTCAATAGCACTCAGAGATTTTCAGCACTAGCTCATTGGCTGAGTTCTACACGCTTGCGAATCCTTTCATTACGAACTACTGAGAGTAGACTCAATGTATATTAGAGATTCATTGTGCAATGTAGCCATCTTAATTGATTATAATGTGAGTTTTCACTAGAGTGCAGAACTCAGTGAGCAGGCGCTGAACTGAAGTGATTGACAGGTTCAGTGACTATAAAGGGAGCGCTCTTTGTTTGCTGTCTGTATATAACCCACTCACAATTTGAACAGTTTTATTTTTCATACTGCTAAGTACACACAGCCAAGTTTCAGGAGTGACAACCATATTTAAATGCAAGATTGAATCCAAAATTGTGTCGATTGACGTGGTGATAAGCATAGCAATGGCCAGGACCAAAAACAAAAAATTGTCAATGTCTAAATTAATTAAATGAATGCCGTTACAAAAAAAAGAAGACTTGAGAAAATGTTGTGTAAAAACAAGCACAGGTGTGCCTAGGAAAGGTGAAGAAGTGAACAGCTGTTGAGTATTTCTTTAAGTCAGGCTTATGTAGAACATATGTAAAAGAGGTTGTCCATTTTCTGATTAGGTCAAGCACTCTCTATTATTCTCTCTTCCTTTCATATAATATCTTATGGGCTTTCCTATGTATAATTTTCTAGCTATCTGCTACATAGCAAATAAGGGTCAAGAGTACTCCACAAGAAACAGGAAAAAAGCAAGCAATGCTGTAAGAGGATGGCAATGCAATGCAGTGCATTTGGTGAAACTGGGTTCTTTGCTTTTAATTTGGCCCTATTCTTCTCTCAAGCGTTGACTCTAAGACTTAATTTCACAGCATTTTAGCTGATGGAGAAATATAGTTGGCAGTTTAGAGAATTGATCTCTCTAGACCATTGGGAAATGATTGGTGCGTGTCAGCATTTGTGCTTGTGTGTACAGCATTTGTTGAGATCAAAGCTCTGCAATGATTCTGTATTGGGTCTATTGTTCTTGGTGTGTGATCAAGGCACTTTTCACCTCTCTAACACACTGCCACGGACTCGATGACCTTTGCTGCCTTGAGGGTGAGCACAATGAGTTTCCCATCGATATGTTCCAGCAGTGCGTGAATGACTGTTTGACTGCTCTTAATAACATTTGAGGATAGTTTTTAACAACATTGCAGAATGGTTTCTCACTCCACTGAGCCGTACTGTGCATTAGTACTAAATTGGACATAAGCTGAAACCTACAGAAATTGAAATGAGAATTCTGACACAAGTTTTCAATATTCTGTGTTAAATCAATGCTTTACTAATCACTCTTGTCTGTCATTTTGTTATTTGTTGAAAGGAAACTATGAAGCAATGATATTCTCACCATCCCTGAAGAGCATTTGAATTATTTTAATCTCTGCTTAATTGCCATAATCTGCTTCACTGAGCTGAAATGCAGGCATTCTAAAGAGACGCTGAGAAAGAGAACAAGAGGCACATGTTTTTGCCTAATAGCGAGGATGGATGGATGCATGGATGCATGGATGCATGGATGGATGCATGGATGGATGGATGGATGGATGGATGGATGGATGGATGGATGGATGGATGGATGGATGGATGGATGGATGGATGGATGGATGCATGTATGGATGGATGGAATTTTTTGTAGATTGTAGGACGTTATATAACATGCTCCAAGTCGAGGTCAATTTGAGGTGTATTTCCAGATTTCATTTCCTCCTCTTTTCCCTGGAGTAGGTTGAGTGTCTCAGAACCTGTTAATCTCTGGGGATTTCCATTCACCACAGTCTCTAGAGTTTACAGACAATGGTACGAAAAACAAAAACGTTGGCAGCTCTGTGATAACTGGAAAACAACGACCCGTTACGACAGTGCCATCAATAGCTCCGTCTATGAATGAACAGCAGCAGGAGAGGTCGACCACAGCAGGTTCAGCTCCTTTCAAAGTCAACATCGGCCACAAGCTCTAAAGCTGGAGAGATTCCAAAAAACATTTCCTGTTCTGACAAATCTTTCTGCTCTGACATACAGATGGTGCAGTCAGTTTAATGTATGCAGCATGAATTCATGGATTCATCTTGTTTCAGTGATTTTGGCTGGTTCTGTTGTTGGTGGTGTAATGCTTAGAATATTTTATTGTTGTTCATTATGTATTTAATAGTTAAAGGGTTATTTCACCCCAAAATGACAATTGTATTATTAATTACTCACCCTCATGTTTTTCCAATTTCGTAAGACTTTCATTCATCTTCTGAGCACATATGAAGATCTTTTTGATGAATTTTTCTCTCCATTGACTGCCTTTGCAACGAACATTTTGACACTTCAAAAAGTTCATAAAGAGATCATAAAACTAATCCATATGAATCGAGTGGTTGAGTCCAAATGTGCTGAAGATGTCCCTATGTTCATCAAAAAGATCTGGTGGAGTGAACTAACCCTTTAATCTACTAATCTTCTAATGTCTGCTTTCTCCAGGACCAGCACACATATTCTGGAGGAAATGTGTGACGACATCATGTCAGCATGGGTCAGAATCTGTTACACTGTCCTAGTCAGGCATGATGTATGAAAGCAACTTGCAAGATCTGTCCATACTGAAAGTCAATTTGTGAAGTGGCACAATAACAACCATTTTAAACATTATTATTGATAGTTATCTGGAAAGAGATTTTTGAGAGATTCTTCTGGCTTGTGGCACAAAAATAGACACAACACGGTGTAAGAATGTTTCCAGGTCTTTGTTGAACTTTTTTTTTTTTTTACCAAAAATCCAGGATGTTCTGGAAATAAAAGACGCTTATCACAGCGGTGTCGATTGTCCCCCTACTGTGTTCGTTGATGACGCAAAGAATGTTGGTTTGCTGAAAACCAAATCGTTTTTACAGAAACACTCAACCTGGCAGTGCACTCAAGTGGTACACCTTCTCAGCCCCCTCTCCTCTGAATATTCATGAACCCCTCCCATATGCATGCATAATTAATTAAATATGTGGAAGAGACTAAAATCTCAACACAAATGGCTTTTATTATTCAAATATTGAAATATTAAATGCCATTATGCATGTTTTCCAGGTGGGAGCATGTCAAGAATACTCTGGAGTGAAGCTCGCATTTCTATTTAGCATACGAGGGTAAAAGTGTAGTTTCGAATACTTGAATTCTCGCAGTGCGATTAGGATATTTATGTTTCATGTTATAGCTACAGAGAACGTGGATAGTTTTTTTTTTCTTTCCTTTTTCTTTCTCTCTCCCATCAGGTGAGAGATGGACAAATCTTGAGATTTTTCTATTATTGGTTACAGCCCCTGCTGCGCCTTAGTTAGATGTGCTGCAGTTGTTTGGGATGTTGCAGGATTAATATTTGAGATGGTGTCTGTCTGTAGTGGTAGCCTGATTGTTATAACTTTAATTAATAATATGATACAGTACATACATTATCATTCAGCATATTTGAATGAATTCTCAAGGATCATGTGACACTGAAGACTGGAGTAATAGCTGCTGAAAATTCAGCTTTGCTAAACAACATAAGAAAATATTAAAATAGAAAAGCGTTGTTTTAAATTGTAACTATTTCCCAGCATTTCTGTTTTTACTGTATTTTTGATCAAATAAATGCAGCCTGGGTAAGCATAAGAGACTTCCTTCAGAAACATTTCAAACTCTTACTGACCCCAAACTTTTGAATCGCAGTATATATGGGAAATATAATTTATAATTAATCATCTAAGAAGCTGGAGCTATAAATAGCGTTTAATTTGTCACCCTGAATGATTTGTCCACACAGACTTTGACTGTAAACCTGTCTTAACATTGGAGTAGCGTACTTGAGTGCTTACGGAAAGTTGAAATGGCTTTTTCTACTTTTGGTTAGTCCAACAGTCCAGATGTCATCTTAAGTAAGGGTGCGTTCACACTTGTCATGTTTGGTTCGATTAAAACGAACCCTGGTGCGATTGCTCCGTTAGTGCGGTTCGTTTGAACATGTGTGAACGCTGCCATCCGAACCCTGGTGCGCACCAAATAAGCGGACCGAGACCACTAAAAAGATGGGTCTCGGTCCGCTTCCAAGCGAACCCTGGTGCGGTTCGATTGAAATATGAACGCAACACGCACCAAAGACATGTAAACGAAGCAAAAACAGGACGTGATGTCACAAGATGCAATGCTACGAGTCAGCTGATTTGACGACGTGGAAAGATCGGTGTATCTAAAATCAGTAGAGGGCAACGAGGAGGAAAAGTGCCTCATCAATATTTGGTCTGACGAGCGGTCCCGCTTGAATGTTTTGAACATTTTATGAGCTCTTCGTGAGTTCTCAGCTGGTAAAAATAAAACCATATGTACACGCATAAAATGATGGCGTTTAATCCAGCACACAGCATTGTTTCGAATGCTCAATATAAGCAAGCTCGGTCGCGAAATATACCAATCAGGTTGTGACCGTATCCTTTGGTTCGTATGAGTCTTTGGTTTGGTAAGTTTAGGTTCGCTGTTAAAAATGCCAGTGTGAACTCTAAGCGGACCAGGACTATATGTTTTGTTTTTGTTTTTTGGTCCGGACCAAACGAACCAAACTACAAGTGTGAACGCACCTAAGCCTATCTGGTCCAACCCATTGAGTGAACGGTAGTTGCTCACCATGCACATTTCTCTTCAATAACACTAACATTACTTTAAATCGCAGAGACATTTGTGTTCTTCACTGAATTGAACCTTGTGCACAAGCCAAGTGTAATATTTGATTAAAAGCAATAGCAATGTGCATTCCATACACAGTGTCTTCATTCATTTAAATATTTTAAGTGCATAAAAACACTATTTGAAATATGACCAGATCCGGCCCATAGATTGCAGCTGCCAGATCTTCTTTATATATTCTTGTTACATCATCTTTGCAAGAACCAAAGCTCAAAACAGATTCACAGACATCAGATCCCTCCGGCTTTTGCGTGCAGTTGTGCTGACACACACTTCTGCACCGACAAACACATCATGCATTCACTGACATAAGCATGCAGCGCCATGCTAGAGCGCACATCACAGACCGCTGAAGAGGTACGGAGATTACGCCCTGGAGTATCATTCTTTGGAAACTCAAGGGCCCTCCAGCCCGGAGCAGTCGTCTTTTGTACAGAGTGAAAAGGATTTGGTTCGTGTGGGTGTGTGTCAGCCTTACCTGAAAATCTCCCTCTCATGGATACAGAAGTTCACTTGTTCTTATTCACCGGTTTTGGTGATTGGCTCCTACCCTTATGCCTTTTGATTCTTTCCTTCCTTTCCGTTCCTTTCCTGTCTTTTTAAACAGAATGACCTCTATCACTTCTTAGGCAGGGCACATGGGAAACGGTGGAAGTTAGGCAGTAGGTCAATGAATATTAATAAGACATCTTACACTCCTTCCAAAGGCCAGGCACGACACTTCTCTCCCACCCTCCCCCCAACTCCCAGTCCTCTTTCTTCCTCTCCTTCTGCTTACCTTTTCCACGCTGTCTTTTTCATGTCTCTCCTGTGACATCACTCCATCCTCAGTGAATGAAAAGAATGCGTTGTACTCAACATTGACCTATAGGCCCCTTGAGTCCACAGAACCAAGAGTTTTGAGGTTTTTTTGCCTTATAGCAATGCATAAAATAGTACTTTTAGGTCAGAAATGGCCCGGACACTCTTGTGTAGGCAACCCAGTTTTTTATTATTATTAATTTTTATTTTTATTCAGCTACCTTTAAAATATTTAATAATAAAATGAATAAATTATTATTTTAATTTTTACATGTATTGATTATAAATATAATATAAATAATGAGATCAATATATTTTAAGGAAACGGTAATATTCAATATTTATATACTGTTCAAAAGTGTTTTATTTACAGTGATGTTAATTTCATTATTATTTCCCCTTCAAAGACCAGCCCCCTTTAGTTACTGTTGCTACGTCCGACAAGCCATCGTGCGCTCTCGCGCCGCACATCATGTTCTCACACTGTGAAAAATACAAAAAGAGGACTCTGACAATGAGTTGACAGACAAGACATACCAAGTTACTTTTTATGTGGAACAGTTTCATATTTAAAATATTGTAATTTTTTGAAGAAGTTTAAACAATAAGCAGTGGCCGTATAGTGTCTCTTTAATGTGTCATGACAGATCGCTGTAGCTCCTTCAAGCGGCTCGTGAACCGATCATGTTTTCGTACTAGTTAATTTATAGCATCAAAAAAACATGAATGAACATCAGAAGGAATGTTGCTTCAAGCGAGACGCGAGTACACAATTTTTCAAGTTTAAGTTCACCAACGTTAATCTACTAACTCCCCTGACTTGCTACTTCAGACAAAATGACGGATTCGGGGTTATGATTGGTCAGATCGCCTGTCAATCAAACTGCCGGCAAAGGGTCAATTGTAACAAATAATGCCTAACTAATATTCCTATTATTATTACTATTATTATTAAATTTTTAAAGACAAAAAATTAGCAACATCTTTTCAGTTAGTGTATTTCTAAATGTCTGTTGTTGTGTTTTGAATCCTGGACACCATTGTGCTGATGTTCCCTTCAGGATATCTTAAAAATCATGTCTGTTCTGATCCAAAGGTTAGATCTGCACCTGACCTGCACAAATCAGAATAAACCGAAGAAACCATCATAGCATGTAAATTCCCGTTGGTCTAAGAGAGGTATTTCTACAGGTTATTCATAGATGTGATGCAGTGTTATGAGTTAAAACCCTTAGAAGGTGCATTAGTATTTCCTGTTTTTAGACATCAAACTGAACTTATATAAGTTTGAAGTCATTACATGGTCCTCCCTTCTTCTGATGTTCAGGCTCAACTGAGTCTGTCCTCTTCCTGAATGTTTCACCCACAGACCTTGACCCGGCGGAGTCTGAATTTTACACCGTTCCACCACGAATCCCTTTCCTTTGATAAATAGAAAAACAAGATTTCAATTATGAAGTAATCCCTTTTAAGGGCTCATCTTCTGCATCTCCTTCCTGCTCTGAGCTCAGGATGGCCTTAATTTATTCATTATGCATAAGCTATTTATTATTCATTTTCTCGTATTCTGTCTGCACATACTCTTCAGACTAGTGTTATGGATAGGAAATTAGAGGGGGATGAAATGTCTGTTTTTATTTGAGCCACGTCTGCTTAGTTTGGTCAAGCTCTTTGCCTCGGTATGATATCTGATTTCTCTTTCTTTCGCTGCTGGTTTCTTGCCCGATGGCAAGCCTGACCAGAGATCAGTCGCAGAAAATTGCTGAGCGTTGTAATTGACTTTGGCCAGGTTGGAGGCCAGAGGTGCTATGCATCTGTAGTTAGGCCTTAAAAGACTTCTCATCTAATCCCAGGGTTGGCCTGTATTTTACCAATGTACGTTGCTTAAATAAATAATCTGTATATGCTGATGAATTGCGTATGTGAGTTCACCTAGATTCTGTTTAACAAAAACATAGAGAAGAGGTTAGTGCACATGGTCCAGACACATGGAACTGCAGAAGTGAACCGGCAAGAAACGTATACGGCTGAATGAGAGAGAAATAATTGATGTGTCCAGTGTTGTTCTTGTTGGTCTTGTTTTAGACTCCATTGTCTTGCAGTGTCAGTAGTGTTAATAGTGGCAATGCGGTCAAAAATATTTTTGTGTTCCAAAGAAGAAACTAAGTTATTCTCTTTTGGAATGGGCGAAAAGGTTTCATTCTGGGTGAACTGTCCCATTAAAACAACGAAGACATTTTACATAAATATATTTATCGATCTGAGGTTGTATCTTGGTCATGCTATCTGTCGTTCTATTTATCAGTCAAGTTATCTATCATTCTGTCTTTCTATCTTTATCGTTCTATTATTCAATCTATTGTTCAGTTTACTATCATTTTACCAATCTTATCTATAGTTCTGTCTTTTGTATCAACTGTCTATTTGTCTGTCGCTCGGTCATGCTATCGTACCGTTCAGTCTATTTATCTGTAGTTCCGTCTATCGCTTTGTCTATTGCAGATTAATCATTCTATTAGTGCGGCAACGTGCGTGAAATGCGTCGACGAGTCACACTGTTTACATTCATCTCGCGCAGTGGCGGCTTCTGCTCCTGGGGATGGAGAAAGTTCCATTCTATCACAAAAACCTAGACCACGATTATCAAAAGTATGGGAATACTTTAAACAAAGGCCAAATAAAATGGTCCTTTGTTCCCTTTGCAAAACCGAAATGTCGTACCACCTATGGAATTGGATCTCTGCCGGCAATATTTTGTGCACGCAAAATCATATTTTGAGCGTGCAAAAGGGCATTTCGCACACGCGTGAACTGAGTTGAGGAGAAAATCTTCGTCTCGCAAATAACAAAATATTTTGAGCGAACGAAAATCAGTTTTGCATTTCAAAGAAGTTTATTCGGATGATAGCGGACGTTCTCTTTCTCTGCTCGCGCTCCTGATACCCGCCCTACACGCTCGCTAAGCGCCGACAGCTCGCCTGCTCAACACAAACCAGCATTACAATGGGCCAATATTCCAGCCAATCAGAGATGAGGCTGCTGAATTCTGAACAGACAGCGCAAGAGGAAAAATACATGGTTCAGGAGACGTTTGTTCAATGGCTTGAACACTGTCAAAGTTCCTTTTAAGACTGTATAGAAAGTCTTTGACACTCTTCATTTTAAAGTTCAAATGTCTACCACTGGACGACCACACATAAGTGGCTTATTTTAAATCAAAATCAAATCGTATTATTACATAATGGCGTGTCCCGGTGTTTATACACCTCAATGAACTGCTAAATTAGTTCTAACTTCTTACGTAAAAAAAAGATAACTAGATTAATTTCAAGAAACCCTTAATAAAAATTATCGTTAGAGTAGTCGACTAATCGAAAAAATAATCGTTAGATTAGTCGACAGAAAAAATAATCGTTAATTGCAGCTCTACATTCTGTCTATCGTTCTACCTACAGTATCTGTACTTCCGTCTGTCATTCTATCTATCTTCTGTTCCATCTATCATTTCAATTCATCATAGATGTCTATATTGTGCATTTTAGCATCACTAGAATGCTCTGTTGACCAATCCGCACCCAGGATCTGAACTAACCGGCAAAGGTTAACGTGGGAGTTCTGTGCAGCTGCCCATCTTCAGCTGTTTTCCCTCTGATAGAGAGATCTGCTCTGAACTCTTTCAGAAAAGGAGAGTTGATGTTTATGCTCGGGAAGTCTTTTTTCGCCCACCTTTTTTCTTCTCTTTTCACTCCACCCCCCTGACAAATGGCTGTCTGTTGCCTCTCAGATCAATTTGCCCCTCAGCAACATGGAAAGCTTAAACAATTTGTGAATGTGTGTGCACGTGCATGTCCAATTCTCTATGCTTATGCGTTGATGTGTAAACCTGTTCGTGAGCCAACGTGCACACTTGTACTAGCCGTGTCTAAATATAAATAGCAGATTCGGCTGTCACTGTGCACTTATTGTGCCTAAATACTACACTGATCAATAGAGATCCATTTCCTCTTCGGCAACACTACTTCCTGTCTCCTTCCCAGTGCTTGCCTGACAGATTAGAAGCTTTGTAGCCATTGAAGAACGAATGTGCTGTAAAACAAAAGGATCCGCTCTTGTTCTGTCCAGTTAAAGGCAGGTAATTACCAGCCAGCCATCTCTGATGTTTACAGCACTCAGAGAGCCGCAACCGTCAATGCTAACTGTCTAACTGTCTGCTCTTTTTTTGCATTTAGATAGATGAGGCAAAACAACTGAAGAAACCCTTTTATATTTCCTTCAAGATGTTTTTTCTTTCCATTGGCAGCCATTTAATATTTGGTGCTATTTAACTAAAAGCCCCTCACAGTTCGAGTGGTATGTTTGTGTGTGTGGGTAGGCAACCATTAGCGGTCACAGGCTGAGATGGAGCCCTGCCGAGTTAAAAGGAGCAACTTGCTCCAACGCAGCAAATCATTGTATATGACAGTTTACACACTGACAGTCATGAGCGCAGAATGCACGGACGCACACACCAAAATAACCCTTAAATGTGCAATTGTTGTGTGTCTGCATGTGGCAGGGAGATTTCCTGCAGGTGGGGGAGAGTTGGAGTGGGCGGACGCCTTGAAGTGTGGCGTAGCTTGATGGCACCGCCGCAAACTCATTCAATTTGTCTAAGGATCCCCCTCCGCACGCGCACACGCACACACACACACACAGATTGTCTTTTGGCGGCGTGGGCAGATGCTCTGAAGCAGGGAGAATGGTTGCACCAGCGCAGGATCTCTTCCTCTCCCTTGGGGTCTGTTTTAAAGGATGATGGGATATAGGAGGGCGGAGGATGTGTCATTTTATTTTATTCTCATCTTTCCCTCCTGCCCTGGTGCTGATGTGCGTGGACGTAGTTCAGTAAAACAGACCTGCTTTATTCCACGTTTTGTCCTCTTCTAACCTGCCTGTCTCTCTCGTTCTTTCTCTCAGAAGTGTGTGTGGGTGATTAGAGTGTGGATCTGTCTGGCTTTGCTTTTAGCACAAGCTGTCATTGCTTCTGGTTTAAGCATATATTCTACTAAGTGTGCTCTGACTAATGTCTCTAGGGGAATTTTTCATTTAGAAGGTGAAGATGGCCACAGGAACCCTTCGACTTTGTCACTGATTAGCTTATGAGTTTTTCGACCCGCCATCTACACCCGAGAACGTTGTCAAGGACATCGATGAAGCTTGGCAGAGGATTAGGCATTTAAAGTAGCACCTCAGAGAAGTGCAAATTTCTCCTCTAAAACCCCAGCTTGCTTTCTCCACTGAAATATCATGCTCTACAGAAAGCGTCCAAATACTTTTGTTTTTTCAACATAAATGTACTTATAACTTTACTTAAACGTTGTTAATTAAAATAAAGACTTATGCGTAAATGCTTGACATTTTTCCCTTCCCTTTTCCTTTTCCTTTTGCTTCCCCTTTTGCTTCCTCTTCCCCTTCCCCTTCCCCTTCACCTTCTCCTTCCTCTTCCCCCTCCTCTTCCCCTTCGCCTTCCCCTTCCTCTTCCCCTTCCCCTTCCTCTTCCCCTTCGCCTTCCCCTTCCCCTTCCACTTCCCCTTCGCTTTGCCTTCGCCTTCCCTTCCCTTCCCTTCCCTTCCCTTCTCTTCCTTTCCCTTCCCTTCCCACACTGCCATGAGTGTTTCTTTTTGCCGTTTTACTTTGTCACTGATTAGCTTATGAGTTTTTTAACACACACTTTACACTGAGAACGTTGTCAAGGACATCAGTGAAGTTTGCCGTAGACTTAGCCATTTATAGCAGCAACTTAAAGTAGAGCAGTGTTCTCCACTAAAACCCTATTTCATTTGGACAGGGAGCACCATTTAGGCGAGTTAGTATCTTTGTTTTTGTGTTCGAACCAACATATTGAACTGAACTGAAGAACTTCAGAGGCCAATGAACTGGAGGACCTCGGTTTGCCAACTCGTTTTATCCAATTAGGAGAGAGACTGATAGGTCTCGGGAATACAGGCTCTGTTTAGGTGTTGTCTCTGTGGTTATTCTCAGATCATAATAAATGTAGGTCAGACATGATTGGCTGTAATGAGTTTATTAGGCAGGTTATTAATCGTCTGAATGTGTAGGATGGTGGTTGAATGAAATTATGGTGTTGAAAATACTCTGGCTGATGTGTCAGCTTAATTGATTTTCACATCAGTGAATAACGGTGAGGCAGGAGACAGCGAGAGAATGAAAGGAAATGTGGGAATTAGAGAGATTCATGCCAATATGATGAAATTGTTGCAATCTGTTCATTCTTTCCATATGTGTGAGGGTGTTGTGTGTGTGTGTGTATGTGTGTATGTATGTGTATATATATATATATATATATATATATATATATATATATACACACATATATATATATATACATATATATAACATGACTTTTTTTAAAACATGACATTCAAAAAAAAAATAGTTTTATGACCTCCCTCACAATGGCAAACCAAATCAGTTGCCATACCCTTTAGTTTCTTCACTCCAGCTCAATTTTTCTCCTCAGTCATTTGATCTGTGTTTTGCCCCCTTGAGTTTTTAGCTATTTTCTGTCATTTCTTGGAGCATGCTGGTACCAAAGCCATAGAATGGCTCTTTGACTTTTTTTGTTTTCCCCTCAGAAATCAGACATTTTCTCAGCTGTTAAATTGTGCTCCCGTTGCACTGAAGGGAAATTAATTACTTTCTCTCCCCGCCTCCCTCTTTTGGAGGAGAACATAAGAGTCACCACAGGGGACAATTCACTTCTTTTGCCATGGAACTCATTCCGTTCTATATGTGTGCGAATGCCAGTCTAGCCATTTGAAGCCCTCTATCCTTCTCCTTCCATCTCGTTTGCTTTGTCTTTTCATGTTTAGTCCTTCTGCTAGCCGTGTGTTCTCTTGCCAGCTCTCTCCATCTGTAAACATGATGTCTTACCTTTTTAGTGCTGTTGCCTGAAAGATGTTCTGCCTCTCACAGATTTAGTCTTAGCTTATGATTAGCTGATAAGCCAAATACTTTATCTTCTTCCCTCAGTCTCAAAGATTTGCATATTTCCTGTATGGTCATGCATTTCAGTGTTGCACTTGGTATATACAAAGCTGTTCAGTTTGCAGTCCTAAAAACCTGGGAGAGAATTATTTTTGAGCCATATATTTCCTCAGGAGGTTTAATGAGTCTGTGTTTAATGTTACTTTCATATTGTATTCAGCAACATGTTCAAAAATTGTTCAAAAGTATGAGTATTTTTTTTTTTTTTTTGTCACATTTGAAGTATGGTTGTGAAAGTACCTTCAATTAATGTTAACCACAGATTTTACTCAAATAAAAACAAAAAACACTGTTTAAAAAAAACTCATTAGAAATTCCAGAGGGAAATTAGCATCCTGATTTGGCCTTCAAATAGACCAAATGACTGAACAGCTCTTTATGCTTTTTCCCTTTGTTTTAATTATATGTATTTGAATTATGTATATTTTTCCCCCTTCAAAAGTTACAAAAGACATAACTCATCTCTCTCTGCGCTTCCCTCCCTTTCTTTTCTCAGTGTGAGATGAAAGATGTTGAGAATGAAGAACAGCGAAGCTCCTTGTTTCTGGAACTGTTGAGGTCCAGCAATAAATGGGAGGAGTTTCAACACCTTATACTCCTCCTACAAGCGTGGCCACCAGTGACTGACAAGAGCAGGTGAGACTTTGGTTCTGATGCTCAATATTAAATTGACATATCATTTATAAAATTGATTATAGAACATATAAGCTGGTCATTATCACAAAATAAACCCAAACAGGATGATCAGGACAAGATTATAGTATAAGTATATTTTGAAATAATAACCAGCTGAAAGTGCATACTAATCCTACTAATTGATGAGTTCAGGGTGATTAGAAAAAGATGTAAGGGGCCGTTCACATAGAGTGCATGTTTCCATTCCACTGTGCTACTTTTCCATCGTTTTTCAATGAAAATACGCACTAGATGGATGTCTTTAACCGTTGCGCTTGGGTCTTGCATCTTTTGCAGCATCTCACGCGTGACACAGCATTCTAAAAACACGGCACTCAAGTTAAAAGAAGTTCAACTTTTAAAAAACGTCTCTCTAGACCTTGCACCTTTTTTTGTTCCATTGCCCGCCATCTCGTGTTTTTAACAGGAAAAACGTGTTCTGTGTGAAAGAGATCTCGTTCATTTCTGCATTGTCTTTCATAAATCTTTTTTCTTCGATAAATAAGCAGGCTGTTTTCTCATTAGATGTCTTTAAATTTGCCTGCTATTTGACCATTAAGTGTGATTGCCGTTTTGATTGAGGTAAATTGTTGTGTATTATATAACTGAATGAGTTTTTGAGGTTAAAGCCGAGGCTGCCAGAATGTGCGCTGATGATCAGAGAGCCGTTCCGTATATCCGGATCAATAGACAGAAACAGAGAATATAAGCTTGCTGATTATGCATTGTGCCACGCTTTCAAATAGCTTGAGGCTTTTTGTTTTCATGAATAGTTTTGAATTAACATTCTCAGAGGAATAATACAGAGCATTTGTGTGTGTGTGTGTGTGTGTGTGTGTGTGTGTGTGTTTGTCATTATGCTATTTGGCATTTAAACAAAAGGTGAGTGCGATATGGGGACAAATGTAGAGAGGATAAAGGAGAGTTTGACTATACATTCTTGTATTCAGAGTTCACAGACGTTCTTGTGCACCAGTGTACCAGGTGTGTTTCTTCACTTAAGATTCAGATGGCACATTTTCTGTCTCCTGAACACCTGTCTTGTCGCTCCTCATTCTGTCTTGCTTTAGTAAGTCCCAGAAAAGGCCATCCGAATGGAAATCAATTTAAATCGACACACTGCTGAGCTCTGGGTGGCAGCCCTTTCTAGAGGATACATGACACTGGCCAAACCACGATCGGTTTAAAGGATCTGTAATGTTTTGGGGTTTGTTTGTTTGTTTTTTGTTTGTTTGTTTGTTTGTTTTTGTCCCAGTAGAGCTCTGAAGTTTTCATTTAGCAGAAACTTTGCTTGCAAAGTCTTAAAGGGATAGTTTAAGAATAAAAAATACAAAATCTATCATCGTTTACGTACTCTCATGTCGTTTCAATCCTGTATGACTTTCTTTATTCTGTTAAATATGGAAGAAGATTATTTTTTAGTTCATACAATGGAAGTTAGTGGTCACCAAAACCGTTTTGTTACCCACAATCTACAAAATATCTTTTTTTGTTTTCTGCAGAAGATCATACAGGTTTGGAACTAAACAAGGATGAGTATATGATTTCTTTTAGTTGTTCTCTTAATAAGTTGTATCTCATTTAGTAGCAAGAAAGTAAAAACTGAATATTATGTTATTATTCACTCACACTAATATTGTTCTCGGACTTGTTTGTTGTTTTTCTATGAAATACAAAAGAGTCACACTACTTTTTTATAGTGACCACTCATTCCAAAAAATTGAGAGAGAGAAAAAAACACATAAAAGTGGCCTATATGACTCATATGATCCAAATCTTCTGTAGTCATACAAGAGTGTTGTGTGGTCAAATATGGTAATAGAACAGATTGGATGTCTATAATATCAAATACTTGGTTTTTTTTTTTTGTTTGTTTGTTTGTTTGCATCACCACAATCGTAATGTTAAATATGTGCCAGTGTCATATGAGATTTGAGAGTTGTAGCAGCTCGACTTAAATTTCAGACTTGGAATACAGTGCATGAGTTATGTAGACCATTTTATAGCACCTTTTATGGTGCTTTTATAGTTAAAATTGTCATTTTTATTGAGAAAATCTATGTGAAAATGCTTCAAAATTCTCTGTTTGTGTTACTCCCGAAAAAAAATGCATTTAAAAACGACATGAGGGTGATTTAAAAAAAAAAAACAAAATGCAGATTTTCTCATTATTTAATGAAATGTTCATTTAAGGTAGTTTTCATAACTAATGTATCCGTAAACTACTGTAATGAATGTAATTCAGTTTTCCAGGTTCCTCGTTGTCACTGTAACTGTGGATTTTGTTATTATCTTCAGTAACTGTGGAAAGCATTCTATGTATGAAAGGCCAATTTCAATTATAAGAGGAATTAGTGTGTGTGCATTGATTATGATTACGTGTGTTTATCTCATCCGGCAGTGGAGTTTGTTAGAAAGCTGCTCTCATCTCTCATAAGAAGTCAGGAGATAAGCACATGCACTGTTTTATAGCTTCACGCATGTAATATGCCATGATAATTATGATTGGATTTCTTTTTCATTATACAGATCCTTTCCTATTAAAAGTTTCACAGTACCACACGAACTTTGACGATTTTCTTTCCATGTCATTTGCATGTTTAGCAACTTGCCTTTTGAGTGTGTGTGTGTGTGTGTGGGGGGGGGGGGGGGGGGGTATTCCCTACGTTATGGGGACCAAATGTCCCCACAGGTATAGTAACACTAGTAAATTTTGATCTTGTGGGGACATTTTTTGGGTGCCCATGAGGAAACAAGCTTATAAATCATACAAAATTATCTTTTTTTTGAAAATCTAAAATAGCTGAACATTTTCTGTGATGGGTAGGTTTAGGGGTAGTGTAGAGGGACTGAATATACAGTTTGTACAGTATAAAAACCATTACGCCTATGGAATGTCCCCATAAAAAATGAAAACACAACGTGTGTGTGTGTGCGTGCGTGCGTGCGTGTGTGTGTTTAAACACATTTGTCTCTCTGCACAGGCTGGAGACAGAGCAGAATCCCTGGGTGTGTCTCACATCCTCCCTAATTGCACACTCGTCCAGCTTTTCCCAAGTCAACATCGGGACTGAGGTTCTAACTATGTGCCGCTCTCTTTACCCGACCAAACACAAACTTAACTCTCAGGTAAGAGTGTGGGTGACATCATCACCAAACATTGACAGCACTGACAGCATGTGCTTTTCCTGTCAGTGTTAGTTAGCTTAGTGAGTTTGACTCTGCTACGTTGATTGTAGCGTGACATCCACACTTCACTTCCATTCTCTTTTAGTGCATCGGGAACATTTGCTCTCTGTTGTTGAACGCTGGTCTAAAGTTGCCTGCTTTGAAGTTGATGACCGAGAGCGAGGACGAGCATCTGCGCAAACTGACCCAGGATCAGATCAAAAACATCTCTGATGTAAGTCTCATTCTGACTGCTTGGTATTCTCTCTCTAGTTGGCCCCACACCGTTGCAGATGACTTTTTTGGAATTCAATAAAATAGCTTCATATATATTTTTGTATGTTTTCTGGGAATCTAAACCATGGCGTTGTGACTTCCACACTCTAGCAGAACTCAACTTTTCATTACTTTCATTAATTTTTCATCAACTTTTCATTAATTTAACTAAAACTTTTCATTACTTCCATTAATTTTTCATCAACTTTTCATTTATTTAAATAAAGCTGAAATAAAAAATGTCAGATGAAATATTTATAAATATATAATATAATTTGTTTTTTCATCTAACATTTTTTATTTCAGCTTTATTTAAATTAATTTAAAATATAGTCTTTTAGATTTAATTTTAGTTTCAAGTTACATTAACAACTCTGCTGTGTTGATTATAATGAGAGCGATGAAGCCACTTTGTTTGCTTGCAGTGTGGTGTAAAACTATTTTAAATAGATTTAACACGTAGACTAATCAGATTACATTATAAAAGGTTTTAGTGAAGTGAACACAGGTGAGAAGTTCACATATCGGAAGGTCTTTTAAAGTCTGACCAGGCCGTTTTATTCATTGGCTCGTGGTCACCCTGCATTTTCAAACAGTTGACCCCTTAACTATTCCTGTTAATAGCGATAATGAAAAAAGGAGATTATTCATGATCCCTTGCTGGATGAATCTTAACGGTCAAGGGTGTTTTCGTGTCAACCAGCCACCGCTGTCACTAGTAATGTGGATTCAATTAAGCTAAACTGACTGTTGACACCAGAAGTGACTGTGAATCAGATAGGAGCTATCAGAGCAAGCTTGCGTCTGACCGTAACCTCTATCTCTCACTGACTGCAGGTCAGATAAAAGCCAAGCTCTCTCAGCACCATCACTTAATTTATCCTCTCAGGTCTGCTAGAGGGCCAGATAAGCAATGGCTGTTGTAGGAATGGCTACATTAAAACCAAACACGTAGACTCTTTCCAAAGACCTTCGGAAGCATGATTTGATTAATTTGCATTTTGTACATGCTTTTAATCTAAAGCAACTTACTCTACACTAATTTCTGCAATTCCCTGCTATCAGCCAAGGGTTAAATGCTTTGCTCAGCTGCACAATGGTGGGAAGTCTCAACAATGAAACTGCATACTTTTCATTTCTCTTTTGCAGCAATTATAAGGAAAATCTGCTAAATTAAATATGGAAAAATTGCTGGGAGAACTACACGCTTTAACTTAAACCATTATCAAATTAACTGAAATAATGCTTTTTTTTTTACCTTTTATTTGTAGTGATACTATGAGAAACCAAATTTTCAGTTTTAAAACTTCCCTTCCAATCCAAAAAGGACATTTATTAAAAGTAAGATGGAATAACAGTCTTTCTGAGCATAAAAGGATACATTAGCATATGATAGCCTACATATATACATCAACACATGTAGGAGGTATTCAGCCAGTTGACCCACCAAGTCACTGTAAAACAATGAGGACCAAGCAGAGCTGCGTTTCCCAAAAGCATCGTAAGCCTAAGTTGATCGTAGATCCATTGCCACCAATGGAGCTACAATCAACTTAGGCTTACGATGCTTTTGGGAAACGCTACCTTGGTCAGTTACTATTGCTTTTAACTTGATTTACTTGATGCTCTTCGGTCACTTTTGACTGAAAAATTTTACATTTTCATTATTTTAAAATTATAACTTCATCGGAATGGTGCAAAACTTTTTGACTTTTGTGATATTGGCTATGTGAACACAAAAAAATGGACATGATTGGACAATACTAAATGGTCACACTTGTACTTTTGGCCATAGGAAATTAATGGAACATGCAAAAATTGTCGGAAATTCTCCCAAAACTTGTGGTTGAGTGCACTTGCATATCCTTCTGAAGAATTTCACTGTTCAGAATCAGTGACTGAAGTTTGTTTTTAACAAGGTCCCTTATCATAGCCTGATCATAGAGCACAGCTTGAGCTACTATGCTACCACTACAGCTCACCACGATGCTGTTAGGATTCACCTAAAAATTCATCATAGCCAAAAAACTGACTAGGGAACTGACTGGATAAGCTATGTCTCAGAAGGATCAATTAGAGCTCACATTCTCACTGACTCTAGATCAGATAAAGCCATGAAACTGAGAAAAGCTCACTTAAAATGAGGGTAATCTCCTTCTCTCGGGGCAAGGGTAATGTGCTTTCATCTCCAAACCTGGCAGAAAGATGGAGAAAAGCCAGAAAGAAAAGAATAGGTGAATTTGGGTAGTGTTGGCCTTTTTGTCTTGTTTTGTTGCCTTGCCTTGTTTTTGGCATCTGGATGAGTGTGTGCGCGTGTGCGCGTGTGCGTGTACGCGTGTGTGGTTTATGAGGACACAAATGTGTATAATGACATGGGTATTACAAAGTAAACATGGTTTATGAGGACACTTTGTGTCCTCGGGAACCAAATGGCTTAAAAAACACACTAAGGGCCGGTTTACACAGAACTCGTTTTTGCTGTTAAAAATGCGAGATGCAGGTCAGTGGTTGTAGTTCTATCCTCTTTGATCTTCAACTTCTTCTCTTCTTACTGCAACCTTATGTTCTTATGCACTGCCATCACCATCATCAATACTTTCTGGAAAAGGTACAGCTTTTCATCTCTGGCTTCTATAAAACTTGCATCAATCTAAATCACAGGAAAAGGACTATTTTACTGCCTGCCAGTATTGAATATTAGTGCTAGCTTCACAGAAAATGTGTATCCCATTCCATAATGCACAGATATTTTGGCACAGAGTAATTGATTTTACAAAATGTGCATTAAAAATGACCAAAAACTCGGATGTACAATCATTTTAAAACATTGAATTTATATGTATATCCTACTCTCGAATGGAGCTTTGACAGCATGTGACCTAACATGTGCTAATGTCACTTCCTTGTTGCCAAAAATGTCAAGCACATGGCACATAAATATTTGTTTTATTGGATGAAGCGGATATCATATGTTTTTTTTTTTTACAATATTATTGTATTTTAAATGCAACTTGCAGTCTTATAAATGACGATATTAAACCATATTAAATATTCTTTTATTATACATTTTTTATTGTATCATTAATCACATTCACTTGTATGATAATTAATTCATCAAACTAAATTTCATTTCTGTTTCTCGTATCTGTACGGTAGCCAGTAAGTGTATTATGTTGTAATTTATCAACACAATCTGCTCTGAGTCGTAGAGAGAGTTTGCTTCACAAGGGCAGTCCCCTCTGATCGCTCTAGACATTGATTTATTTAGTAACCCTTCTGCCATACTCTAGCCTCAACACACACACACGTACACACATTGTGTCCTCGTTTCCCCTTTCCAAACTGTTGCTTACCGAAAGCTTGACATTTTGCTGCATTCTCGGAAGATCAGTTCCAGCTGTCGTTATGTTAGGGTTTTTTTTTTTTTTGCCTGAGTTAAAACCACTGCCGATGTTCAGCCATATAAACTTCACTGAATAATTTCTTCCAAACAAAATCTTAATTCTTTTTAACCCTTTCCCGCTTGTGTTGCGTATGTCTTTGAGCGAGGATCTCCAGTCGGTGATGTCATTGCACAGGAACGAGTGGCAGTGTGCATCATCTTCACAAATGTAATCAAGTATCATTCATCTTTGACTCCTCCAGCTCTGTCTTCTCCACGTCTTCGGGCACACCTTACCCCCGCTTCTTCCTTTTTCCTCACCAATTATATTTGAATAGACTCATCAGTGCCATTCAATTGGCTTTCTGTAAAGAGAGCAATTACATACCGCCCGCTCCTTCTCTGTTTGTATTGGACGATCTGATGTGCATTGTTCCTGCTCATAATAAGCTTGTGTTTATAATGGACTTATTGCTCCAGAATATGAATCATGTTGAATAAGCATGGCTTTTATTATTCTCTGTGATGAGGTTGTTTTTTCTGGAGATTGTTTTGTTTAATTAAGAACAACAATCAAAAATAAGGGGGAAATTATGAAGCGATTATGTAGTTTATTGTTCTTTTATTCTATATTTCTTCCTCAATAATTGAGTGGTCTGTTATTAATTTTGCTAGTCATGTGCTGCATGTACCTATTTGTTTATGCGACAACAATGTCTGTCTTGCTAATGAAATAATATTGTAAAGCATTTGTTTCACTGACAAAAAAAAGCTTCAAGTATAGCTGCAAGCAGCAGTTAATGGGGCCAAGCTCAAAAAAGGCGCAAGTTATGCAAGCATTAGTCCAACTGCAATAAGTAACTAAACATTTTTAGAATATTTTAGCCAAAACGGATGAAAATTATAAATAGAATCACTTGTAATATTATTTAATTGCGTATGAACTTTGAGCAATAGGTGGCGCTATTGCCGAATTGATGTCAAGAGGTTAGCGTAACATTGACGCATACAAAGTTTGGTGTAAATATGTTAAAAACAATTGCCTCAGATTCAGCTTGGTATCATACCATCAATTTTGAACAATCAAAGATCTTTTAATAACTTTTTGGTTTTTGATTCATGGTCTGAATATAGTCTAGCATAGTTTTTTTTTTTAATTCAAAATGGCAGACAGCGGTTTTGACGAATTATGGCATAATTGGTATGGTTGTTCTCAGTATGATTCAAGGAATCTTCCAAGACCAGTTTCAATAGAATAAGCAAAATTAATCAGAAGTTATTCATTTTTTAGTTTTTTCATTTTAAAAAAAAAAAAGTCATTATAATCTTTGACCACAAGGCGGCGCTGAGTAACTTCAGGACATATGCCGATAACACGTACCAAATTTCTTAACGATATGCTAATGCGTTCATACAATAAAGCAGTTTAAGACAAATTCTAAATGGTCAACGTCCAAAATGAGAAAATTATGTATCAATTGACTTCATATGCTGCACGGAATCAAAGAGACCTGTTTATGATTTTCGTACAAACCAATTAGAAGTTCCAAGCAAAAATATCCATTTTTCATATCGGAGTAGTCTCAGGTCATACTTGTGATACAAGATTTGTCCCAATGTGCTAAAGCGTTGCGGAGGTATAGCCTTGCATCCATTTTGACATGTTCTTCACATGTTGTTTGAAAATGGTTGGGTTTATCAAAAACCTTTAATAACATTTTGCCAACGTGGTCTGAGGATGATCTGAGCCACTTTCTGAGCCATCGTCTTGGACGAGTTCAAAAAAATTCAAAATGGACGAAAAATTTTCATGATGGGAAATGTCATCAGGTGCAATTGAATGATCTTGAGCCAAAAAATCAGAGAAAACCCTTATCCCTTATTTAGCCCATATGGTTCAAAAGTTATTAGAGTTAAAGTAAGTGCGAATTTGGACAGTTGGCGCCGCTAGAAGGAATGAGTTCGAGACTCAATTTGCTGTGGTTAATGTTCAGACTGTCCTCGATCTGCGCCAAATTTCATCATTTTCCCTCAAGTGGTTCTATGGATTGCCATAAACTCGAGTGAAAGAAGAAAAAGGACAAGAAGAATAATGACAAACAGAAAATGTGTCTATACACCTTCTGTGCTTGGCCCCTAATTAGACTGTTCTACGCGAATTGTGTAAGAATGCTTGTGGATTAGCACAACTCCAGCCGTAAATAGTGCGGATGTCAGACTGTGAAGATTTGACCCTAGAGCTGGAAGGAGTCCACCATTAAGACAATCACTCCTTCATTTTCCTCTCCTCAGGAGTTGGCTCATTCTATAGTGTGGATAGACCTGGTGTCTCCAAGAAATAACAGTTCAGGAAATGTGAATGAATGGGCCTGTAATGTGTGAAGAAAGAGGACATGAAAGAAAGGGACAGTAGTCGACAGTTCGGCTGAATGACTTTGGTTTAGCCATTTTTAAAACGGTCATTCTTTTTTTCTTTCCATCTCCCAGCAGCTATTTCGCTTGTGAAGGCACTTCAACACTTGCACCTTTATATATCTTTAGTTTTCAGTCCATTACTCTTACTTTAGGACAATTTCTGGCTTTAAAAAACTTTTTTTTTTTCATTGTTGAATTAGGGAAATTCTGTCGACTCAGCACAGGTATAAAGGTAGCCTATTATTTTGATGCCTTGTGGTATCTGTCTATTCAAAGGATGTCTGAACCAGTCATGTTTCTGTCATTTACCAGATTGTACAAAATTTGACAGATAAAATATAAATAATCTTTTATAAAAGTTAAGAGTTCTTTTAAGGTGTGAGAGAAAATGATTTGGTTTATTCAGCAAGATTAAAAAATGAAAAATGTAACATGGTTTCCACAAAAATATAAAGCAGCACAGCTGTTTTCAGCTGTGATAATAAATAATTATTGTAATAATATTTCAAATAAATGCAGCCTTGGTGAGCAAAAGACTTAGTCGTATATGTACTTCAGCAACATTGCCATAGTAAAGAGATGTTAATGGGGATTAGAAGTAAAGAAAAGAGCGTAAATTACAATTAGGTATTCATTAGGTATTAAGAATAAACGATACCATTTTCACTGTATGTATCTAGATTAATTCATGAATATACTCTTGTTAAATGTGAATTCAAGTTTGTTCATAATACATTAACAGATGCTAATAAATTGTTTTAGTGTGTGTAGAAATGAACATTTTAGATCAATAAATGCTGTAAAATTACTGATCATTGTTAATTCACATAGAGCAGAATTAAATCATTCTAAGAAGCTGCTTGGTAGGGCTTAAAAAAAGC
Source organism: Opsariichthys bidens (assembly GCA_037194245.1). Taxonomy (NCBI): domain Eukaryota; kingdom Metazoa; phylum Chordata; class Actinopteri; order Cypriniformes; family Xenocyprididae; genus Opsariichthys; species Opsariichthys bidens. The sequence continues at coordinate 7,555,088 of CM074282.1, forward strand.
TTTTGCCACATATGTTCATGTTAGAGTAATGTCAAACTAAAATATCAAGTGTTCTAGTATTTTACAGATAAAAATAGCACATGACAGAAAAATGAAAAAGCTGCCTGTCAAAGTGAGAGATTATTTGTTGCGCAATCCCTCAATATATGATTCAACTGCCCCTAACCTGCAGGACAACTCCAAATAAACTGTTGATTAGATTTCTGTCAGATGATCTCCTCCATAGTAGGCGATTTAAGGCCAAAATTGGCAATTCTAGTCAGTGATGCCCTCGCTCTCTGTGAGTATGAATCTCTTTTCTACCTGCCTTCTGTTTTATCTTCTCTGATTTACATCTTATTAGATTGTTGCTGAACTCCAATATGCGGGTAATAGTGTGTGGTTATATATTTCTCACTTACCAGCACCTCCTCCTCCTCCTCTGCCGCTTTCGTCTGTAAAAAATAAAACGGCTTGCCGTTTTCAGAAGGGCCGCTCTGAAACCGGGACTGCAGAGCCCAGAGGTGTTTTGGACCCGCTCCTCGTCCCTCTGCCCTGATGCAAACCAGCTTTATGATTTAAATGATAAAAAGAAAAGCCAAGCATGCATCATTTATGAGATGGCAAACACCCTCCGTCATTCCAATTAAAGCTGCACAGCAACTGAGAACCGGTACAAAAGAAAAAAAAAACACATTTTTAACGAGCTTCCCCTGTTCCACGTGTGCATTAGCAGATATTAGTGAACATTATGTGGATTTGTAAATAGACTGTGCTAATGCGCCGCTTTATTTGTGTGTGAACAAAATGTCCAAACACGGATAGGAGAAAACTGAAATCACTTACCAACAGTCCCCACAACAAAATGCCTTAATAAACAACTAAATAAATAATGTCTTAATGAAAAGAGGGCAGGGTTTGGGGAAAATATAATTAGATTAGTATAAAATACAGTAGGTCAATAGAAGTGACTAGTATGATAGAAAAACAAACATGTTTGTGTGCACATTTCTGCTTTTAATCAGTTCAGCTCAGATGCAGTGCCACTAAAAAACATTGCAACCAAACTTACACACACACACACTTGAATGTAAACGACAGACACCCCAAGAGAGCACAGGCATTTTATTATGGATCGATGGGTTTACCTTTATCTGGGATTTTATACGATTATGGTCTGAAATATTTATGGCTGTGCGTGTGCTCATGTTTCCGACTTCCAGTGTGATCAAAGTCGCTTCATTAACCTCACCGCTGGGGCCTTTAAAGGACATTTCCCCATAACAAAAATCAAACCATTTTATTTTAGTTTGGTGGCAGCAATTGATGTTTTGGACCACTGATTATTGTGAGCGGTATATTCAGCCTCAATCAAGTATTGTTTGTTCAGCTTGACAAGTTCATTTTTTGCCTTTTCAAAGGCAGAGGTAAATTTACTTGCTCTTTATTCTTTCATTGGGATGTCTGTTCTTAATGATAATTTTGGTCCAAACATGTTTGACTTTCTTTCTTCTGCAGAACACAAAAAAAGAGAGATTTTGGAGTCCAGACATCATTGGATCCCATTGATTTGCATATTTTCAACAAATAAATCACTAGTTAGGAGGTGGGCGTCTATATCTTCTTTTGTGTTCTGTAGAAGAGTAGTTTTGGAATGCCCTGTGGGTGAGTAAATTATTATTGACGTAAATTTTCATTATAGCAGTTTACTCTATTATTATTATTTAGTAGTAGTAGTAGTAGTAGTAGTAGTAGTAGTAGTAGTATTAATTATATTATGATTCAATTATTCTTCATTGTTAGATAAAATGTAGATATTTCTTCTAAATTAAAATATTATTATTAATGAAATGATTATATCATTATTCAATTTTTCTATGGAATTGTATTAAATATAATACACATTATTAATATCATCATCATTATTATTGTTGTTATTCGTTAAAATAGTATAATTATTATTTAGTTATTCTTCATTCTTCAATTAAAATATGTTAGATAAAAAAATTCTAAAATAAATTAATATTATGATGATTAAATTATTTATTTTTAATTCCTCATTGAATTTGTATTAGGTCAGTAACATTTATTATTATTATTATTATTATATTAATATAGAACAAAGAGAAGTGTCTCCTGAGGAAATCCGCACTGCTGCAGTTTATGGCAGTGACAAGATACCATTGACTTCAGGTGCATCTCTTCACACCTCCACAGGAGCTCCGTAATGGCTGCTCATCTGACTCCCACTGCAGTCTGGAACTTTAGGGCTGGGTGGCGACTGATGAAAGCAGGGAGGCGTAGATATGAGTGCAGGCTGCTGTTCCGTGACATACTGCAAAAAAAATATAGTGTATAGTATTATACTCCTGAGTTGCTGGCAGAGATGGTTCAATAAGCACTGCTCATCAAGTATGTATTAATATTAATAATGCAACACCAAATATTTGAAGAATTACCATGAAATAGGGTGGAGATACATGTCTGCGCACACACCTGTAGCTGAATATAGTAAACGCTTTGATGCCATCTGTATGCCGTCTCCTCATTCTGTTCATTTTTCTCTCTCTGTGCTTGTCTGTCCAGAGGAGAAGAATTTCTCAGATCCGCTGTCTTTTTCATTCTGCCTTCTTGACACGCACTCACTGCCGTGCCAAGATCTCCTGACTGGCCTGTATTCTGTCATCCATCCATTCATCCATACATACATGAGTTGATCCATTCATCCATTATTGCTTCCTTCTGTCTTTCTTTACTTCCTTTACTTAATTTATCCCTTCCTCGCTTCATGTCTTCCTCACAAGTGGTAAAGTACAATCCCTTTATAATTTATCTTATACTTCCATTTTTCATTCTTGTTCTGTATATGATTAAATTTAAATGAATTTTGTGTAGGGAGGGCACTAAAATAAATTTAATTTACCGGTTTTTACATTGTTTTAAAGGTTAAGTTCACCCAAAAATAAAATTTCTGTTATTATTTAACTCACCCTCATATCGTTCCACACCCGTAAGACCTTTTGTTCATCTTTGGAACACAAATTAAGATATTTTTGATGAAATTGACAATGTAAATGAGCGGCGTAATTACCACATTCAAGGTCCAGAGAAGTAGTAAAGACATCGTTAAATAGTCCTCGTGACTACAGCTGTTCAACCGTAATGTTATGAAGCGACGAGAATACTTTTTGTGTGCAAAAACGAAACAAAAATAACAACTTATTCAACCTTTTCTTCTCTTCCCTGTCAGTCTCCTATGCTGTTTGCATTGTATAGACAGTGCAGCGCTTCCAGGTTCTACGTCGGAACGGCGACTGAGCACCACAACACACGCATGTGATGCTGACGCATTAGCCGGCCAAGGCGGAGTTGGCGTTCTGATGAAATTGTTGAATAAAGTCATTACTTTTTGTGTGCAAAAACAAAACAAAAATATTCTCTGCGCTTCATAACATTAAGGTTGTCATGTGGACTATTTTAACGATATCTTTACTACTTTTCTGGATCTTGAATGTGGTACTTGCATTGCTTTCTCTTGGGGATCAGAAACCTCTCTGATTTCATCAAAAATAATTTAATTTGTGTTCCGAAGATGAACAAAGGTCTTACAGATGTGGAACCACACGAGGGTGAGTAATTAATGACAGAAATTTCATGTTCGGGTGAACTAACCCTTTAATGCAGGTAATAATTCAAATGTGACTTATGCACAAATTAAAAGTATGTTGTTGTTTTTTTTCTCTCTGTGCAATTTTGACTGGCTTGACTCATAAAGTAGCCATTTTTTACAGATATAAGTGATTGCTATTTTCAGCTCATTTCTCTCTTTCTTGCTCATTTTATTTTTCCCTCTCATTTTTCACCTTGCAATGATCAGAAATGCAGTTCCAATCAAGGAGAACGAGGGATTGCTCTCGTCAGTCTGTTGGAAGGAGGTGATGAGTAGAATATCTTAACAGCACATTACTGCTCTCTCATATTCACGTCTTCATTCTTTTCAAATGAAGAAAAATTCAAATGATTTTTCACGAGCCACCTCATTTTATCATCGGCATGCATTTGAAACATTATAGGCCCTTTGCCAGCTCTCTTTCTCTCTCTCTCTTGCTCTCCTCCGTCATGCTGTTTTTCTTTTTCTCTTTGTTTCTCTCCGTCTTTATGAAGTGGTTTCTACAGCTGGCCGATCTTTCTTTACAGTTCAGCGCTCGACATTTTAGCTCTGACTCTCTCCATGGTCTTCTCCTTTCCCTTCATCCTCTTATTTTTCTGCCTCCCTCCTTCTCTCTCAATTTCTCCAACACACTCTTTCGCTCTGTTTTTCACTCTCTCACACTGCACTTGCTGTTCTTCGACCTTTTAGCTCCGTCTGTGCTGTTTCTAACGGCTCTCCACAGACATCTTGGCTGGAAAGAAGAAATAAGAGTGAATAACCGCATGAGGCTTTGAGGGGGTGGAGGAGAAACTCACCCTCACATACACAAGAAAAAAGAAAGAGTCAAAATATGAGTAAATATGTCAAAAATTATAAATTGACATACTGTTGCTGATTATGCATTAGAAGGTTCGTTTCATGGCTGTGGTCTCAACATGTGGCATTCTGGGTAAAAAAAAGTAGCTTTGAGCCTGAATAAAGTGAGCCATATGAGTTGCAGCTATATTGCTTGTTGTTTTAAGGTTAAGTGTTTTGGATGATGCAGATCCTTTTGTGTGGCAGACGTCACACGGACTGTTCCGAGAAGCTTTCTTAGCAACATTAACCATGTCTGGGTACTTCATTCTCTCCAGATGATGCTCGTTTCAAACTCATTTACTTGTGCTAATAAAATGACCACTAATAATAGCTCAAGCATGGCCCTCAAATCGGTTTTAGTTTCAGATGTAGTCTTCAAGATATTACTAAATCCATTCCGAATATTTTTTTTCCCAAAATTGTGTTTTTGAGGAAGTCACGCATCTTTATAATGCTATGAATATAGGTAAGGGATAATGAATAATCAGGCATTTGATACAAAACCCAACAGCAAAGCCAATAAATAAATAAAGAGACCTGAAACATTGATTTGATTTGAAGAACCAGGCCTCAAGTGCTGGAATCGGGAGCATGTAGACTCGCTCTTGACTCTCAACCCTCTTTTGCTCTCGGCCTTCACTTAGGCTTGAACAACCTGGACTCGGCAACAACATCGGAGTGATATGAGGACGGTTGTAGATCGTTTTGAGTCAATCGCCCATGTACATATGATGATAACCAGGCATGAATAGATAAATGTGGCTGAGAACATTGATATTATGTGTATGTATAGTGTACATATCCCTTTGACAGTTCTGAAAGCCTACTTTTTCTTTCTCGCTCGGTTACTCTACTTTCCCTTTCATTTTTAGACAGAGATCGTCTATTCAGAGAAAGTAAAATATGAGACACTTTGACGACGTTAAAAGTTGTATTCAACATTTTTGCAACATATCACTGTCGACTCTTTCCATGGGCATTAGAAATCTTTGTGTGATGTCAGTACAGTACACATAAACTGCATTTGAGTATTTTATATCCACCATTAACGTCACGTCACATTTAATATGAGGACACACGCATACACGCAGTCAAAGGGCATCATATCTCTTGGCTTGGGCTTGCCTTTAATCAAATTTAGCACATAATTGATTTTCCAGTGTGCTGACTCTTACAGTACCGCTCCTCTGTGTTCTCCACCTCTAAAGCCGGCAGTTGAATAATTTATGTTGAAAAGACGAGAGAGAGGTGCTCCTGGTTTCCCTGAGTAGGCTGGGGTCACAAAAGGGTGGGACATCTCTCTCTGAGCTCATTTATATCGCATGTGACCTCCTTCAGACATGCAAGTGCAACATGGCCACTAGATAACACCGATAAAGAGAATATAGTGTGGCCAGGGGAAAGGCAAGGAGTTAGTCTATAAGCTCTATTCTGAGGTGGAGGTGGAGAGATTTAGTCCGTTTATTAGTCTAACAGCTTTATTGGTGTTTTTGTTTTTTTTAAACTGTATCTTTTAGTAATATTGTCTCAGATGTGTTCATAAGAGTAAGGTTAATTCATTAATAGGTAAATGAATATGATAATATACCTCAAGATTAAGATCTATTTTATTACAAAAAGAATTTAATGCTCTAAAGTTATCCATATTTAATTGTCAATAAATTGTGGTTCCAGGTTGGAACATAAGATTTCATAGAATAGTTTAACATAAAAATGGGTAAAACATCATAGTAACAGGGTTGTCACATAGCCGACTAGATTGTTCAATGTTTTTGAAAGAAATCTCTTATGCTTACCAAGGCTGCATTTATTTGATCAAAAATATAGAAAAAGTAGGAATATTATGAAATATTGGTAATACTTGAAATTCTTATTATATTTTAAAAAGTAATTTATTCCTGTGATATATATATATATATATATATATATATATATATATATATATATATATATATATACAGTACTGTGCAAAAGTTTTAGGCAGGTGTGAAAAAATGCTGTAAAGTAAGAATGCTTTCAAAAAGAAACTTGGTAATAGATTATATTTATCAATTAACAAAATGCAAAGTGAGTGAACAGAAGAAAAATCTAAATCAAATCCATATTTGGTGTGACCACCCTTTACCTTCAAAACAGCATCAATTCTTCAAGGTACACTTGCACAAAGTCAGGGATTTTGTAGGCATATAGTTAGGTGTATGATTAAACAATTATACCAAACAGGTGCTAATGATCATCAATTCAATATGTAGGTTGAAACACAATCATTAACTGAAACAGAAACAGCTGTGTAGGAGGAATAAAACTGGGTGAGGAACAGCCAAACTCAGCTAACAAGGTGAGGTTGCTGAAGACAGTTTACTGTCAAAAGTCATACACCATGGCAAGACTGAGCACAGCAACAAGACACAAGGTAGTTATACTGCATCAGCAAGGTCTCTCCCAGGCAGAAATTTCAAGGCAGACAGGGGTTTCCAGATGTGCTGTCCAAGCTCTTTTGAAGAAGCACAAAGAAACAGGCAACGTTGAGGACCGTAGACGCAGTGGTCGGCCAAGGAAACTTACTGCAGCAGATGAAAGACACATCATGCTTACTTCCCTTCGCAATCGGAAGATGTCGAGCAGTGCCATTAGCTCACAATTGGCAGAAAACAGTGGGACCCTGGTACACCCATCTACTGTCCGGAGAAGTCTGGTCAGAAGTGGCCTTCATGGAAGACTTGCGGCCAAAAAGCCATACCTCCGACGTGGAAACAAGGCCAAGCGACTCAACTATGCACGAAAACACAGGAACTGGGGTGCAGAAAAATGGCAGCAGGTGCTCTGGACTGATGAGTCAAAATTTGAAATATTTGGCTGTAGCAGAAGGCAGTTTGTTCGCCGAAGGGCTGGAGAGCGGTACACGAATGAGTGTCTGCAGGCAACAGTGAAGCATGGTGGAGGTTCCTTGCAAGTTTGGGGCTGCATTTCTGCAAATGGAGTTGGGGATTTGGTCAGAATTAATGGTATCCTCAATGCTGAGAAGTACAGGCAGATACTTATCCATCATGCAATACCATCAGGGAGGCATCTGATTGGCCCCAAATTTATTCTGCAGCATGACAACGACCCCAAACATACAGCGAAAGTCATTAAGAACTATCTTCAGTGTAAAGAAGAACAAGGAGTCCTGGAAGTGATGGTATGGCCCCCACAGAGCCCTGATCTCAACATCATCGAGTCTGTCTGGGATTACATGAAGAGAGAGAAGCAACTGAGGCTGCCTAAATCCACAGAGGAACTGTGGTTAGTTCTCCAAGATGTTTGGGGCAACCTACCTGCCGAGTTCCTTCAAAAACTGTGTGCAAGTGTACCTAGAAGAATTCATGCTGTTTTGAAGGCAAAGGGTGGTCACACCAAATATTGATTTGATGTAGATTTTTCTTCTGTTCACTCACTTTGCATTTTGTTAATTGATAAATATAAACTATTAACATGTCTATTTTTGAAAGCATTCTTACTTTACAGCATTTTTTCACACCTGCCTAAAACTTTTGCACAGTACTGTATATATATATATCACAGGAATAAATTACTTTTTAAAATATAATAAGAATTTAGAGAATATATATATATATATATATATATATATATACACACACACACACACACACGTTATATATATATATGTATATATGCACACATTATATATATATATATATACATATATATTTATATATGTATGTGTGTGTGTGTGTGTGTCAATCAACACTTAAACTTATCAACACACAAGTAAATTATAGATATAACAATTACTTGTTTATATATGGTGGAAAATGCAATATGTTGCGTGGTGTTTGTGTGAAGTGGGAGGTTTGCTTGCACACAGATTGATTGTTGCACTGGAGTGTTTATTGAAATTGATTTTTTTTTTTCCTCCCGCTTATGGCTTGTGTCTCTCTCTGTTCTTTCTGTAGGTGACTGAGGAAGAGTGTGATGCTGAGCTCTTGTCTTTGCTGTTGAATGCTGGGATGTTGATCAGTTGTGTGGACACGGCTCTGTATTCTTCACTGGTCTCTCACATGCTGGCTCAGGGGCTTTGGGATGTGGAGAAGGCCGCTCGTGACCTCCACCAGGCCGGCCACAGTGCTCAGGCCGGATCCTTGCTCCTGTCCTACCGAGGGACCCACCCAGGACAGTTGACCTTCAACAGCGCCCTCGCTGTCATTAGAAAATGGCTTTGAGGAGTATGTGTGTCAGTCTGTATATAAATGTTTTGGAGACAAATCAGTCAATAAAGGAAAGTAGTCAATCTCAGCTGAATAAAATCAAATATAAAAGGGACATTGGCACCAGATCACAAATGTCAGTTATAATTAGCCTATTCAGACATTGTTTGTTCAGGATTTCTTCCCATCGGCAGTGGACTGAAATTACCTTCCCATTTCTCTCTCTCACTGTCGGTTTCTCTCTCTTGAGTGAAGCTCAGTGACACGGGTGTAATTACATTACTTTGGCTGTTTGGTCACGCTAGCCTGCGCTAATAATCATTACAGGCCGGAGTTGGAATTGAAAACGCCGCATGTGTGCTGACAGAGTGTTTTGCACGTGTATGTGTGCGGCTTCACGGTTGATCGTTTCCACACACAACTTTTTGCTCTTTTCTTTTGTAGGGTTATTAATTATTTTTGAAGAAAACAGATTAGGCCTTCAGGCGCAGTCTCGCCGTGTGATTGTTTTAACGCGCACACGGACGCACTACAACCTGTGTCGGGTAGCTGAACAGTAATGTGTCTTATCTGTGGATTTTAAGCAAATGTATCAGCAGTGCTCAATACAAATTTTAGCATTTTGCTTTATCTCACAAAACCTTGTTTGGTGTACTGCACATTTTGACAATGAAGTATTAGGCCTAACAGAAAAAAGAAATTCTTAAGATAAATGTGAACAGGTATTCGGTAATATGCGGGCACCCATCCATGGGTTTAATACAAATAATACAGCACCTGTTTTTAATATATGATTGTACTTGGCTGTAATATCTCACATGATATCCTGAGAGTATGTGCTACAATTGGGGGGAGGAAAGAACACATTTTTAATGCATTTTATTAAAAAAATCTGAAAACACCATTATAATTATTAGTAGTGCTTGGTAAGGCAAGTATAACTGATTTGAGCAAACTCCTAACCTTATGAAGTATTAAACTCTGATACCCGACTTGACCCACAGTTTGTCCGACAAACATAAATTGGTACCCTTAAATTGTGCCAGTCATATGAAGCAAGAACAAATAAAAATACACAAGTTAAGAGAAAACATTTGTGTGTTGTTTGCTAAATGCTTTCTTCTACTTTCGGTGTCTGCTAAGTGAATATATGCAAGTGTAAATACTCTTTATCAGACCTGAATCTCTGCCGCTTGTTAAAAAGAGATTACTTTTACATGCTAAAAATATAAAACCCCAGCATAGCAAAGTCCATAGCCAAAAACGATACATACGAAGACTGTTCACTCATATTACCATGAATGGAAGAAACCAGAATAACACAATATGGTGGAATAAGTACCGCATTTTAAATAAAAGAAACGTCAGTTCCCATAGAAATGCAGTGTCTTGAGATGCACACTTATGAATGCACATGCTCATTGGCTGGACAAACCTGAAATGTACATTTCTGGGACTCTATTTTGTTGCTGATATGAAATAACACTATTTGAAAATGAATTTGGCTAGCAGCTTTTGAGATTTTGTTATTTCCCCATTCAAGTAGATCGGTGCTGACCTTGCCTAAAATAGCTGTCCAGACTGGAGGCGTTGCAAATATGGCTGCCAAATGTGAACTAACATTCCTTGAAAGTGCATTTGCTTTTACTCAGGCCAACACCACTCAAATTTCTTCAGAAACTATTGTCTAAATTGACATTGATTCAGTGTAGAAATCTAGTTCTACACCGAATCCCAACCCTCATAGGGCTGCTGCTGCTGTCCTGTCTGAGCTCAGCTTTATTTGCAGACTGTAAATTGGAATCCCCCCCCCCCCCCCAAGAGAGTCAAGGGAGAAAAATACACAACGCATGTTATGATTAGCAAATATATTGCAGCATAAACACCCGCAAAGTCATTATCTCTCCTTATCATGACTCATAATTGTAACTGATGTTGTTTCTGCCACTGTTTGAGCTATAGCACAGATTAATTGCCTGTACAAAATGCATGTGAAAGCGCGAGACAGTGTTGGTTTAATGTATTCAGAGGTTCAAATTAACAATGGGGATCTTTTAAACACAAAGAAACATGGTCTACATTACCTGCAACTGTTTTATACAGCTTGCATTCATTAGTGTTTCTAAGACATCAAGGACATTGCGTTAATTGTAAATAGCTGTAAAACGTTCAAATATCATCCGAGAAACTGCCAAGACTGCAAAATACACGCCTAAATCCTTTGAATTTTTCGACAGTATTTGCAAACCTAATCCTAAAGAGTCCCCGTTTCTCTGAACTTCTGAACTCTGCTCCGCTGTGGATCCACGCAGAATAAAACTCCGAGTTGCCCTGTGGACCTTATTACACATCGGCAAATAAAACCAGAGAAGGGGAACAGAAGCTGTGTGATTGTGTTTTTGCGAATAGGTTTTTACACCATCATTCTCCACAGTGTGAGAGTGTGCTCTGTTGGAGATAATAATTACACCATAGCTTACAGGTAGACGGCACCTCATCATTAGGTGGCTGTCAGCGTTCTAGACGGCGAGAGGCAGCGTTCATTAATTTGGCACACTTACGCCGTGCATAATGATAATAACAGCCTATGAGACGATGAGGCTGACAGCCATGTTTTGCATAAATATGAGATTGCTTGTGACTTACAGTCCCAACAGAGCTGATTGAATAATGGGCTGCAATTGAAAGCATTAGCTCACTGGAAACAACCACTATTTGTTTGTGAACCTCATTAGGGTTAGCGAAGACAATTATAACTGCAACTGCCAGCTTTTTAACTTAGCCACATATTTCAGGAAGGTTTTTTTCTTGCAGTTAAAGTCTACCTGCCATCGGTTCTGAAGTGTGATGTATCAGTTGAAGCAATCCAAAAAGGCACGCGGGTGTCAGGTGGAATATGGCTCAATAGAGATTAGCAGGCATGGGGAAGTATTTTGTAGTGTATCCAATTTTTTTTAAGTAAGTTACACAAAATTAAGCATCTATGGCATGCTGGCGATAACCAAACTATTTCAACTTCTCCCTCAGTTTGTTAAAAAAAAATGTGTTAGTAGAAACATGCTTAAAGTATGGAAGCCCGTTCCCGCCACTGTTGAGAAAAAAAAAATTCCGTAAGTCATAATAATGAGAAACTTTCTCATAATAATGACTTAGCATCTCATAACAATAACTTAGTATCTCATAATAATGATTTAACATCTCATAATAATGACTTAGTATCTCATAATAATGACTTACCATCTCATAATAATGACTTAGTATCTCATAATAATGACTTACCATCTCATAATAATGACTTAGCATCTCATAACAATAACTTAGTATCTCATAATAATGATTTAACATCTCATAACAATAACTTAGTATCTCATAATAATGACTTGACATCTCATAATAATGACTTAGTATCTCATAATAATGATTTAACATCTCATAATAATGACTTAGTATCTCATAATAATGACTTAGTATCTCATAATAATGATTTAACATCTCATAACAATAACTTAGTGTCTCATAATAATGACTTAGCATCTTTAACTTAATAAAAAAATTAATAAAAAAGGTTTAAGTCATTATTATGAGATGTTACGTCATTATTATGAGAAAGTTTCTAAAAAAATTTTTTTTGATTAAGTTAAAGATGCTAAGTCATTATTATGAGACGAAAAAAATTTTTTTTTTAGAAACTTTTCTTATAATAATGACTTAACATCTCATAATAATGACTTAGTATCTCATAATAATGACCTAACATCTCATAATAATGACTTAGCATCTTTAACTTAATAAAACAATTTATAAAAAAAGGTTTTTTATTAAGTTAAAGATACTAAGTCATTATTATGAGATGTTAAGTCATTATTTTGAGAAAGTTTCTAAAAATTTTTTTTTTTTTTTTGATTAAGTTAAAGATGCCAAGTCATTATTATGAGATACTAAGTCATTATTATGAGATACTAAGTCATTATTATGACTTACGGAATATTATTTTTTCTCAACAGTGGCGGGAACGGGCTTCCATATTAAAGGGATAGTTCACCCAAAAATAAAAATTCTGTCATTATTTACTCACCCTCACGTTGTTCCAAACCTGCATGAAGTTTTTTTTTCTGCTGAACATAAGATATTTTAAAGAATGCAAATAAACTAAAAGTTGATGGATGCCACTGACACCATTGTATGGGGGAAAACAGATACTATACAAGTCAAATTTTTTGGTGACAGTCATTCTTCAAAATATCTTTTGTGTTCAGCAAAATAAAGAAAGTTCAAACTTGAATCCGATGCTAAATCCACAAGAAATTCTAGATAGTGTGGATTCCTATTGATATCACTACATTCCACCTGCAGAATTTCACCATCCAAAGATAATGCTGTGCCTACAACACAACAGCTTGAGGCTGTCTAAAGTGGAAATCATCAAAGCGTGCATTCCAAAGCAATCCTTTGTGTCAATACCGCAAGAACCGTATTTACTTATAGTGGCTAATGTATCAGAAACCTTGCGCATTCACATGACATAGCTTTAGTATTGAAAAATAAGGTGGATGCGGTGCAACGAGTCACTGAACGTGCAGTGAACAGTAAAACTATTTGCCGGTGCTTGATTACAATAATGAAATAATATGATTACAAATACTGTAGGTACCACTTTACAATATCACACAGCATAACAGGCTGTTTTTGTACAGCTAAATTAAGTGAAGTGGCTGACACCAGTCAAAAATGGCAGTGCCTTCTCTTATATTAAAAAAAAAAAGTGGAGGCGTCACGCCACTCTTGTCCAGTGTAGACAAGGTACAGCGTGAAAGCACCCTTACAATGGAAAATATGCCAAAATAAACAACACGATACAATTCTGAAAGTAAAGCCACAATGTTATACAGTCATGTGAAAAAGAAAGTGCCCCCTATTGAATTCTATGGATTTGGCACGTCTTAAGTACGACCTCAGATGAGCAACACACGATATATTAAACTGTCTTTATTCATTTAACAAAAACTAGGCTAAAATGGAGAAGCCATGTGTGACAAACTAACCACAGTCTTACTGCTTCCATAGGAATTAAGAGGACTGTTGCTGCCGATCAATCTGGGAACAGTTATTAGTCCATTTCCAAACAATTTGGAGTATATCCTTCTACAGTGAGGAAGATTATTCACACCATTATTATTCAAGACAGTTGCCAATCTTCCCAGGAGCGGATGTCCCAGCAAATTCACCCCAAGGTCAGACCGTGCACTGCTCAAAGAAACCGCAAAACACGCAAGAGCTGCATCTCAGACTCCACTGGCCTCAACATGTTAAATATTAAAGTTCATGACTGTACAATTATAAAAATACTGAACAAGTATGGTTTGTCTGGAAGGGTTGTCAGGAGAAATCCTCTTCTTGACAGCATGGCTTACTGTAGGTTTGCAGAGTTACATCTGAATAAACCACAAGACTTCTGGAACAATGTCCTTTGGACAGCCGAAAACAAAGTGGAGAGGTTTTAATGCACTATGCTACGTTTGGCGAAACCCAAACACCTCATTCCAACTGTCAAGGTGGTGGTGGTGGTGGTGTGATGATTTGGGCTTGTTTTGCAGTCACAGGACCTGGGCACTTTGCAGTCTTTTAGACAGCCATGTTTGGCCATCCATCCGACAGCTAAAGCTTGATTGATATTTGGTCATGCAACAAACAATGATCCCAAGCACAACAACAAATGATGTGCTATAAGCAAATATCACACAATGATGTGAGAGACTCAAAGTCATTTAAAAAAATGATTACTTCAAGTTATTGCTGCTAAAAAGCAATTAAACACAGGCTGTACTTAGATTGTCAAACATGGCTTCTCCATTTTGGCTTTATTTTTGTTAAAATACATAATGGCATATGTAATATGTCATGTGTTGTTGTTCATCTGAGGTTGTATTTGTCTTATTTAAGACCTGCTAAAGATTAGAGGAATTTTTATTATGTCCTGATACATAAGGGTGTAATATTTGTCCCCCTAACTAGTCTAGATAAACCTTTTCAATTAAGTAAATCCAGAATGCCCTATAAACTCTGTGAATTCTGTGACCATATAGGCATTGTAATGTTTGTAGGGTTCAATACAACGCCTACTATCTTCACATAATTCGATGAGTCACAGAATTTGGTATAACACCTGTTAACCCAGTAACTTTTGCATATTAAGCACAAGGATATGAGAAATGTGACAACTATTCATAAGTACATGCTTACAATGAAAGGTAACACTTTATTTTAGTGTCCTTGTAACATATTACTACAGTAACTACATGTAACAACTATAAAGTATGTATAATTACATGCAACTAATCTTAAACCTAATCCTAACTCTATAGTAAGTGTAGAGAATTATTATTACTCCATACTTCAATGTTTAATTGCACTTGGACACCTTAAAATAAAGTGCAACTCATGGAAAGTCCACCCAAAGCAAATGCACCTCTATCACATAAATAGATAGGAGTAAAAAAACCTGACATTTTAATATAATAGATTTCAAGAAGCCATGCCATGGAGTCTTACATCGTACGTGCATTTCTGAAACCATGATTTATGTTTGTTTTTACAAACTGAGGTATGAAATGATTGTCTGTGTTAATTGACAGCACATCACAGATTCTGTAGATAGAGTTTAACTTGTTTTGAACCAGAACAATCCTTTACCGTCAGATGCGTTCTGCTTTTGCTCTTAAAATGTGTCAGATTCTCTCTTTGATACTGCATTTTGGGGAAGAGGAAACTTTTCAGGTATGTTCTTCCACATTTTATTTTACCAGCTTGAAACGAGTATGCAGGCTTAACCTGTGAAGTACTCCACAGAGTGGGCTTTGACAGAAAGATTAGTTTATCTTTAGAATTGCCTCGATCTCCATTCCATCTACTCGGTAATTATTTTACAATTGCTTTCTTAGTCAAATTATTCACTCAGAAGCCAGCGTCAGGATTCAGAAGGAACACAAAATGGTTTCATTGTCGTGTCAGAGGTGAGCCAGGAGAAGAAAAGTCGTGCTGGGATGAGGAGAACTGAGGAGAACTGGAGAGAAGCTAAGAATGCTACTAATAACAGAGTCTGTTAAGGTTAGTTTTTTAAAAAAAAAAAACATTTAACTCCTCTCTACTGTGCATTAAACAAGGAAAACAAACGTGAGAGGAATTAAACAGAAAAGAACGCCATAGACTGGAAAGAAAAAGAATTGTGACTGAATAGATTTGATAGTTTTGTTTGACTTGACGAAAATGCCTTTACAGTTAATCAATAGGTCTGATTCATTTTAGTCAATTTAACTCCATTTTAATGACTGAATTTTGTGTTGGGTTCCAAGTTTTCACAGCTGTGAGAATCCATTCGTGGCAAAATATTCTATTGATTAAATTGAATCCAAGTTTATGTGAAATTGCTTTTACATGATATTAAAATATTGTTTAAAAAAAAAACGTAATTTTATTTTAGACACAAGCACCACTTTGTTTTTGTTTCCGTTAACGAAAAGTTGCAAGCACAGTGGCGTATCCTTCTTATAGAACGAATCGTTTTAGCGAATGATTTAGTGAGTTGTTGCCGAATGAATCAATGTTTTTGAAAAAATCAGTGATTCAACGACTCAGACATTCCTTTGTCGGCATAACGTCCTGCAGAAAACGAATGCACCCGAAGAGCTGTATAAATTTGATGAAAATATTTGTTAAACTGTAGTCTAACACACCAAATAATTGTATGAATCAATTTGTAAAAAAAAATACGTTTTGGTTTTTGTAGTTTGATGTCAGGAATTTCATTGACACTGTGACTGAAGCAAATGTGAAATTCCTCGAAAAGCTGGTGAATACTGGAAAATCTTGTTAGTTTATCTAGATGCCCTCGTGTTCTCTGTGGGGGTACGTCTTTTTCTGCGAGGGTGTGTGTTTAAATTCCTTCCTACACACATTTGATGTCAGACTGTTGACCCCCTCCAGAGACAAAGAAAGAATGAAAGGATGAGAGACGGCGTTGCACTAGAGTACAGGGGAAGAGAGATGAGAGAGACCAAGATAAGGGTGAGAGAGTGAGAAAGGGCTCATGGGATAAGAGGAAAACCACTTGACAAGACATGAAACAGTAGAGATTAGAGAGGCTGAGAGAGAGCACAGCAGGTCTTCAGAAACTAATACACAGATACACACATTTCACAGAAATTTACACAAGCACTACTCGGCGAGATACCTTAGATTGTACCATTCAGTACAGTTTCTTTACAGAGATCATTCTCTTTCAGCAGAGACTCTAGTAAGTTATGCATGTTGCCGTATTGACAATGTGCTACTGCAACGCTGGTATGAAAGTATGTTTCATGAAACACATCCTCTAAGTTTCAAGTGCTCACTCATTGTTTACCATGATTGCAAATGTGGCATACAGAATTTAATACATCAATCAGTATTATTCACAGTAATACCACGGACCAGCAGCCGGACTGTGATGGAAAATCCTCTCTGTTTGTGCTGTTGAGAGAGGGAAAAAAAAAAAAAAAAACATGGTTTGTGTCCATTCTGACTCCGCTGGAGATCGATGTCTTTTTTTTTTTTTATACATAAATTTTATATAATTTTTTTTTTTTTTTTAAAGTGTCTTATTCTTATCTTGCTGGACTAGGTTCATGTCTTGATTGAACACACTATAAGAACAATTCAAGTGCAAGGTGAAAAAGTATGTGAACCCTTGAATTTAATGACTTTGGCAGCTCAAGCGTTTCTTGTAATTGCGGATCAGACCTTCACAATGGTCAGGAGGAGTTCTGCACCATTCCACCGATCACTTCAGTGTTGTTCTTGCAGTGGATCACTTTCTTGAGGTTGGGGTCAGTACAAATTTTCTTCTGTTAAAGCAATTCTGTTTTTGTGTCTGTTCTCTACCATTTTTATTACACTACAAAAATGACTAAAATACACATTTGAGGCAGTGGAGATCATCTTTGCAGGAAAGTTGTTTTAGACGTGACTGTATTTCATGTACTAGATTCATTACTAAATTTTAAAAAAAAATGTATCATAGGACATTTTATTTGCTGTAATAAATATTGAAAGGGATAGTTTATTCATCATCATTTACTCACTCTCTTGTCTTAGACTCATTTGTCTTCCCTTCTTCTCTAGAAGAGATCTTCATAGACTGATTTGTTTACTTCCACACAATGCAACTAAATTGGTTCAGAACTTTCTTGATGTATAAATATAATCCATGCGACACCAGTAATTTAATCTATGTGTTCTGAAGCAATACGATCAGACGTCAATTTATAATGGAGTAATATTTAATTGGTTTCTTAGCCAAAACTGATTACATTTCTCTAAAAGACACAGATTAAACTACTAGAGTGGTGTGTTCTACAGAAAATAGGAAATCGTGAGTTTGAGGCATAAGGGAATTTGGATGAATATTTAATAGAAGTTCTAATTGTTATGATGATGGCTAACTAAAATAGCATTTTATTGACTTCAAAAGGCTGGACAAATGGTTTTGAAAACATTTATTTTTGGAATAAGTGTTTAGTTAACATTGTCTTGACTCACTGTTTTCAGTTTTTGACTTTGGCAGTGTTGTTGAAGTTTATGTAATGCAATATTTCTCTGTACCAATTTCCAATAGCATTTTTTTTTGTTCACTCAACTTCAGACATTAAGTTCTACAAACAAAAAATGTTAAATTGGCTCAACTTAAAGACTTGTTAGTTGCAGAATACTCTCCAGAAAACTAACAATGTTACGTTAACGCAACATTTTTTGTATCACAGACAACATAGTATACCTCTTATTAGAGTTAAGAAAAAGCTAGGAGAGATTAGTACTAAGATTTTTTTTTTTTTAACAGTGTAATGAAAAGCTGGGCTAAAATGGGCTTTAAGTTGTATAGGACATAGATATATGGGATTTATATAGAACATATGGGTCTTATTCAGACCAGTGACCCAAAAGTGCCTATTAAGTCAGTAAGCCTTTGACCAGTTCTCAGCCCAGAACTGTATGTGCATTTCTACATGAGACTTTTTTTCCCCCTCATAGTACTCTCCTAGCTGTCCAGGTACTTACAGCCACAGCGGAATCTCTGATCAGTTGCCATGGCTACACTATTTTTTCCCCCCGCAAGTACTGGTTTGAGAGATGTGAAGTGATTCCCAGTGCTGCCATTAGAGTGACCAGTTGGAGTTGTGGTATGCGTGAACATGCGTGTATGCATTTTGATTTGTGTCTATGGCAGCCAAAGAAGGTGTCATCTTGTTACCTCGTTATTGCAGCTTGACCATTTCCCTGATGACCCAGAGACTGTAGGAACACAGAAGTATCTAAATCCACTTGTCAGACTGCAAGAAGCGTCTGCTATCGCACGAGCGGCACCATATGCCCTTTAATGGCGCAAGATATAAATTTGACAAACACCATGTGAGCGATAAAAAGAAAGCACAAAGAGAGGATATTTGGAAGAGAAACGGAGACGAGATGTGCCATACACAGGATCCAGAACCGGTCACAACTTCAACGTCTATTAAATTTATATAGCACATTTAAAAACAACTTTGTTGGCCAAAGTGCTTCACAGACATTTCAAAAGAGTAAAATATAAATATAAAAATGGTAATACCATGGCAAAGTATACCATAAATTAACAAACATTATCATGACTACACACCCAAAGACAATTACTCAGGATCCTCCAACTTAAAAATCTAGGTCAAAACGATGGTTTTAACAAAGTGTTTCTCAAATTTGTTCCTGGAAAATTTACCACTAGAAATGTGTCTAGGATGCTTATGCTTTTAATTTTTTCTATTATTGTTAAAGTTATTAATATTTTTAACCTATTGTTACTATTATGGCAGCATTCCACTAGCTCACTCGGTGTGCTAGAAGGTCAGTTGATCGTAATCAGGATTGGTCGATAAATGCATGAACTGATAAAACATACACTTTAAGGAGTGTAAGGAAGTCCACTGAAGGAGAGTAACCCATTTGAACCCAAATAAAACGTGAACAAAATACAAAATAAACAAAGACCTGACTTGAAACACTGATTTGAACATGAGCTAAACAAAATTACCAATAGCAGTTACAGGGAACAAAACTAGACCAGAGATGATGGTAACATGAAGGCTATATATACACAAGGACTAATGAGCTAACAAGAAACACCTGAACACAATAAAACAATGAACCAATCAAAACGTGACACCTAAGGAACCAATCAGAACATGACACATTAGGCTTGTTCAAGGAGCATCGGCGCTTGTCTAGAAGGGACACAGATTCAGGCCGGAAGTGAGGCAAAACCTCAAGATAAATGACAGGAAATTAAATGTGCTACTTATCAACATGGTTTTATTGGCCATAATCAACGTTTTATTAACATCTACACCTACCCCAACCCTAAACCTATCCTTAAAATACTGCAAATACAGTTATTAAATTAAATAAATAAATATTAAACGATATCTAATAATTAATATCCCTTCTAGTCTTTGCGCGGAATGATCGGCGCATGGCATCAAAATACTGCGATTCAAAAGCATAAGGATTCGTATGCTCGTCGTATTTTGATGTCATACGCCGATCGGTCTGTGCAGCGCGAGCAAAAAGAGACAGGATCACATGAGGAGCAAAGGAATCGCATGACAAACAGGATCCAGGTCTATGAAAACTTCAAAATTAAAGACATGAAAACAGAAATGTGAACCAAATACTAAAACCAAAAGTGTATTCATATAATTCGTAAAAACGTATTTTTATAATAAAAGTACAAAAACATAATCTTTGCCGAAAGCCATGTATAATATATATTTAGGCAATTTCGAGCGATTTCTGCTGGAGTTTGGGTTTCTGTCTGTAAGCAAAGTTTTGAAATGAGACATGAGAGTGGAAGGGTAATTAAAGTAGCTGTGAGAGAGAGAGAGAGAGAGAGAGAGAGGCAGAGACATGAAAGAGTGTGATGGGGATCTCTGAATGTGTAAGTGAGTGACCCTGGGGTGAGCTCGTTTAGTTTCAGCCCTTCCTGCCATACCGTCACTCCCAGGGTTTGTGGGTAGATGAATGTAGTGTAAGAATGGTAATAGGTGATAGACTGGAAGGAATGAGATTCAATTGTTTATAGTATCGCAACTGAGCACATTTACATTTTGCATTTATATTTATTAATTTTCCCGGATGTTTTTTTCAAGGAACAATACAAACACAGACGATTAATCAAAAGTTTAATCGGAAAGCGAAAGTGTAATCACGTCTTCTGTCATCGTCTGATGTGGCTGTACTAATGAAACCGCTACAGCGCATTATCAAATGTGCTGAAAAAGTAATTGGCTCCAAGCTTCTATCCCTTGCTGAGATCTTCTTGTCAAAGGCAGTGAACCAGCATAGAAAAGACTATTGAATATCCCTCCCACCCTGGACATGACTAACATACACCTTGCATACTCAATATTGCTCTTCTATCCCTCATAAACTCTTATATTGTATTGCAATGAATATTGTAATGGTGTCTACGGTTGCAGAGTGTGAAGCAGATACAGTATCGGCGAATAAAATAGAGTGTGATTCTGATGAGTTGTGTATGGTTTAACAACGGCGAGAAATTCAGTATGCAACATGCTTAACACTGAAACAAAGAAAGAGTGAGAACAGAATAATTTTCTGAGATACGTCGGGCAAGAACTGAAGTAATTACTGTATTAAGTGTGCATGTGTGTGTGTGAGACAGACTGAGAAAGAGTGTTTGTGTATATCTGTTCACATTTTAAATGTGGTAGAATATTTGTAGAATAATTGCTGTATTCGATGTTTGTGGATTGGTGAGAGTCTGAGAGGGTTTGTGTTCTTATGCTAATTAACTGCTAAAATCATGACTCCTAAAACAGTCAGAGGCCGATTTCACACTCCAGTCAACCATTCTCTCTCTCTCTCTCTCTCTCTCTCTCATTTGAACTTTGTGAACTCCTGTACGTCGCTATCTTGTGGCTATGCACCTGTCCGTTTAAATCAAAATGCCTCTTTAAAAACAAGCCAGGTGTTTTAGATGCACAACCATGCATTTTCAGTCTTGCGCCTACAGTCGTATTCATATTTAGTACCTCAGCACACTTGCTTGTGCGAAGTTGCTTAATTATCTGAAGTAATTCTAGACTGCCTTTGCTACAATTACATTTTTTTGAACCACAACTGCACAATGTTGCCTCAAGAAAACAAGCCTATTTTCTTTACTTCTCACATAATGGCATTACAATTAATTACGAAGAGTTTTTTTGGTTAAGTTTTTGTTTTTTGAAACTGCCATCAGAAAAGCATTTGGTAACACTTTACTTTACTTAAAGTAACATTGCACCTACATGTCAACTAACTCTGATAAGAGTATTAGTAGACTATCTGCAAACACTTTATTTTGATGCTCCCAACAGATATTCTACAGACTATAAGTAACTTTGTAAGTACGTCAACTTATTCTAGGAACCATCCACTGTTCAATTAATTTCAGTTAAAATGTAACTGTTTTATTTATATATTTTTTCACATTATCAGTTGCTTTTTTTCTATGTATTTAACGTTTAATTAAAATTTAAACAATCTTATCCTAGAGGATGATTCTATTAGTATCCGTCATGTAGCATTCAGTTTTTAGACTTTAATTAATTTTTTTAGCAGCACATTTTATTTCCTCTGGGTAATATACAATACCTGGTAAATCATTTTGTAATCTGTTTTAGAGAACGAGATTTTTTTTTCAACATTGCTTCCATAATGAGTGCAACTAAAGTTTAAGCAAACTTGTATGACATTTTACTGTAAAGCTGACCCTAATCCAAAGTCAAATCCCAGATACTGTGCTCCCCTCTTACATTGAAAGCTTTCATAAACAAACACAAATTAGAGTGTTCAATCACCATTCATGCGTTTTTATTGTCATTCAGAAGTTATTTGGAGATTTGCGCTGACTCAGAGTGGCCTCACAAATTGAATTAATTAAATTCTTATCAGGCAGAGAGCAGCCACTTCTCACTAGATGAGGTAAAAGCACTTGGCTTCTAACAGATACGCACAGGCGAACACTTTATGTGCATTTGTTTGTGAGAAACATTCTTTTTTTGCGTGTTTTCTTTCATTAATGTTACGTGAGACAATATTTACCTCGGAACTAGGCGGGCCTTGGTTTATGGAAATTGATAGACTAATATAAAAGCTACTTCTAACTTCCGATCCAGATTTAATGTAAAGTGCCTGTGTTCTGGGTCAAATTGGCTTTTTAATAAATTGCACCCGGAAAAATCTCCGGGTAGATAATTATCCACATCTGAAATGTAAAGCAGGGTTGGCCTCAAATGCTCTTCAAATCCAGAAAACATGCAAATGGAGCACTACAGTGCTGTACAAATATTATCTTGCCTTACTTTCCGAGGGCATGTAAACATTGGAGCTGCGTGATTCTCTGCTCTCGCAAAAAGCCATTGTTTGGGCCGTGGATGCTGGCTGTGAGTTGACCTTCTGGTAAAGACCTGTTGAGGATTGTATAAATCATGCCTGGAAGAATCTAATCAAAGCATGCATTAGACACACAATGGCAGAGAGGTACCAAGAGACCTGTGACATTTCTGTCTAATTACACATTAAGTAATTATTGAGCCATGATGAGCAAAACACGGCCATTATATTAACGTGAAGTTCGGCGTAAACAATGGTGACGAAGTCATACAATTTTCCAGCTGTATTGCTTTGGCATCATGCCTTTTAGCATGCATGGACCCGGTGCCTCATTCAGTAACGTGGTGCTAATTAGATGTGGCGATTCAGTTTAGCTAATGCAATTGCATGTTTACTTTTAATTAGTGACTCCGGTCGAGTAATTGTCGAAAAAGAAGCATCCAGCTGTCCTCGTATGCCTTGGAGTACGCTTATACCTTGGACTCTCGAACTACTGCCAGAGATCTGCCTCTGAAAGCACTTACTGAGCTAATGAAGTGAAATTAGCCCAGGGGTTAAACTGGATTGTGGTGACTCTGGCTCCACCCCTAGTGTAAAGTAGCTGCTTCCTTCAAGCTGCTCGTACAAGATGGCAAAACAGTCCCTACAAACCTCCTCGAACAAGTGCTGCGAGAGACTTAATCTCGCAAGCTTAACATTCAGTCACATCCTGGCAAGAAACTGCTCAGATGTCCACAACAGTGCAAAGAGACAAGCAGGGGTTTTAATCCTTGCCAATGGATTGGCCTCGGGGGAGAAGGAGAAAGACAAAGATTTGAGGCTTGGATTGTTTCCCTTTTCGAGAGCCCAATTGAATCCTTGCTTCAAGTGGATAATTGAACCCTTGCCCAGTATCAGTATATAGCCTAGTTCACACACTTCACACTTGGCTTCTCTCCAGGTGTGTGTGTGTGTGTGGTGGGGAACTTAATAAAATTGACCTCAGTAACAGAATTTAACTATAATACTCAACAGATATTCCACCTAGAAATGTATCGCCAACGACGGCACTCAAATCTGTGGGCTAAGAGAGGTAATTGATTAAATGATAGAGTCCGTCGGTAGATGGTTTACGTGTTTTGTGTGAGTGGTCACTGTTCCCAGATAAATAAGAACCATGGAGATATGAACCTTCAACAGCAGATCTTCTTTCTTTAGTCAGCCAAGAAACTGAAGTGAAGTATAGGGTGCAACACTTTTTTCGCCCCAGTGAAGTTCTGCTGTGCCCTAGTAACATTTTACTGATGAATCATTATGTGATGAGCAGCGCTCGAAGTGGGCTGGTACGCACTGGTAAGCAGTACCAGCGCTTCTATGTTATAATCTGTAGCGTACCCTCGCTTTTTCTTGCGTTCCAGCCCTTCTCACGTGTTGCCGGTACTCTGACTGCCCACACTGCTCGAGTGAAATATTTTGCAGAGTGAAACATTTTTGCAAGTTATATATTTCTTTAATCACTGGACACGCCCACATCCTGTCGCCAACGGTTACTGTCACTTGAGTCGCTGGAAGTCGCCAGCTCTCCAATGAAGAGGATAATGTTGCTTTGTTAGATGAACACCATCTTAGGACATTGTCTTAAAGCATTAATAATGTTGAAAAGTACAAACCATCGATTTTGTATCATGTTTTCCAGGAAAATTAATTTATGGAGTTGCATTTTTTTTGTATAAAAATGTTGTCTTTATTTCACAGGACAGTGTGAGAGG